>OY728167.1:505686673-506313840 GCA_963277665.1 Viscum album | reverse complement strand
CAATTTGTACTAAATCCCTTAAGTTCCTCATCATCAAGTTTTAGGAACACTCTTTAAGGTAAGGGAAATCTCAACTTCTCTTTTCCTTTCAAGTTCGCTTTTTATGTGGTATGTCTTTCAAATTTACAAAATACGTTATTCTATACATTTTATTCTATCCCTTTACTGTATTAATATTTTTTTATGAATGGGATTCCCTTTTCCCATCTCTTTTTAATGTTTTCTAAAACCATGTTTCATACCCGTTTTGCTTCCGGATTTTCTTCTCAAAATTTCTTTTTTTTTTCTCGAGAAATTTTATTATTTTCTTTTATGAATACCCAAAACTATTTATTTTCTAGAGTTATTCACCTAGATTTCAAAATGATATATTTTATTATATTATTAACATACATTAAACCCACTTTCCTTTTTCATGGGTTAATAATGACATAAAGATCTTGTCTTTAAGCACGTTTTTAAAACGTTGTGCTTTTGATATGAAACCCATTTATTTTATTCTCCATGGATTATTTATGAAATGTTTTATTATGATATATGTGGCTAAAATTAATTAATACATACGAATGGTGTGCCCTGATAGTGATTCAATGTATTGGGTAAAGAATTTAATCTCTAGATATGACATGTTTTACGATACCTTGGTGAATAACCTTGGTAATTTTTATGACACCTTAGTGATAAACCATGGTGATATGCTTATAAATGACTCAATTAAATGTTTTTTCCAAATTTACATGTTATTATTCATTTAATTTTTACTATTATATTTCTATTTTTTCTTTTCTCATGAATTTATGATATTCTTCAAGTTCTTATCGATAATTCTCGTAATCACTTGCAAATTATTTCCCTTTCTTTCCCTTAATGGGACTTATGCTCACCCTTTCCTTTGATGTATGTCCCCAGGTTATGATATGAAATAATTTTACATAGGTTGAACCAAATAATAATCCATTAAAGTGGATTAAATGAATTTTTTATGTTTTCATGTATTATGTACCTTTTTTCCAAGAAACTAAACTTTAAAAGATCCTCTGTTTGTACAATGTAATGTAAAGTTATGTAATAAAAAGGGAGGATGCCATAATCTATGAAAAATGGATCTGTCTAAGACCACACAGTTTTGTCTTCCCCCTTACATGGTTTCACAAACCGTGCACCACCTCCTCCAGGAAATCACGGTTATGGTGCATGGTTACTACTAACTGTGCGCAAACCATGCAACCCACATTGGATGGATCCTTTCCCCTCATTTCATGTCCCGAACCCATGGAACACCCCCAAGCCTCCTCATAAAATTGGAAAACATTCATTAACCAACTTAAATTTATTTAAACCAAAACATAAATAATAACGCACCTCATTAGAAGTTTGGGATCTTACACAAAATGTCCATTATCAGTTTAAAATTGACAATTTAGTTTAAAACATGTGTCTCTCACTGAAAACCAAGAAAACGTGATCGGGTTGTCTTAATGTTTTAGGAAAATGATTTATAAGTCATTTATGACGTGTAAGAATCAGTCTCACATCAAATTTATACACTATGTGACCGGTATGACTCAAAGTGTGTTTTTTTAGTTTAAAATGATATTTTAGTAAAAAAGAAACACGACATAATGAAAACTGAGAAAACTCATTTTTATTGTGTTGACACGTTAATAAAACAATCCTTAAGTCATTTTTGGCATTTATGAATCAAATTAAAGTTAATATGATGCATGGTGTGACCGGTATAACTCCAAGTGTGTCCTTTTATTGAAAATTGACATTTTAGTTCAAAACACACATCACATACTCAAAACTAAGAAAATACATTCCAATTGTTTGATAGTTTAGTAAAATGATCCAGAAGTCATTTTTGATGTGTAGTAATCAATCGCACCTCAATCTGATACATAATGTTCTTGTTATGACTCAAAGTGTCTATTATCAGTTTAAAATTGACAATTTAGTTTAAAACGTTTGTCACTCAATAAAAAATGAGAAAACACGCTAGAATTGTCTTGATACTTTAAAAAATTATAAGAAATTTATGATATGTTGAAATTAGTCTCATATAGAATCAACACACAATGAGATCGATACAACCCAAAGTGTGTTTTTTCAGTTTAAATTGACATTTTAGTAAAAAAGACATGTGGGATACTCAAAACTGGGAAAACACATTTGTATTATGTTGATACGTTAGTCGAATGGCCTGATGGCCTTCATTTTTTATTATTTTTTATAATCCACCTTTCAAGAGGTGAGGTGGAACCCTTACAAGGCCTAAAGGCTTAGAGACAGTTACATGGCTCGTAGGTACATAAAATCTAGTGTCTTGGAAGACTAGGTACATAAAACTGAAAACATGGGACTAAATAAATTATTTATTTATTTATAATCCATTATGATCTCTTAACTTCCTTTCAGCCCTTACATCTACATAGGATAACCTAGGGATAACATTAACAAAGGAATGATCTAAAAATACCAATAGGGGAATAAATATTAAAATAAATCTTAGCACATGGGTTAGAAGGAATAACATAATGATATAAAAAGGCATGGAACATGATTAAACATAAGGAATCATAACATAAAGAACATGGGATCATATAATCATGGATTCATAGTAATGTGGCATTAACATAAAACATGACTTTATCACGAGTTAAGGATCATTACACATAGAGGAGCATGAGTCAAGGCTCATTTCACATAGAGGAGCACGAGTCAAGGATCGTTGCACATAGAGGGGCATGATTCAAGGCTAACCACTAAGACCGTTTCACATAACGTATCATGAGACAAAACATTACCCAATGCATTGGAGTGCTATCTAGGCTCACCCATCATAACATATTCATGAATATGTTTTCCACATAAAGAATCATACATAAGCAATCAAACATAAACATAAAGTTTACCCATGGAAAGAATTGGGTATCTTAATCATGTAATAAAGAATAATAAATGGGTGTATCATAAAATTGTACATGAATGAAAGTAATTAAATCATACATGGGAATTCATAAATTAAAATTGGAATGTATAATTGATGTCAAACTGAAGTGAAAATAGTGTTTAAGAAACTTTGGAAATAAAACATTTTAGTACAGTTTAAGGAAAACTTTCAAGATTCTTTAAAATGGAAAAGGTATAATTGTTTTTATAAACCCAGAATTTAAAAAAGATGTTTTTTCATGATAAAATGAGTGATTTTTTAAAAATAATTGTGGCCTAAAACATATTATAGAGTGCACTTCAAATTGGGTAAGAATTCAGGAATTTCCCTTAAATTGAGCTTGCTTATCAGGAAGAATTGAGTAGGGAACCTTTTAAAAACATGTATATCCCCAAAAAAGAAGGATGAATGGATCTTGATACATGATTTTGGAAAATATACACAACATTTATAAAATAAAATATAATTTCATTTGGGTAAAAAGAGAGAAAGAGTAACCCAAAGGAATAAAGGAGGTTCAGGTAGAATCCATTACCTTATGTATGAAACGATTCTGCACTTGATTTTAATGTGCTAAATAATAAAATTAAATCCATTAATTAACTAATTAATAAAATTTTATATATGTATATGATTTATTATAATTTTATTAAGTTCGTTTATGTCCCTTTTTATGGGTTACGGAATTCAATTTCATCGTTCAAAACCGTTAGTTTTCTTGGTTTTTATGATCGGTTTACTTGCATATGTGTATGGAAAATCATGTAGAATGAGGATAGTTTTCCAGAACTGAACATATATGTTATTAATAAACTTATATAATATTAAAATACCATTTTTTCAGAAGTTATTATGATACATTAGATAAATCATTAATGATAATCATTTAGATTAATTTAGCATTTTTTATCACAATGAACCCATCTAGTTTTATAAATTAATATCATGTGTACAGAATGATTCCAAAACATTACATAAGATATAATAAATATATTATAATTTGTTTCAACCATAAAAATGGTTTCATGAACATACTTTAAGATGTAATTGAAAGATGAAAGCATGTCTTCCACGAAGGTGGTAAATCGGTACATCACGGACGATGTTTTCATTTTTAAAATAAAAAAGAGAGGAGAAGATATTTGATGAATAATTATTCCATCAACATGAAAACATTACAGTATATATAGGATAATGGAGTTTTCATGCCACTTGTACAAGGGTCCGTGAGGAGAAGATAAGAAAATAAAGGAACTTGAAAATAAATTGAAAGAAAATGAAAGAGGGTTATACCTCTTGATTTCTTCTTCTTGAGAACCTCCTTAGGGGATTGGTTTTGGTATTTTGTTGAGAAAAAAATATCCTAGATTTGTGGGAGAGGTTTTGGAAGAGTATCGGGAATAATTTGGACAAGGCTCAAGCCTTGATAGGTGTGAGGAGAAGAGGTGGTGAGGGGTGATATTTATAGTGGAGGAAGAGGTGTTTTTTGAGTATTTTAATCATTATTTTATTATTTTACTCAAGATAAGAAATAGTGTTGATTATTGAGACTGAATATAGTAACTTGAGAATGTTAGTTCAATATAATGGGCTTACATCAACACCACATCATATATGACTCCATAATTCAATTATTTAGGATTTGTCATAAATTATAGTATTTTACTATTCACAAAAAATTCAAGTATTTCAGAAAAATCCCAAAAATTTATCCTAACCATTTTTTAATGTATAGAATTAAAAAATGAACTCCAATTTATGAAAAATAATTTTATAAATATGATAAATTTAATTTTTAATTAAAATCATCATTTACTTGGAAAATACATATTTTAAAATTAAACTGCTTTTATATCACTTTGAAAAATTAACTAAGGTCTCATAAAATTATCTTATCATAATAAGACATCAAAATAATAATTTATTAATAAATTTTATGAAAATAAATTTTCTTTTAAATTATTAAATTAGTCATAAAATTCTAATTAAATATTTATGACTTACAAAAATATCAATACTTAATTAATAACTTTTAAAATATTTATTTACTTACACTATGATATAATTATATAATATTTTCACTTATAATGTGGATAAATTTTATTTATACTATCATTGGTGTGGTTGTTATTCAATTGTCCGGTTTATTATTCATAAGGGTCACATTACTATTCCAAATTTCAAGTTACTATCTCTTTGGTATATGTTCCTTAACTTCTAAAAACTCTTCTTATTTCATTCATTCATCTTTTATAAAGCTTTTATTGTGTTATTAATGTGATTTTATGTGATTATACTATATGAAATAATTATAATAATGGAATTTTATTGACAAAATTTTTTGGGTTGTTACAGTATGACTGCAAGTGTGTCCTTTTATTTAAAATTGAAATGTCAGTTCAAAACACAATCCATATACTCAAAATTGAGAAAACGCATTCTGATTATTTTGATAATTTAGGACAATGATCCATAAGTATTTTTGACATGTATGAATCAGTCTCACCTCAATCTGATACACAGTGTGCCTGGGTAGGACTCAAAGTGTCTGTTATCAGTTTAAAATTGACAATTTAGTTTAAAAAGTGTCACTCACTAAAAACCAAGAAAACGCACTTGGATTGTCTTGATGATTTAAGAAAATGATTCATAATTCGTTTATGATGTGTAGGAATTAGTCTCACATCAAACCAACACACGATCTGACCGGTATGACTCAAAGTATGTTTTTTCAGTTTAAATTGACATTTTCGTAAAAAAGACAAATGACATACTCAAAACCAAGTAAATGCATTCAGATTGTTTTGATACTTTAGGGAAAAAATACTTTAATCCATTTTTATATGTAGGAATCAACCGCACATCAATACGACGCATGGTGTGACCGGTATGACTCCAAGTATGTCCTTTTATTTAAAATTGACATTTTAGTTCAAAACACACATCACATACTAAAAAACAATCAAATATATTCTGATTGTTTTTATGATTTATGAAAATGATCCATAGTTCATTTTTGACATGTAAGAATCATCCGTACTTCAATATGATGCACGGTTTTCCTAGTATGACTCAAAGTGTTTGTTATTAGTTTAAAATTGACATTTTAGTTCAAAATGCGTGTCACTCACTAAAAACTGATTAAACACACTCAGATTGTCTTTATACTTTAGGAAAACGATTCATAAGTCATTTATGATGTGTAGTAATCAATCTCACATCAAACTGACACATGATGTGATAGGTATGACTCAAAGTGTGTGTTTTTAGTTTAAATTGATATTTTAGTAAAAAAAGACAAATGACATACTCAAAACTGAGTAAATGCATTCAAATTCCATTTATATTTTAGGAAAATAATCCTTAAGCCATTTTTGATATTTAGGAATCAACTGCACATCAATCTGACACACGGTGTGACCATATGAATTCAAGTGTTTCCATTTATTTAAAATTGACAGTTTAGTTCAAAGCATGCTTCACAAACTCAAAATCAAGAAAATGTGTTCTAATTCTTTTGATAATTTAGTAAAATAATACTTAAGTCATTTGTAACGTGTAGGAATCATATGCACCTCAATCTGATACACAGTGTGTCCGATATGACTCAAAGTGTCTGTTATCATATTAAAATTGACAATTTAGTTTAAAATGTGTGTCACTCGCTGAAAACCAAGAAAACATGGTCGGATTACCTTGAAAATTTAGAAAAAAGATTCATAAGTCATTTATGATGTGTAGGAATTAGTCTCACATCAAACTGACACATGATGTGATCGACATGACTCAAAGTGCATATTTTCAATTTAAATTTTCATTTTAGTAAAAAAGACGTGTGACTAACTCAAAACTATGAAAACACATTTGGATTGTGTTGATACTTTAGGCATACAATCCTTAAATCATTTGTTACATTTAGGAATTAACCACATTTCAATCTGATGAATTATGTGACTGGTATGACTCCAAGTGTATCCTTTTATTTAAAATTGACATTTTATTTCAAAACACACGTCACATACTCAAAACCGAGAAAACGCATTCCGATTGTTTTGATACTTTATGAAAACAATCCATAATACATGTTTTATGTTTAGGAATCACCTACATCTCAATATAATACATGGTGTGGTAGGTATAACTCAAATTTTCTATTATCAGTTTAAAATTGACAATTTAGTTTAAAACGTACACCACTCACTGAAAACCAAGAAAACATGCTCGGATTGTCTTGATACTTTAAGAAAATGATTCATAAGTCATTTATGATGTGTAGGATTCAGACTCATGTCAAACCGATACATGATGTGACCATTATGACTCAAAGTGTGTGTTTTCAATTTAAATTAACATTTTAGTAAAAAAGATATGTGACATACTCAAAACCAAGAAAATGAATTTCGATTGTTTTGATACTTCAGGAAAATAATCCTTAAGTCATTTGTGACATGCAAGAATCAAATGAATGTCAATCTAACACACGGTGTGACCAATATGACTCCAAGTGTGTCCTTAAATTTAAAATTGATATTTTAGTTCAGAACACACGTCACATACTCAAAACCAAAAGAACGCATTATGGTTGTTTTGATACTTTAAGAAAACAATCCATAAGTCATTTTTGATGAGTAAGAATCAACGACACCTCAATCTGATACAGGGTGTGTTCGGTATAAGTCAATATGTCCGTTATCAGTTTAAAATTAACAATTTTATTTAAAACATGTGTCGCTCACTAAAAGTTGAGAAACCATGCTCGGATTGTCTTGATATTTTAGGACAATTATTCATAGTTCATTTATGAGGTGTAGGAATTAGTCTCATGGAAAACTAACACATGATGTGACCGGTATGACTCAAAGTGTGTTTTTTCAGTTTAAAATGACATTTTAGAAAAAAAACATGTGACATGCACAAAACTGAGTAAATGCATTTGAATTTTTTTTGATACTTTAGGAAAAGGATCTTTAAGTCATTTGTTACATGTGTGAATCAACAGCATTTCAATCCGACGCACTGTGTGTCTGGTATGACTCCAAGTGCGTCCTTTTATATAAAATTGACATTTTATTAATGTATTGTTTCATATTTATGTTTTATTTATTTATTTTTTATAGAATTACTAACATAAGAATTATTTTTTTATACAGGTGGATTCTTTTGCTCAAGTTGTGGTGGTTTTTTCGGCAACTGATATCATGATCGGGCTTTTTTGAGAGGGGGTCAGGTGCCAAAGATAATGAAATCATTGATGTTTTTGAATGTTTGTGATAGTACTTGTTAATGTAGTTATACAAAAAAATGTTTGACATGTGTATAATTGGTGTCGCCCAAATTTACCCAAGTTCTAAGGGTTAAGCGGTCTCTTGTAGTGTATCTTGGGTTGTCGAATCCTCAGAGACCTAAGAAGAAACCTAGAGACACTCAGAATTTGGAGAGATTTGGCTATGGAGTGGCCAACTATTTGGATTGATTTGATTTGAAACTAGTGATTTAATTTAAAGAAAAAAAACAAAAAAAAAACATTCAATTACTTAGTCTAAAACAATTAATGGAGATGAGTTGATCCTAAGTTGTTACTAGGGTTAGATTGGATGTATTTATTTTCTTATAACGTTTCAGTTCACTAATTCAAGACGTATCCACAAAATGATATAATTCCTCAACATCATTCACCAATTTAATCCTTAAAAAATTCCAAGGCTAATCACCAATGCACTTAGAGGATCAATTTAATGATCACTCCAAGGAATTGGATCATACTAGCACTCGAAATGTGTCATTGTTAAAGTTGGAGAAGATGAAGAAGAAAATAATCATCAAATGGAAATCTTAAATTAATGAAATGATTACAGAATTTGAGATCATAAAATAACATCCAATCTTCCCCCATGAAACTCCCTAGTACCAACCCATAAGGTTTTATCCCTCCATTGATTCTATGATCTCAAAGGAAGCGGAAAGTAGACTCATATGGGCGGAATTGAAGGAGAAAAATAAAACAATGAAACGATCACTCCATCGTTGTGTGAATAAATTCACAAGTGTTGATGTGAATAATATCACACCTTAGGGAAACAGTATCAATTTGAAAAGAATAATAAATGAAAAAAGAGGAAATGAATAACTTTTATAAAGAACTAATGTAATTCAAACAACTTACATGAGAATGAAGAACGATTACAACATCAAATTGATAGCATAACATTACAATGAAACAAAGCACCCCTAGATCCCTAAATCCCCCCCACTACTGCCTTAAATAGGAAAAAAGGAATCCTTTGGTCGATCCGCCACTCCCCAAGTCTCTTTAATTAATTGTGGGAGGCCAAAGTGGGTGGACATTAAATGTAGATGAGACTTTTCAACTCTTGCCTTGAAGTGGGAGTCAGCTTGCATCCACCGAACAGAAGCACCGAAATAACCTTCTATAAGGCCGAATTAGAGTGGTCCATAGAATACTTAAATGAATCCCCAGATGTCCCCTAATATCCTGTAAAATTTAATCCCAAAATACTTTGTGGTTTGTGAGATATGATTTAAATGGTGGGCTCTTTTTCTGGGCCGCGGAATCTGGCCCAGAATTGCATCTTCAACTTGGGCCACCTGTAACTCCATTAAAAAATTCGAATTATCTTGGTCCACTGTTTAATTAAATGTTCCCCATGATGTCTTATATCTCCATTTAAATTTTGAGACTCTTTGGGCTTTAATCATGGCCGTTACAGTGCGTTTATTGGGCTGTTCTCCAGCTCACTTCGCCCAAAATGTGGTTGGTTCAAAGCCCACTTTGGTGGTCTTCCAAATTGAATCTCCAAGTGCTCCAAAATAATGAATTGTTCCTTATAGCATGGGAGACATGAAAATAAAATATTAAAATAAAATCAAGACCATTTGGTGTTTTATGAGATGTTCAAGAATGTACCATGTAATAGTGCATTTTAGGAAAGAATTGCAATCATGATGTGAAATGATGTTCAAAGTGTAAAATGCACTAAAATGGTATTTATGAATAACAAATCACATGAAAACTATATAAATTAACAATTAATATTAGCCTCTTCCGGTGGCTAATCACACCCCCAACTTGAGTTTTTCTAGTCCTGAGCAAAATATATCTCACAAACATGAAATTCGAATGACCTTTTCCAAAAACATTTTAATACACATTTCTTACCCAAATATCTCATACCAAACAATTATGAAACCCATAAAAATCATTTAAAACAAGCTATGTCCATAGGTATATCCCAAGTCCAATCTCATTTCTTTGTTCAAATTCATCATCATATTTCATATAAATTCAATTAAGCGTGATGAAGTGTTGTGCGTCACAATAGACATGGGGGGGGGGGGTTCATTTTCATTCGAGGGAGTAAAGATGGAAGCGCCTGGAGAAATCAAATTTTTATATGAGTACTCATTTTTTATTTTATTTTATTTTTATTTTTTGGTTTTTTTTTTTTTGCAATTTTTCCATGGTAATTGAAATTGAACTCAATCGAGTCAACCCATGTAGCAAGACTTTGCCGATGACTCCCAAGCTCAAAGACCTTAGGGAACCAAGTGAAGCTCACATACTCGGTCATCATCTCGAGTTAACTCAATCAAAAATAAATTCAAATTACCACAAATAGAGATAAAATGCCCAACTCCGAGTCAGACAACTATGGAGTCACGATCCCCAAGTGCTGAAAGCCACGCATTAGGTCAATTCATTGCTCTACGTGCAATTGATTTTTTTTGAATACTCATGTTAAAATTAAAATGATCACTAACCCTACGCCATTTATTATGGGACCCCAAGAACTCAAACTAAAACCCCACAATATAGAGGGTGTACTTTGTGTTTTTTTATTAAATGGATGAAAATATAACGGTGGAAAATCACATCGGACAACCAAACTTTCCAAAATCTATGCACATGAACCTAAACTTGCATTAAAATCAGAATCAAGGCATGAAAAATTATTTGATATCCAATTTCAGAGATTGCAATGTGTGTTATCATGTTCAAGGTTAATGAAATTTTTCCTTCCACACATTTTTTTTTGCACACAAGATCAAAAATTTTATTTCATCTCCCCCCAACATAGAATAACATTGTCCCCAGTGTTTAAAGAAAAGAAGATTTAGAAGGGGGTAGGAGAGGAGTTCAAAGAGGAAATTGAAAATGATAAACATGGAACAAATTCACCTGGTTTTTGAAGTTGAAGTTCCTGATGCTCCAGATTACTCCTTTGATCTCTTGGGGGATGTAGGCACCTCCTTGATTGAACATGTATCACCCAAAATAGTCCCTGAACCATACAAAGAAGAACAAATCAGACAAAACAAACAACACAACGATTTATTTAATTCCAAGTATCATCATTTTTATGGTTTTCCCTGTTTTTTTTTAAATCAAACTAATGATACATTGTCTTCTTTTAAATTTCTGGGTAAGGTATTACTCAGGGATCACACCGCGTGACACAGATGAATACGGTGCTCCCCTTTCATACTCATCCATACTCATAAAAGAAGAACAGGTCAACAGTCTAATTTTTTTAACCTACAAAAACATAAATAAAATAAAATAAACCGTTGATACATTGTCTTCTTTTAAATTTATGGGTAAGGTAATACTCAGGGATCACACCGCGTGACACGGATGAATACAGTGATCCCCTTTCATACCCATCCATACTCATAAAAGAAGAACATGTCAACAGTATAAGGTTTTTTTTAACCTACAAAAACATAAATAAAATAAAATAAACTGATGATACATTGTCTTCTTTTAAATTTATGGGAAAGGTATTACTCAGGGATCACACCGCGTGACACGGATGAATACGGTGCTCCCCTTTCATACCCATCCATACTCATAAAAGAAGAACATGTCAATAGTCTAAGGTTTTTTTTAACCTACAAAAACATAAATAAAATAAAATAAACTGATGATACATTATCTTCTTTTAAATTTTTGGGTAAGGTATTACTCGGGGATCACACCGCATGACACGGATGAATACGATGCTCCCCTTTCATACCCATCCATACTCATAAAAGAGGAACAGGTCAACAGTCTAAGGTAGAATAAAATTATATCAAAATGATCCACAAATCCTATTTGAAATATAAAGTTTATTAAAACAACAAAATGATTGAAAACTTGAAAACCACGGGTTGGCTCCCGTGCAGTGCTTAATTTAACGTCTTTAGCTCGACTTGAACCCCCCAACTTATCCAATTCCAACTTTAAAAATTTTAATGACCTCATATTTCTCCACTTCAACATGATTGAGAATGCGTATCCCTTGTGGTTGGTAAGAAGATTTTGAATTTGATTCATGAACAATCCTATTTTCTAAAATGAATGGGAAAATCCAAGGAATATCAGAAATGGTTGATCTTTTTTCTTCTGTAGTCTTTCCTAATAAATCAAAGATCAACCCCCCTTTTTGGGTTTCATGAGATGAATGAATGAAAACCCCAAGCTCTTGCTTAACACAAATGATGGGATACTCTAGTGGGGAAGGAAGGACAATGATTTTGAGTTTGTGTTGATTGAATTTTCTTAAAGTAGATTGACAATTTGAATCAACATCAGTTTCTTCTAAAAAAATTTAAAATTAATAGGTTCCTTATAAAAATATGATTCATCCCCAAAAGTTTCCATTTGAATTCTAGGAGTGGGTATGAGCGCAATGTTTTGGATTTCTTCCAATGGTTCAGTGATCGGTGGTCCTAAAAATTAACTAATGGAGCCATATTAAGGAAACTCAATCCATGATGTCAAGTTATTATCTTTTGAATTCAAAAAATCAATATCTTCCTGATTTATACACTCTTCGGCTTGACTTTCAACATTACCTGACCAATTCAATTCATTATCTAACTCTGAATTCCCAAATTCTAAAGTGAGTTCTTCACATGTTTTAAAGTTTTGCAGTTCTAACCTCAAAGATGAAACCTCAGAATTCATTATCTCCATTTGATTACATAATTGTTCAAGAAATAATTGAGGAACAGATAGGATGGGATGTTGAACATTATGGACTTCACTAAGATTAGACTCTTCAATCATCCTTGAGAGGGTAGGAAATTGATCATTTAAACATTCATTATCCCATTGATTGTACGTCTCATCGGGTGCGGGGTAATCATTCAAGGGTTGATCAAAGTAATTACCTAAGTTTTTTTATTCCCAAAATTGATTTTCAATTTGATTCCAGCTTGGTTCTATGTTGGGGTATTGCTGAAGATAATCCATTGGATTATAGAGAGATTTGGATTTCAGATTTTTAGGATGCAGAAAAATAGAAAGGGGAAGAGAGAAGAGAAATGGAGGTGAAAAAAAAGAATTTGGGGTGAGAAAAGAAATTGAGTATCTAAGGCGACTTACTTGGGTCCCTGACAATGGCGCCAAAATTTGGTGTCGCCCAAATTTACCCAAGTTCTAAGGGTTAAGCGGTCGCTTGCAGTGTAGCTTGGGTTGTCGAATCCTCAAAGACCTAAGAAGAAACCTAGAGACACTCTGAATTTGGAGAGATTTGGCTATGGAGTGGCCAACTATTTGGATAGATTTGATTTGAAACTAGTGATTTAATTTAAAGAAAAAAACAAAAAAACATACAATTACTTAGTCTAAAACAATTAATGGAGATGAGTTGATTCTAAGTTGTTACTAGGGTTAGATTGGATGTATTTATTTTCTTATAACGCTTCAGTTCACTAATTCAAGACGTATCCACAAAATGATATAATTCCTCAACATCATTCACCAATTTAATCCTTACACAATTCCAAGGCTAATCACCAATGCACTTAGAGGATCAATTTAATGATCACTCCAAGGAATTGGATCGTACTAGCACTCGAAATGTGTCATTGTTAAAGTTGGCGAAGATGAAGAAGAAAATAATCATCAAATGGAAATCTTAAATTAATGAAATGATTACAGAATTTTAGATCATAAAATAACATTCAATCTACCTCATGCAACTCCCTAGGACCAACCCATAAGGGTTTATCCCTCCATTGATTCTATGATCTCAAAGGAAGCGGAAAGTAGACTCATAGGGGCGGAATTGAAGAAGAAAAATAAAACAATGAAACGATCACTCTACCGTTCTGTAAATAAATTCACAAGTGTTGGTGTGAATAAGATCACACCTTAGGAAAACTGTATCAATGTGAAAAGAAGAATAAAAGAAAAACGAGGAAATGAAGAACTTTTATAAAGAACTAATGTAATTCAAACAACTTACATGAGAATGGAGAACGATTACAACATCAAATTGATAGCATAACATTACAATGAAACAAAGCACCCCTAGATCCCTAAATCCTCCACCACTACTACCTTAAATAGGCAAAAAGGAAGCCTTGGGTCGAGCCACCACTCCTCAAGTCTCTTTAATTAATTGTGGGAGGCCAAAGTGGGTGGACATTAAATGTAGAGGAGACTTTCCAACTCTTGCCTTGAAGTGGGAGTCAGCTTGCATCCACCGAACATAAGTGCTGAAATCACCTTCTAGAAGGCCGAATTGGAGTGGGTCATAGAAGACTTAAATGAAGCCTCGGATGTCCCCTAATAGACTGTAAAATTTCAGCCCAAAATTCTTTGTGTTTTGCGAGATATGATTTAAATGGTGGGCTGTTTTTCTGAGCCGTGAAATCTGGCCCAGAATTGCATCTTCAACTTGGGCCACTTGGAACTCCATTAAAACATTCGAATTAGCTTGGGCCACTGTTGAATGAAATGTTCCCCATGATGTCTTCTATTTCCAGTTAAATTTTGAGACTCTTTGGGCTTTAATCATGGCCGCTACAGTACGTTTATTGGGCTGCTGTCCAGCTCACTTCGCCCAGAATGTGGTTGGTTCAAAGTCCATTTTGGTGGTCTTCCAAATTGAATCTCCAAGTGCTCCAAAAGAATGAATTGTTCCTTATAGCATGAGAGACATGAAAATAAAATATGAAAATAAAATCAAGACCATTTGGTGTTTTATGAAATGTTCAAGAATGTACCATGTAATAGTGCATTTTAGGAAAGAATTGCAATCATGATGTGAAATGATGTTCAAAGTGTAAAATGCACTAAAATGGTATTTATGAATAACAAATCACATGAAAACTATATAAATTAACAATGAATATTAACCTTTTCTAGTGGCTAATCAATAATATAATGTTTGTTTCTTGTGTTTGCGATGTAATTTTTTTCAATTAAATTATGAATTTGTACAAAACAATGTTTAACATTTGCACAATCTTCGACCTACTGCAGTGTTCTGTAATTTTAACACCACAGTGCAGCAGGTCGACCTTCATCAGCGATTTTCTAACACTGATAAGAATTGTCCACTTTTAACAGTGCTTAGATCAACAACACTTTTTAGTGCTGATAAAGGCTTTATCTAGCACTTTTAAAAGTCATTTCTGTAGTAGTGTTCCAATTCTTCCGCAGCTTGTAATGCTTCATAGAGATAAGTGGTTATGATAAGGGAAGTGGATCCTCCTCCACTCTTTCTTCAATTTCCTCCACTTCATTTATTATTCTTCCACCAATCCTTCAAAAGTGAGTGGAGCATCTTATTCTTCATCCACACACTTAGACAAGTGCTATGTCTGCTTTTTATGCTTAGAGGATAATGATAATTTGTGTTATTTTCATCTTCCCCTCCTATATTTCAGCTCCTAGTTCCTTCAATTGTGGTTGGCCAGTCTCACCTTTCTTCAATAGCTCCTCAATGGTTGATGTTGTTTCCACTTCCCTTGTGAATATTGTGTCCATTTCATATTTTCCCTACATCATAAAAATCTTCTTGAACCTATGAGTAGTTGGTCGATGCATAATATGAATTGGAATTTGAATTGACCATCATTAACAATTTGTTTTAATTAAGAAAATAAAAACAAAGAAAACAAGAATCAAGGACACATTATGCTGAGTTTGTCCCCAACAATGATGCTAAATTTTGACTAGAGATTGTTATGGGGCTTGTCAAAATAGTATTTTCGATTCTCCTAGAATGCAGTTTAACGGCAAACCAAAGACGTCACTCAAAGAGGATTTTTACTCAACTCGATGTATCTTTTTCTTATTGTCGCTATTTTTTTTGTATTTTATATTTAAGAAAATGAAAACATAAAAAAAAACAGAAATGGAGGGGTTTGGAATAATGCAATGTAAGATGAAAATGAATAGAACGAAAGTTAAGGAGAATGATATCAATCCACAGAGGAATTCGCCATGACTGTTTTATCATTAATCTACTGAAGTGATTTCTCTCGTGTTAATCTCAGTCGGTAGAATGAATCAATATTCCTCCACCTCTCTTATTTTCATCACTTGTAGGGAACAACATGCTGCAATGGCAAGAAAACTACCCACTATATCCAGTGTGGTAGACAACACGCCTTAATCAAGTGTATAGAATCTTAGAAACTCATCTCAACTAGCCAAGTAAAGAAGAGAGCTCCACTGCACATGACCCACAATCGTGCAACCATTCCCCATTGTACTTCCCACCTCTGTCGTATGTAGTACAATACAGTGAAGGGAAGCAATGATTGTGAATACAAGAAGAGAAAACAGTGAGTTATTGGGGGAAGAGGGACCATCGCCACACCCAACCAGTTTAATTTTACACTTAAAACAACTCATATTGGGGGAAAAAATAAGGAACAATATATTCAAAACTCAAGAACAACTACACTGATTTCTCCCCCATCTGATAAAAAATAGTGGTTAGTTCTACATGAATGGAGTAAAGATTATACTGGGAGAAAACGAGAAAAAAATGAAAATGAAAGCAATAAAATGAAAACAGTAAAGTCTGTAGATCCGGAATGGTTATTCCCCAAGGGATCTTTCCCATTAAAAGCGCTACATCATCTCCCTCAGATAACATGGATCACTCCATGTGGCTGTGGATGTTCCTATGAGTCTTCCATGTGGGAGAAAGAATCTTCGGGCTTTCTTTCCTTCCAAATTAAGCATAGAATTTAGTTCCCCCGATCACCTCCTCCCTTTTCCTTCATTGAATCCACATAGATTCACTATTAAATCTTTACCAAATTTAGTTATGTAGGTTCGTACAAAGGTTCTCTTTATTCCTCGGGTGCATGCATGTAAGCCACGTGGGATGTGAGCTTCATCAAAAGCCAAGGTTCATTCCATGGACTTCATAGATTGGTTTTCCTTCTTTATTCCTTCGAGAATCATCATGGAGGCTCAATGGTTTTTTTGGTTCGTGAATTTATGACAGATCTGGTGCATTTCATTGGAGCTCTGTGTTTCTTATGATATATGGATATCGTAATTAAGATATAGTTCAATCCAGTGAAGTCAGTCTGTCATCTTCACCAATTGGAGGATGTCATAAATGGTGGTAGGAGTTTCTTCAGCTCTGCGGGCAACCATAATGTAATGCTTAAGTTGTTTCAAGATGTTTTGTACATGGAATAAATGCTTATGAATTGTTTGAGTGTATTTAACTTGGTTAATTGGCATTGGCATTGATTAATGGATGAAGTTTTTCTACATTTTTTCCTTTACAGGTTGTTTTATCTTTGGCAGCACCAGCAGCAAAAGATGGGGAGAATTCAAAGTGGCACTGCAAAAAAAAAAAAAAAATAGCAATGAACTAGAACATCTGAAATATCTATGGAACTGTGAAAATTGAATTTGTTGTCAATAACATTTGCTAGAGGAGATTGAAATATCCACGTAATTGGGAATATTGTATTTGTTGTCGATAACATTTGCTGGAAGAGTGGAGTTATATTTGTTGTCAATCAAATATGTTTTGTTGAGAATTTGATTGAGTTCTGCTCAACCCAATTTGGTTTGGGAAGTCAAGAGAGCACAGAACATTTACTGGTAGACAGAACATTTACTGGTATGTATAAAATATTGACTGAAATACACAGAACTGTGTATTGCATTGTCTGCCGGAGCACACATAACACATACTTTGTGTCGAGAACTGGGTGTTGGACTTTACAGGGCAATTTTTGTTGGATGGGTTTTTTTTTTTTTTTTTAATGGGTCTAGGTTTAGAATAATTAGGGAAAAGGGTTTGTTGAGCGCCACTTCAAGTGGCGCTCAACAACTCGGGTGGCTAGCGTCACTTCAAGTGGCGCTTTGCCACCCTTTTTTTTTTTTTTTTTTCTGGTTTTGTTTTATTTTATTTTTTTAATTGTTTTTCACCTCTTTTTAATAAATAATTTCAAAATAAATAAATAAAATTTTGTTTTCTTTTTTTTTTGTTTTAGTTTTTTTCCACCTCATCTCTTTTTAATAAATAATTTCAAAATAAATAAATAAAATTTTAAAAATAATCTTATAAATATGTATTTAAAAATGCTAAATTAATTATTATTATATTTATAATTATATAATTATGACATTATATTTATGTATATATATAATTATATGTGTGTGTATAAATATAATTATGTATATATATAATTAAAAATAAATATTTATAAATATAAATCTATTTATATATATTTTTTAAATAAAAAATATATTTGTAATTATATAATTATAAACTAATCTTTAAATATAAATATTTATAATTATATGAATATGAATATATTTAAAATATATAATTATGAAAATATTGTTACATATATATTTAAAATTTATTTATAAATATATTTAATATTCATATATAAATATATATACGTGTGTGTGTGTGTATGTGTGTGTGTAGAATTATATTTATAATTATATTTAGAATTATATTGTAATTATAGTTATACTTGTATATGTATAATTATATATTTATACATGTATATATTTACATAGTTATAAGTAACTATTTATAAAAAAAATTGAAATATTGTTAAACATATAGTCTTTCAATACCACCTACTTGAAACTTAAAAATGTTTCAAGTATGTGACTTTGAAAGCCTATAAAATATAATCTAAATGACCAATATGAATGAAACTTAAAACATGTATTAAAAATATACTAAATAGATAAAAATAAAAAAATTACGTAAAAAATGTCGATGGAAAATATTTTATAGGCTTTTAAAACCACCTAGTTGTAACTTAAAAATGTTTCAACTATGTGACTTTGAACGTCTGTAAAACATAATTCATATGACCAATATGAATGAAACTTAAAACTTGGATTAAACATATACTGAATAGATAAAAATAAAAAAATTACGTAAAAAATGTCGATAGAAAATATTTTATAGGCTTTCAAAACCACCTAGTTGTAACTTAAAAATGTTTCAACTATGTGACTTTAAACGTCTATAAAACATAATCCATATGACCAATATGAATGAAACTTGAAACTTGGATTAAACATATACTGAATAGATGAAAATAAAAAAATTACGTAAAAAATGTCGATAGAAAATATTTTATAGGCTTTCAAAACCACCTAATTGTAACTTAAAAATGTTTCAACTATGTGACTTTAAACGTCTATAAAACATAATCCATATGACCAATATGAATGAAACTTGAAACTTGGATTAAACATATACTGAATAGATGAAAATAAAAAAATTACGTAAAAAATGTCAATAGAAAATATTTTATAGGCTTTCAAAACCACCTAGTTGTAACTTAAAAATGTTTCAACTATGTGACTTTAAACGTCTATAAAACATAATCCATATGACCAATATGAATGAAACTTGAAACTTGGATTAAACATATACTGAATAGATGAAAATAAAAAAATTACGTAAAAAATGTCGATAGAAAATATTTTATAGGCTTTCAAAACCACCTAGTTGTAACTTAAAAATGTTTCAACTATGTGACTTTAAACGTCTATAAAATATTATTATTTTATATACAATAATTAATTAGTTAGTAATATAATTATTAATTATTATTTGTCATTATAATTATTAATTATTAATGGTTAACTCGCTGTGACAAATTTTATTTATATTGTACCTGTACTTTATAATTTAATAGTTAATTGAAATAAGTTTGTATTTAATAGATTTTTGATTTTCTTGTTATTTGACTTAAACAACAGTTACTTATCATAGTGAATAAGTTTTTTAATATATACAACATTACATCCAAAAACATCAACGACGATGCCCCCCGGTACCACAACTCGGTGTCTGAATGTCACGTCCTCTCCGCGTCCGACGTCCATGTCGCTCCGGTGTCCTCTCTGCAGGTTCCTCCTCTTCTGGTGCTTCTGGTGCCTCCTCATGATGCTGTGTAGAGGACTGACCAAAATCATGTGAGGACGTCCCAAAATCATGTGAGGATGCCCCAAAACCATATGGGGTGACATATGGCTCCGAAGCTCCTATAAATGGTAGAAATGGGGTACTGAAGAAGGCCTCGTCGGGAGGAGAGGGGGCCGCCATAAGCTGTGTGACTGCACCCAGATCGAAGTCCATAGTAGTCTGCGGAGACGCCATATGCGGTATATAAATGTCTCCCTGCTGTGCAAAATCATCAGTCGGCTGGGCGAGATCGTCTGTCTGTGGTGCGACGACATCTGCAGGAGCCGCTCTCGGATGTCGATGTGGTCGCCTCTGCCCCCCCGGATGTGCTCGTCTCTGTCGTCCAGCTGGCGGCGGTGGTGGCGGTGCATCCTCCTCAGCAGGCATAGCAGGGACATCGTCATCCTCAGGTGCCTCTGCCTGAAGATATGGATCAGGATATATCTGTGGCTCCTCATCAAAAAAACTGTCACGTATCAACCGGAGATGATCCAATAGAGCCACCACATCCCGATGAACTACCTCCCGCAGAATATATGCATGCTCCTGAGGCTGCGTGGAATGTGCAAGCTGACCAATGGCGTCTGCCTGCAAATGAAATGACAATCAAATTAATATCAAAAATGAGTTAAACAAAATTAATAAATCTTAGTAAACATACCAATCGCTGAATGCCAATCCCCTGACGTGTAAGGTACATGATGGTATGTCGTCGATACCAGTGTGCATAATCCCCCTGATCAGATAAATGAGAGTGTGATGTGATATATCCCTGTGGAAAGATACTGAATCGGGCACGCCTGTCCCAAAGCTGGATATAAGATGCATGATGTCGCCGCCAGTCTGTCGTCTGTCTACCTATAAGCACAATCGAATGTAACTCGGTAGACTGTCGCGGTGCCAAGGGGATATGCTGTATAAAACCGAACTGGCGCATGATCCGGTCTGGCTGGTGCCACTCAACGATGTGGAAGTGAATGAGTGGTACTACTGCAGCACGATCTCCAGCCAAAGATGTGCAGTATAGTGGAAGTGATGCGTAGACATAACCTGTATAAGGAGTCCATGAAACCTGAAATGTAAACTCAAAAAATAAGTCATATAGTAGCATGATAATTTTACTGAGATTATATTGAAATAACTTAAAATAGTGATAACAAAACAAATTTTCCTACAAAAAAGTACTGTTTAACTTACATCAGCCGGCACTATAGCATCGAATATCTGTCTGAAGTTGTGCACACTATGTCTCGGAGTATGTGCAAACTTCTGAGACTGACTCCACCTGGTGAAAAAAGAGTAACCTACGGTAAGTTTATAAAAAACAATAACAAAAGTACTAAATAACCGAAAGTAATGACGTAGACATACCATCGTCCCCGAGGACAGTCCTGAAGTAGCTCCGGTGCAAGCGGTGCGACAACTCGAGGAGCGATGCGTGGAAAACGCTCCCAGGCCCACATCTGTACTAACACCATGCAACCTGCAATCTGATGTGAATCGGCCTGACAACTGGTGCAGAGAGATCTGTACAGATGTGCTAATACAGCGGATCCCCAATTGTATGTCGCAGTCTGATCCAGATCCGCAAGTAATGGGAGGTACATCATGTGTACCAAAGCGGTGGAGTAGTCGACGCACAACATGCCTCCGAGCAGCCGCAAAATGTATGCACGTGTGTTCTGAAGAAGCGTCTCCTCGCCTGCATCATCTGGAATGACGTCGAAATGCTGATCGAGCCACCTCATTCGCAAGCGCGAACCCTGAAGGACACCCCGTGCGCCGATGACGTCAATGCCTAGCAGCCTCTGTATGACTGCAACCCAATCACCGGTACTGGCCCCCGTAACTGCATCTCCATGGATAGGTAACCCCAGCATGTAGGCAACGTCCTCTAATGTAATAGTCATCTCCCCCTCTGGGAGATGAAATGTGTGTGTCTCTGGCCGCCATCTCTCAACCAATGCAGCTATCAAATGATGGTCGATGGTCTTGAAGTCACACATAGCGACTCCATAAAAGTCTGCACGTCTAAGGTATGGACAAATAGCTGCCGGCGGTGCCTCATGATGAAAACGGTGCGCTCTCCGAACATGAAGATGTCTAACAGGTCGTCGCGCCAACACATCGCGCGACACGTGCGTCTCCTGGCAAGATAAAAGTGGCTGCTCCATCTGAATGTGCAAACAATAAAACATTAATTTCATGTAAGTTATGACTTTTATCATGTAAGATATGTAATTTAGCATATAATTTTGAAAGAAGCATAAACACATTGGGTTAGTTGTTGTCTCCCGTGTTGGGGTGTTGGGGTGAAGACGTTCAGAGTTTCCTCGTTTTTGTTTTGTAGTCACTGTAAGTTCATCTTTCATTATAAATAACTGATGACATTTTCATTTAATAGTTCAAATGGTTTTGTTTTCTTATACAGGTATATTCCTTTTTTTGAGTTGGTGTTGTTTGTTTAAAGCTACTCATGTAATGTTGATCGTTCGACAAAAAATGTCACGTGAAATCGTGGTACATTTTCCAAAAATTACCTTATTTACAAGTACAACAAATATGATTAAAAATGGTGAAATGATAAAAATAATTACATGTACAAAGTTTTACAGTAACTGATAGAGTACGTGATTCATTTTAACCATTAGATGATTGCCCTATGTGTCTAGTAACAATAGAAACATCTTTGCAATTTTGTCATGCCCCTGAGTATAAATCAACCTCAAAAGCTCTAGATAATTTTTCTTGGTAAGGTGAGATGAGAAGGGAGGTATTATACCATCAGGAAGAGAGATTCTAGAAATGTGCAATGTTATGACAAACCTTTAGATGAAATGTGTCAGTTCCCCACTAGATGTGCATGTTTCTTCAAAATTTTCAGGCTGGAGATAATCCACCATAAGTGTCACATAGCCTTATGTCTTCCATGGATTAATGTCAAACACTTCAACCAATTTGTTTACTTTATGGGGAAGTAAAACCTCATTCCTTTGAATATGCACATTACCATGAACATATAAAATCATCATTTTGCAAGAAAAACTACTAATCTCATGTTCACTGAAATACCCCTTAACGTAAGAATGATACAAATAGTGTAAGTACCCAATAGCAAGATTCCAATCCATTTTGAAGGATAATGGGGATGACAAGGAAACATCAACCCTCAGGCCCACCCCTTCCACCCATTCAACCAACTTCGGTAACTCCTATAGAAGTAGTTTTTCAAAAAAAGGAAATGTCACACCACCACAGCTTCCTACATCCATATTAACCCCCCAATTCAGTTTCATTAAATGTGGACAGTCCCCATTTTTACCAAAGTCAATGATGCACTATTAAACCATCACTTTTCAACCCCCGCCTCAAAAATACAAAATGCTTTGAGGGATGAGAAATGATTCGGTGCCACTTAATTATCATTGATTAATCAACTAATTATGATTAATTATTTAACTAACTAATCATTTCATTATCTAATTACATTTAAAAAAACTATACTATTTATAAAATATAAACATTATATACTAATTCTATAAATTAAACAACTAAATTATTAAATAAAATATTAAATAAATTTAAAGAAAGATTTACCTCAAATTTGTGACGACGTAGGTACACAGGCAGAGCAACCGAAGAGGCAAGGCTTCACCGCAACCGAAGAACGCAAGAAAAAAATTTGAGAGAGAAAGAGAGGAAGGGATAGGGAGGGAGGAATGGGGGTGGGTGAGTTAGGAAGTGAAGTGAGGAATGGGGTGGGGGGAGAGGTCCTATTTATAGGATGGGGGAGTGTTTCGGCGCCACTTGAAGTGGCGCCGAATTGATTCGGAAGAAGGGTGCAGCGCCACTTGAAGTGGCGCTGCACGGTTTGCATATATTTTTTCAGCGCCACTTCAAGTGGCGCTGCACTCTATTTCTGCCAAATTGGTGGAGCGCCACTTGAAGTGGCGCTCCAATTCCGAAACCCTTGAGCGCCACTTGGTCTGGCGCTCAAGAGACCCACCTACCTAATTAATTCAACGTTTGACCCATTAAAAAAAAAAAAAAAAAAAAAAAAAAAAAACCCATCCGGCAAAATTAGTCACTTTACAGTCAACATATTTTCTGTTGAAAGTTGGTTGTTGAAGATCACAGAACACATATCAGTGCATAGATCATGTACTGAGTTACAGATCATGCACAAGAGAAACTCAGCATGTACAGAATATGAAGGTACAGTCATAGAACATGAGTGTAGTATCACAAAACATTGATTGATCTAGTACACATAACATTAATTCTGGAGCACTAAACATTTACTGTGACATTAATTATGAGCAAAAGCTAAGGTATAGAACATGTGTGGAAGTTGTTTGAAGAAGTTTGGAAGGCTGGAGTTCTATAGGGAAACAGATAACATATTTAGTTGCAGAATATTTGGGCAGAACATATAGAGCACAAAACATATACACGGGTCATTTACCCAAGTTCAATAGACAAAACATATCCCTTGAAAGAACATTTTCCTATGCACGTGCCATATCGTGGAGAAGCAAAGGTACAGAACATATGAAGAACGCATAACAAATGGCTTAGCTTAGAAAAAAAGTCATGAGAAGAAGCACACCCAATAAAGGTGAGTGATAAAGAGTTATTGAGATGAACAATGAAAAAGCTGCAAATGGACATGACACAGAACAGATAGAAATCACAGAACATCTGTTTGTGGAAGGAAAGACACAATAAATATGCCTCGACAAAACATTTTATGGTGAAAAGAACGTCATAGAACAGATGAAACACAGAAGACGTGGACAGAACATTGGGCCACAAAACATATTAGCATAGAACATTTGATGGTGAAATCAAAGGCGCGGAACATTTGTCGGCATGGAACATTTGCTTGAAAAAGGAATGACACAGAACATTTATTCCATGATGTTGACTATTAAACCCAATTAGGTTGGGTCTTGACCCAAATTCATATATCGGAGTTCCGCAATGGATTTCTTTTATGATGTATCTATTTGATCTATCCATAAATAAACTGCCTCACCTCTCATCGAGGTACGGGATTTCAGCCGACATGGTATCAGAGATCCGGTAAATTTTTGTATCCTACCCTAGCCATCTCTGAACCCAAGAAGAACCCACCTGGTTTCTCTCTTTCCTGCAGCGCCAGACCCTCTCCCCCACTCCTGCGGCATCGGCTCCCTGCCCCTTCTCCTGGTCGAGTAGCCCGCCCACTGCCATCTCCCGGCATGACCTAGGTGCACCTCTCCAGGTGTTGCGCCTGATAGAATCGTGGGCTGCAGCGCAGCGGGAAGTTCTTGTTGTGGCTGCTTAGGGCTGCAGGGAGTTGCTAGGATAGGAGTCGTTAATAATTCCACGGGGAGAGTTGTAACAACGAGCGTCAGGGGACTAGGTATACTTATCAAAAAAATCCGAAATACCGCACGCCGATCCGTCATCTTGTGGATTTACGCGGGTTAAGGTTTTGAATATTAGAACTCCTAAAAATTCGGACTTTCATTTGATCCAAACCACAAAATCTGCAATCCGTACATATTAATCGGTTAGGTGCCCGCATGTCCCATTCCACCCGCAATTATAAATATTATTACAAAAAGTTATGTTTGAAAAGTAAAATAATTTAATTTAATACAACAAATTAACATGAGTGTCAAGTTTAATACAATCATACATAAATCATAAAAAATATCGTCTCATATTGTGTTTTGAACCTGACGGTCAAGTTGGATGTGAGATGTATTACGCGTGCGTTTATTTGGAACGTGACGCCACATTAATAAATGGGATTGATGTATTAAAAAATTGATGTAATAATTCTGAAAACGGATGTGAAATACTACTCTTTTGTTTCTAATACATCGCTTTACTAATATTTTAATTTATGTATTTTAATTTTATTATTATAATTTTTTATATATTAATATTTATATATTTTTTATAGCGTTTTAAAATATAAAATAATGTATAGCATTTTATTTTAGAATAGAATATATGTGAACATAAGTTTTTTATTTTTATAATTTTTTATAACATCATACAATTAAAAAAATATAACGTCAATTATTTCATGGTAACAAATTACTATGCATGAATGCCCCCAAATACTTGATTTTATTTATTTATTTTGGATAATCGCCTTTTTAAAATTTATATATTGCTATGACTTTTTAAAATTAACTTACAAAAAATTAATAAATAGGATAGATAAAAATAAGAAACAATAATAATAAATATATAATAATATTATGTATTAATATATTTACATTGAAAATCTAAACATGTATTTATTTTAAAATTTTGATAATCAAGTCTCCAGTACAAATTTCCGGTATAAAAATTCAGTGTAAATTTTGAGTACAGATTTGCACTAATAATAGTAAAATTCTAACTGATAGAAAATATAATTTGGTGATTTACATTAAACATTTAAATGTAAATTTTAACTACAATGTTCCAATAGAAATTTCTACTAAGTGTTTTTTGTGTAAATTTCCAATATAAATTTCTGATGAAATCTTACATTTTTTACTTATGTATCAATGCATTTTTATTATAGTTTCAAGTGCACGTTTTTAGTGCAAGTTTACAATAAAAGTTTCTAATACAGATTTTAAATGTAAATTTTCAGTGAAAATTCATGTTTTCATTTGTGTTTTAATGTGTCTACATTGTAATTTTAATCAAAAAATTGAACATCAAATTTCCGATGGAAAATTCCTAGAGAATTTTTAGTGGCAGTTTGCCATGAAAAATTTCATTGGAAATTTACGATTCAAATTTTCAGTACAAAGTTACATTATTTATGTGTTAATATATTTGAACTGAAAATTTGAGAATGCATTTATTTTATAATTTTGTTGATCAAATTTTCAGTATAATTATAAGAAAAATCAAATGGAAATTTGCACGGTAAATTTAAGTGGAAATTTGAACTGAACTTTTTTAGTGGAAATCTGTACTAAAAGTTTTTCGTGCAAATTTTCAATGAAAATTTCCAGTTAAAATTTATATTTTTTATATATGTATTCATATATTTATATTTTAGTTTTAATTGTTAAAAATTTAAATTTTTTACTTATGTTTTAATATATCTATATTGTAATTTTAAGTAAAAAATTTAACTGTAAATTTCCAATGGAAGTTTGCACTAAAAATTTCTATAGAAAAGTTGTAGTTCAAATTTTCAGTGCAAAATTAAATTATTTATTTATGTGTTAACATATTTAAACTGAAAATTTAAGAATACATTTATTTTAGAATTTTGTTAATTAAATATTGAGTATAATTATAATAAAAATCAAATGGAATTTTGCACGGGAAATTTAAGTGGATATTCAAATTAAATTTTTAATGGAAGTCTGCCGTAAAAGTTTTTTTGTGCAAATTTGCAATGCAAATTTTTGATAAAATTTGCATTTTTTATTGATGTATTAATATACTTTCATTGCGATTTTAAGTGAAAATTTGAAGTGAAAATTTTCTATGGAAATTTACACATGAAATTTCCAGTATAAATTTGCATAAGAAATTTTCATTAGAAATTTTCCTATGTACATATTGTTGGATCGAAATGTATATGCAGATGATACAATACAGGAGGGGGTGGATTGTAAGTTTAAAAACTTTCATTTTTATACTTAAAGAGATCTTAGTTTAATAAGATTTAACTAATTCAGTTCAGAAAACCTCTTAATGTATTGAAACAGTAATCAGATAGGGCCTTGGGTCCGATGGAAAGAGTATCATAATCAATATGTTACGATAAGTACTCCATAGGTTGTATTTGAAATTAATCATATTCACAGTAAGGAAATGATTTAACCAGAGTAAGCGTGATATAGATTGTAATCACAATGGTTACGATAAATAGAGTGAAACAATTAATGATTCTATCATAAAGCGTATAAAATCGTATTAAGAAAATGAATTGATCGTAATCACTGAATATAGAATAGAAAGATGAACATATAAAACAATTTACTTTCTATTGCAAAGCATCAAAAAAGTAAACAATTAAAAGAATACAATTTTTTTAACCCAATGAGAAGGGTGTCCAATAACCTTGGATAAATGTATTTTGATTTATACTTTCAAGTAAGTTTGGCTTACCCACACCAGGGTAAGCCCTCAATATGATGATCGACTTTTGTTTTGCTATCCCCGCAAGCCCTCGATCAAGAAGGTGATCAATGCCTCTGTCTTCCTAGCCTCAGAAGCTCTCGATCCGCAAACGATCGACACAGCTGTCTTCCTATCCACGGAAGCCCTCGATCGTAATCACAAATTATCAGTGTCTCACTAAGCAAAACAAAACTCTTTGAAAGTCACTACTATGTAGAACGAGCAATTCAAAACTTGCACTCTTTAGAGTTTTTGCACAAAGCAACAATTTGACAGAGCTCTCACACAATGTCTCGAATTCATCAAAAAGTTCTGAGCTTGTTCAAATGACCTGGTATTTATAGGCCAACGTCTCAACGATCATCTTGGATTCCAACGGTCGGATTTTCTCCTAAAAATTCAGAGGGATTTGGAAACCTGACACTCCAACAGTCATCTTTTAACTAAAACAACAACGTCATTTTATAATGCATATTAAAACAGAATACACGACATCATTTTGATATAAAGTTGTTCAATTCATTACGATATAGTTTTCTGGTTATGATAAAATGAGTTTGAATGGATCTGACGATTCTCGTTATAAGAGTCAGTATGTTTTTTATCGTTACAAAAATAATGTCAGTAAGAAAACTGGACAGTGTGTACGATAGTGATCATATTCAGTGTGTACGATAGAAATCATATTCAGGCTTGTTACGATAATCATGGAATGTCTTATTTCTGTGAAACTCTTGAGTATGGTTATTATCGTATGCATATGAAAAATTGTAATGATGAAAGGTGAAACAAAATCTTTAAAGTGAGTACGATAAAACAATATATGAATTTATTTAAAAAAGAGAGTTTGTGATTTCCAAAAAATATAGAAAATTCGAAAGAAGACTTTTGACTCAACAATCTCCCCCTTTTTGGAAAGCACAAACCACAAGTTAAAACAAATAGAGGATTGCAAAAGAAAATAAATTTCGTATTCAGAAGTGAACACTTATACTTATCTCCATTTGAGTTTTAAAACTCTTCTGAATATGATTTGAATATGACTAACCTCCCCCTTAGGATCATATTCTATAAACAATGCTCCCTTTACTAAAAATATTCTTCTTTTGTAATTATTATTCTCCCATTCTCCCTTTTATGAGAATTTCTCCCCCTGTCGAATACATTCTCTCCCTATATAAAACATTCCCCCCCTTTGTGATTTTCAAAAAAAGGAATAGGGAAAGTCTTCTTATACCTCAAAGAAGGGTTAGAGAAACAAGCACTACGAAGTGATAAAGAATTTGATCATCTTAGAACAAGTGAAAGTACATTCATCCATGAAATAGAAAACATTCAATCAAATGATATGTAGATGTCAAAGTATTTCATTAATGTTTCAAAAAAAAACAATACAACAAGAATTCAAGAAAATCATTTCTTTTCCTTTTCCTTCTCCTTTTCCTTCTTTATGAGATCTAATATGAATGTTTTCATTTTCTTGAAATCTTTCATGTACTCCATCATCTTATCAAGAGATTCTTGTTGAGATCATAATTTTTGTTCCTGATCTTCAAACAATTGGTTATGGGTACAAATCACTTCTTCCTGAGATTTCATCTTCTCTTCCAGAGTACAAATTTTTTCTTCCTGGGACTTGTTGACTTGTTATTGTACTTCAATTCTATCGGTCAACAAAAAATTTTGATTTTTCAGCTCAATAATCTCATCCTTATAAAACCCGTGCTTTGCAACCTCGGATTGAATGTCATTCAACATTTTTTCAATGACTTTGAAATCATCAGATTGGTTTTCATTTGGGTCTCTGAACACTTTCAATTTTTGAGTGATATCACTTGCTGTAATGGCCCGGAACCTCCTGGTCCATTACTTTTCCAATTTCTGGTGCTTGGGACACCCTGGACCCATCAATAAGTTCGGATCCGAAGGGAGGCATATCAGTGGTGGGATGAAACCATGGTGTCACCCATCGGTAACACCGATCGGTGCCACAGGGGATTTTTCAGGTTTTCTTTCCCCAGTTTTTTCCCGTAACATCACCATTAATCCTTTTTAACATTTTTAAAGCGATTCAAGGCTGTTTTAAGCACCATGAACAATGTTTTAAATCCCCTAGGATTGGGGCGACCCTTAACAGACCCGTTTTTCCTCTCTTTAAATAAATTCCTGTAACACACAACTGTTATGACCACCCCTCCGATGAGAATTGTTAAATAACAATTAATTCATCGTGTGTAACCGTCCAACCGCATGGTGAAACCACTATCCACCTTTAAAGATGTTCAAGATTTTCATATCCCATAACTCCAAGATCTATCCCTTTTATCGCACTAGAATTCTTTATTTCTTCTTCTTGGATGGTTTCTTTCTTTCCTTGGTGCGTTTGGAGTCCCCCCTTCTTGAGACTAGCGGTGTGCCTGTACTGGAGCCTTTCCTGCTCATTCTTGGAGTCCTCAGAGTTCCTCCCCTGCAAGTCGCGCATCCCAGTTATTGGTACGAGGAGAAAAACGTCGACCGTTGATCATCTAAGTAGGCTTCTTCCTTCTTCTCTCTTTACTGTGTATCATGAGGGGTGGGTATAAAAATGTTTCCTACGGGGATGGATAAAACCAAACATTAACAAAGATAATAAATGGATTTAAATAATGAAGGGGTGTGTTTGATAATGCTGCTGTTCTCCTTTATCTCTTCCTATATGTTGTGAATTGAATGGGCTTATGTCCACTGAAAATCGTGGTCGTTGGTGGTCCTTTAATGTGCACTAATGAACCTCTATTTTTCTGGATATTTATGTGATTGAATGGCTGTAACATGGAAACTGGTAAATCACGTAAACTTGGTTAATTAAATGGATTCCCAATGAATAAGAATCCTTGTGTGATCACCCTGATTAACCAAATAGAAAAACGGAACTAAATGAATGGAATATTCAAAATTGAAAACTCCCTTGCTCTGTTCTGGTGATGTTTATGGTTGATTCTTATGAGGTGACGTGGATGGGGATGTGATCCCCTTTTTAACAGTCATTGGTTTGTGGACCTAAGGTCACGTGGGGCCGTATGTTGGGGCTTGGTTTGGTTCTAGTACTTTGAGGGATCTCACAGATCCCTTTTGTTGTTGTGACTTTACAAGAGAACCGGGTGTGAATTCTTAAATTATTGCTTGGATGTTTTTCCTTCTTTGGCTTGCGGTTATGCCTATTAGTTGCCCGATAGTGAAGAATTATCTAAATGGAATCACTTGATTATGAAAACAATAATGGGTTCAATGGGGAAATGGTTCCTCTGAATGGGTTGTGACATGGTTGTGGCTGTGGTGCTTCTTATGAATGAATAATAACGAGGGTGTTTGTATATGGGATGGTTTTGGAACCCCTAGGCTGGGATGAGTGCTTGTTACCTATATGTATAATTTAGTTTTTATGTTTCATATTCACACCTCATCCAAGTTGAGCACTTCGTGCCGAACACCCCATTTCATGGGGGAGGGTGTTTTTCCCAACACTCCTGTAAGTGGCTGGTTATTAGCTCCTTTTCTGCTCCCTTTCCCGAGTATCCCAAGATTCTTTAGTCAGGCTGTGATGGCATGAAGTCCACTATAGCCCAATATTCTTCGGGCAGGGTACGCTGAGGTGGTTGGCCCAGGTGTGTGCAAGCAGGCGGTTTCCTAAGTGCCTTTGGGATGAGGCCCAGGTGTCTTCGGGTGTGGTGGTAGTTGTTCTGGCCCAGGTGTCTGCGGGTGTGGTTATGTGTGGTTTCTGTGGCCCAGGTGTTTGCGGGTGGTATGTGTGGTTGTGGTAGCCCAGGTGTGTGCGGGTGGGGGATGGCAGTGGGACTGCGGTGAGAATGGCAGGAGAGGTTTGACGCATAGGATGTCTCCAATAACCAGTGGGAAAGTGGTGCAGGGTACCCAAATATCAATGTGCTATTACTATTACTTTACATGACTTGCATTATTTGGGGAGTTTTCCTTGGTGAGGTTGGGTGGATAGATTCCTTTCTAGGTGCTTCAGTTGTCTCCTTTTTTCACGGGGCATTAGAATTCCTCCCCACATGTGCATGAGAGCTTTTGGTTTTCCCTACTGAGTATACCTGTATACTCACCCTACGTATATAAAACCGCTTTCAGGTTTCCAGGACGACTTCAAGGATCGTGCGAGACCGTACTAGTTTGAACATTGGGATAGTTTCTGTTATTGCTTTTCTTTTCTTTAGTACTTTCCTTTGGAGTTTTCTTGTACTTTGTAGCACTTACTTTTGAAAAATGCATATGGGAATGGTTTGTTTTGGCTTTACTTTTACCTCCAGTTTTAGTTTTTCTTGGGATTTACTATATTATCTCCTGATCCTACTAAATAAAAAAGGGTAATGCCTTCCATTTTGTGTGTGATTCTATACCCTTGGTTTTAGTCGCCACTTCAGGACCTATTGAAGGCAGGTTTTGGGGGTCATTATCTCTCATTCAACTTGAGGAAGGAAGGGTCTGGCAATCCGTTGTCCCTTCCCTCATCTTGGTGAAGGCGGGTCGTGACACTTGACAACTTTTTGAATGCAGATAAGACTTCATTCACGAGCTTTATAATATCTTCTATTTTTTCTTCATAAAGCTCGATACTTTTATCATACTTATGTGACCATTTCACCGAGTTTTTTTTTACATTTTTTCAATTTTTTTTTTAAAAATACGACCAGGTTTAAAAAATATATTTTTTTACATCCCAAGGGCGGCGCACCATGTGCCGCCTTCGGTTCAGTTTCCGCCGGGCCAAAGGCGGTTCTCCAGAAACCGCCTTGCGCCATTGGGGAAACTAAAGTCGGCACACCAGTGCCCGCCTTTCGATTTTTTTTTTGCGAAAGGCGGCTTTGGAAGAGCCGCCTTTCGTGTTTTAAATAGCCGAAGGCGGCTTCCCAGATGCCGCCTTTGCCAAAAATATCCCTATAAAAGGGAGTCGCCCCACCCATCCTTCCTCACTCACAAATCCCCCTTCTCTCTAAAATTTTGAGAGCTCCTCTCTCTAAGTTGAGTTTTCCTTCGTGGTGCTTCCGGAGACGCAAGGAGTACAAGATTTTTGTGTCAAGCTTCATTTAGAGGTATTTTTTTTATTTTAAAGTTATTTATTTATTTAATTGTAATTAGTTAATTTTAAATATTTATGTATGTAGTAGTAGTTATTTAAAGAAAATAAATAAATAGTTATATTATTAATGTTTTAATTAGTTAATATTTAATGTTAGATTAAGGTATATGTAATTTAATATTATTAATGAATGATGATGAGGGATAAATTATTTAATGTTAGATTAAAGTATGTATAATATAATATTATTAATGAATGATAATTAGGGATAATAATAATTTATTAATATTTTAGAGATAATCATAAACTAATTAAATGATGATTAAGGAATAATTAAGTCATGATTAAAGGGGTAATTAACCACGGATGATTAATTAAGGAATGTTTAAGGGGTGATTAAGTGATGATTAAGGGATGATTAAGGGGTCATTAAGGTAATTAAGGAATGATTAATTGATGATTAATGGGTAATTAAGGAGTGATTAAGGGGTGATTAACTAATGATTAAGGGGTAATTAAGGAATGATTAAGTGATGATTAAGGGGTAATTAAGGAGTGATTAAGGGGTGATTAAGGGGTAATGAAGGAATGTTTTAGGGGCAATTAAGTAATGATTAAGGGGCGATTAACTAACGATTATGGGGTGATTAAGTTGTCATTAACTAATGATTAAGGAATGATTAGGGGATGGTTAAGGGGTAATTAAGGAATGCTTAAGGGGTGATTAAGGGGTAATTAAGGAATTTTTAAGGGGTGATTAACTAACGATTAAGGGGGTGATTAAGGGGTAATTAAGGAATGTTTAAGGGGTGATTAAGGGGTAATTAAGGAATGTTTAAGGGGTGATTAACTAATGATTAAGGGAGGGGTTATTAACTAATTAAGGGGTAATTAAGGAATGAAGGGGTAATTAAGGAGTGATTAAGGGGTTAAGGGGATGATTAAGGGGTAATTAAGGAATGATTAAGTGATGATTGAGGGGTAATTAAGGAATGTTTAAGGGGTGATTAACGAACAATTAAGGGGTGATTAACTAACGATTAAGGGGTGATTAAGGGGTCATTAACTAATGATTAAGGAATGATTAGGGGATGGTTAAGGGGTAATTAAGGAATGTTTACGTGATGATTAAGGGGTAATTAAGGAATGTTTAAGGGGTGATTAACTAATGATTAAGGAATGATTAGGGGATGATTATGGGGTAATTAATGAATGTTTAAGGGGTGATTAACTAACGATTAATGGGTGATTAAGGGGTGATTAACTAATGATTAATGGGTGATTAAGGGGTGATTAACTAGGGATGATTAGGGGATGATTAAGGGTTTATTAACTAACGATTAAGGGGTCATTAACTAACGATTAAGGGATGATTAAGGGGTCATTAAGTAAAGATTAAGGGATGATTAAGTGGTGAATGAACAACTCCTAACTGATTAACCAGTACTTAAGTAGTGATTAACCAACACTTAAGTAGTGATTAACCAGCACTTAAGTAGTGATTAACCAGCACTTAAGTAGTGACCGACACTTAAGTAGTGATTAACCAACACTGTAATGAATCTTATTTTTTAGAGATCATTGAACATATCTTTAGGAAAGTTAAAAATTTTTCTACAAAACATTAGTGGCTTAATTTAGGAAGGTTTTAAAATTTTGGTGTCATGAAAGTTTATGTCGTTATCTAAGCAATTAAATCCCTGTCTGGATACTACAAGTGGATGTGGCTCTGGCACAGTTGTACCTAGGGGTGAAAGCCCCGAAAAGGAGTTTTGGACCTGACCCGGGGTATCCTGGTACACGACAACGGGCCTTGCTGCACTCCTGGTTTGACACTCCCAGGGGATATGCTTTGGATGATTGATATTTACTTCATGAAGTACTAAAATACCTTTAAGAAGATAAAAAATGTTATTTAACACGTAACAAAACATTATTTACATATTCAATGATCAGTAAACATTTTTCATGTAGAGAGACATGTTTTCTTGTGTTTACTGCTATGTAAAGGTTATTCAAACCGAGCAAGGAGCTTCTTATAGTATACAACCAACATCTATGGTTAACACATCTGATTGTGTTACCATAACTGATCATCAAGATAGAATTCGTGGTTTCTTAAATCTCGGTCCTCATCAAGAGATAAAGTCTATTAGTTATAGACATTTGCAATTCCCTGCCACGTTATGGCATCTTGCTTGTCCATTAGCTGCTGATGAGCACTGGGTCCAAGCGGGAACTTTATTTTCACAACGGTCTGATGGTGCAATGATGGAGTTATATGTTGAAGTTTCTAATGTACAACAACATCAAAATGTTTGAAGTCGTAGACATGCACAAATAGTTGTTGAAGAAGCTCCATCCCAAGAAATTGAGGATGTTCGCCCTGTTGTGGAGGAGGACAACTTAGATGATCTTCCAGATTTACATATAAATCATTCTTCAGATGAGGAATTTAATAATGATGGAATAGACGGAGAAGAAAATGATGATGGGGAGGGAGATGGAGATGGGGAGGGAGCTGGAGAAGATAAGGTATTAGTTTCTCGAAATAGAGTAGTTCAAGAACATTCTCGACTAACATTAAATCATCCACCACCCTTTGAATCTTGGTCCAAAGCAATGGAACGTGTACCTGAACTCGACAACAATGTTCTGACACCTGCAACAGAGTTTCCTGGAGTTATAGTGGACAGGTTTAGTGAGTTGGACAAAACATTATATAATGGAAGGGATTTTCCAAGTAAGGATGCGTTGAAGAGATTCTTAAAAAGATTTCATATTGAGAGGAATTGTAGATATGTAGTTGAGGCATCATGTCAAAAAAAACGTCATATGGTGTGATAAATTTGATGAAGACTGTAGATTCCGGTTGAGGGAGATTCCAGACATTGTATTTGGTGGATGGAGAATTTCAAAGATTGAGGCAGCTCATTCTTGTGTTCAGCCAAACTTGACACAAGATCACACTGCTTTGGATGCCTAATTTGTGTCAACTGTTATCGTCGAGATGATTAGGACCTGTCAAGATGTTCCTATAGCCCTTGTGCAAGAGAGGATACTTCAAACTTTCGGTTATAAGATTTCTTATAACAAGGCATGGATAGCGAAATAGAAGGCAATTGTGAAGGTCTACGGTGATTGGGATGACTCGTATCGGGTGTTGCCGCAATTATTAGCCATGCTGAGCCACAACAACCAAGTTTTCTACCATATAAATACGAAGGAACATGTGTTTGAAGATAATCGATTGGATCAATCTCGTGTTCAATTTCATCGGTTATTCTGGGCATTCCTCCCATGTATTTCCGCATTTCGTTTCAGTAAACAGTTCATACAAATTGATGGAACATTTCTATCTGGAAAGTATAAGGGCATATTGTTGATTGCGACAACCCAAGATGGGAACCGTTCACCACTTCCGCTTGCATTTGCAATAGTGGAGAAGGAAAACTATAAATCTTGGAGCTGGTTTTTGGCATGCATCAGCAACCATTTCACATGCATTTGAGGTGTCTGTTTGATATCTGATCGACATAGGGAAATCAATGAGGAAATCAATGTGGATCTTGATTTATGGAGGCCACCAAATTCACATCATCGATACTGCATCAGACACATTGCTAGTAACATGCGCAAAACCTTCCATAATGAGGCTATGAAGAATGCAATCACGAGGCTTGGTAAGCAATGTTGTCATTGATGTTTACTATTTTAATGTAAATAAAAATATAATTTCTATGACCTGTGATCATATTTATGTAGCATATGAGCCAGATCAACGAAGTTTTGAGGCGCATTACGAAGAAATCCGCAAGGCTAACCAAGAAGTGTATGATTATATGATGAAGATTCCAAAAGAGAAATGGACACTGGCCTATGACGGGGGGAATAGGTACAGACACATGACCACAAACATTGTGGAGTGTATAAATGGCGTCTTCAAGGGGCTTCGCAAGCTACCAATTACTGCCCTAGTTCAGGAGACATTTTATCGTTGTGTCAAGTACTTCGTTGATAGACAAAAACTGGCCTCAGATGGGATTCAACAGGGGCTAAGATTTGGAAAAAACTTTCAACGAGATATTGACAAGAACATTGAAGAAGCTTCCAGTTATCGAGTGTGTCTATTCCGTCGGGAAGACTCGGAATTTGAAGTTCAAGAGTATTGTAACCCCATTACAAGTAACAACGGTGAAAAATTAGTGGTACTTCTAGAAGCAAAACAATGTCAGTGTGGAAAATTTCAGGCATTAAGGTTTCCATGCGCACATGCCATAACAGCATGTGCGTCTGTGAACGTATCATGGGAAGCTTATGTTGATCCAGTATACCGATTGGAGGCCATTGCTAACTGTTATGCTGCTCCATGGACGCCTGTTGGGGAGTTTCGATATTTCCCAATGCCTGAAGACCAGACCATACTGATTCATGACATCAGTAGATTACGACCACAGGGAAGACCAAAGACCAACAGGATACGAAATGAGATGGATTGGCCTCAAGAACAAGGGAAAAGGTTGAGATGTCGTCTATGTCATCAAGAAGGGCATAACCGGAAACAATGTCCTAACATTGCTGGATCGAGTTCACACACTCATCCACAATGATGTGTTGTATCCAACATGATCTTTTCATGTAGTCAGTTATATGTTGCTAATATCAGAGATGAACTTTTTAAGAATTGTTTCACATTTCCAATAAGAAACTTCTCTCCTTCCAATAACGAACCTCTGTATTCAAAAATTTTAAATCCATTAATCTAAACGTAATCTTAGAGAACAAAAACATTATTAAAAAAAGGTTATTTGTCATCGAAGACAAAAAATTATTAAAACATTTATCATAAAGGATCTTCATAAATCATACATAACTGGGATAAAATGTTTATATATATAAATGTATGACACCATTTCTTAATAAACATAATTTTCATGGTAAAAACATATATAAAGACACGATAGATAAATGTTCTCCAAAATATGACGACATTCCCTTAACTTTTTCTAAAAAAAATATCACATATCATTCATTATACCAATCATAACATTCTATTAAATTTAACATTATATTTATATTTTATAGTGAAGACTGATTTCCTTTTCTGGCTTCCAGATGGATGATATTCCACTCCTCACCAAGCAGCATAGGCATGTTTCTCGTGATGTGATAGAGGGTCGGGATGTTTGATGGATTAGGGTGTGGCGAGCACACCATTTTCGACACATGGCGCCTCCAGCTGCTATTATACCATACTTACATCGTGATGGCTTCTACAACATTGCCGTTTCTGATTTCACTTACACTGATCATCCCCTTCTTGCTGCCTTGGTCGAGAGATGGAGACCAGAGACTCACACATTACACTTGCCAGAGGGAGAGATGACTATCACCTTAGAGGATGTGGCAGTGCTACTCAGTCTTCCTATTCAGGGAGATGTAGTTATTGGACCCACCAGTGGGGATTGGGCTGAGTTGTCACAGAGATTATTAGGTGTCGATATTTTGGATGATCATACTGCTACAGATGGTGGGTCCATATCTATGCCTTGGCTTGCTTTGCAGTTTGCACATTTACCTGCTGATGCTGATGAGCAGACCATCATGTGTTATGCTCGGGCATATATCTTACGACTTATTGGAGGTACATTGTGTTCAAATCACTCGGGTGTGCATGTGCACATGATGTATCTTAGTTTACTGGAAGACTTTGATCGGATCGGGAGATACAGTTGGGGATCTGCATGTTTGGCCTACACTTATAGAGAATTATGTACGACATGCCGCTTAGATCACACAAATCTCGGAGGATGTGTCATCCTTATACAGTTGTGGGCATGGGAGCGCATCCCTGTCCTCGCCCCTGTTACTGTTGGTCAGAGGCTTCCTATAGATGTGCTACAGGATGATCCACATGGACGATGGTATAATCCGTCATATTTATTTGTTTCTGATTGTATTATGATTTATTATATTTAATTTCTGATTATTTATCACTTTCAATGTTGTATTTGATAGGTGGAGTCAGGCACATCGTTTCGTCGATGCTCCGACCCATAATTTGGCTGCATATCGTCTCATGTTGGACAATTTACTACCTGACAACGTAAGTATATATCATCATTTTTGTTTTTTGTTAACAAATTTCTCTGATGAAATGTCACATGTCATTACAGATTCATTGGATTCCATACTAGAGTCTGGTTTAGGACTTACCTACATATTGTACTGCTGGACTTCATGAGGTTATGACTGTAGTTCCACTCATTCACTTTCATATTATTGAGTGGCACCAGCCCGATAGAGTTATGCGTCAGTTTTGCTATGTTCAGCTGATTCCACCTGCACCACGACAGTTACCCGCGCTTCATGGCTTGAAGCTCACGGGGAGATAGCATGTCGATTGGCGATGACGACATGCCCAATATGTTGCCATCTGGGAAAATCGAGCAGAGAATCATATCACAGGTGTACGTATGATGCGATTCTACCTATCAGATCAGGTAGAGTATGAGCCATGGTATAGAATGAAGTCTATATTGTATCTGACTCAGCACGAGAGAGGGATTCAGGATCTGGTAAGTCAATAAATTTCACATAATATATTTATTACGCTATTTTATAATTCATTTTGAATCTCTGTACAGCATACCAGACTACGACGACTATGTCGCATGACTGATCTAGAGGAGGAGGAGGTTGCTAGTTTATCTGTGATCCATGCTGCTTTGGAGGAGACGATGCCAATTTGTCGATCTATTCATGATAGTATCATCCATCCTAGACCCCAGAGACATGATGTTCCTACTCAGGAACATGATGCTCCTATCCCAGGAGATGAGGGTCCTACTCAGGAACCTGCAGCACCAGCTGGTGCTGTTCCCCAGCGACGACAACGGCAACAGAGACCGCGTCCTCCTGCATGTGAGCCCTCACCTGTTCCAGAGGCACAGGTCGGTGCTCTATCAGTCCAGCCTGACCCGTCTGGGTTTGTGCAGCAGGATGCAGCATGGGATCCATCTTTTTTAACCGGATATCCACAGTATTCGCTAGATATTTATTTTCCAGGGATTTATCAGGGGTCATCTCCCATGCCGCCATCTTTCATACTGGATCCTTCACAGCCTATATGGTTTCCTGAGGGTATGATGACAGCCCCTTCTACTTACGTAGTGGGAGAAGGATCTCGTGCACACGATGACATCCCTCCGACACCTCCTTCCATGCAGACTATGACAGAGGATCCCATGATTGATGTTCCAGTGTCCGAAGATCATCCCTCTCCAGGTCATCATACTCCATCCCAGCATGGAACACGTCGCTCTCGATATGGATGTACCATTCACACACCACCTTGTGGGATAGAGCCTCACCATAGACACTGACATTACTTCTTCATGTAAACTTTTTATATTTATTAAAAAGAGTGCATCACTTTTACTCTAAAATAATTTCTTAAAAATTATTGATGACACATAATTTACAAGATTTCAAAAACACCTATGTGAAACTTCATAATGGTTCAAGTACGTGACTTTGAAAGCTTATAAAATATAAACTATAAGACCGATATGAATGAAAATTAAAATATGAATTAAACATATAGGAGATAGTTGAAAACAAAATGAATTTTTAAGAAATGTTGATGATAAATTATTTAAAAGGTTTCAAAACAACCTTCCTGAAACTCAAAAATGTTTCAAGTAAGTGATTTTGAATGTGCAATGCTATGACAAACCTTTAGATGAAATGTGTCAGTTCCCCACTAGATGTGCATGTTCCTTCAAAATTTTCAGGCTAGAGATAATCCACCTTAAGTTCCACATAGCCTTATGCCTTCCATGGATTAATGTAAAACACTTAATCCCATTTGTTTACTTTATAGGGAAGTAAAACCTCATTCCTTTGAATATGAACATTACCATGAACATATAAAATCAGCATTTTGCATGAAAAACTACTAATCTCATGTTCACTGAAATACCCCTTAACGTAAGAATGATACAAATAGTGTAAGTACCCAATAGCAAGCTTCCAGTCCATTCTGACTGAGCTATGTGGAATCATTGGTGTTTTGATCTGATTAATAATTTAAAAGGTTTCAAAACCACCTTTCTGAAACTCAAAAATGTTTCAAGTAAGTGACTTTGAAAGCCTATAAAATATAAACCATAAGATCTATTGAAATGAAACTTAAAAGATGGATTAAACATATAATAAGTAATTGAAAATAAAAACCATTTCTTAAATTTTTTTGGTGAAATACAATTATAATCTTTCAATAACACTTCTTGAAACTCAAAAATATTTCAGATATGAGACTTTGAAAGCCTATAAAATATAAACTTAAAGACTCATATAAATGAAACTTAGAACATAGATTAAACATATAAGAAGTAGTAGAAAAGTAATTAGTTAATTCTGGTGAGGGGGAAAACTGTTAGACCCTGGAATTGAAGGATAATGAGGATGACAAGGAAGCATCAACCCCCACGCCCACCCCTTCCACCCATTCAACCAAATTCGGTAACTCCTATAGAAGTAGCTTTTTAAAAAAAATGAAATGTCACACCACCACAGCTTCCTACATCCATATTAACCCCCCAATTAAGTTTCATTAAATGTGGAAAGCCCCCATTTTTACCAAAGTCAATGATGCACTATTAAACCATCACTTTTCAACCCCCGCCTCAAAAATACAAAATTATTTGAGGGATAAGAAATGATTCAGTGCATTTTAGAACATTGAAATTCATTGAATCATTTCTCATCCCTCAAAGCATTTTGTATTTTTGAGGCGGGGGTTGAAAGTGGTGGTTTAATAGTGCATCATTGACTTTGGTAAAAATGGGAGCTGTCCACATTTAATGAAACTGAATTGGGGGGTTAATATGGATGTAGGAATCTGTGGTGGTGTGAAATTTCATTTTTTTTTGAAAAGCTACTTCTATAGAAGTTACCGAAGTTGGTTGAATGGGTGGAAGGGGTGGGCGTGGGGGTTGATGTTTCCTTTTCATCCTTATTATCCTTCAATTCTAGGGTCCAACAGTTTTCCCCCTCACCAGAACTAACTAATTACTTTTCTACTACTTCTTATATGTTTAATCTATGTTCTAAGTTTCATTTATATGAGTCTTTAAGTTTATATTTTATAGGCTTTCAAAGTCTCATATCTGAAATATTTTTGAGTTGCAAGAAGTGTTATTGAAATCTTATAATTGTATTTCATCAACAATTTTTAAGAAATGGTTTTTATTTTCAATTACTTATTATATGTTTAATCCATCTTTTAAGTTTCATTTCAATAGATCTTATGGTTTATATTTTATAGGTTTTCAAAGTCACTTACTTGAAAAATTTTTGAGTTTCAGAAAGGTGGTTTTGCAACCTTTTAAATTATTAATCGGATCAAAACACTAATGATTCCACATAGCCCAGTAAAAATGGATTGGAATCTTGCTATTGGGTACTTACACTATTTGTATCATTCTTACGTTAAGGGGTATTTTAGTGAACATGAGATTAGTAGTTTTTCTTGCAAAATGCTGATTTTATATGTTCATGGTAATGTGAATATTCAAAGGAATGAGGTTTTACTTCCCCATAAAGTAAACAAATGGGATGAAGTGTTTGACATTAATCCATGGAAGGAATAAGGCTATGTGGAACTTAAGGTGGATTATCTCTAGCCTGAAAATTTTGAAGGAACATGCACATCTAGTGGGGAAATGACACATTTCATCTAAAGGTTTGTCATAGCATTGCACATTTCTAGAATCTCTCTTCCTGATGGTATAATACCTCCCTTCTCATCTCACCTTACCAAGAAAAAGAGCTTTTGAGGTTAATTTATACTCAGGGTCATGACAAAATTGCAAAGATGTTTCTATTGTGTGTAAGGATGTTTTCTTTATGTGTCTTGGGAAGATCTTACTGGAATTGTGTCAGACAGAGACTTTTGATCATAAACAATTTCTTTTTTACCTTTCTCATTTTCTCCTTCTTCCTTTTATTCTTTTTCTTATTCTTTACTTTTCTCTTTGCTTTTTTATTCCTCTTCATCGATATATTCATCTATATGACACAATTCAGTGTTCTCTTGATCTCCTGAAACTTTTTCTTTAGAGACTTATAGTGGTGCCAATTCTTCTCCCACTTTTTGCTTCTTCTTTCCCCTGTGTCGAATAAAGGGAGTGATTAATTCTTTTTGAAATGATTCCATGACACTTATTCTAGCAATATCCTTTTCAACTTATTTCAACAAATTATCGATATCAACAATACCATCCTTTATCTTAATAAGTTTCTTTTTATTCAAACTTTATTTTAGAATTTCATCAGTCCAGATCTTTTCACCAAGAGCTTCAGTGGGATTGAGACCAAACTGTGGATCTCCTTCTTTCCTTTCAGCATGATATTTTCTCCATTTAGCTTCTATTTTATATGTAGCTTTCCTTTTCTTTTTTAGCTTAAGGATGATTCCAACTTGGATTTCTTTTCTTTTTCTAAAACAATCATCTCTGATTATTTTGGGATTCCCTGACTTCCTCCAATTACTTCTTTTGAGACTTCGGCATTAGGATCTTTGATAAAATTCTTTAATTCAGGATCAAAAAGAAATTTCAATCTATTAATTGTATCATAACTTATCCATGGAACTTTTATATTTCTCGGCACTGACTTGAGTTTGATATTACAGAACTTGAAACTTTTTTCAATGAACTTTCTAATGATTGTTGAAAACATGATAAGTTGATATATGATTGCAATGGACTTCAAATTACTAATGGTTATTAAGATTTAACTTTTCATGTTTACCAAATAGTCAAGAACGAACACATCTGATACTTTGAGAGTTTGTCTATCACCTATCCTAGGTATTAAGAAACCTTGCATCCACAGTGTAGTAAGTCTATTATCCAATGAAAGATGATTCACTTTTCTTTTGGGCTCATGAACTTCGAAAATGGATTGTTTGGCTCTTATCTTAATGAAATAACCCTTTTGATTTGGAAACTTATACGAGGGTCAAAATTCAACACCACTAGATGGAATGTTTAAGAAGTTAGCCACTTTCTTTGCAGACGTACTTATCTCTCTATCATACATAGAAAAAGTTACTTTCAAGTTTTCATCATCAACTTTCACTGTATTATAGAACTGACTTACTTCATCTACAATGATAGAATATTGAAAATAATTAGGTTTTTCTACGCATACTAACTCCCATACTTGAAATTAAATTATTCTTTTCAGTGAGGAATCATAGTTATCATAAAAATCTATTTTAGCTAACCTTTCATGGAAAAAATTCATGTTGTTGAAATCTTTTTGAGCCATTTACTTCAGAGAAGTTGCAGAGGATTCATACATGAGTATAATGAGAACCATAAAGTACAGAAACTATCAGACTTGACTATTTGAGGAGAAGCAGGGATTCAAAACAGAGAAGGAGACAACCGATGTGGGATAGGTAGGGGGTCGCTTTATATAGGTGAAGGAAATATGATCATTGAGATTCTACGGTTCAGATTTGATCAATGTGATCCGACAGTTGAAATAATTAAACTCTTGAGGTTTTTTTAAACTAAAACAAATTTATCGTATTCAAAATGAATCTGATAAAGGTTTTAAATAGAATGAAATATCAAAAAACATTATTCAATTAAAATCAAAGTGGAAAGTAATGGAAATGTTACCTTTCAGAATATCAAGAATAATTTTTTCGTTTCGATGGATTATTCTTCAAAAGAAAATAGAATAATAATAAAAATTGAGAACAATAAATTTTTTAGTACAAATAATATTTTGAGTACAAAAAATTTCGAGTAAGAAAAAAATTTGAGTACAAAAAGTTTTGAGTACGAAAAAATTTTGAGTATGAAAAGTTTCGAGTATGGAAAAATTTTGAGTACAAAAAGAATTTTACGTGTACAATAATAATTTTTCATGAAAAGTAAATATGAGTATGAAAATTTTTTAGGTATGAAAATAATTTTACATGTTCGATAAGAATTTTTTATTAATAGTAAATATGAGTATGAAAATTTTATGGGTACGAAAAGAATTTTACACGTACGATAATAATTTTTCATGAATAATAAATATGAGTACGAAAAGTTTATGGGTATGAAAAGATTTTTGGGTTAAAAATTTTTATCTATCAAACATATGTACCCCCCTTTAAAAAAGAGTAATTCAATGTAAGGATATGATTTAAACAAGAAGAAGATATGAATGATTACTTTATAGTGATCATTCCTATATTCTATTTAATGTATTCATATCTATCAGATGGTAGTCATTTTGTAAATATATCAGCAAGTTTTTCTTGCATTCTGATAAATTGTAAAATTATATCTCCTTTATGTGTGTGATCCCTAAGAAAATGATGCATAATATCTATGTGTTTTTCAAGAGAGTGAAGTGCATGGTTTTTACTTAAATCTATGACACTAGTGTTATCACATAGTATTTGAGTTTTAGTAAAAATCCTTCCATAATCAGTAAGTGTGTGTTGCATCCACAACATTTGAGTACAACAACTTCCAGTTGCCATATATTCAGCTTCAGTAGTGGAAAGTGCTAATAAGTGTCGTTTCTTATAAGACTAAGAAAATAATGAATCACCTAAGAAATGATAAGTTCCGGATGTAATTTTTCTATCCATTCTACAACCACCAAAATCAGAATCTAAAAAACTTTTTAATTCAAAATCATTTCAAGAAGAATAGAATAGTCCCAAATCCATAGTTCCCTTTAAATAACAAAAAATTATTTTTAAAGCTTTTAAATGGGATTCCTTTGGATTGTCTTGATACCTTACACAAAAGAATACTGAAAACATCAAGTCTGGATGACTAGCTATTAAGTATAGTAGACTTCCTATCATCCCTCTAAAAGTTGTTTGATTTATTGGTTGTCCAGCTTCATCAATTTCAAGAGTATTTTAGGTACCGATTGGAAACACATAATTCTTTTAGTATTTTTATATCCATACTTTTTAATAAGATCTTTAATATACTTATGTAGAGATATATATGTTCCTTCTAGTTTTTGATATATTTGAAAGCCAAGAATGAATGTTAACTCACCTATCATACTCATCTCAAACTCGGATTTAATGAGATTCGAAAAATAATCTATTAAAGATTGCAGATTTGATCCAAATATAATTCCATAAATATAAATTTTAAGGATCAAAACATTTTTTTTATTTCTTTATAAAAAGAGTTGGATCATAAATTCCATTAACAATTTTTTTTGTAACAAAAATCTTATTAATCTATCATACCAAGCTCTAGGGGATTGTTTAAGTCCATATAAATATTTGGTAAGTTTGAAAACATATTTAGGATGTTTTTTATCTTCAAAACCAAAAGTATGTTCAATAAAAACTTCCTCTTGAATATATCCGTTAATAAAAGAACACTTCATATCCATTTGAAAAAGTTTGAAATTAAAGAATGCTGTAAAGGCTAATAATATTCGAATAGATTCAAGTATAGCTATAAAAGCATATATTTCTTCATAATCTATTCCATCTTATTGATTATAAACTTTAACAACTAGTATTTCTTTATTTCTAATGATTATTCCATTTTCATCACATTTGTTTTTGAAGACCCATTTTACTCTAATTATAAAGGTTTCTTTAGATCTTTTAACCAAGGTCCAAAATTTATTACTTTCAAATTTATTTAGTTCATATTGCATTGATTTAATCCAATATTCATCAACTAAATACTAATCAGGAATATTAGGATTTAATTGAGAAAGAAATTCTAGATGTTCTACTTCATTTCTCAAAGAACTTCTAGTCCTTATAGGTTGATTTACATCACTAATGATACTATAACTGAGATGATTCTTAAGAAACAACTGATTTGGGTTTTGTAAAACCCGTTCATCAATATAAGATAGAAATTCTTCTAGAGTGAATAATTTTGAAATAATTTCTTGAATATTTTCCTTATTAGAAGAGTCTTCTATCAAAGGTTGATAATCAATTTTGGAAAACACATCAAAATATGTCGGTTGATATTCTTTAAAAACAAAAGGATCAATTTCATCAAATTTAATATGTATTGTTTCCTCAACAATACAAGAATTTTTATTGAAAACTCTATAAGCATTAGAAGTAGTAGAATAGCCTAAAAATATACCTTCATCAAATTTGGGTGAGAATTTATGTAAATTATATTTTTTATTCAAAATGAATACTTTATATCCAAATACTTTGAAGTATGAAACTTTTGGTTTTTGGCCAGTCCATAACTCGTAAGGAGTTTTATTAAGAAATGGTCTAATTAAAAATTGATTTATAGTATAAAAAGTAGTACTCAAAGCTTCAACCCAAAAATATTTTGAAATAGAATATTCACTCAACATGGTTCTTGTTATCTCATAAAGAATCCAATTTATTATTTCAGCAACACCATTTTTTTGAGGAGTTCTAGGTGCTAAAAAGTTATGTGTAATGAATTTATCACTACAAAAAGTTTCAAAATCAGAATTTAAAAATTCTCTACTATGATCACTATGAATAGTTATCAATGAAATATTTTTCTCATTTTTAACTTTAGATATAAAAGTTTTAAAATAGTAATAGCCTTTAGATTTATTTTCAAGAAAATAGACCCATGTATATCTACTATAGTCATAAAATAAAACAAATACATAATACTTGCCTTCAATACTTCCAGTTTGTGTGGGACCAAATAAGTCCATGTGCAACTGTAAAGCATCAAAATTTGAAACTTCACTAATTGATTTAAAGCTTGAATTATGTTGCTTTCCATATTGACAAGGATCACAAACTTTTGAAGAATCAAAGTTCTGATAGATACTTAATAAGTCTTTTCTTAGATAATTTATATAGGTTCCTAAGGTTATATCATCCTAATATTCTATTCCACAACCAAGATTGATCTTCCATTGCATTAAGGAAAGGTAAGTCTTGACTTCTAAGGTCTTTTAAGTTGAGTGTGTATATATTCCCAGGATGATGGGCAGAAAGAATAAATTTGTCCTTGGAATTGTATACTACATGTTTATCATTCCTAAAATTCACAAGATAACATTCATCACATAACTGACTTATGCTAATAATGTTGTTCTTAAGACCTTTTACAAATAAAACATTTGAAATTAAAGCTTTTTAGAGAAGAATAATATTACCTATACCAACAAACTTTCCTTGAGCATTATCTTCAAAGGTAACTCTTCCACTTTTCATTTCAATAATCTTTTAAAATAAGTCTTTGTTACCAATCATATGCTGGGAACATCTACTATCCATGTACCATATATTTTTATTGTTGGTACATCCATTGTTTTTCTAAAAATAAAACAATTAGGTTTTTAGAATCCAAACTTTCTTGGATCCAGAAAAGTTAGAAAGAAAAATTTTGGGAACCCATATTTTTTTGAAAAATGGGATTTATGGAATCCTAAAGATTGAATTTTATTTAAGGAATAATTTTTATTCCAATGACCTCCACTTTTACATTTTGTGAAAAAGGGGAAATTCTCAGGAATAAAGTAATTTTTGCTTAAAATAGGTTTTGAATGAGTATATCCCATTACTGAACTATTTCCTTGTGGACACAGTTGTTTATAAATTTTTTCAAAACCTTCTTTACCAGTGGTAAAATTTGACAGGAGTTTCTTCAAAGAAAATATTTCAGAATTTAGACTTAAAACTAAATTCTTATCCACATTAGTATTAGATTCAGAAGTGAGTTTTGAATCTAAAACATTTTTCTCAGAAATTAATTTTTCAAGATCTTTAGAAAGATTATCCTTCTCAGAATTAACTTTCTTGAGGTTTTTAGAAATAAAATTAATTTCAAAAAAATTATTATCAATATCTTTAGAAATATCTAACACTTATTTTGTTAAAACACTTATTCTAGCATTTTCCTTTTCAATTTTCTTACAAACTTTGCAATTTTCATTCTCAAGAAATTTTGAAAATATAGAAACCTCTTCATATGAAGGTAATGTATTATTATCATTTGATAAAGAGGATTCTTCATATGAGATTTTGAACTCTTCTCATCAGGATAATTTGAATTTAAATACATGTTTGTCAAAGATTTAATAGTGTGTACCTTTTCTATGAAACATTATTTTTAATAGGTATCTTGGAAAGAAGACCAATATTATTTTGTCCAAAATTCTCATTTTCTGAAGAATCTTCTCCACTAGTACTCCATGAGTCTTTTACCTTTAATAATTTCTTTCCTTTTGACTTATAGTACGTTTTCTGATTCCTTTTAGAATGTATTTCCTTTTTATCTTTCCTTTTCAGTTTTGGGAAATCAGGTCTGATGTGTCCAACTTTCTTGCATTTATAATAAGTAACTTCAGAATCTTTCTTGTCTATGTTACTTTTCTTATATCTATACTGAAAATCCTTCTGTCCAACAATCTTGTTCATTCTTCGAGCAAGATTGGCTAACTCATTTTCTGAATGTTCTAATTCACTTGAGTCTGATTGAACTACAACTTTATTTGTATTTAAAGACTTAATAACTTTATTAGAAGTCTTTGATTTATTTTGATTTTAAGTAGAAGTAAAATAAAATCCTCCATTATTTTTATTTACCTTTTCTGCATATCTTTTCAATCTATTCTCATATTGAAAAAGAGTTATGAAAAACTCTTCAAGAGTTACATAAGTGACTTTTCTTGATTCATCAATAACTATCCTTTTTTGTTTCCCATTCATTTGGAATGATATCTATGATATTTTTAACTAGGATCTCATAATCCAGTCCTTTTCTCCCATATATTTTAAACTATTTAAAATTTTCATGAATCTCTATTGTTCCTTACAAAAAAGTTTTCCATAAGGAAATTTGAAAGCTTGATAATCTTCCCTTAGTACACCTCTTCTTATTTTAACATCCTTAGATGTACCAAAATGAGTAATTTCTAGATTCTTCCAAATATTGTTGGCTACTTCACAAGATGAAATATGGATATATATATTTATAGTTATAGGAAAAAGTAAAGTATTTCGTACCTTATAATTCAATTGATATTCCCATTTTTCTTGATTAGTAAAGGTTCTAACTTCTTTGTCAGAAATTTTATATTCTCTAGTCAGCATGGAAAAATTATCAACTCTAATGTTGATTAAAAATGTCAAAATTTTATCTCTCCAATATTCATAATCATTTCCATAAAAAATGGTGATATTATAGGATTGAGATCGTCAATTGAACTGATATTAAGTCCTGTCATCTTTAAAACAATACAAAATTTCTTTTTCTACAGTACACGTTAGTGTAAAAAATATTTATAAACAAAAATTTTATAAAAGAAATATAATTAACTTGAAAAATTAAAGTAATCAAATATATATGAGCAGTGGAAACCTGCTATGATACCAATTGTTGGATCAAAATGTATATGCAGATGGAACTTTAAGGGGGAGTGGGTGAATTGTAAGTTTAAAAAATTTCATTTTTATACTTAAAGAGATATTATTTTAATAATATTTAAACTAATTCAATTTAGAAAACCTCTTAATGTATTGAAACAATAATCAGACAGGGCCTTGGGTCCGATGGACATAATATCGTAATTAGTAGGTTATGATAAGTATTCCATAGGTCGTATTTGAAATTAATCATATTCACAATAAGGAAAATATTTAATCAGAGTAAGCGTGATATAGATCATAATCACAATAGTTACGATAAACAAAGTGAAATAATTAATGATTCTATAATAAAGCATATAGAATCATATTGTGTAAATGAATTGATCATAATCACTAAATAGAGAATAAAAAGATGAATATATAAAACGATTCTTTGTCCCTGGATGAGCCTTTCTGGTATAAAACGATTCACTTTTTATTGAAAAGCAGTATAAATGTAAACAATTAAAAGAATACAATTCCTTTAACCCAAAGATAAGGGCATCCAATAACCTTGGTTAAAGGTCCCTTGATTTATACTTTCAATTAAGTCTATCTTACCCACACCAGGGTAAGCCCTCAATATGATGATCGACTTATATCTTGCTATCTCCGCAAGCCCTCAATCAAGAAGGTGATTGGTGCCTCTTTCTTCCTAGCATTAGAATCCCTCGATCCGTAAATGAATATCACAACTGTCTTCTTATCCACATAATCCCTCAATCTTAATCACCAATGAACGATGTCACACTAAGAAAAAAAACTCATTGAAAGTCACAAGTATGTAGAATAAGCAGTTCACAACTTGTACTCTTCATAATTTTTGCACGAATCCACAATTTGAAAGAGCACTCACACAACATCTCGAATTTGTCAAAAAGTTATGATCTCATTCAAATGACCTTGTATTTATAGGCCAACATCCCAATAGTATATCTTGGATTCCAACGGTCATATTTTCTCCTAAAAATTCAGAGGGACTTGGACACCTGACACTCCAACAGTCATCTTATAACTGAAAAAATGACATCATTTTATAATGCATATTGAAATAGAGTACATGAAATCATTTTGATATATATTTTTTTCAATTAATTACGATATAGTTTTATGGTTATGATAAAATGAGTTTGAATGGATCTGATAATTATTGTTATAAGAGTCAGTATGATTTTTATCATTACGAAAATAATGTCAGTATGAAAACTGGACGGTGTGTACAATAAAGATCATATTTTGTGTGTACGATAGAAATCATATCCAGGCTCGTTATGATAATCATGGAATGCCTTATTTCTACGAAGCTCTTGAGTATGGTTTTTATCATATGCATATGAAAAATTGTAATGATGGAAGGTGAAACAAAATATTTAAAGTGATTATGATAAAACAATATATGAATTTATTTTAAAAAGAGAGTTTGTGATTTTCAAAAAAAAAAGAAAAGTCAAAAGAAGGATTTTGACTCAACACATATAATAAATAATATATATTATATGTATATGTAATAAATATATTATACATATTATATAAATTTATATAATAAATAATATATATTATTATATGTATATGTAATAAATATTATTTATATTAGTTTCAGTGTTAAGGAGAGTCGCAGGGATATTATTTTCTATAAATTGGTTTGGACGTTCAGGTTAAATGGCCCACCTGAGATGATATGAATCCCATAAATCATCAAAGATAGAATTTTATAACGATTGTTGTTGTTTTTAGGGTTATTGTTAATTGAAAACTAAATATTTTCACCAAATATCAAACATTTCTATTTTCCCGCTCCACTTTATCATGGTTCACCAAGAAAAAAATATTTTTATATATTATTTTCTTGAATCCCATGTGCCATCCCATTAGTCCATGGGTCCCACATGATAGGGTCGAGATTTTATTTTTTAAGCCCTCATTCTTTATGGACCGGGACAAACCACTCAATAAAATCTACAACTTGCACGATCCGCCTCATGGGTCAACCTGCCCTGCCCCGTTAACACCTCTAGGCCTAGGGGGTTTAGTTAGGTATTTTTATAGAGTGCATGTTGGTTGTACGGTGGGTTAGGACACAAGATTATAAGATTATTGGTTCCCAGAGGATTAATTATTTCTTATTTGATTTCTGTTCTTCTTCTTCTTCTACATCTTCTTCTGATTGTCCTTCGATTTTGATGATATCAATAGAACTCCACTGTTTTCAATCTCTCTCACATCTAGATCCTAACATTTGGTTATTTCGTTGAGGGATTCTTGATGGAGGGAGTTGCAGCTGTGAATAAGAAAATTAGAGAGGGTCAAGAAAGAGGTTATTGATCAAAAGTAATTAGAAGGAGACACTGCATTTCTTGATCGAGAGGAATTAAAAGAAGACACTTCGGTTCTTTATCAGGAGAAAATCGGAAGGTGATGTTGCATTTTTTTCCTACACACATGGAGAGTAAAATCCCAACAGCTGAAATAGAATTATCAAAGTTGAAGTCTGGTTTTCAACATCAGGAGGTGGGACTGTAATGAATGGAGAAAATGCTACAGGAGATGAAGGTAGTGGTGGCGTAGCTTGTTGAGCATCAAACATAGAGGAAGATAGTCCTTTTAGTGGAGCAACTGGTGTAGGAGCTGTTTGATTCCATACCAGTATGACTAGTTGAGGAAAATTTTGAACCTATATCCAATCTTGATGAACACATTGAAGTGAAAGAGCACACATTTCCAGTCGAGGCACAAAAAATCCTTCCTCTTGGGACACTTCTGGGGAACAGTTCGCATATAGATGGTGTACAGAATGGTGGATCATGTATTCAAAGTAGAGTTTTTTTTAGGATCTGCTGTAGGGGGAATAAAAAGTGATTTAATGAAGCAATACAAATGCAGGCTCAAGAATATTTTTAGGTTTGATACAGAATGTATGATTCTATGAATCATTTCAATACTAATGCCATGCATGCATTGTCAGAGTATCTTGGATTTGCTAAGGCAATGAAGGGAAGTGACAATTAGGGCACTTATGTGATTAGGATTTCTATGTTTTGCATAGATAAGGTTGGAAGTTAGCTATTCAAAAATATTGCAAACACATTTAGGCCTGAAGACATCCCTAGGAAGAGTTTGAAGTGATTTGAGGAGGTTGTTTCCAAGTTTATAGTAAACCTTCTAGAAAATGGAGGATCAATGTTTCCAAATCCATCGCTAGAGCCTCCACCATGGAAAATGTATTCTTACAAGGATGTTTTATTCCTGTTACCATAATTACATAAATTATTTATCACCTTGAAGATAAGTTTAATCTTCAAGAGGGTGTAAATGATAGAATCATGGGGTGCACTGCAGGAGAGGTCTTGTTGTGGATGCTTCAGGATATTGGGAGTTTTTAGGGTAGGATTCGTTAATAACTCTAGGAAGAAAAGTTGTAATTAATAGAGTAATAATTAGCTAGAATAGAGGTTGCTAGTTGTTTAGAGGAATTATTTCTAGAATCTTTCATTTGGTTGGGAAATCCTTTATAAATTTGGTTAGGGGGCCTAGGGGGATTTAATTAGGTATTTTGTTGGAGTGCATCTTGGTTGTACTATGGGTTAGGCCATAGGCCCATGAGTGGAGTAGTTCCTATAGGATTCCTTCTTTCTTCTTCTCTTCTTATGCTTCTTATGATTGTCCTATTATTTTGCTGATATTAATAAAACTCCACTATTCCTCACTCTCTCCCATATCTAGATCCTAACAAAACCTACCTAGGTGCACGTGACACAGGTGCTATGCATTCCTAGGTTCACGCTCGCTACTGTTGTGCGACATATCCACCCACTATTGCACATCACCCTCAGTGCAACCCACCCCTATTTTCGAACTCTAAATAATGTGGCTCCCATGCTGTCTTGTGGCCCACCACTTTATAGCTCTCCCAAATTAGCACAACTCTTTATTCAAGATTTTTGATCATGCACATCCATTCCAACTCGCCTGATATGGAATCTGCAAATTGATTTCAACGTACTAACATGTTCCTGTATATAGATCCTCTCTATATGCATACTTACAAAGGCTTATTGAAAACAACTAACACTTTGATATCATCTTTGGAAACTATATATGTCCCTCGTATGGTTTCTAAGGCTCAATCTCATCCCGGTTAGCTACAAGTAATGCAGGAAGAATTTTAGGCTCTGGAAGATAACCACTCATGTGCACACAGTCTTCCTTGGTGACAACATGATCTCATGGCACAAAAAGAAAAAACTCATATCTCAAGACCCAATGATAAATCTGAACATCGTTCCATGACTTCTATCACTACCAATATTCTTTGGCTCTTCCAACCCCTCTCCAAATCTGGCATTCCACTATTGAATCATTCTTATCTCTACCGTGATAATTAGGCCAACACGAAAATCATTACCAATACAATCTTCCATAAACTCACCAAACACATTAAGATAGACCACCACTTTATTCTGTATCATTTCGAGAAAATAAATCTCACCTATGGCTACATTTATATTGTAAATCAACTTTTCAATATCTTCACCAAGGGATTTTATGAACCTCAAGTGAAATTTCTTTGCACCAAGTTGGGGAAACACAACATCTACAATCCAACTTGAGAGGAAGTCTGTATAGTCTTTTTTCTCTATTTTTTGTGGGATTGTTATCCAATATGGATAGTCTCAACTTGTGAGGGAGTATTGAATCCAATTAGGTTGGGATTTAACCCAAATTTATTAGAACCCCACATCATATTTCTTCCATGATGCATCTATAAATAAATTTCCCCACCTCTCATCAAGTTATGGGATTTAATCCTACATTGATAGGGTGAGATTTATTAAATTATGGATGTATATCTAAGAACACATAATAATTACATATTTGAACAATGGAATATTTATTGTGAACTGAAAATTTACTGTTGTGATTCGTTGATCACAAAGAGAAAATAATGGAAGAAAAATGGGAAGAAAAACATGCTTTATTTCACCAAGAAAAAAGGTTATAATGTACCCCTCCTACACCACCCTTTATTTCTCTCACATGGATATCTCAAGGTTCTCTAACAATAGATCACTCTCTTGGATCAAATCTGATGATGAAGTAAGCTCCCTAAGGACTCCTTATAAATCCATGGTGGGAGGTATAAAGTTTGACACAACTCTCACCAATCCCCCACCAACCATTGGACTTCAACAATGGAATCAACCCACACCATTGAAAACTCACATGGATACCAAAAGAACAGTTCCCACACATGTAGAAAGTGTATCAGAAATTTTGGAAGTCTAAGGTAGGTGAGGTTGGTGTACCACATTTGAAATGGTGGTGTGTAGTTGGATGTATCCATCAATTATTCTTCTTCATATACAATTCACTAGAGCATATAAAAAGGTCTAGTTTCTCTCGAGCAACCAACTTTGTCAACAGATTCTCCGGGTTATCCTTTGTGTGGATCTTTACAAGTCGTAACTGTAGGTTCCGGGCACAGCGGAAGCGCGTTGGTGGGTTTTCCCAACTTTAATTTTAACGTTAAACAATGTTCAATCCGAGATCCGTCACGATATAAAATGCCGAATCTTCGGAATAGAACGAAGAACAAAAAGAAAAGAAGAGTCCCGGAACCCTTGAGGAGGATCATCATATATTGATTATAATTAATTTAATTAATGCATAAGAATTACCTTGTTGGAATTCTTTCTTCGTGGATGTGTTCGGTCACGATTCTGTGATCCGTCGTTGCGTCGTAGAATCCAAGTGTAGGATTCCTCTAGTGGTGATGCACACGTGTGTCACGTATCTCTAGACATCACCGAAGAGATCTCCGGGTGCTAGCGCGGAAGAACCTTCGCTTGCGATGTCCGCCTTCGACCGCCTTGATCCGGTGGAGGATCTTGCTCTCGTAACTTGAGGGCGTTCTTGGTGGAAAGGGATTCTCTCTTGGCTTGAGAGTATTTCCAAATCCGTTGTGCACAACAATGGCTCTAAAAAAAATGTTGGGGTTGTGAGGATATTTATAATCATGTTTGAAGTTAATAGAGTCATGACAATAAATAAACGCGTTATGCGTTTTATTTATTTCATTAACTCTTATTGAAAACCCCCATGTCGAATTATTAATTCCTTGACATGTGCCCACGCTGATTATAATAAATATAATTTAATAAAACAATATTAAATCCTCAAAATCCCAATTGGAAAAACTACACGGCGTGTAATAATTAATACACGGTGTGTACTTGTTTTCCATAAAACTACACAGCGTGTATATTTAATATACACGGCGTGTACTTTTATTTTCCATTTTTCTCCACCACATTTATTAGACCTTGAGTAATGACTATTTATTTCTTAAATAAATGTAACTACATTACTCACTAATAAATATATTATTTTATCCATAGTATATTCTCTCGAATAACTAGTGTCAAAATAAATGCGATCAGACATCCTTAAATAATTATTAAACCACAGTCAGGAATAATATTTATTTAACTTGTTAAATTAATATTTAACTGAGATACATGGACACACTTAGTGTGTGACCCTCTAGGCCTCTTTCTTAGTGGCATTAGGCTGAGCCTACCTAAAGTCCAAGGTTAGCATCTAGCAACACGCCAAGGAACCCATAGAGAAAGAAGTTAACGCCGCAATGACGTGTCACCTCCTACGAACGCTTACCGTGTAATATAATCCCTTTGTCTCGATATCTCCAATCAAGCAGGTTGCATGCTAGTGCCATCAACCCATGTGCTTGATTATTCTTTCTTTGACTTCCCGGAATTGAACTTGCCCATACCTTACCATGGCCATGGATTTATTTAGGCTATATCAATTCCATCGAAGGGCCTGAGATATCTACTTCCATTATGGAACGGAAGGGACAAATCCTTTCTCTCATTATCTATTAATGCGGTATTACTCGTGACGCACCCAACGTATCCTACCTCGCTGCGAACAGTGTGTCGTCACAGTTTTCGTCAATACATCTAAGTGCGCGAGTTGTAATACCCATTAATAATAATCTTAAAGTCTAAGGATCAATACACACGTCCGTAGATAGGAACATCCAATGACACTATGAAATGTGGATTTCCTACTGGCGGGTCTCGTTATCATAATATCCTCCTGGATATTACCAAGGGCGCACACCATGAGAAGGTGCCTCAAAGTTTTATGAGTCCTCACCCCTAATGACTTTTATTATTTTTGTCCCTCAAATAATATCATCCGGCCATAGAACATACATTCAAGAACAGTGTTATGGCACTTTCGGGTTCTTATCATAGCAGGGATCCGCTATGACCCTTTAATGCAACAGCTGTCCTTAGGACATTATCACATGACATGTCACGCAGAAGAACAATCAAGATGTGATAAGGCTTTTATTTAATGAATAAGGTACAAAGTAGTTGGTTCTAGACCACCAACTCCAACAGACTCCCAGTTGGACTAGATCCAACTGCTAACAACCTTTAACCCGCTAGCTCTCACATGATATTCATGCTTCTACTGAGATAGGCCTTTAGTCATGGGGTCCACCACGTTCTCTTCCATGGACACTCTGCTCACTGCAACTTCACCCCTTTGATAGAAATACCTCAAGAGGTGATACTTCCGGAGTATGTTCTTTTTCCGTTTATGTGACCTTGGTTCTTTTGCAAGAGCCACCGCTGCAGTATTATCACAATACAATGTAATGGGATCTTTACTGCTAGGCACCACATCAAGCTCCTGGACAAAGTTCCGAATCCAAACGGCTTCTTTGGATGCATCAGAAGCTGCTATATACTCGGACTCCGCTGTAGAATCGGCGACAAATGGCTGCTTTGAACTCTTCCAGCTCACAGCTCCTCCATTGAGATAGAAAACATATCCAGATTGCGACTTCAGATCATTCTGATCTTTTTGAAAACCAGCATCATCATACCCTCTGATGACAAGCTCCTTGTCTCCTCCATACACTAGGAACATATCCTTAGTTCTTCTCAGATACTTAAGGATAATATTAACAGCAGTCCAATGATTTTCTCCTGGATCTGCTTGATATCTGCCTACCATGCTCAGTGCATAGGAAACATCAATCCTGGTACATAACATGGCATACATGATGGATCCTATAGCCAAAGCGTATGGGATCTTTCTCATCCTATCTTTCTCCTGTTGTGTCTGGTGACACATTTTCTTAGAAAGATGTAAGCCATGTGACACTGGAACCAATCCCCTCTTGGATTTTTCTATACTAAATCTCTTTAGTATCTGGTCAATGTATGTACCCTGACTTAGTCCAAGAAGCCTCTTGGATCTATCACAAATGATCTTGATCCCTAGAATGTAGGCTGCTTCTCCTAAGTCCTTGATGGAGAAACACTTGTTCAACCAGTCCTTAACTGACTGTAAGGCTGGTACGTCGTTTCCAATAAGCAATATGTCATCAACATATACCACTAGGATGATGACCACATTCCCATTAAACCGCTTATAAACACATGGCTCACATTCGTTCTTAATGAAACCAAATTCCTTTATGGCTTCATCAAATCGAATTTTCCATGACCTGGATGCTTTCTTTAATCCATAAATGGATTTCTGCAACTTGCAAACCCGTTTGGCTTCACCTGGTGTCACAAACCCTTCTGGTTGTGTCATATAGACATCTTCCTGAAGGTTCCCATTAAGTAATGTTGTTTTGACATCCATCTGCCAAATCTCGTAGTCATGGTAAGCTACTATGGCAAGTATGATTCTTATGGATTTAAACATGGCAACTGGTGAGAAGGTTTCATCATAGTCAATTCCTTGATGCTGTCTGAATCCTTTAGCCACTAGCCTTGCTTTATAGGTGCTAACTTGACCTTCCATGTCCAGCTTTCTTTTGAATACCCATTTGCATCCAACAGGATTTACATCAACTGGCTCATTGACCAGAACCCAAACTTGGTTCTGATACATGGAATCCATCTCAGAATTCATAGCTTCTAGCCATCTTGTAGCTTCTGAGCTTTCTACTGCTTCCTTGTAGGAGAGAGGTTCATCATTGTCCAACAATAATGATTCACCATCCTCGGTGACTAGGAAACCAAATCTCTCTGGTTCCCTTACCTCTCTTGAGCTCCTACACAGTACTTGTGTTTCTGGAACCTCTTCCACGGGGACCTGTGGAACTTGTTCCTGTACCAACTCCTGTGTATCTTGAGCATCAACTTCGTCAAAGTCAATCTTGCTCCCACTATCCTTCTTGAGGATGTGCTCCCTCTCAAGAAAGACAACTTGTCTGGTGACATTCACTTTCTTCTCTTGGGGGTTATATAGGTAATATCCTTTTGTTTCCTTGGGATATCCTATAAAGATACACTTCGTGCCCCGGGGTGCTAGTTTGTTGCCTGAGAAGGCCTTAACAAACACCTCGCATCCCCATACACGTGTGTGCGACAAAGTGGGTTTCCTTCCATTCCATAACTCGGATAGAATTCCATTTTCCGCCTTAGTTGGTACTCGGTTTAATGTGTATGCTGCAGTTTGTAATGCATATCCCCAAAAGGATAATGGAAGATCCGCATGACTCATCATCGACCTCACCATGTCCAAAAAGGTACGGTTCCTCCTTTCACTAACACCATTCCACTGTGGTGTATAAGGAGGAGTGAGCTGAGATAGAATCCCAGACTCCCGTAGAAGATCGATGAACTCTTGGTTCAGATATTCTCCACCTCGATCCGATCGAAGCTTCTTTATCTTCTTACCAAGTTGATTCTCTACTTCATTCTTGAATTCCTTAAATTTCTCTAAGGACTCTGACTTATACCTCATTAAGTAGACATAGCCATATCTACTCAAATCATCAGTAAAAGTAATAAAGTAAGAATATCCACCTCTAGCTTCTACTGGAAATGGTCCACACACATCTATGTGTACCAATCCTAGAAGCTCTGTGGCCCTTTCACCTTGTCCACCAAAAGGTGGCTTGGTCATTTTTCCTTGTAAACAAGCATGACATCTATCAAGTGGTTTTAGCTCAGTAGAGTCTAAATAGCCATCTTGGCAGAGCTTTGTCAAGCGCTTCTCGTTCACATGACCAAGGCGGTGATGCCATAACTGGGTGATGTAGGAGTCATGTGAGTTTGTTTCGTTATCAATCTCCAACACTTGGTTTTCGTAATTTAATACATACAAACCATTATTCAAATCTGCCATACCATAACATACGTTGTTCTTATAAAAGAGACAACCCTTATTTCCAAACTTGAAAATAAATCCATCCATATCCAAACAAGATACAAAAATTATGTTCTTGGTAACACTAAGCACAAAATAACAGTTTTGTAAAACCAAAATCATGCCAGTTGGAAATGAGAGGTGATAGTCGCCAATAGCCAATGCAGCCATCCTTGCGCCATTGGCAGCTCGAAGATCCACCTCTCCTCTGGCGATCTTTCTAAATCTACTTGGTTCCTGCATTTGAATACAGATGTGAGCCCCACAAGCTGTATCTAATACCCAATGTGTAGAAATAGAAAGATTGCACTCGATAACGAACGCACCTTTAGCGTCCCCACGCTTCTGGGTGCAGTTCCTCTTCCAGTGGCCCTGCTTTCCACATGCAAAACACACTGCTTCCTGTTCCTTTCCCTGCCTCTGGATCTTCCCCTTCTTGGAGGGACGGTGCTCGGGGGCTTCAGACTGTTTATAAGTCTTTGGCCCCTTTGCCTTGTCCTTCCTTTTCTTGTTCACCATAAGGACCGTGGGTTTGTCACGCCCCATTTCCTTATCTACCTGGCGAATCAAGGTCAGAATCTCCGATAGAATCTTCTCATTTCCGCTCATGTTATAGTTGACAATGAATCTAGAGAAGGTCTTGGGCAATGATGATAAGATGAGATCTGTACGCAACTCATCTGAGAATTTAATCCCTAAGATGTACAAGCGTTCAATGTAGCCAATAAGTTTGACCACATGAGGCCCATCTGGCGCAGACTCTCCAAGATTCATGGTAAACAAAGCATTGGAGATCTCATACCTCTCCTATCTCGCCTTATCTTGGTAGAGATCTTTAAGGTGAGACATCATGCTATACGCATCCATGTTTTCATGTTGCTTCAAGAGATAATTAGACATGGACGATAGCATGAAACACTGGACATATGTGACATCATCCATGTGTTTCATGTAGAGATATAATTCCTCATCACTAGCCTCTTTCCCAGGCGCAACTGGAATAGGCTCTTCCAGCACATATAATTTTCTTTCGTGGTGAAGGACGACGCGTAAACGCCTCTTCCACTCTTGGAAATTGGTGCCGGTGAGAAGGTTTTCTTTTTCGAGTATGGTGCGCAATGATATGTTTGAAGTCATTTTCTTGCTATTTCTACAATTTAAGATGAGCAAAGGTTTAGTACTTTATTATAAAAATTGAGACAAATAAATAAATTAATACTTATTAGTCTCCCACTATTTTATCGAAATCCAATAGCCCTCACCATTGACTTCGGAATATTCTATTGCGTGAATATTCTAGTGTCAAGGATCCATATTTCCCTTCGCATTACCCCAACTAGGGTTGGTCAAGCAACTTGAAGGGTTTTAGGTAGGCATTCCAAATGCCAACTGCATTAACTCGCAGTTCCTTGATCCGCTGAGTGGACTCCCCAATCCTGAAATCCTTTTTGGATTTCCTTAACCTTTGCCTCTTGGTCACACTAAGTCCTGCTGTGGCAGTCAACCCTTGATGCGAACCAAGTCAATTCAACCCAAAACCTTGAATTAGAATTCCCCGATAATTGAAAGCACCCCAACTAGGGTTGGTCAAGCACTTTGAACTATGGTTCGATTCTAACCAAGATTATGGAAGGCTATGCTGACTTAATATTTATTTTGAGGGATTTTATCCTTATACGTAAATTGCCATTTTATTATCTTTGATTACATGCTTGTTAATATTAAGTGGGATATACTTAAGTGATTAACCATGTCTAAGATAATATTTACGTATAAGCCAATTTTATTTTAGTTCCATCTTGCATGCTTGTTTAATTCATTAATTGTGTGATCATGACAACACACCCACAATAAATAAACCATGCAACTGACAGAAATAAAATAAATGGTATGAACATGAGCTTTTCTATTGGTTAGTTTATCTAGCGGTTGATAAACTAACCCAAGACCTAGGGGAGAAACACCTTGAACCTTTTAGGTTCGTGTTTACATCTTTCCACCTGTCCACCTTTGTATCTCCTTAGATTGGTTTCATCTTGGCTCCTGACTTGAGCCGCCTCCACTAGCTTGGGAGATCCATCAATTACATATGCATTTATCTCACACGCAGGTGAGGGGAAAAAGGGTTTTTACATAAAAGAATCCTTGGGCGCGCATGCCCTACATATTAATGAGGAGATGACTCGCAGACCAACAAATTTAATTTAAATAAATAAATTAAAAGAAACCATTCACATACAAAGGTCTCGGTCTAGCTCATGATCATCCATACATGCAATGATATTTACACATAAATAAAACTAGCATTAAATTCTTTAATCATTCTTGTTTAAGATAAATCATGCTCGAATCAATTAATTATCTTTAATTAATCAATCATTTTATCTTAAATCCCTTTTCTGAATTTCCTTGAGATTCTCATCCATCATAATTTTAAAAAAATAAATTCATTTAAAATTATCCTTGTACACAACTTGTACCTTGGAGGCAACCCGGCGAATTCCCATTTATTACGCAGATGTTAAATTAAACACATATATATAAAACACCTATCACGTGTTGTGCCTCAGCTTTACGCCTGCACCATGGTACACGTATCAAGGGTTTGTATAATATAATAATAAATTTTAATAAATCTGCGTAATTTGGGTGAGTACACGGCGTGTAGTTCTGACTACACGATGTGTACTTTTCCTTCACCTTCCATTCGAAGTACACGCCCGGGGATAGGGCGTGTTAATGTACTTCGGAAGTTTTCGGAGTACACGGCGTGTACAGTGGGACACACGCCATGTAGTTTCCACGTTACACGGTTTCCAGCCGGGCAGGCTATGTACGGAGTACACGACCCAACCCTAACCCGAAGGGACTACACGCCGTGTTCATTGGACCACACGATATGTATTCCGGAAACCGTGTGCCACCTGTTTCTGGTCAACACACGGTGTCTTAAATTCTTAGAAAGAATCCAATACACGACCTGATTTGGAGGATCAGCCAATGCATTGAACCTAGACTACACGGTGTGTACTTCCGAATACACACCGTGTATTCTGGTGTTATACGGCCAGAAACATTTGGCTCCTCCGGATGAGTTCCTCTATTTTATTTTAATCAAAATTAAAAGAAAAATCCGTTTCTATGAGGTGAACGAGAAACGAGAGAGGAGGAACAGATCTCGATATTCAGATTTCCAGAACAATTAAACATGAATTGAAATAACTAAATTATTAAATGCGTAAATCACCAACAAAAAACTAAAAAATTATAACCAACGATATGACCCCTCTGATACCACTTGTAGGTTCCGGGCGCAGCGGAAGCGCATTGGTGGGTTTGCCCAACTTTAATTTTAACGTTAAACAACGTTCAATCCGAGATCCGTCACGATATAAAACGCCGAATCTTCGGAATAGAACGAAGAACGAAAAGAAAAGAAGAGTCCCGGAACCCATGAGGAGGATCATCATATGTTGATTATAATTAATTTAATTAATGCATAACAATTACATTGTTGGAATTCTTTCTTCGTTGATGTGTCCGGTCACGATTCGGTGATCCGTCGTTGCGTCGTAGAATCCAAGTGTAGGATTCCTATAGCGGTGATCCAAACGTGTGTCACGTATCTCCGGACATCACCGAAGAGATCTCCGGGTGCTAGCGCGGAAGAACCTTCGCTTGCAATGTCCGCCTTTGACCGCCTTGATCCGGTGGAGGATCTTTCTCTCGTAACTTGAGGGCGTTCTTGGTGTAAAGGGAATTCTCTCTTGGCTTGAGAGTATTTCAAAATCTGTTGTGCACAACAATGGCTCTAAAAAAATGTTGGGGTTGCGAGGATATTTATAATCAGGTTTGAGGTTAATAGATTTATGATAATAAATAAACACGTTACGCGTTTTATTTATTTCATTAACTCTTATTGAAAACCCCCATGTCGAATTATTAATTCCTTGACATGCGCCCACACTGATTATAATAAATATCATTTAATAAAACAATATTAAATCCTCAAAATCCCAATTGGAAAAACTACACGGCGTGTAATAATTAATATACGGTGTGTACTTGTTTTCCATAAAACTACACAGCGTGTATATTTAATATACACGACGTGTACTTTTATTTTTCATTTTTCTCCACCACATTTATTAGACCTTGAGTAATGACTATTTATTTCTTAAATAAATGTAACTGCATTACTCGCTAATAAATATATTATTTTATCCACAGTATATTCTCTCGAATAACTAGTGTCAAAATAAATGCGATCAGACATCCTCAAATAATTATTAAACCACAGTCGGGAATAATATTTATTTAACTTGTTAAATTAATATTTAACTGAGATACATGGACACACTTAGTGTGTGACCCTCTAGGCCTCTTTCTCAGTGGCATTAGGCTGAGCCTGCCTAAAGTCCAAGGTTAGCGTCTAGCAACACGCCAAGGCACCCATAGAGAAAGAAGTTAACGCCGCAATGACGTGTCACCTCCTACGAACGTTTACCGTGTAATATAATCCCTTTGTATCGATATCTCCAATCAAGCGGGTTGCATGCTAGTGCCATCAACCCATGTGCTTGATTATTCTTTCATTGACTTCCCGGAGTTGAACTTGCCCATACCTTACCATGGCCATGGATTTATTTAGGCTATATCAATTCCATCAAAGGGCCTGAGATATCTACTTCCGTTATGGAACGGAAGGGACAAATCCTTTCTCGCATTATCTATTAATGCGGTATTACTCGTGACGCACCCAACGTATCCTACCTCGCTGCGAACAGTGTGTCGTCACAGTTTTCGTCAATACATCTAAGTGCGCGAGTTGTAATACCCATTAATAATAATCTTAAAGTCTAAGGATCAATACACACGTCCGTAGATAGGAACATCCAATGACACTATGAAATGTGGATTTCCTACTGGCAGGTCTCGTTCTTATAATATCCTCCTGGATATTACCAAGGGCGCACACCATGAGAAGGTGCCTCAAAGTTTTATGAGTCCTCACCCCTAATGACCTGTATTATTTTTGTCCCTCAAATAATATCATCCGGCCATAGAACATACATTCAAGAACAGTGTTATGGCACTTTCGGGTTCTCATCATAGCAGGGATCCGCTACGACCCTTTAATGAAACAGCTGTCCTTAGGAAATTATCACATGAAATGTCACGCAGAAGAACAATTAAGATGTGATAAGGCTTTTATTTAATGAATAAGGTACAAAGTAGTTGATTCTAGACCACCAACTCCAATAGTAAGAACTGTTGATTCATCACTTTTCATATCCAATGATAGGGAATATTGATGTGCTTCATCTAGGAATGGTACATGGAGTTATTTCTCAAGTACAAATCACTTTGACTATCACAATAAACCCTGTATTCCTTATTACTGAATCTGAGCTCCTGGAGAAAACACTTTAGCCACAACATTTCCTTTTTAGCTTTCAAAGCAGAAATGTACTCTGCTTCCTTCATGGATAAAGCAACACACTTCTGCAACCTTGACTTCCATGATACAGACCCTCCTACAAAATTATAGATGTATCATGATGTAAACATCCTTTTATCAGGATCTTTGGCCATATCTGTATCTGTGTATCCCTTCAAAATAGGTTTATCTCCACCGTAGCACAAACATAGATTTGAAGTACCATTAAGATACCTCAGAATCCACTTGACTGCATCCCAATTCTGCTTCTTGGGATTGGAGAGAAATCAAATCATGATCACCACTGCATGAAAAATTTATGGTCTCATACTCACCATAGAATACATCAAGCTTGAAACTACTGAGGAGTATGGTATCATCTCCATTGAATTGATTTATTCCTTGGATGAAATGCATGAAATCTTGCTCAACTTCAAATGTATGGGAATATGAATGCTCACTGGTTTGGATTTTTTCATGTTGAAAATTTTTAGAACATGTTCAACATACTTCTCCTGAGATAGCCATAATAACCTCCTCTTTCTATCATGAATGATCTACATTCCCAAAATCCATTGAGCTCCACCCAAGTCTTTAATATCAAAAGACTTGGATAACTCCTTCTTCAACCAACTAATCTTCATTTCATCCTTCCCAATGATCAACATTTCATCAATATAAAGTATAATATAAGAAAATTTACCATCTTAAAATCTTTGGATGTAAACACATTGGTCCTCCTATGTCCTCTTGTTTCTATGACTCACCATGAATGATTAAAACTTCTTATACTACTACCTAGGAGCTTATTTCAGTATGTACATGCTCTTATTCATTTTACAGACAAATTTTTCTTATCTTGAAACCTCAAAACCTTTAGGATGCTTCATATAGATCTCCTCAGAGAGGTCACCATGAAGAAAAGCTGTCTTCACGTCCATCTGTTCAAGCTCCAAGTCCAAGCTAGCCACCAATCTGAAAATGACTCGGATTGAAGCCATATTCACCACAGATGAAAAGATATCATCAAACTAAATTCTTTTATTCTGAAATAATCCCTTGACTACTAACTGAGATTTGTGATTGAACTCCTTTTTTCTACCATCCTTCTTCATCCTGAACACCCATTTGTTCTTTAGTTCCTTCTTATCTTTGGGTAGTTCCACCAAATCGTATGTCTGGTATTTCATCAAAGACTCCATTTCATCCTCCATTGCATGAATCCAATTGAGTTTATCAATATGAGACACTAATTCATAGTATCCTTCTAGATCCCCCTCATCAGTCAAAAATAGGTATTCCAATTTTTTATATTTTGTTAATGAAATCCTTCCTCTTGAAGATCTTTAAAATTGTGAAATGTTAGGTTTGGGAGGAACAACATCACCTAGCTCTTGTGATGGTTCTATAACTTCTTATGGAGATTATTGAGTTTTTTCCTTCTCAATATCCTCCTCCAATACCTCTTGGTCCACTATCGATGAGTTTTTTTGCACCTCCTCCTCTTCGTTGACTGGTGATGCTAGTACAAGTGTTGGATAATGAATTGATTCATAGACACATTCCCTTCAAGACATTCTAGGATTTTGAATGTACTCAATCATCCAATTCTCATGGAATATAACATATCTGCTTCTGATCACCTTCTTCTCCTTCGGATCCCAAATCTTGTATCTAAACTCCTCATCTCTGTGTTCGATGAAGATGCATGGAGTAGATCTCCCGTCCAGCTTCTACCTAAACTCCTTGGATACATGTGTAAATTACAAACATACAAATACTCATAAATGGGAGTAAGAGGGATGTTTACTAGACCATCTATTCTATGAAATCTCAAAATTTAGAGGGACCTATGGTGATATGTTGACGAGATAGCATATAACCTGAATATCTTCTCCCCAGAATGGATTAGGCAACTTATCCAAACTCATCATGCTTATGACCTTCTCCATGATGGTTTTGTTCATACTTTATGCAACTTCATTGTATTTTGGGATGCATGGGAATATCCTATCATGTATTATGCCCTGAATCCTATAGTAGGCATCAAATTCATTAGATGAGTACTCTCCTCTATTGTTTGAACAAAGACACTTCATCTTCCTTCTAGTTTCACGCTCCGCCCTGGCATGGAACATCTTGAAATAGTCTAGTACTTGGTTTTTCATACACAATAAGAACACCCACAACCTTCAAGATGCATCATCAATAAATGATAGGAAATATTTCTTACCTCCCAGTGAATCCACCTCCATGGGTCCGCATACATCAGAGTGCACCAGATTCAATAAATCTGATCTCCTTGATGAAGCAGTATTGAATGGGACTCTATGCTTCCTACCATACAAAAAGTATTTACATGGATCAAGTGATTCATCCTTATTAATAATTATGTACTTATTATTTGTTAGGGTATATTACCCTCTTTCAATCATGTGGACGATTCTCTTATGCCACATATTGGATGATGTCTCTCCTTACACCATGTTGAGGCTTTCTACACATATATTCACACAATTTTTGTAAAAATTACCCCATATGTGTCTTTAGGTGATGATGATGACTTCTTTATTCATCTTCCATGCTCATTTACTAAATATGTTTTCATATCCCTATTGGTCAAAGGTTATTCTTGATAATAGGTTGAGACCAAGTCTTGTAACATGTCGAACATCCTTTAGGGAGATTGTGTATCCAACATTCATCTTGACTTGGATATCACCCATTCCAACAATATCTTCCTAAATGGTATTCCCTATCTTGAATTTACCAAAGTCACTAGATTAATAAGTTAAAAATAATCACGATGCAGAGTGACACAATACGATTCTATAGTATCGACCACCCATTCTGTATCCTAGACTGATGTATGAAATCATGTCTCTTCTTCATATTTAGAGCAAAGAAAAACTTCTTCGGTGATGCTCACATGGTCATATCCATTTAATATTTGTTGGTTTCTACTTTTTACCTTTTCTTTTAGAAACTTTTAATAGTTCTTCTTCATGTATCTCTCCATGCCAAAATGGTAGAATTTTTATATTGGCCTCCTTCCATCTATGGACCTTCCTCTTCACTTTCTTCAACCTCATATTCCTGCCCATCAACCTCCTCCTTTCTATCTCCCTCACTTATCTAGGATAAGATCTTGTGTTTGGTTATAAATCACATCCTTCCTTCAGGTCTCCTAGTTGAACAATGAACACTTTACCATTGCCATGGTAAGTTTTCCTCTAGGTGTTGAATTGCTGAGGGAGATGATAATCGTATCCTAGACATCTAGAAGTGTGCATAGTAAGTGGTTATCCTGATCTTCATCATTCAGAGTCTTACCGATAGCCAAAAATTGGTTCACAAGGCTTTGAAACTCATTGGTGTGCTCGGATACAGAGTTTCCACTATGTAGTCGAAGATTCATCAACCTCTTCAATAAGAGAATCTTGTTACGAGTGGTATTTGATTGGTATGTATTTTTCAAATTCATACAAAGTTCGTATGTTCCAGTCTCTTTTGCAACGTGGTGGTAGATACCATGATTTATCCATTAGAGGATTTGACTGATTTTATTCTTATTAAGCTTCTTCCACTCCTCTTCCTTGGTGGCATCATGTTTTAATCCCTTTTTCTCAATGGGATAAAAAATATCTTTCAAATTAATTAGATCTTCTATTCGAGACTTCCAAATGGAGTAGTTCTAAGAAGTCAATATTATCATCCCTCTTGTGGACTGTCCCTCCATTTAATTTCAATTTTGTAAAAATTGATGAATAATATGAAAAAATGGAGCTCACCATTGCATCTATAATGGTCGAAAATGGTGTAATAGACTCCTGGATCATCAAATTGGACACCGTTTGATCAAGATATGACCAAATCAATATCAATGATAGAGATCGACCAATGATGTGGCAACAACGTGGCTCTGATGTGGCACGCCGAAGCAACTACTAGAAACTCACCGACGCTAGAATAATATATTCTTCTCCAGCAAAGGGGTACTGTATCACATAAATTTTGACCAAAATTTGACCAGGCTTAGGAAGCTCATTTTGGATCTGTCTTCGATGTCGTTTGCATCATTGGAATTGACTCGCCAAGAAATTTTAAAATCTACCTTCAAAATATGATTCCAAACAACTTGAATTTTCTATTCACTAGAAAATATCTACTACTCATCAGTGTTCCACCACAAATGGGTCTGATACAAACTTTTGTGATTCATTGATCACAAATAGAAAAGAGTGGAAGAAAAAATGGGAAGAAAAACCATATTTATTTCACCAAGAACAAAGGTTATAATGTACCCCTCCCACACCTGCTTTTCATTCTCTCACATGAATCTCTCAAGGCTCTCTAACAATGGATCTCTCTCTTGGATCGAATCTAATGAAGAAGGAAGCTCCCTAAGGCCTCTTTATAAAGCCATGGTGGTAGGTTTCAAGTTTTAAACAACTCCCACCAACCCCCCACAAACCATTATACATTAAAAATGGCATCCACCCACACCATTAACACCTCACATGGCTACCAAAAGAACAGTTCCTACACATGTAGAAAGTGTAGCAGTAGGGTTAGAAGTCTAAGGCATGTGAGGTTAGTGCACCACCTTTGAAATGGTGGTGTGAAGCTAGATGTATCCATCATTGACAAGGGGGTAAGAAATTGTGTAGTTCAGCACAAATGACCAAGCGATATACTAAAAGCTACTGTACAACTAATGAGAATTGATTGTGTAGTGAAATATTAAAATAAAGTCTTTAAATCAATGATTATAGATGAGAAAGAATATTTTCCAAATGAATGATGAATTAAATATGTTTTGAGAAGATTTAAATGTTTTTGAATAACTCTTGAAGCTACAGAAATCTTGGTGATAGAGACATAAGAAAATTTGAAGTCTAAAATGCATCTAACAACATCAACTTGCCCATGGTAAGAGTTGGTTATATATTGGAAGAAAACCCTTGCTATAAATAGGTTTGGACTTCTACTATATACAGATGAGATACATCAAACATATTTTTATTTATACTAGTAGTAACATATTACTTTGAACAAAATGAAGATTCCTACAAAAAAAGGTAGATGCTGTCAATAGAGATGATGTTTCTATTAGATGTAATTATTGAGCATGAGATTTTTGTCAGTTTATTTTGAAGTTCAATTCAAATATAATGGAAATGGATAATCTTATTAAAGATTCTTGGAATATAAAATAATATTTTAGATGAATTATCATTTAAAAATCTAGTCAAAGATATCACTGGTTTGAACAAACAAGACGATGGATCTAGAAGATTTTAAAATGGGAAATATATGTATGTTGTTAAATTACTTCATTTGAATTATTTTATATGTTGAAAAGTGATTCTAAATAAAACGGGAGATGAATATTTATGTGAATATTAGAAAAAAAACATATGACAAGAATCATAGAGACTCCGAGTTGCAAGAGAAGAACAAGTGTTGAACCGATAGCCATAGAATCTGAGTATTTTGTGAGAGAGAACAATTAATTCAAGATCATATTCCTTGGTAGGAGTTCACTAATCTCCACACAATCCAAATAAGATTATATCACTAATGAAAAATTCATTCTCATTTATGTAACCAAGAAGGTGAATTTTTAAATTGATGTGTTGTCATTGCAGTGGGTTAAAGATGATACTTTCCCATGAAATTTTGTAATCTGATTTATGATAAAGTGGATTCTCTATAACTTGCATGATACCAGTCACAACAATGAAATTATCACCCAACTTGGATACAAACATTGTAAATCTTATGTTCTCTTGTATTTTACATTATTTATTTGCATATGGTTGAGAGATTAATTAAAAATAATAGAAAATACTTTTATCCTAACAAATAAACATAAGTTAATTGGAATAATTGTAAAAATCTGTAAACATTGATTCAAAACCTCTCAGTGTTGCATTAATCACTATTTTGGATACTTCAAGTGGTATTAGATAAATCAAAGTTCCCTCTATTAGATCCTTTGTGGGTAGATATGAAATCTCTTATAAATAATATTTTTCATTGTTGATTTTGGTAAGTTAACATGGAAGGTTTAAACTCTATAAATAACCTGGTTATCCCTAAATTTGTTGGAAACATTATCATATTTGGAAAGAAATGATGCATGCCTACCCATTTTCTTTAGGATTGAATGTGCTTGATTCCATTACAATCGATTTTACCCCAATTGAGAAAGGTACAGTCATGACTACTATAGATAAAATGAATTTTAATTTGATAAAAAGTAAAGGAATTATTTTTTTAAAATGGAGGAACCCATAACCCACTACCCAAGATACCCTCCAAAGGTGGGTCTTGGTGTTTATTTATAGAGAATAATAATGATAATACAATACTTAAGTCTGATGTGTGAATCGACTAAACACACCCTCTAACACTTCCCCTCAAGCTAGGTTTACCTAACTTGGATACGTATTTAAAGAAAAAAAAAAGAAAATACACTCTTAATACTCCCCCTAAAGATGAAATACCCAACTTGATTACCCACTGGGATAAGATCACAAATTCTCTTGGACCTTGGGATTAAGGAAGGATCATTTCCAATTCATTATCTGGGTGTTCCTATATTTTTAGGGAGACCTAAGAACAATCACTTCATCAAAATTGTGTATCAAATAAAAAAGTAGCTATCTACATGGAAAGGGAAGACTCTCTCTATAGCGGGCATAATTTTCTTAGTCAAACACATCATTGTTTCTAAACTCGTACATTCCTTTATGATTTTTAAATGGCCTATCTCACTGACAAATCTTCTTAACATATGTATCAGGAACTTCGTTTGTAGTGGAAACATTTTTGAAAAGAAATTATTCACGGTTTCTTGGAGTAAATGCTGTAAACCTCTTGACAAGGGAGGCTTGGGAATAAAAAACATCAAGCTCTTTAATGAGGCTCTCCTTGACAAGTTCACTTGGAATCTTATCAGAAGGGACTCGACGACCCTCATCTTTCTCAGAAACAGATTTATTGAAAAATTGAAGAGGGGAAACAAATCACATATAAGCTCCTCTATTTGGCCTGCAATCAAATCATCTTATAATAATACTATGTCTCATGCAAGATGGATTTATTGTAGGGAATCTACTCTGAACTTCTAGCTTGAAAACTGGATGAGCTCCCCTCTCATATCTTCTGTTGATCCTCAACATGCTCCTATTGACATGAATGTCTCAATTCAAGACTTCTTGGCCCTTTGCAATATAGATATGTACAAAAATCATAGTGATCTCCTCATCAACTATGTCTTCTCACCAGATAAAGACACACTCATTTGGGAACATACTTAGAATGGAACTATTGACTCCAAATCTTACTACCACTCTAATTTTGTGAATGACAATGATTTTTCTTGGATCAAACGATATGAAAAGTCTTGGATCATACCCTCCAGGATGACGTTGATTTTTCATCTTTCTCATCAAAAATTACTTACTGATGACTGCTTACAATCTTGTGGCATTGTTCTATGTTCCAGATACAGGTTTTGTAATTAGCACAGTGAGAAAATTTTCCACCTGTTCTTATCATGTGCCACTGTATATGCTCTCTCTAATGCACTATATGAAATTTTTGAAATATATATCCCGAATATCCATGATATTGCAGCTCTCTTACAATACTGCGCCACAACCCAAGCCTCTCTGCAACTCAAAAACTCATTTTTGGACATCGTTGCATATCTTTCTCACATCCTTTGGAATGAATGGAATGACATCATGCATAAAAAATCTTGTTTATACCCTCAGGCAACCTTAGTTCGCCTCTTTTCAACTTCCAAAGAAGTTAATTCGTTACAAACAGGTCACTGCTATAATAATATTCATTATTTCACATTTTTAAAGAGAATTGGTGTGCAGGGAAACTATATGAAGCAGAAGGGTCTCTTTGAAGTTTTTTGGTAGGCTCCCATTCAAGGCTGGATCAAAATCAATGTAGACAGAGCCTCAAAAGGGAACCCAGGTCCTGCAGGCTATGGTGCTATCTTTTGAGATCATAATGGAAAATTCCTTGGGTGTTTTCTTGGTAAGTGTGGAATTTATTCTACCCTTAAAGATGAAATGCTTAGTGTTTTTCATGCAGCTCGCTTCGCCCAACATAAAATCATGAACAAAATCTGGCTCGAAAGTGACTCCACTACCGTAGTGAAAGCAATTAGAAATGGTGTATTACACATTGCTTGGGAACTCACTATGAGATGGATAGACTGTCTCACATTCCTCTCAAGCCGCAAATTCATTGTCACACATGTTTATCGTGAAGACAATGCAGTGGAAGACAAGCTTCCTAATAAAGGGGTCAACACAGAGCTTACTTGGTTAGACGATATCACTCCTGATCTGATCCCCCTTATCGATAAATACTATAATAAAACCCCCTCTTTTTGACTTTTGTAACTCTATATTGTTTAATTATAATAAATAATCTTGTCCCTTTGGACAAGATACCATTTAAAAAATAAGAAGAAGAGATAATATTCCATAACCCCCTTAAAATGAAGTAGATGAATGGTGTTGCTAAAAAAGATGTGTCAACTAAGGAATAATGCCCATCATGAAGAACTAGTAGGAATACCTGGAAATAAAATAAATTAGAAAGAAGAGACGGATCAAGACATAGAAAGAATAGTTAGGTCAAAAAAATCTAGTTTTGTAGGAATAACATGCGGCAGGACACTGATCAGATGTTTAGTAGGAAGAGCATTGTGAATTTGATTTTCACTTCCATTGTTAATTAAATTTCTGATTTAATATGAATAATTATCATGATTAATTTTTCATTTAATTTCCCTTTTAAATACAACTTTTAATATGCTTGTTTTCTTTATTTTCCTCCCCTTGTATTTATTATTGGATCTTATATTGGTTGATTTTACCCGTACGCAAGTCCTTTATTCCTTTCCTTTACCCTTACATGGGTTTTAGTTTCCTTGATTTACCATTTAGAAAGTTCTATGTACCCTTAAATATGTTTTTGGTACTCTCACGTAGTTCTCTGAATCTTTGGGTTACCCTTACATGAGTCTAAGTTGACCCTTACGTGGGATTTGATATTTTAGCTTACCCTTCCACAAGGTTGTCCAACCCTTATGCGAGTGGTGTAACCCTTATGTAAGTGGGGTGTGACCCTTATGTAGTTTGAGTTTTACCCTTACACATCGAGACCCTTACACATCGGTTTAATTGAACTTTACATGTGGTTTAAATTTTTGTTTCACAGATTTGTTTGGATGTTAGGGCTTGATCATTATCAACCTCTCATTTTCCTTAGTTTGTTTTGCTGTTACAAAAACTTTGATTCTTGAGGGTATATTTTCCCTTCTTCTAGATTGAATATTGACTAGAAAAAATGGTCTCGTGGAGAGATCCTCAGCTTCAATGAAAGAGATAGAGATCTTCAAGGGAGATATTTGGAAGCCCTTATTCTTTGATCAATGAAGGAGAATATGTATATTGGTTGGTTCATGGATTTTCCCCTTCAGATCCAGGAATTTCTGTGACCCATAGGGGCTCGTGGCATGCCATCTTCAATGATGATGAATTTGGATAACACTGATCTTGAGTATGTCGGCCTTTAAGGACTCCACATCGATGATTTCAATAGCAGATTTGACCTACTTCTTCGAAAAAGGTTAAACCAAGCCCCAGTAAGGGGGTCACAGTCCTCTTTGGTTTTTCTGTGTCGATTTTTGGGGTCTCATGTTTTCTACCCTGTTTATCTATCATATGAGTATTTTTATAGTTTCCTTATATAGTATTTCTATGGTCTTATTTTTCTTTTACTCTCTTTATTTTTCATTGTGGAAAACTCTTGATGATCCCGCCCCAATCACGTAGGCTGATTGGCCGAAGCATGTAAATCCTTGTGCCCCTTTTACTGCTTTCTTTCTGATTTTCTGCAAATTTCTGAATGACCACTGCTTCTTGAATTTAATTCAATCCTATTAGATTATTGTGTATGCGCTCTAGATTTTGAATTTGTTGATATTGAAATCGTTTTGAGTTTGTTTTTCTCAAGTTTTATCATTTAATGTTGCTAAATTTTTATTTATTGCTTGCTAATAATGTATAAGAATCTATTTTTAGGTTCATAAATGAACATATGAAAATCTAGAATGTATATTTGATTCTGGATTTTAAATTATCATTTTTTTCAATTCCATTTTATTTAATATTATTGAACGAATTATTGTTTCTATTGTAATGAGAATTTATAAGTCTTGAATTCTTGTAATAACCACTTCCATGTGTGAGTTTTTTCACTTGTGGAATCATTTGAATTTCCTTATTATTTGGAATTGCATTCAAACTTATATTTTCTATTTATTTTTTTCTATATTATAAACTAAAAATAAAATCTATTGTTTGGTTTCATATTTTATGAAATAAAATACCCATATAGATCCTAGAAACTGTTGGTTGCATCCAGCCCTTGGGCAGCGTACAACTCCCCCCACACAACAAAGTGACATCAGAGCCTAATCGATATTATTTTTTCTTTTTTAAAATTTAAAATTTATTATTCATTGATCTCAAATTATTTTTTGGTGGTTTTTACTTTACAACATGATTTGATTGCTTCATTAATCTTGGTTTCTTAACTCTCTTGGTCTTTAATTTCAATATATTTTTGATAGTTGTTGTTAGGATTAGAAATAATTGGCCATTCGGTGCAATGATAAATTCGAGATAAAAATAAAGTGACAAAATGCAGAAATAAAATGAACACCAAATGAAATGTGGAAACCCCACCCAAATGAAATGGGAAAAAAACCACGAGAAAATAAAAGGATATCGCTATGGTAAAATGTGAGTACAAGAATCTCTCTCAATTACACAGAGAAAACACTTAAGAAATTCTCTCTTGAATATATGGAGAAACAACTCACAAAATATTGCACTCAAAGCTAAAGATGTGTTTCTTGAGAATATGATGATTAAAACTATTGGAGGAGATCCCTTTTTATATCCTTCCCTCATCCTCCTTTAGGAACCCCTCAATTAAATGTCTTTTACCAAATTAAATAGGGGAATAATAGTAGGGTATCACCCTCTTTGAATGAAATTAATGCAACGACCATCATTATTATTTTATCTCTCTAAAAAGTCTTAAAAAATATCTCCCACTTGGAGATTTGATTAAGTTACAATCACATATCCACACATCCTTTATATCTTCTAAACCTACTACTCATGTATCTTCAAGACCGCTCAAGGATCTACATTATCTGAACTTATTAGAACCAATTGATTTCCTCAGGAAATCTGCCAGATTTTATTTAGTGGGGATTTTATCCATATCTACACTTCCTTACTCCACCAAATATTGAACAAAATGATATTTTATTCCAATGTGATTCATCCTGGAATGAAAATATGGATTATTTACAATGTTCAAGGCACTATGACTGTCACAAAATAATGAAATATTTTGTTTTTTGTGCCTGAGATCCTCTTGAAACATTTTCATCAAAATTGACTCTTTTCAAGCCTGTATAGCTACCATATACTCTAACTTGGTTGTGGATAAGGCCACAATAGACTGTAACTTGGAAATATAGCTCAAAAATCCCCCTAAAAGAGTAAACACATAACCAATAGTGGATTTCCTCCGGTTAGAATAACCTACAAAATCTGAATCAATGTATCCTATGATAGTAAAATGTGATCCTCCATAACATAATGAAACATATGAGGTTTCTGTTGGACTCCTCCTATTTTAATAATGTTTTAAGGATAAAAAATCCTATATACCCTCCAAATATTGTTTAATCTATTTCCAGTCATGTGTAAATATGCTTAGTTGTTTTATGCTTTACATAAACCTACCAAAGATCTTAATTACTATAAATCATGTTTGATTATTGTAAAATATATTTAACTTTGGTATATAATGACTTATTTTATGAATGATTAAGTCTAATTCATTCTTTTAATATTACTGCTTAATTCTATATACAGATATTTGGCTAAGTTTGAGAAACCGTGAGTCTGCCACCGGTTCTAGTTTTCTGGAAAAAGACCTAGATTTCGTGACCAGACACTGGGACCAAACACCGTGACCCAGAAACCGTGACCATACACTGTGACCAGACACCGTTACTAGACACTATTACTAGACACCATGACCAGACACCATGACCCAGACACCGTAGCCTGTTTCAGATCTGTTGAAAACTGTGACACCAGTTCCTTGTTAAGACACCGTTCGAAGTTTGGAAAAGGACCAGACACCGTGATCCTAACACCACATCTGTGCTACCAGTTCCTGATCTATATACAATCATGCCATCATAAATGTATCACCGATCAAAGGAAAAGATAAAGACACCATTTTGTGGTGACACTATTTCCATGTGACACCATTTCCAGACAGACCGTGACACTATTATTTAATCCATTTTTTCGTTTTCAATTTAATTTCTAATGGTCATATTTGAGTCTTTTAAATGCACTGACATAATTAATATTTCTTTGTAGACATGTCACCTAAGAATATGAGGTATGAGGTACAAAATACATGCATCTTGTTGGCTCCCACACATGTACTCCAAGAATAAAAAGAAAAGCGTGGCCCTAAAATAAGAGTGAAAGAGTAGAAAAAGCACGAGCATTCTTGAGAAAAGAACCGACACATGAAACAAGATACATCTGAAGAACACACAAAGAATTCAAGAATCCAAAATCTAGGATACCATATATCAGAGTCAATAAAATCTTTGCAATAAAAACTCCACGAAGAACACGAGCCAGATCTAACTGGAAACCAGAGCACAAGACTTATGATACTCTGCTTCCCGCAAGAGGACTCGATTCTTACATTTTCTTCATCCTCGAAGTCCAGAGCTTCATATAATAACACTCAGAGCACTTCTAACCTTATCTCATCATCTTTTCTCTTTTGTGTATTTTTTTAGCTTTCGAGCAGTGTGTGTGTGTCTGTATTAAAACACACACTATCTCCTGCACTAAATTGAATGATACAATATGTCCTTCCTCTCATATATTTTTACACTTGTTTACTTCCATAGATAAGTGTGAAAGAGGTCCTTGTGTAACCCAGTAGTTTATACCCACAAAGAACTGTGGAAGAGGTCATGTGACCTAGATAATCATTTGCACTATTGTTTACCCCGATCCAGGGTGTGGATCAAGTTTATTAATATAAACTGATTGGTGGAAGGTGATAACCAAGTTGAGTGGATTAGGTCTCGACTTGAGATTGAACCACTTGTTTTATATCTGCTGTGTTGTTTAATTTAGTTTTCTCTATTTTACTGTATAATTCAGAAATCACCAGATTTACTTTGATAGTTAATCTTGGACAGAATTTATAATTGTTTTTCTTTATTAGAATAGCTTCAAAATTAATATCAATAAATAATATTTATATTACTGAGAATTAATCAATCTTTTGAGAATTTATTTGAACAGTCAAATTTTCATAACTGTATTACCTTGATTAACTGGGCTATATTTATTTTTATTGGGGAAAATTTTAAGAAAAGTTTTTAAATAGAAATTTTTATAGATACTCAATTCACCCCCCTATTGAGTACTCTACTCCGACCAACGTTTGGTATCAAAGGAGTTTATTAAGACTCTACTTTTGAACCTATTCAGCTGTGATTTTAGTTGTACTTTAAAGAACTATAAATTTCTATTAATTCTAAATTTTTATCTCTTTCAAAGTATTTCTTTATTATGGATAATATACCGAAAGGTACTGCAACAAACAGAACACCATTCTTTAATGGAACCAATTATGCCCAATGGAAAATTAAAATGAAAATTCATTTAGAAGGTATGGGTTTTGAAATTTGGTCTTCAATTATAGATGAATATAAGATTCCTACTACTGATACTATCACTTGGGACCACATCTAGTTGGGTGAATTTCTCAAGACTAAGGGACTCTCACAAATCTAGATAGAATTAACTAATTTGAACATAAGAGGTTGATGATTTTTGAAAAAATCTATGGAAAAATCACTCAAATGAGAGGAATGATATCATTTTTATGAAAATACATTGAAATAACTATCCCCTATTATCATAAATTGGTTTTCAGTAACAAAATTTAGTTTTTTTTGTTAAATCTTGATCTAAACAACCAGTGATAGAGTCAACATCTAAAATAACTAACTTTGAAGGCTCACGATTCAGGAGATTAATGGGACGATATCAAAATTACATCATCTAAAATCTTATATTTAATATATTATCATTATAATAATTCTTTATTTATATTAACTAAAAAAGTTCAGACAATTTAATAATGATATCATCCCACAAAGAGGCTAAATCATGAGCCTTTGGAGTTGGTTAGTTCAAAAGTTGTCTCAATCACTCATTGTTTGGATCACACTTCAACAAAAAAACTAAATTTTATTTATGAAATAAAATTTATGAAAATAGTGTTTTGGGATCAATTTAGAATTATTTTCATAAAAAATATATCATTCCTCTCGATCATGGGTCAGTCAAGTGATTTGGCCACAAAGTCATTCAAAAATCATTAACCTCTTATGTTCAAATTGGCTAATTCTACCTAGATTTTTGAAAGTCCATTTATCCTTTATTAAATATAATATTTTTGATAATGTAAGTTCAAGATCTTCCCATGAAGAGGTTGAATTGTGAGACTTCAGAGTTGGTTGGTTCAAATGTTGAACCAATCACTAGTTGTTTGGATCAAGCCTTAAAAAAACAAACTAAATACTATTGATGTTTTTTTATAAAAATATGGGCTAGGGATAAATTTAAAAGGATTTTTATAAAAAGTATATTGTTTATCTAATTCATGGGTGTAATGGACTATGACTTACCAATCCATTACTTTGCTGATTTTGGTGGTTGGAGGTGTTCGGGGGAGGTTTCTAGAGTTTTCAATAGAAGATGGAGGTGCAGTAGAATTGATGCAATAATTACACATCGTGTAAGTATATTAAACAACATGAAAGTTGGTTTCATGTCTTGTCTAAGGCTGGTCAACGACATGTATATTTTTGGGGTTAAATAATAAAAAGGTGAGGTCTCGGTGGATCTTGGAATCCTAGGATTACATGACATGAAAGGGGATTACATGTCGTGTAATTCCCTGATGCTGTACAATTTTAATGGTTTTAACCACTTGAGTTATTTCTAAAACCCTAAAGGAGTGACTCTTCTCTTGTTCTAGGCATCCGTGGTCCTTCTACTTTCACGTTTGAATATTTCTTTCAATGAGGATCAATATTTGGTATTCTATCTTCGATCCTTGGTGAGTTCTTTTCTCATTCTCATCCTTTCCCTTCTGTTCTTATTCGAGGTTCCAATACAGTGATGTTTCTTTGGTTTGGCATACATTTGGGTTGCATTTTTGACCACCCTTTGGTGCTGTGTAAGTTGATCCACAAGTTTCTTATGCAATGTTGGTTTTTGAGCGGTTTCTTCATTTCCCTACAGTGTGCAGCAAGTTGAAAAGTTTTTTTGAGGTAGGGAATCCCTCATTTCTCTTTATTTGTGTATCATACGGGAGGGGTTTACTTTTTTTTACCTATGGATTATGGTTGTTCCTGCTAAATCAATGATAAAAAATTGGTTAAATTGAAATTGAATGGTAAAGGGATATTCTTCACATGTTTTTACAACCTTTATATAATTGTGATATTGCGGATTGTACGAGCTTGATGCCCCCACTAAAAATTGTGGCCATTAGGGGATTTATTAGAACTGGATATATGTGACGTGATTGCTACTTTGGTTGTGATTGTTTTGATATTAACCTAAATGAAAATTGGTTAATTAATTATAATTGGATAATGAAATGGTTTCCCCAAGATTTTTTATTTATGTGATAACACCCATAAATTAAATTGGAATGTGATAAAATCCCCTTCATAAATATTTAAATGGCTCTTGATGTGTTGTGATGTGTGACCATGCTTGTGGGACGACGATATGTGGTTGGGGTGTGGGGAAATACGTGGTATATTTGGAATAATCACATCACAGTTAATGCATCTCGATTAGGAATCAGGTCATCCCTATTTCATATGCCAATAGTTTATCACACATCACACCACACGCATCACAAACCAAGGAAAACATCTCATCTCATAAAACAAAGGGATCCAAACATCACATCACAATTAAAAAAAGAGAAAAGAAAAACTCAAAACAACTCCATGTACTAGGCAAACATTTTCATCTCTCGCTCCCAAGTACTCTTCTCTAGGCTACCATGCCTCCATAGCACCCGAACCAAGGGAATGGTTTATCCTCATGGAACCTTCTCTCGATAGTCTTGAATCTCCACTGGATGCTCCACGAAGGTTGTGTCATCCTCAATATCCAACTCTCCCCAGTAAATGACATAAGATTCATCGTGAAGATACCGATGAAGATGAGAGATGTGAAAGACATCATGGACTCGGTCTAGTCAAGGAAGAAGTTCCAATGGGTAAGCTACCTTTCCAACCCACCCTAATACCTCAAAGGGCCCAACAAACTTGGGATAAAGCTTACTCCATCTTCCAATCCTTTTCTTCCCACATCAAGGGGAACCCTTCAAGAACACGTGGTCCCAAACCTTAAACTCTAAGGTCCTCCTTCTACGATCGACACAATACTTTTGTAGGTCCTGCGCTGCTTTCATCCTATCATTAACAAGCTGAATTTTCTATATTGTTCTCTACAACACATCGAGACCAAGAACAACTTCCTCCCCAACCTCTGTCTAGCACAACAGATAATGACAAAGTCTTTCATAAAAATCCTAAAACAGGGTCATGCCAATGGAAGAGTGAGGTCTAATATTATAGTAAAACTCTACCAAGGGTATGTGTCATACCCAAGATCCACCAAAGTACAAGATTCCTGACCGTAACATATCCTCCAACGTTTGGATAGTCTATTCTGTATACCCATCTATCTGAGGGTGGAAGGAAGTTTTGAGGTGTAACTGAGTGCCAAAATCATACTACAATCCCCTCTAAACTCATGAGTTAAAATGTGTGTCCTGATTTGAGACAATGGACCTATGAACTCCATTAAAACGCACCAACTCATCCATGTACCTCTTATCCAAATCATACATTATGCTCTAATACTTGATCACTAAAAAGTGAGATGATTTTATCAACCGATCCACAAACACCCAGATAGCATCAAAACCTCCCTAAGCTCTGGGTAACCCTGTGACTAAATCCATTAAGATTTCATCCCATTTACACTTGAGAACATATAAGGGTTGCAACAAACTACCAGGAACACAATTATCATCCTTTACTTACTAAAAAACCAAACACTTTGTTTCAAACTCCACCATCACCCATTTCATCCCGGGCCACAAAAACTAAAGCCTCAAGCCATGATACATATTGGAAATTCTTGAATGTACCACCAAAGGTGATCTATGGAACTCATGAATAACTACCTTGCGCATTGATACTGGAACAAATAGCCTTCCTCAAAACAACATCCATTTCTGACTATCCTCTGACCATCCCTCCAGAGCATCACCATGGCCAACATGATTGCGCACCACCTCTGCCTATGATTATCCCCACTAAGAATCCTCCACCTATTGCATTAGAGAATATTGCACCATTATTTGAAAAAAAAACGTCCTCTACCACCATTCACTCTTTCACCTAAGTGAAAGGCTTCCAAATTATCCATCACTTTCCAAGCATCTGTAGACTCCCGAAAAACCTCCTTCTGTGACTTTCTACTCAAAGAATTAGCTACAACATTACCCTTTCTTGAGGTGTAGGAGATCTCAAAATCATATTCTTGAAAGAACTCCATCCAACTCCGCTGTCATATATTTAGGTCACACTAGGAAAAGATATACCTCAAACTCTTGTGATCTATGAAGACCAAAAATCTCTCCCCAATGAGGTAATACTACCACACTTCAAAAAAAAAAGCACAATCACAGATAACTCCATATCATGGGTGGCATAGTTATGATTGTGTGGACGTAACTTCCTAGCCCCATAAAAGATCACTTCCTACCACTGCATTAGCATGCATCCCAAGCCTAGACAGGAATCATGACAAAACAACTCAAACATCATCCCTTACTCAGGTAGCCAAAGCACTGGAGAACTAACCAACTTCCCCTTTAGGTAACCAAATGCTATCTATAATTGATCAATCCACACAAAAGCATGGTCTTTCCTAGTAAAATCTATCAATGGGTTTGAAACTCGAGAGAAATTAGGTAAAGACCTCTGATAATATCTTATGAGACCAAGAAAACTATGAACTAATGCCACATTCTTCATTGCTGCCCAATAAAAAAATGCTTCAACATTTGACGGGTCTACTTACACACCCTAATGAAGGAAATGAACCTCTCATGTCTATAACTTACACTTTGAAAACTTTTCATAGAGATGGTGGTGTCAAAGAACATGAAATACAGTTCTGAGAAGCTCGGTGTGCTCCTCCTATGACTTTGAGTAGATTAAGATATCATTGATGAATATGACAATGAACTAATCTATGAACTCATGGAACATAGAGTTCATAAGCCCCATGAACATGGATGGTGCATTTGTAACACTAAATGGCATGACTAAAAACTCAAAAGTGCTCATAACTACATCTAAAAGCATTCTTTGGGATATTTCCATCCTTCACCCTAAACTGGTGATATCCAGACCACTGATCGATCTTATAAAACCAACTAGACCCTCTTAGTTGGTCAAAAATATCATCTATCCTCATAAGAGGGTAATGGTTTTTGACCGTCTCCTGATTAAACCTATGGTAGTCTATGCACAACCTCATACCATTATCCTCCTTGTTTGTGAATAACACTGGAGAACCCCACAATGACACACCAGGAAGGATAAAGCTCTTCTACATCAGATCACCTATCTGAATCCTCAACTCCCACAAATCATAAGGTTCCATTTGATATGGATCCATAAAAATTATAGAAGTTCCATGCGGTAATTATATCCCAAAACCCATGTGGGAGAGTCAGTGCTGCCTTGAACAGATAATATATTGACATGGAGTATGGAATTCCCTAATTCATGTGTTCAGGATAGTGTGGGTTGTTGGTTATGCAATGGTTGTGTGGTTGTGTGAGGATAAATTTAGTAGTTTTGGTTTCATGGTGATGAGGTTGTACGAGATGTTTGTGGTCATTTAGTTTGGTGTTTTTGGTTGGTGGTAACATTTGAGGTATAAAGAGATCATTGAGAGGTATCTCAAAAGGTGGTTTTTTGGACCCCTTTCCTTCTGGGATTGGTTTTGGATTCTTGAGGGAAAGAATCATTTGAGAGGTATCTAATGTAATGGTATATTCCTTCCCGGTCTATTACTTTTCCAGTTTTGGTAGTTGGAGGTGTTTGGGGGAAGTTCTAGTAGTTTTTGGTAGAATCTAGAGGTGTAGAAGAACTACTATAGGAATTAAACGTTGTGTAAGTGTATTACATGATGTAAAAGTTGGTTTCACGGATTTTCCAGGGATGGTTCAAGACGTGTATATTTTTGGGGTTAAATAATAAAAAGGTGACACATTTTTAGGTGGAACCTAGAATCATAGGATTACATGACCTGAAAGGGGACTATACATCATGTAATTCCCTGATTCTATACATTTTTAATGGTTTCAACTACTCAGGTTATTTCTCAAGACCTACAACATCAGCTCTACTCTCGTTCTAGGTGTCTTATGACCTTCTCCTTTAGCATTTGGAGATTTATTTTGATGGGGATTGATCCTTGGGATTCGTTCTTCGATCTATGGTGAGTTCTTTTCTTATTCTAATCTATTCCCTTCCATTCTTCTTCGAGGTTCTACTGTGGTGGTGTTTCTCTGGTTTGGAGTGCATTTAGGTTGCATTTTTAACCACCCTTTGGTGAGGTGCAGGTTGATCCGCAAGTTTCTTGTGCAATGATAGTTTCTGGGCGGTTTCCGCTTCTCCTTGTGGTGAGAAGTGAGTTGAAAAGCTTCTTTGAGGTAGGGGATCCTTCTTTTATCTTTATTTGTGTATCATGCGGGAGGGTTTTACTTTTTTTACTTGTGGATTATGGTTTTTCTGACTAAATCAAAGATAAAAAATCAATTAAATTGAAATTTAAGGGTAAAGGGGTATTCTTTGTATGTTTTTACAACCTTGTTATAATTGCGATATTGTGGATTGTATGGTCTTGATACCCCACTGAAAATTGTTTCCATTAGGGGATTTGTTTATGTTGGATATATTTGCTATGAAATCTATTTTGGATGTTATTGTTGTGATATCACCCTAAATGGAAATTGGTTAATTACTTATACTTGGATAATGAAATGGTTGCCCTAGGATTTTTGGTTTGTGTGATAAAACCCCTAAATTAAAGTGTAATGTGATAAAATTCCCTTTATAAATATGTAAATGGGTCTCGATGTGTTGTGATATGTGGCTGTGCTTGTGGAACGATGATGTATGGTTGGGGTGTGGGGTGATATGTGGTTTGTTTGGCCATGATTTTGGGGAGGCAAGGAGGTGGTTTGTTAGACATGCTTTTGGGGGTGGTGAGGTGATGGTATGATGTGGATGTTGAGCTATTTGTGATATGTGGTTTCCTTACGCTAGATGCATGAGTAGTGATGGAATGAATAAATGAATGTTTAATAATGTTTGAAATGGATTGGGTTGGTTTTGTTAATGGGATGAACATTTTTAAATGGAAATTTAATGATGTATTGTGTGATTAAATGTGATTGATAAAAAATAATAAAAATTAATGGGTGTTAAACATGGAGGAGATGTGAAAATGCATTAGATTATCAGGTCTCTTCACCTTCTGAAATGACTGTTGCAAATACTAATAAATTCATTTAGAGGTGGCAGTAAATGTGACAGTGTTGTGAGTTAGTTGTTTGTTTGAGAACCCATAGGTTGGGATTGAGTGTTTCGTACTATATATATATATATAAAATTGTATTTTCCTTGTGATTTCTACACACACCCACCCATGTTGAGAATTATGTGCCGAACACCCGCATAGTCACGCGGGGGGTGTCTTTACCAACATCTCGGTGGGAGGATAGATGGATGGCCACCCACTCTTCCCTACTCCCTCTTCCAAGTGATGATGGACCAAGCTTCTTCGGGAAGGATGAGTTGTGATGTGGTTTCCCAGGTGTCTTAGGGATGAGTTGTGATGTTCTTTCCCAGTTGTCTTTAAGATGAAATGTAATATGTTGTGAGGACCAGGTGTGTACGGGCATGATGTGTTGTGAGGCCCATGTGTGTGCGGTCGGGATGTTATGTGAGGCCTGGGTGTGTGCGAGCGTGTTGTGTTTTGAGGCCTAGGTGTGTGTAGGTGGTATGTATTGGGAGGCCTAGGTGCATGTGGGCAGGATGTGTTGTGAGGCGCAGGTGTGTGTGGGAGGGATGTAATGTGATATATTCAGAAGAGGTGGGAGCACCATGACATTTTCTGTTGGGGTGTGAGAGCATCTAATTAATGGGAAAGTGGGACGGGGTACCCTATCATCTATAATCTTTATATTATATTATATTACTTGGCTTGCATTATTTGGTGAGTGTGCCTTGGTGAGGTTGGGATGGATACTATACCTTTATAGGTACTGTTTGGTTATACTTATTTTTCACAAGTTCATTAGTATGATTCTTTCACATGTGCATGAGATACTTTTGTTTTCCTACTGAGTATACTTTTATGCTCACCCTATATATATAAAACTATTTTTAGGTTTCTAGGAGGATTTCATGGAATGTACTAGACCTTACCATCTCAGATCCTTGACAATTTCCATGTCACTTCTTTAGCTTTACCTTTGGGTACTTATTTTGGATACTTTTAACTCTACCAGTTCTATTTATACTTGCATGTGGGATGGTTTGCGTTTCTCTTTATATTATGTCACAGAGTTGGTTTTGGTTAATATATACTATCTCCTGATATTTTTTCCTTATAAAGGGTAATGCCTCCCATATTGTGATATTTTTACACCCTTGGTTCTAGTCACCAACCTAGGGCCTACTGGAGGTGGGGACTGGGGTTCATTATCTCCATTTCTTCATTGCCATCCTAGGATGGGTATCTTTGGGGGTAGGGGGTCATGACTATGGGCCAGTCAAGTGATTTGGCCACAATTTCATTCAAAATAATTAACTTCATATGCTCAAATTAGTTAATTCCACCTAGATTTTTGAAAGTCCCTTGGTATTTTGAAATTCACCAACCTAGATATATTAAGACCAACTCTTAAAATAAAAGACAAATATGAGCTATTGGTCCTAGATAGATTTTCTCAATTCATTTGGAGTTCCTCCCCTCACATTTCTCTTGGTTAGATTCATGCAAGGATATATGGTTTAAATTAATTACTAAAATCAATTCCTAATCAAAAATGGATCTGTCATGTTCTATATGAGTAATTCATTAATCTTCCATACTTTTAAATTTGATCTCTCACCCCTTAAGATATTAGTCATGCATGACAATAGAAAACACCATCATATGTAAAGAATACATCTTAAGGAATGAACACATGATTTTTTTGAAAAAATCACCAAAAGAATAAGGAAAAAAATTAAAATTACTTGAACTATGAAATAACTATAAACAAAACTATAGAATCTAAATTAATTAACCACACCAATGAAAAGAGAGGAAAATGAGTGCAATTTTTTTAAATTAAAATCTAGTTCCCAAACTCTCAGCATGATCTGGTATAAATACTAAAGCTCCAATCATGATGTGAATGGATGTTTCACAACATAAAGTCTTAGGATCACTTTTATTTAATTATTCCCTCAAACTATTCATCACACGACCAAAGGATTTGTGGTATCTCCCATAATTTATTATATTCTAACTTAAATATCCCCCGCAGATCGTGACACAGGATCCCTAGGGAATCAAATAATATTTCCTCCTTTGAATCTTTAAAAAATGTAACATGGAATTAAGTCCCTTGTTGTGTCACAAATCCACATTTATGAGTGTTGAAAAAAAAACTGTATGAAGTCACATTCATGGCACGAACAAAGCTGTTGCGGTGACAAAAACTACACAAAAGTTATTAAACTTTTTTACTTGAATCACGGTGTAATACATTATCTCAAAACATGGAAAGAATGATATTAAATCCCATATTATAAAATCTATTATAAATCCTCTCAATTATAATAAAAATTCATCTCCCATCATTTGATCAAATCCCTCTGTCACCTCCCCGTGTAGGAGGGTCACCATGCCGCCCTGCACTGGCGCTCTTGTTCTCTCTCTTCAGCATCAACCCACATTGGATATACTCCTCTTCACTCTCATATCCTTGACACTAACTCCTTAGTTCATGAATTTTAGTGGTATAATATGTCCTGTGGGTGATGGCTCAAGGGTTGGATTTATTTTTTTCTTTTGGTTTCCTAGTTCACACCATGAAGGATGTGTCACGACATGAAGCACTTGCCTAATATTGAGATGACTCTTATGTAGTCTTGGTATCACACTTATGAAGATTTAAAGACTTAGTTTTTACCCTTACATGGAATGTGGTCACACCTCAAACCTTGTGTCTTTGTGGGAAACACTATTAAATTCAACCTAGGCCCTCAGTTTTCAGGCTGTCGACAACTACTCACACCATGATAATAGTTTTCGCAATGTAAACCACCTAAAATTTCTTAAATTATCCTCCAAGGTCTCAGAAACTCTATATAAATTTAAAACATAAAAAAATAATCAAAACATCCCCACATTATACACAATTAGGCTCAATAATATCTAATAAATACATTAAAAACATATGCACAAATTGAAAGTATAAATGTGATGGTAATATTAAGTATCAAAATTATTATTATCAAATAGGAATTGATGATTCATATTTTATTTTATGTTTGTGATATTTATCCATGTGTCACTGATCATGATATCTTTAATTCACATGAAAATTTCATTTAGAACAAGTAATGATGTGCTATAAAAATTTCATGTGGAGGTTCACATGACATATTAGTTGTGACACTAAAAGTGGTGCCAGGGATCACATAAGAGGTTATGTGAGATAAGATAGAGAACAAAAAGAAATGCATTGGATAGAAAACATCCATGGGATAAACAAAAACATGAATATTAGTAGATTTGTTTGGGTGTGATGTAAGATAGACCCAGGGATAAGAGAGGTGAGAATCTAAGGAGAGTTTTCAATATGAGAAACATGATTAATGGGAATAATACTGAGGTAAGAGAATAATAGGAGTGGCCATTTTAGGTTCCTAGACATTATGATTTATGTGCTAATACATAGTACTAAAATACCCTCAAAATTATTGAGATAATAAAATTTGTAATATTTGACCTTTATAAAAAAAATATTCATAAAAAAGTGTTGCGGTATTTCATTATAAAAATACTATAAGTAAATTTTTATCCCACTTCTAGGTGAGAGTTGGAATGTGAGTATCAGTTGAATTAAAAATGATAAGGATGGTGTGTAATAGTATATGTCCTCACAGTACATTACTTTACTAGTTTTAGGTGTTGGAAGTGTTTTAGGGGATGCTCGAGGAGGTTTCGTGGTGCTAAGAGGAGGCCTAAAGTAGGTTTGGACGTTTTTGGATGATAGAAATATATAAGAAGGATGAATACATGTCATTTAAATTTTACATTATGTGAAAAGAAGGTTCATAGATTGTGAAGTATGGTTTATGCAGTGTTACACAACATGTAATAAATTCAGAATATAATGGTTGAGGCGACGTGTTTTTCAATAGGGCTTGAAACTCAACATTTACAAGACATGTAAAAGGTACACACCATGTAATTACCCTATGAATCACATATTTAAATCTTTAAATGATTGGGTTTTTCCTCAAAACCTACACCCCTCTCATTTCTAGGCAACCCAATGACTCTCCCTCCAGCTGCCTTGGTATTCCTTTACCAGAGATTGATCCTTGGCTTCCCATATTTGATCCATGGTGAGTTATTATCTTATTCTCATGAATTTCCTTCCATTATTATTTGGTGATTTTCTATGATGATGTTTCTTTGGTTTTGGAGGAGTTGTGGGATGCATTTTCACAACCCTATGATGTAGCATAGGTTGATCTGTGGGTTTTGTAGGAAGTTGTGGTTTTTAGGTGTTTCTTCTTCTCCTTGCTATGCACTGTGAGATTGGAAAGCTTATTTGATATAGGGGATCCTCATTATGACTTTTTTACTTGCTATGTGTGAGATTTTCATGTTTTTTCTTACCTTTGGGTGGATAGTAAGGGTTATCCTATTCATATAATTAATTTAAAATTATGAATGTGATGGTTCTGAGGAGTTATCTCATGTTTTAATGCTTTGATATATGTTTTTGATATTATTATGCATGACTATTTTCAATTCTAAAACTAATAGCTATTTGGAGCCTATTTCTCACTGTAGTTGTTATGATATGATTACCCTTGTTGTGTTGTTGTGTGATATCACCCGAATAAAAGAATAAATAACATATATTCAACTAATAATTGGTTACCCCAGGACATTTGGTTTATGTGATAATACCTATACTAAATAAAGAAGATACGTGATAATTACCTTGAATAAATATGGAAGACATAATGTGTGTTGTGATGTACACTTGTGTTTCTTATGTTTCCCTGCATGGTTTGGGATGTTCTGTGATGATGGTGTGACCATATGGGGTGTGTGGTGTGTGGGAGAAGTGATGCAGTGGTTGGTTATCATGGATGTGATGTGGCACAATGATTCTGGCATAGTGGTTGTGGTGCAATGGTTGTGGTGCAATGGTTGTGGCATAGTGGTTGTGACATAGCGGTTGTAGTGAAATGTCTTATTGCAGTGAGATTTATTGGGTGATGTGACACAATGATGATGGTGAATGTGTGGTGTCATGGCAGTGGTTGTGTTTATGGGGCCGGTTGTGTGTTGTGGTTGTGATAGTTTCTCAGGTGGTGGTGGAATAAATTATAATGCTGAATGAAATGAATAAATGAATGGGTTGGTAGTTTAATATAATGGGATGTAAGTTGATGTTTGGTAAATGTTATAATTAATAAATGTCGTGAAAATTTTATGTTGAAAGTGTAAAATGTTGTGTGGCTTATGTGGTAGTTGTGTGGTGTTTCATATAGCGGTGGAAACAGTTGTGATGGTTAATATGTGGTACGATGGTGGTGGTTGTATAGTGTACTCTGGTGTTGTTAATGTGAGCCCATAGGTTGGTTATTGTTTGTCATCACTATACCATGTTTGTTTATGTTATTTTATACATGTGCTACCTTATTTGGATAATCTTACCCATGTTTAGAGGTGTTGAGTTCCGATTGTTTTTACCAACATCTAAGATGGTAGTGATATGGATGGCTGGGTACCCCCTCTCGCCTCCTCTTCCATCAGTAGTGATGTGTGGACCAGGTGTCTACAAGCAACATGTGATTTGTTGTCCCAGGTGTCTATGGGAGAGATGTGATGTATTGTCCTAGGTGTCTACAAGCAAGACATGATGTGGTTGTGATGTGATATATGGTGGGGGGTCATGTATGGGAGGAGGGAATGAGGTTGATGTCCTTCACATTCATGATACCCTACTTCTATGGTTCTGGTTGTGATGTGTGGCTTAGGTGTCTGTGGGTGGGATGTGATGTGATGTTATGTGTGTACTAGGTGTCTACATGCAGGATGTGATGTGATGCGATTTGATATGTGTGGAAGGGATTGGATCATATAATGTTCGACGTTGGTTCATGAGAGCGACAAATTAGTGGGTAATAGATAGCGGGGTGCCTTTGTTTTTCATGATCTCAATGTTATATTATTATATTGGATTTTTCATTTAGTTAGTGAGTCATGGTGAGGTTAGGATTCATTAGATAACCTGTATAGGTGATTTTTGGTTATGCTATTTTTTCACTGGCACATTAGAATGCTCTTTTCACAAGTAAACTTGAGGCCATACTTATGAACCTAGTGAGTATACTCATTATGATCACCCTATGTATATAAACTATTTTAATGTTTCTAGGATGAATTTAGGGATTAATATAAAAATTACTAGCTTGTTTGGAGTTGCTTCTGAGTTGATTTTGTAGACTTGTTATTTTGGTATTTACTTTGGATACTTTTATGTGCATCAATATTTATTTATTCATGCATTATTGGATGGTTTTTGGTTTACCAATATATTTCTTGTTTGAGTTTTTTGTTGATTTTTTATCCTATATCCCAATCCTGTTTCATTTATAGAGGGTAATTCCTCTCATACTATGAGATTTTTATACCCACGATGCTAGTCACCAGCCTGGGTCCTACTAGTGGTGAGACTCTGGAGTCATTATCTATCTCCTTCATTATAATATCTTTTTTGGTAGGGGGTCATGAAAGAGTGGTATCATAGGTGATAGTTGAGAGACATGATGAAGTTTGGATTTAGGTACAATGAGGATTGCATGGGTTGGTATGGAAGCATTTTCAGTTTACCTTGGTGCATGACATAGGCTAGGGAGACCGACTAGGACATGGGATTTTAGGACCACCATGATTGAGTTCATTGAATCTGATCTTATTGAATAAACAAGTGAGGTGGACTTGTTTGAAGGGTAGAGACCTAGGAGATTTACATGAATCATGATGACTTGTGTTCATGTTTTAATTTGGGTTTTTTGGAAAATTAAATGAATAAATTAATTAATCTTTGACAAAATTCCATGTTACTGGGATTAGAATGTTCTCCTTGTTTTTAGGAATGGTTTCTGGTCATCATCTATGAGTTTCATAGGTAGTTTAGGTTCAACGAGATAATTCGATTGATCATTGGAGGGTTGAACCAAAAAAGTATGATGAGGCTTGGATGTGGTATTTGTGTACCTTTCAGTAGTAGAGTTTGGGTAAGTACAAGGTGAGTGTCTTAGATTAGGAGATAGAACACTATATAGAGGATCTCGAGATAAGTTTTGGTATTATTCAAGCACAAGATGAGTTTTGGGTGTCATTGGAAGTTAGTTAGATGTGGAGAGCATCACATCAGTGGTGGACACTGTTTCTTGGTGATCACAAGGAGGAAGACGTGTTGTGGCCTGATTTTTAAAGGGAGTTTCAGGCAGAGTTTTTGTCATTGACGATGAGGGTAGCCAAGATTTAGGAGATTCTCTCCCTTCAGAAGGGGAGAATTAGTGTGCGAGAGCTTGGGATCAGGTTCAAGGGCCTCCTACACTCTACTTTAGAAGTTTTCCTATATGAAGAGTCCAAAGAGCAGTGTCTAGTTGAGGCTTTACGTCCAGTGATTAGGTATGTGGTCACTCCGCTTACACTCCTGATGTATATAGAGGTGAAAAAAGGATGAGGTTATCAAGCATATGATTTAATTGGTATTTGAGACATTATAGGGTGTCCAACATGGTGTTTCAAGGAGAAAGGATTCAGGAAGTGGGTTGCGGGTGTTCAGGCAGTCGGGGTTTCGTTCAACGGAAAACGGACCATGGAAATTTCTATCCCGGCTATTAGGGGTAGGTGGTTTTTAAGTAAATTTCAGGGGTCTTTTGTTTTTTTCCATATTTGTGGGAGATATGGGCACCATTAGGCTTAGTGTCCGACCGCTTAGGGATGTCAGTTTCAGATGGACAGTCAAACACTTTTTCTGTTGTAGCAGTTTCCTCTGAAAAAAATCTAGTGGCAGGGATTGAGTGTTGTTGTTATATAGTTGAAAGAAGGTGGAGTTAGTAGAGGGAAGCCTCATAATCAACCTCATCCATAGGGACCCAAGATAGAGTGGGCCCTTGTAGGGAAATAACAGAGAGGTATAGGAGCTATCCATGTTCAGATGCACACGTAAGAGGTAGCAGTGCCAATAGAGAAAATATTTGTTCGAGGTACAATCAATTTATCATCTAACGTTGTGTGTTATTTGTTTGATTTATGAGCCTCACAATCCTTTTTTCTTGTGATTTGGTTCATATGTTGGGACTGGATATGGATATGCTTCTAGTACCCTTGGTGTTATCTACACTGGTTGGAGGCCATCCTTCCTTGTTTGATGTGTGCTAGGAATATAGACCGGTGATGGGGAAACACCAGTTAGTGGGGGACTTCTTATTATTGATAAAAACATATGATGTTATCATTGGTATGGATTGGCTATATTATGTGTGTGTAGTCATCAAATTCTTTTGGATAAGGGTATCATTTTCTGATGTGGAGGGCCAATGAGCAGCATTCGTTGGTGATTGAGGTTATCAGTTAGTTGGTAGGCAAGTGGACACTCTTTTTCTAAAATTGGTAGAGATATTAGTAGAATATCTTATTGGGGATGCTCCTAGGACTGTGGAGGAGTTCCTGGATGTTTTATTAGAGGAGGTTATGACACTACCTCCTCAACAAGATGTTGTGTTCAGGAAAGAGTTGTAGGCAGTTGCATCTCTCATTTTGATGGATCACTATCAGATGACACCCATAGAGTTGTGAGATTTGAGGCTGTATGTGGATGATCTGATGTAGAGGGGTTTCATTCAACCCAATGTGTTACCATGGGATACTCCAGTGTTGTTCAAAAAGAAGACGTATGGTAGTATGAGGTTGTGTATATACTATTGGAGGTTGAATCAGGTAATAGTCAAGAATCGTTACCCTCTTATGAGTATTAATGATCTATTTGACCAGTTTAGAGGAGCTAGCTGGTTCTTGAAGATAGATATATGGTTTGGATATCAGGATGAGTATATTTATAAGACTACCTTCATGTGAAGGTATGTTAATTTTGAGTTTTTGGTCATGCCATTTGGTGTTATGAACACACCATATGTGTTCATGGGACTTATGAACTCTGTGTTCTATGAGTTCCTAGAACAATTCATCATTATATTCATCAATGATTTCTTGGTCTACTTGAAGTCATAAGAGGAGTATTCCAAGCATCTCAGAGTTGTTTTATAGGTACTTTAACACCACCGACATTATTTAAAGTTGTCCAAGTGTGATTTCTAGATACTATAGGTTCATTTCATTGGACATGTGGTGTCTTGGAAGGGTGTGGAAGTGAACCCATTGAATGTAAAAGTATTTTTTTATTGGTAAGAACCCAATAATGTAGAATAGGTTCACAATTTACTTGGTCTCATAGGCTATTATTAGAGATTTGTAACTGATTTATCTTGAGTTTTAGCCCTGTTGATAGTGTTTAACAAAAAGTTCCATGATTATATGTAGATATATCAGTGCCATGAAACATTAAATTACCTGAATGAGAAGTTTCTTAGTGCTCCAGTGCTTCAGTTTCCAGATGAGGGTGTGTTGTTTGAGGTTTTCTATGATTCTTCCTATCTAGTCTTGGGATGTGTGTTGATTTTGTAGAGATAGGTGATCTCTTATGGGTCCAAGAAGTTACATTCCCATGAGCATAACTATTCCACCCATGATCTAGATTTGGTGGTATTTTTTTTCATGCTAATGTTGTGGAGGTATTACCTTATCGACATGAATTTTGTGGTTTTCATGAACCACAAGAGCCGATGATATTTTTTCTTTCAATGTAATCTAAATATATGCTAGTAAATGTGAATGAATTTTCTTCAGGATTATGATTTTGAGATCTCTTACACTCTAATTAAGTGTAATGTAATTTCCAATTCATTAATTTTTAAGTACTAATAGGATGTTTCTTTGGATTCTATGGATGTTTATAAAGGAATGGAGGAGCATTCACCAATGCATCTTGATGTTGGAGAGAGAAGTGGATGAGGTTTCCTTTATCAGATGACTATATATTCATATTTGATAAAGTATGTGGAGGAGTCTCAATGGGGAGACTCATAGGAAGAGGTGATGTGTGATCGTATTGGCCATGGTGATGCTCCTGGGGGATGGTTAGAGGACGGTTGGAACCAGGTTTTGTTCTAGTAGAGGATGTTTGTACTACATACAATGCATGAGAAAGTTATCCATGAGTTTCATAGATAACCTTTAGTGGTACATCTTGGTGTTAAAAATATGTATCCTGGATTGAGGAGACCACTTTGGTAGCTGGGGATAAAATGGTCAGTAGCAGAGTTTGCGGCAATATGTCTGGTTTGTCAGTAGGTGATAGCAAAGAACCATGTTCTGGGATATTTTCTATAGTCATTGGATATACCCAAGTGGGAATGGGAGGAAATATTGATTTATTTCATCATAGGGTTACCCCTATCTTAGGTAGGTTGTGATGTGGTTTGGGTGATAGTGGACCAACTGAAGAAATCAACTCACTTCCTAGCGATCCATGAATCGAGTGTCGTAGATGTTTTAGCGAGATGGTATGTGGATGATGTGATTAAGATTCAAAGGGTATTTAGAAACATCATATTTGAACATGATACTCATTTTACTACATGATTCTGGAGGGAATTGCAACATTAGTTTGGCTCCCAATTGCGCCTTATCTCTGCTTTCCACCCCCAGACAGATGAGAAGATAGAGAAAACCATCCAGAAGATAGTGGATATATTGTGGGCATGCATCTTGGACTTTGGTTAATCTTTGGTATGACACTTGACTTTGGTCTAGTTTTCATACAAAAATATATATCACTCATCCATTTGTATGGCTCCATTTGATGCATTTTATGGATGAACATGTCATTATCTATTATACCAAATGGAGGTTGGAGATTCAACACTTTTTGGTCTTGATATGGTGTAGAGAATGGTCGAAAAGATACAGTTGTTTTGTAAGTGGATGAGGGCGGTATAAGACCATTAGAAGGCCTATGCTAATCATAGGTAGATGCCTGTAGAGTTCAAGATTAGATACCATGTGTTCTTGAGAGTATCCCCTCAATGTGGGAAGTGGAGGTTTGATAGGGGGAGTAAGATTTCTCCTAGGTTTTTTGGGCCTTTTAAGGTGTTGGGATGTTTTTTTGAGGTGGCGTATCGGTTAGCCTTGCCACCGTGGTTGTAGAGGATCCACAATGTCTTTCATATGTCCCAGCTTCATTGATATCTTCACGAAGACTCACACATTATTGACTAGGGGTATTTGGATATCAAGGATGACACAATTTTTGTAGAGTGGCCAGTAGAGATCTAGGATCATCGAGAGAAGACATTGCATTATCATACCATTCCCTTGTTCTGTGTGTTATTATGTCATGGTGTCCTAGAGGAGAGTACTTGGGAGAAAGAGAAATAGATTCATGCATAGTACCCAGAGTTGTTTTGATTTTTTTTGTTTTTTTCTTATGATGTGATGTTTGGATATTCCTATGTTATGAGATGTGTTGTTTCACTTGATGAGTGATGTGTAATAAAACCCAAAAATATGGAAAGAGGTGGACCATATTCCTAATAGAGACGCATTAATTGCGATGTGATCAAAACCATGTGGGTGAGTCAGTGCCGCCCAAAGTAGATAGTATCTTGACATGGAGGATGGAATTTCCTGATTCATACATTTGAGGTAGTTCAATCCATTGGTTATGGTGGTTGGTGTCTTGGTCTTTGTGGAGGTTGGATGGTTGTGTTGGTGGATGTGTGGTGGCTTGTGGAAAATATCAGATGTTGAAGTGATGTGGTTGTGCAGTGATGAGGTTTTCGATATGTTTTTTTGGCTGATATCAGATGTTGAGGTGATTTGGTTGTGTAGTGATGAGGTTGTATGTGATGTTTTTTGGTCATTTGTTTTGGCACGTTTGGTTAGTGGTAGTGTTGAGGATTAATGAGATCCTTGAGATGTATCTCACATGGTGGTTGTTTGACCCCTTTTCTTATGGGATTGGTTTTGGATTTTGGAGGGTGAGAATCATTTGAGAGGTATATAATGTAATGGTTCGTGTCCTCCCAGTCCATTACTTTTCTAGTTTTAGGTTTTGGAAGTGTTTTAGGGGAGGATTGAGGAGGTTTCATGGTTCTTGGAGGAGGCTTAGAGCATGTTTGGAGGTATTTGGATTCTAGAAAGTTGTAGGTAGGAGGAACACACGTCATGTAAATTTTACATGATGTGAAAGGAAGGTTCATGAATTGTGAGGGATGATTCACGAGGTGTTACATGACATGTAATATTTTAGTGTGTATCACTTTCCTATTTTGAAAATTAGTGTGTACAATGGATACAGATATATTAGATAAAGCCCTATAGTGTTCTCTCTCTTTCTCCCCTATCAATAATTCAAGATAAATTCCAAGGGTTCTTCATATTCATGAAGAATACTAATGCTATCAACCATGAACAATGAAAGAGATCAAGATTGGCCATGCTAGCACCCAATGTTTCTATGGATTTTATCAGAGATTGTGGTGCATGTGTGGATCACTGCTAGGGGGATTATTCACTTGATTCATGTAGTAAAACTATAGTGGGATGAATTTTATTCCATCATATGATTAATGAAAGTGAAATTACAAGTCAAGGTAATTCAATATTAGCTCATAAATTAGTTATAAATTACATGTGAAGATCACACCCCAACAGTTCTAGTGTATTTATGTAGTTTATTAATTTACTATTTTTCATTGGTCATGATCTCTTGATTATGAAAAGTGATGATAACACATGATTTAATAATAAAAGATGAGTTGTTCATACTATCACAATATTCTTTTTCTATGCCTGAAACCTACAACACATTTATGACTTGTACTTATGATATGTTCTCATGTATTATGATTGATTATTGATTATTTCACACCTATATGGCTTATGTATTTCTTTTATGACAAATATTTATTCCATGATTAATGATTAATTATATTTAACTGATTGGGTATTCCATTTAGAAGTTATGATCATGTTTTCATACCAATGTTCTCATCTTATGATCACTGATTGATATCTCCTATTTTTACCCTTACTAGGAATCTAAGATCACCCATTCTTATGTTTTAAATTCACCAGGTAATGAAGAATGGTTTTAAGTTGGGTATGTTTAAGAAAGTTTATATGTGATATGAAATGTATGGAATCTCTTGAATATCTTTCATAAAATAATTTGATTATGTATCTTGTCTTCAATGATAATAAAGCATTATGGTTTTAGGGAATGTATTATTATGCGTGGTGTTGAATATTTATATAAAATGATATAATATTTATGTATTTAATTCATGTTTCACCTCAATTTTTATAAGGTTAGTCTTTATTTATTTTTGTAGATTAGTATTAGAAAACATTGGTGAAAACATTTGGGATAAGTTTAGGTATAAGATAAAACCCTGAAATTTTAGTAAAGTAGAGGCTGTGTGGTTTCATGGAAATGAAATCTCTATCTAGATAATAAAATGTGAATGCATGATCTGGAATAGATGAACTTAGGGGAAATAACCTAGAAAATAGTGGTTGTGTATTAATTTCATCTTCACTTGGTTCTTAATATAGAGGCCTAATAATACACCAAGTTTGACACTCTCAGAAGACATGTTTATCTAATTAACATTATCTATATAAACCCTTATAATGAATGATTGGATAGAATCTATTATAACCTATGATAAGATATAGTGATATGATATGAACTTAATGTGACATGGGTAGAAATATGGTGTCATAATTTAGGAAATCACAATAATTATTTTCATATTCATAAGATTTCTTACTTTGCTTATTGATTTTTGATATTCATGCTATGTTTTTTTGGTTTTATTCATTGTATGGAACTAGGGGTAATCATGTGAATGATGAATGTGATGTATAATGAAATGATAATACTCATTATAAAACAAATGAAATGGGTGTTTTAGTTTGAAATATTGTGGCTATGATCACTCAACTATCTCAAGCTATGAAGGGTAACACAAATTATACTTAACATTCAAATATCTAATAGAAGGAATAACTTAACATTATGTATTTTATGTGAAAAATTCCACTATCCTTCAGTGGTTTATTTGATCCACTTATTATTAATAAATGGATCAATTTTATAGCAAAAAATATTCTCCATTATCTAGTTCTTAGACTCTAATAAGGTTATTTTGGTTGTATATCATTTAGTATGTGATGTTGATCAACAATGTAATCATATCTACAATATGAGGAAATAGTAAGAAATTTACTCCATGAAATGTGAAGAGTTTTAAAAGGTACTTTTCAATAAGTATTTAACAATACATTTCATACTAAGATAATGACGGGGTTTGTTGAATGAAATAAGATGGATGATGAAACAAATAGTACCCAGGAGGAAAATTTCCTAAAGATTATAAGGTATTATTTAAGTTTTATTATCAACCCTGAAATAAAAGCTGACAAATTTTTAGTGTCTTAGGACCATATATATGAAATTAATTGGTTATAAGATACTTTCATAGATATAAATAAATCATTCAATGTGATCTCAAGATAGAAATGTATACCATTGACTCACATTGTTCACATGGTTTTGGGGAAACGAATAGAATTTTTTTAAGGAAATTATAATAATAAAACCCATAGAGGAAAGAAAATTAATATCTCTTCATGATAGATGTGTGGAAGGAAGCATGTGAAAATTTACTTATGGAGTCTAGTAAATGTTTTATGTGTGGAAAATAAGGAATCGTGTAAAAGAATGTTGATGTAATGTCAAGAGTCTAGTTAATGAAATAAATGAAGATAAATCTCAACTAAATATTCCACCTACACTCTAATTATATAATTTTAATGAGTATTAAAATTATGAAAATTAGTTCATTAGTCTAATTGTTAATTAAAACAATTTGTATCAACAAACTCTTAAGCTAAGAGATAAAGGGAAAGCTCATGTGGTCATAACTACTGAAGTGGTTCATGAGAATGATGTGCCAAAATACACACTTACCATCCACTCAAGAATTAAAAAATGTCTTCTTTGATCTATATATACCTAATATTTTATATCTGAATAATTTTATAAAGTTATTACATCACCAAATCAATGATTAGACGTTAAATCAATAATAAAAACTCTTAATTGTGCAATAATTGTATATCAAGTATATAACTCCTCTCTAATAGAAGTTTGTGGGAATGTAATTCTTGGAAATATTATTGTTATACCTCTAATTGAATTTGATGTTATTTTTGGAATGGATTAGATCTCTTTACATAGATCCTATATCACTTTTTGAGGAAGGGAAGTCACATTTGATATTTTGAATTAACCTATGATAAACATTCAGTGTGAGGCTGAATATGAACATTTGATGGAACTTACTTCAATTTTATGGGTATTAGTCCCTATTCATGAGGGATATTGATCAAAATGATATAGGAGAAAATCAAAATTGAATATATTTCTACCATTTAGGTATATTCCATTGTATATCTTGAATACTTTCTTAGTATTCACTTGAATTTTGAAGTTGAGTTTTCAATATAAAAAATACATAGTGCTACACCTATTTCAAAGGCTCTATATATAATTTCCTCGATTGAGTTGTGAAAATTAAAGGATAAACTCAAGGAAAATATTCATAAGGGATTCATACACCCTAGTGTGTCACCCTGGAGTGCACCTATTATATTTTCTAAGAAGAAATATGGGTCAATATGTCTTTTCATTGATTATTGGAAACTCAACAAAATCACTGTTAAGAACAAGTGTCCTCTACCCCTTGTCAATGATATATTTGATTAATTACATGGAGTTCAATATATTCTAAATATTAACACTCATTCTTGATATCATTAATTGAGGGTAATAAGATGTACACAAAAAAACCTTCCATATGAGGTATGATCATTATGAATTTTTAGTGATGTCATTTAAACCTACCGATTACCCTATTATCTTCAAATATTTAATGAATAAATTCATTATAGACTTCCTTTATCTATTTCAGGTAGTATTTATAGATTATATTCTTGTATATTCTAAGATAAAGTAAGAGTATTAGGATAATTTGAGGATTGTGTTAAATTTTTTGAGGAAGTGAAGTTATATGATTTTTTTCAATTTTTAATTCTAGCAACAAAAAATTTCATTCATGGGTCCTATAATCTCAATAGAGGATATATTAGTGGATCATTAAATGATGGTAGTTATTGGGAAATGTCCCAAACTATCCATGGTGATGAATATCTATAGTTTTATTGGGTTGGATGGATACCATTGATTATTTATGAGAAATTTATCATGGATATCAAATCCAATAACCAAGTTGACTCGGAAGGGATCCTAGTTCCATTAGACAAATAAATGTGTGGAAAAATTCAAGGATATGGAAACAAGATTGGTTAGTGAAACAGTTCTCACACTAGCCTATAGTGGATAAGGGTTTGTGATCTATAGTGATGCCTCAAATAAGATACATGGATAAATCTTCATGTATAATGATATAATGATAGCTTATGACTCACACACATTGAAAATTCATGAGAAAAAAATACCCAAATCATGATTTGGATTTTGAAATAGTAATTATTGTATTAATAATATGGAGGCATTATATTTATTGTGAAAGTTTTGATATATATGTTGATAATAAAATTTTGAAGTCTACATTCACACATAAAGAGTTGAATATAATCCTAATGATATGTTTGGAGTTGATTAATGATTACGACTGCTCAATACATTACAACCCTAGGAAGACGAACAAGGTGTCCGATGGTCAGAGTTGGAATGACCATGCTAGTTTTTTATGATGAGGATTGAAAGAGTTTAAATACTTATGGATTATTAGAATAATGAACATGAATTCATTATAAAATGGGATAGATCATATATTTTTCAGATGAATAATAAAGCATCCATCTATGTCGGTATTAAAGAGGCATGGTAGGAAAATGTGGAACTATAGAAAAAGGTGGGGAATATTCTTAAGTTCAATCATAATTGTGTTGCATTGATAATGTTCATCAATTGAGTATGTGTCTTATAAATACCATATTTTATGAAGGAGTTATTGGACGAAGCTTAAAGTGAATCATTAATTATTCATCCAGGAAATGTGATGATGTATATATATATGAGATATTATTTAAGGTGGGGAAATAAGAAACAAGATATTTTAGATTATGGATCTTGACCATGGTATTTTAGTAAGTTAATTCTAGGAGACACAAGTATAATGGGATTTCACAACCATTACACATACAATAATGTAAATGGAAAAAATAACTATGGATTTTGTCATTGGACCACTAAACATATAAATTCCATAATTCTATGTGGATCATAGATTAGAACATTATGAAGTTACTACATTTCATTATAATCAGAGAATGTTTCTCCTTTGATAATATTGTTGATATATACATTAAGGAACCGGTAAGGTTTAATGGAATACCATATTATATTATATTTGATTGAGATCTAAATTCTACCATATTTTTTTAGAGAACAATTCATTAATATTTGAATATGTAATTTAAATTTAGAAATGTATATTATCCTCAAATATAAGTTCAGTCTAAGAGGACTATTCAAACCGTAGAAGATATGTTAAGAACTTGTTCGGTGTATTTCCATGGTGGTTGGGATAAACAACTTTATTAGGTTGAGTTCTCTTTAAAAAATTTCTCTCACTTGAGCATTTTGATGGATCCTTATGAATCCCTTTATGGTAGGAAGTAAAAAAATATTTTTTTGGGATAAAGTTATAGAATTAAAGATATTGGGACCTGAACTATCTGTGGAAATGAAAAATAAAGTTAGATTCATTTAGAAACACATTAGGGGAGTTTAGTGTCAATAAAAGAGTTATAATTACAATCATCAGTGATATATATAGTCTTAATATGGTGATAATGTATTCCTATGAATATCTCTGTAGAATATGGTTATGATATTTGGAAATAATAGAAAGATTAGCTCAAGATATATTGGTCCCTATGATATTCTTGTTCATATCAGGATGGTAGCTTATCCCTTGGAGATTCAACCAAACCTATATTAATTTCATGATGTGTTCCATATATCTCTATAAAGGATTTATATACCTAATTATTAAGATATTATGAACTCAAAGTTTTTACCACTAGAGCATGATCTCTACTATGAGGAACAACCAATAGATATTTTTGGACAAAGAGATAAAGTGCTATGAAACTGGAATAATTGTCTGGTAAAATATTTAAGTTAAAACCATAAACTTAAGGAATCTATGTGGGAACACATGGATGGGAAAATGTATAGGTATCCTTAGTTTTTTGTATTATAGTTATATAATTTCAAGGAAAAAATTCATATTAGGTGGTAGAATGTAATAACCCAATATTTTAGAATATATTTTTCTTTAATAAATTTGACGTGTTTGATAACTTGTGAAGCATGAAACGATGAACATATATGAATAATGATAATTTTTTATAAAACTAAAAACATTTTCTCATATTTTAATGAGATATAATTGCTAAAAATAATTTTTAATTCACTTAGGAAATATTATTGATAATAAAAAACTATTTTGAATTTTTATAATAATAATTGTTTTTGTCATATATGTTTTGTTTAAAAATTAATTCAGAGTATTAAACATATGAAAAATAATTTTTTTCACTTGTATAAAATGAAATCATTAGCTACCAATTGGTTATAAATAAAAAAAATAGTTTGAATCTAAAAAGATATGTTTTTTCTAGAAAACTATTTTTCTACATGTAATGTGTTTTTATCTTAATAAACTAAATTAATCACAATTTATGAATAATTTTTATTAAATTTTTAGATAATATATTCATTAAAATATTTTAACATTCATATAATGTTTTTACTAGGAATATAATTCGTTTAAGTTCAGTTTTTAGCTTAAAATTCATTTCTTTAAAACAATTTCACACGTTTTGTGTGCAGATATTAGAATTAATTTCTGACACTTATAGGAATTGAATATTGTAAAATGGATTCCATATTTTGAATCATAATAATTAATAATATTTTATATGTTCATTTTTTTCATATTTTTTGGCCTCCTCATGTATTAATCACGTTTTAATGATCACAAATCATATATATATATATATATATATTCTATAAAGCCACGTAATCTTGTGTAATTTGTCTTAACTCATGTACAGATGATTAGTATCCTTATGCTTTAAGTAAATATATACAAGATATTAATTTCTATACATTAAGTTTGATTACTGTACACTATATTTGATTTTCTCTATAATGATTTATTTGATGAATGATTAAGTCTAGTCCATTATATGAATATCAACGCTTAAGTCTGAATACATATTTTTGGCTAAGTCTGAGACACTGTGAGTCTGCCACCGGTTATGTTTTTATGGATAAGGATCCAGACACTGTGACCATCCAGACACCGTGACCATCTAGACACCATGACCATCCAGACACCGTGACCATCCCGACACCGTGACCATCCAGACACCGTAACCATCCTGACACCATAACCCTCCAAACACCGTAACCCTCTAGACACCATGACCAGAAAATGTGGTTCTAACAACACATATGTACTACCAGTTCCTGATCATTGTCTAACTATACTTGTCTCACCGCTCAAAGGAAAAGAAGGAGACAATGTTTCAAGGAGTCTCCGTTTCATGAAGACATCGTTTCCTGACAGGCTTTGACACCATTTCTTAATATGTTATGTCATTTTTCAATTTAATCTCGAACGGTCATATATGAAGATTTTAAATGCACTGAAATAATTAATGTTTCTTTGTAGACATGTCACCTGACAGTATGAGGTATGAGGTGCATAATACATGCATCCTGTCAGATTCAACACACGCACTCCAAAATAAAAGATAAGTGTGGCCCAGAAATAAGGTTTTCTTGGAAGTGTGTGTGAGCACAACAAAGAAGAAACACTTAGGTCTTTCTTGAGAAAACAAATGATACATGAAACTCGACACTGATGAAGAACACATAAAGTATACTCAAATCCTAGAGTTGAGTACATCTTTGCACTATCAAACCCCATGAAGAACACGAGACAGGTCTAGCTAACTTGTGACACTCTATTTTCCATACGAGGACTTGATTCCTGCATCTGATTCATCCCAGAAGTCTAGAGCTGCATAGATTAACACTAAGATCACTTCCAACCTTATCTCATCATTTTTGCTCTATTGTGTATCATTTTATTAGATTTCGATTAGTGTGTGTATCTGTATAAAAACACACTCTTTCCCCTGCATTAAACTGAAGGATACACGATATCCTCTCTCAAACATCTTTTTACTTGTTTATACTCACAGATAAGTGTGGAAGAGGTCCATGTGGGGCCTGGTAGTTTGTACCCACGAAGAACTGCGGAAGAGGTCGTGTGACCTAGACAGTCTTGTTTACTTTTATGTACCCCAATATAGGGTGTGGATCAAGTTTATCAATATAAACTTCTTAGTGGTAGGTGATCACCAAGTGGAGTGGATTAAGTCTCAGCTTGAGACTGAACCACTTGTTTTATATCCGTTGTGTTACTTAATTTAGTCTTCTCTATTTTACTTCTTTACTGTATAATTTAGAAATCACTAAATTTACGTTGATAGTTAATCTTGGAAAGAAGTTATAATTGTTTTTCCTTATTAGAATAGCTTCAAAATTAATATTAATTACAGATATTAAGATTAATGAGAGCTAATCAATCTTTTGAGAAGTTATTTAAACAGTCAAACTTTCATAACCATATTACTTTGATTAACTGGGCTGTATTTAACTTTGGGAAATCTTTTAGAAATATTTTTTAAAATATAAATTTGAATAGATACTCAATTCACCCCCCTCTTGAGTACTCTACTCCGACCAACATTTGGTATCAGAGGGTTGTTTATTAAGACTATAATTTTAACCTTATTCAACTGTGATTGTATTTGTACGTTAAAGATTTTTAAATTTCTATTAAATATAATTTTCAAACTCTTTCAAAGTATTTCTTTATTATGGATAATAGATTGGAAGGTGATGTGACCAACATACCACCATTCTTTAATGGAACCAATTATGCTCAATAGAAAATTAAAATGAAAATTCATTTATAAAGTATGAGCTTTGAAATATGGTCTTCAATTATAGATGAATATAAGATTCCTTCTACTGACAGAATCACTTGGGATGAACCTACCAAAACTTCATACAATAACAATTGAAAAGCTATGAATGCCTTATACTTCTCTTTAGGAGATGCAGAATTTAATAGAATTTATGCATGTAAAACTGCCCATGAAATTTGGGATACCTTGTCTGTTTCACATGAATGAACTTATATTGTGAAATAAATGAGACTTAATACTTAGAATATCAAATATGACAACTTTAAAATGAAACCTAGTGAGCCTATTTCTGACATGTATCTCAAATTCAATGAAATTTTCAACACAATGATTTCTCTTGGACGAGAAGTCACTGCCAAGGAACAGATCATGAGAATTCTCAGATGTCTACCTGACAGATGGAGAGGAACCTCTGTCTTTATTAGAAAATCATGTGATATTAACAAGATTCCTATAAAAGAACTCATTAGAAAACTGATGATGTATGAAGAGGATTTGAAAGTCAACAAGGAAGAGGAGGATGAAACAAAAAGGAAATCTGTTGCATTCAAAACCACCACCTCTAAACACAAAGACAAATGGATATTGGAAGCTTCTGTAGAGAGTTATAGCAGTGAACAGTCATCACCTGACAGTGATGAGGAGATAGCTCAATTAGCTAGAAGATTAAAGAGATTTTACAAGAAGAAGAACTTTTTCAGAAATCCTAACTTCAAGGGAAAATATGATCAAAAAGGAATTTGGAAGAAGGATTGGAAAAGAAGTGAAAAGACTGATAAGATTGTATCCTATGAATGTAAGCGCAAAGGACATATCAAGGCTAACTTCCCCAAGCTCAAGTACAAGAAGAATTATGAGGAAAAATACAAAATGTATAAAAAGGAAATGAAATCAACTTGGAGTGCTGCTGAGTACAATTCAAGTTACTCAGAATCTTCACATGATGAACATGCTAACAAATCCAATATGTGTTTTATGAAAAACACATCTGAGGTATCACTGGACTCCCCTGTACATAATTTATACTATTCTAGAGATAAGAGTGACTCTGAAAATATGTCTAATGAAGAAATGTTCGAATACTATAATATTCTTGAAGAGACATGCAATGAAATAAAAGATAAATATAAATCTTTAAAGAAACAAAATGCTCTTACTGTGATTGTTAAATCTGAACTCACAACTGAAAAGGAGAAAAATGCTCAACTTCTCAAAGAGAAAAATGAATTAAAAATTTATAATGAGAAAATGAAAAAGGATCTTGAAAAGTTTACTAATGGTAAATATACCTTGGTACAAATTCTAGGTAAACATATTTCCCCTAAGTATACTACTAGAACTGGCTATCAACCTGGTAAAAGAAATTTTAGAAGAACAAACTTTTTTTCTAAATCCAGGAAATATAGCTTTACTCTAAGTTCTGGAAACAAATCAACTAGTTCAATTTATGATAAACTCTATACTGTTTCAAGTTTTTCCGGACCTAATAGATTTTATTTTTCAAATACTTTACACAATGATTCTAGGAAACCTATAAGGAAGATATGGGTTTCTAAAGAACTATTCACTAATATTACTGGACCCAAACAAGTGTGGGTACCAAAATCTATTTTTACTTGATCATTTTGTAGGTAAATTGGTTAAATAGTTCCTGTAAAATCTTATGGTACTTGGATAGTGGGTGTTCAAGACACATGATAGGAGACTACTCATGCTTCAAGTACCTAATAAAAATTTATGGAGGACATGTCACCTTTGGTGACAATTCCAAAGTAAAAATCATTGGCCTTGGCCATATCGGTAACTCTAACTTAGTTTTAATTTCAGAAGTACTTTTTTTCAATGATTTGAAATATAATCTGCTTAGTATCTCACAACTATGTGATGATGGATTTCATGTTAGATTTGAAAATGATGCTTGCAATGTATTTAATTCAAAAAATGAATTAGTGTTTTATATATATTAAGAAATGAAAATGTATATTCTGTTAATTTAGATTCTTTAGTTTTTTCAAAATGCTTCATGTTTAAGTGTATTTCACAAAGAATCTTGGATTTGGAATAGGAGACTAGGATACTATAATATTCACTCCCTTAGAAAGCTAAATAGAAAAAGCTTAGTCAAATACCTACCCAAACTTGAGTTTCCAAATGATAAAGTGTGTAATCCCTGTCAAAAGGAAAAGCAACACAAAATTTACTTCAAACCAAAGAAATAAGTGTCAGCTTCTCAACCTCTCGAACTGTTTCACATGGATTTGTTTGGACCATCTAGAGTTTATAGTTTAAATGGGAAGAACTATGTTTATGTTCTAGTAGATGATTTCTCTAGATACACTTGGGTATACTTCCTATTTCAAAAAAATGAACCACATTCTTACTTCATTAAATACTCCAAGTTTGTAGAAAATCTTAGTCGGCTCAGAATTAAGACCTTGAGAAGTGATCATGGCTGTGAGTTTGAAAACCAAGAGTTTGAATCCTTTTTCTCACAAAATGGCTATAGTCATAATTTCTCTTCCCCTAGAACACCTAAAAAAAACGGAGTTGTAGAAAGAAGAAATAGAACCCTACAAGAGATTTCTAGAACCATGATTTGTGAATATGACCTACCTATTTATTTTTAGGCTGAAGCTGTAAATACAACATGCTACATAATCAATAGAGTGTTGATTAGACCTGTTCTTAAGAAGACCCCTTATGAGTTATGGAACAATAGGAAGCCTAAGGTTAATTACTTTAGAGTATTCAGTTACAAAGTATATATCCTTAATACTAAGTACATTCTTGAAAAATTTTCATCCAAGAGTGATGAAGGAATATTTTTGGGATATTCTATCTCTAGTAAATCCTATAGAGTGTTTAATAAAAGAACTAAATGTGTGGAAGAATCTGTCCATATTAAATTTGATGAAACAGATACACATGAGCCTAAGACCATTCTAGAGAACCTGGGGTATGATGTATCAAATCTGAATATTAATTCACAATCCTCTAACCATCCTGTGAAGGAATCTATGAAAACATCCAGTTCTGGAAATTCCTTAGACTCAAGTCACAATGAACCTGAACCTGTTAATGAACCTAAAATCATTAGTCCTTATTTTTATAGATCTATTTGAACTCTTAAGATCCATCCTTTAGATTCTATTGTAGGAGACTTAAACAAAGGAACTCAAACTAGATCTTCTCTTAGAAATCAGGATGAACATCAAGTCTTCTTGTCACAACCTGAACCTAAAAATATTAATGATGCTATCAATGATGAATTTTGGGTGATGGATATGCAAGAAGAACTTAATCAGTTTGAAAGGAACAATGTTTGGAAACTTGTTGAAAGACCAAAATACACATTCACCATAGGCACTAAATGGGTGTTTAGAAATATGGTAGATGAAGCTGGTAACATAGTTAGAAACAAGGCTAGATTAGTTGCACAAGTCTATATTCAAGAAGAGGGAATTGACTATGAAGATACCTTTTCACCAGTAGCTAGACTTGAATCCATTAGAATTCTACTTGCTTATGCTGCACATCAGAATTTCAAACTATATCAAATGGATGTTAAAAGTGAATTCCTAAATGGGTATACAGCTGAGGATGTCTTTATTGAGAAACCCCCTGGTTTTAAAAACTCTCATTTTCCAAATCATATCTTTAAATTATCAAAATATTTATATGGTTTAAAACAAGCTCCAAGAGCTTGGTATGATAGAATGTGTACCTTTCTTATTTCCAAAGGTTTTACAAAAGGAATAGCTGATCCTACCCTTTTTATAAAACGAATTTCCAATGATGTTTTAGTAGTTCAAATTTATGTAGATGACATTATTTTTGGATCTTCAAGAAATTCTTTATGTATTTATTTTTTTAAAATAATGCAAAAATAATTTGAAATGAGTTTAATGGGTGAACTAAAATTCTTTCTTGGATTTCAAATCCTTCAAAATAATGATGGTATAATTTTAAATCGAATTAAATATACTGAAGATCTTATAAAATGTTTTGGTTTGGATAGCACTAACAGTAGTGATACTCCAATGAGTACCACTTGTAAGTTGGATCTTGATGAAGATGAAAAATCCATTGATCAAACCACTTACAGATGAATGATTGGAAGCTTACTCTACTTAACTGCTAGCCGACCTGAAATTATGTTTAGTGTGTGTATGTGTGCTCGTTTTCAAGAAAATCCTAAGGAATCTCATTTAAATGCTGTTAAAAGAATCTTCAAATACCTCAAGAAAACACCCAATCTAGGACTGTTCTATCCTAGAGGACAATCATTTGAACTAGTGAGTTATTCTGATGCTGACTTCGGTAGCTGTAAGTTAGATAGAAAAAGAACCTCTGGAACATGTCACTTTTTAGGCAAGTCACTATTATCATGATGTAGTAAGAAAAAAAATTATGTTGCATTATCTACTACAGAAGCTGAGTAAATAGCTGCTAGCAGTTGTTGTGCACAATTTTTTTGGATGAAACCCACATTACTAGATTATGAATATTAATTTAGGAATGTACCTATAAATTGTGACAATAAAAGTGCTATTAACATCTCGAAAAATTATATTTCACACTCTAGGACAAATCATATTGATGTAAGACATCAATTTTTGAGAGATCATTATCAAAAAGGTGATATCACTTAGGAATTCATTGGAACTGAATATCATCTTTCTGATATATTCACCAAACCATTAAATTCTGAAAGAATAAATTACATCATACATGAATTGGGAATGATAAACCTTAGGTAGATATCTTACTATTTCATATCTTACTGTGTCATATCTTACTGTTTCATGTTTATAGTCTCACAGTTAGTATTTATTGGTTACTGTCTGAAACTTACTGTCTCAAACAATGCGGTCGCACAGTCTAGAAATCACACTGTTACGGTCTCACCGTGAATGCTTGTGAATGTCTCACCATGAAGGATTATTAAAATCCCACCGAGAAAATTGATTATGGTCTCACCATAAGAATACTTTGTTGTTTTATTTATAAATTAGAACCCATATTGTGGTATTTCATTATTTTACCCTTTTACTTTCACGCGTTTTTTGTTTTTGTGATGATTGGTATTCCTAAATGATAAAATAAAAGAAGTTTCACTCGTTCTTCACTTGAGCACTCTTCTCCTCCCTCAAACCATAACCCTTCTTCAACCCTTAAACCCTTACTTCTCTCGGACCTTCAGTGGATGCCCAAGATGAAATGTCCTTCATCTTCGACTCCTGAGAAATGCAGTTCAAAGAAGAAGTTGAAGATCGCACCAAAGTTAGCACCTGAGGGTCCTCTAAATCCAAACCTGGTGAACCGAATAGTAATACCTGAGAAAGAGATATTCCCTAAATGGCTTATGAAGAGTAAGTCTTTGGTGTTGAAAGTTCTAGGAGAGCAAGGTTGGATAGATTGGTTACTAAGGAGGATATTCCTATCTACCTGAAGCTAGTTGCACAATTTTATCAGTATGTTCAGTTTTCCTTTGATTATGAAGATGGCTATGTTTTCATAAGTTGGATAAATGGCCAGAGATGTACATTCTCTTTGAGGTTATGGGCTACATGACTTAGAATGACTCATGAAGGTATTTGTGAGGACTAATAGAGAGTTCCTCCACCTCCATGTGAATTATTTATTTTGGAAGATGCTTTGAGAAGTATAACTGGAAATGAAACCAAGAGGAGAGCCATAACTGCCAAGATAGATAGAGAATCTAGAATTTTGTTTAAATTTATTCAGAATTTTATTATCCCTAGAAAAGTTTATTTCACTATACTCAAATATCAAGATGTATTTTTGATACATCTCATGAAAAATGGACATAAGATCAATCTATGCAAGTATGTCATACACCATTTGTGTGAGTTGATCAAAACCACCTCCATATCAACCTACCTGATTTATTCTCAGCTTATCTCATCCATGATTCATGCTAAAGGATTGGTTGGATCAAATTAAGAAGTTATCAAGGATTATGAGTTCTATCTCTCAAAAGTTATTATAAATAGAATGAAAATAAATTGGAATCCTTGAAGAAAGGCATGGGTGGAAGATAATGATAGAGTCCATGAAAATTTTAATCTAGTGGATCACCCTTCAAGACCTAAAGGTATTTATGATCCTAGATTGGAGCTAGATGAACTTTTTGAGTATTCTGATGAGGAAGAAGAATAGGAGGCTACTGTACCTCCGAGAGAAACTGTTCTTGATGAGGAAGACAATAAACATGCTCCTCAAGTCATCATTGATAAGGAAATACCTATTTTTGAAAAGGTTGTTGATTTGGAAGAACAACCCACTATTGAAGAATATTATGTTGCTGTTGAATGAGAAAAAGAAGTTGTATAAGAACATATAAAAGAATATCTTCCTGGTATGCAAGAAGCTTCTCTTGAGGAACACCCAGAGGAACATGCTATTCCTGAATTCATTATTTCTACTGAAGAGATAATGGAGCTAGCTTTTCAGTTGGCTAGATAGGAAATGTATGAGGAGATCAGGGATGAAATCATGGAAATAGATCAAGGATATAAAGCTCTCAATCTTGAGGAAGATGCACCTGTTGAGGGGGCGCAACCCCCCAATCTGGAATCTATTGAAGTTCCAAATCCAATTGATACAAAATCAGTGGACACATGGTATAAGTACCCCAGTTATTATGATGTGAATGATTCACAGGAAGTCTCAGTCAAATGTCTTGATCTAAATATTATGTTTCAGTTGAAAATGGAATCTTCTCCTAAAGCTATTTATTCCAAATAACCTAAGACTGTCTCAGTTTCTATCTATGAGCCTTCATAAGAACCTACAACCTTGGTGAATAAGGATGATCTAAAAGAATTTGGAGCTACCCTTTTGGCTAGGGTTGAAAAGATCCTGAATACCCAACCAGATCCTATCACGAATCTAAGTGATATAGATTCTTCCTTGTTATTAGAAAAGATTATTTGGAAGATTCATCCCAAAATAATTCATGAGATTTAGGAAAACAGAATTGAGAACAAACTGCTTAGTGATGAAGAAAAGAATCTAAGAGGTATGGTTGAAGATATGCAGAAAGTGTTGAACTCGAGATCAGAGCCTACTTCTCATCCTATTGAGAATATTATTACTCAGACCCCATAGGAAGTATCCTCTCTGATTCAACCTCATTTAGCTTCATTATCCAAAATGGTAGCTAAAAGAAACAAACAAATAGTGAAAGAGATGCATGAGCTTGTTATTGGTCTTAACAAGTTAACTGATGAGTATAAGGGGTGGCTTCGAAATGTTCTCAATCAACTGAAATCTCTTACCTTGGCTATCACTGATTCTAATGCCTTTGGAAAATCTTCTCAAACTTCCTTAGATAGTGATCTACATAGAACAGTGGTAAAAGAAGAACTTTAGGCTGTTCTTAGTGGTTTTAGTGCAGAATCTCTATCTGAAGTTATCAAGAATAGTGACAGAGTTCTTGATTTGGTCAGAATCCACTCCAAGATTGCTAATGATGCTCAACAAGAAATTTCAAAGAAAGTGGATTTCTACTTCAATTGGATCTTCTCTAATAGTGACATGACCAATCATTTCAAGTACCTTGTGGAAAATCTCTGGATTCCTCCTGTGACTCAAGCTTTCAAAACTCAAGTCCAAAAGCTCATAGAGTTTAGTCATTTGTTGGACAAGTTTATGGAGAACAAGGATGACATTGAAAAATCCATGTAGTATGGTGGAGAAATCATTTCTGATTTTATCAATATTTTGAGGCCTTATCTTCATGTTCAGAGTACTACCATTGTTGCTCCTACAGCTACACCTCTGCAATCTGGTTTTCCTACCTTCACCTCTGCCCTAGCCTCCACCTCTATGTCTGTCTCTTAGGCTCTGAGTTAGATCAGGCCTGTAATCCTTGATCAACAACTGCCTCAGTCTTCTACTTCCCCTACCTTGGCCCCTTATGTCTTCAAAGGTCTTTCTTTACCTTCTCTATCAACTAGTTCACTCCCTTCTTCAAATTCAAACTCTACCCCTATGGATTATTCTAGTGATCCTATTGCCAAGGGAAAGGAGAAGACCAACCAATGATGAAGAGAAGTGACTGCTATCTTTTTATAGTAATGTTGTTGCATTTGTTTTTCTATCTACTATTTGTAATGACACTCTTTTTATCTAATGCAGTGTGCAATCTTTATTGTCTATTTCTTATTCACTTTTTTTGATAATCCCAAAAGGGGGAGATAAATATGCATACCAAAGAATGAATAACACACTATGTAGTTTATGTTGAAGAAATATACACTCTAAATGTTGAAGAAATATACACTCTAAATACACATGATTTGTGATCATCAAAAAGGGGGATATTGTTGGCCTCCTCATGTATTAATCATGTTTTAATGATCACAAATCATATATATATATATATATATATTTTGTAAAGCCCGGTAATCCTGTGTAATCTGTCTTAACTCATGTACAGATGATTAGTACCCTTATGCTTTAAGTAACACTATCTAAGATTTTAATTTCTATACATTAAGTTTGATTATTGTACACTATATTTGATTTGCTCTATAATGATTTCTTTGATGAATGATTAAGTCTAATCCATTTTATGAATATCACTGCTTAAGTCTGAATACAGATTTTTGGCTAAGTCTGAGACACCGTGAGTCTGCCACTAGTTATGTTTTTCTGGATAAGGATCCAGACACCGTGACCAGACACCGTGACCATCCAGACACCATGACCATCTAGACAACGTGACCATCCAGACACTGTGACCATTTAGACATCCTGACCATCCAGACACCGTAACCATCCTGACACCGTAACCCTCCAGAAACCGTAACCCTTTAGACACCATGACCAGACACCGTGGTTCTAACACCGTATTTGTGCTACCGATTCCTGATCCTTATATAAATCTAGCCATATCACTGCTCAAAGGCAAAGAAGGAGACACCATTTCAAGGAGTCAACATTTCATGAAGACACCATTTCCTGACAGTCTTTGACACTGTTTCTTAATCTATTTTGTTGTTTTTCAATTTAATCTCTAACAGTAATATTTAAAGATTTTAAATGAACTGACATAATTAATGTTTCTTTGTAGACATGTCACTTGAAAGTATGAGGTATGAGGTGTAGAATACATGAATCCTATCAGCTTCAACACACGCACTCCAAAATAAAAGAGAAGTGTGGCCCAGAAACAAGGTGTGAATGCAACCGAGTGTGAGCATGACAATGAAGAAACACTTAGATATTTCTTGAGAAAAGAACTGATACATGAAACTCGACACTGTTGAAGAACACAAGAATTATACTCAGATCCCAGATTCGAGGACATCTCCTCACTATCAAACAACATGAAGAACACGAGCCATATCTATCTGACTTGTGACACTCTGTTTTCCACATGAGGACTTGATTCCTGCATCTGCTTCATCCTAGAAGTCCAGAGCTACATATATTAACACTCAGAGCACTTATAACCTTATCTCATCATTTCTACTCTATTGTGTATCATTTTATTAGCTTTAGAGCAGTGTGTGTATCTGTATAAAAACACACTTTGTCTCCTATATTAAACTGAATGATACAAGATATCCTCACTCAAACATATTTTTACTTGTTTATACCCACAAATAAGTGTGGAAGAGGTCCCTGTGTGGCCTGGTAGTTTGTACCCACAAAGAACTGTGGAAGAGGTTGCGTGACCTGGACAATCTTATATACTGTTGTGTACCCCAATCTAGGGTGTGGATCAAGTTTATCTATATAAACTTCTTGGTGGAAGGTGATGACCAAGTGGAGTGGATTAGGTCTCGGCTTGAGACTAAACCACTTGTTTTATATCCACTGTGTTACTTAATTTAGTCTTCTCTGTTTTACTGCTTTCACTACTACAAATATGGCTTTTATCAGCGCTAGAAAAGTGCCTTAAAAGTGCTAAAAAAACACTGTTAATCGAGACAAAGATGGGGGGGTCCCTTTTATTAGCGCTCAGAAAAGAACTAATAAAGGGGACTTTTATCAGCACTAACAAAAGCACTGATAAAAAGGGTCTTTTATCAGCGCTTTTAAAAAGCGCTGATAAAAGTCAAAAAAAAAAATTGGGGGGGGGGAGATTTTAACAGCGCTTGACCCCCCTTTTCATATCACTTGACCCCCTTTATCAGCGTTAGGTGGACCACTCCCGCGTGCTGCCCTTGAACGCACGTCCAACACATGCCCCCTACGCGCACCTCCTTGCTTCCACCAGAAATCGAACCCGCGACCTCCCCCTTGGGCGCCTGCACCATTACCACTAAGCCATTTTGTTTTTTTTCTATTTAATGATATATCTATATATATAGTTATATTTATTTGTATATTAATATAGATTAATATTCATATAAATATATTTAGTTATATTAATACATATATATTTATTCATATATTAGTATATATATATTTATTCGTATATTTATTTATATGTATATTTTTAGTTATAATTTTTTATCCATATATTTATTTGTATAATAATATATATTTATAAGATTAGTTTTAAATACATTTATAAAATATGTTTTTTATGTGTGTTTATAAATAAACAAATAAATACATACATACATATATACAACACACACACAGACACACACACACATATATATTTATGAATAAATGCATATATATGTGTATTTGAAAAGCCATAGAATGTTAAAATGACCATAACTTCTAATCCAGAAGCCTTTTTTAACTCCACAACTATTCAAATTGAATAAAATGAAACAATCATCGATATGATATGTTGTACAGGCCTAACGGACATACGGATCAGAAGTTATACTTGTTTTAATGTTAACAAATCGGGGTATCCCGACTAAAAACTCAGTTTTGGAGGCCTTATGGGCCTTTTTTGTCCTCAAAAAATGTGACATAGGCTTTTCCTCAGTCATTAGAATTTAGAGCTCATCGCATGCTTTGATTTGATATACTGTAGAGCTCAAACAAACACCCGGATCAAAAGTTATGGCCGTTTGAAGTGTGAGTTACATTTTCAACTTATTTAGATCTTATATTAATTGTTTTGATTTTTTGTGTCCTCAAATTGTTATTAAATTATTTTTAATTGATAATAATTAGCAAATTATTAATTAATTATATTTGTTTAAATATTTTGAAGCCATTTTCACTAAATTTCTTATATATTAAATGTAATAGTCTATTTATACGTATATTTAAAAAATATATATTATATTTATATCAATATAAATATACTTATATAACAATATATTATTTTTCATGAAAAATTATTTTTTTTAAACATAAAATTTATTAGCACTTGGAAAAAGCACTGATAAAGCCCCCCTTTATCAGCACTACTAAAAAAAGCGCTGATAAAGGGGTCCCCTTTAACATCACTAAAAAAAGCGCTGATAAAGGGGGTGCCTTTATCAGCTCTAAAAAAAGCACTGATAAAGGGTCCCTTTTAACAGCGCTTTTTTTAGTGTTGTTAAAGGCCCCCCTTTATCAGCGCTTTTGTAGCGCTGTTAAAGGCCCCCTTTTTAGCACTTTTTTTAGCCTTGATAAAAGGGTAGCACTTCCCTTGTCCGTTTTTGTAGTAGTGTTTAATGTATAATTTAGAAATCACTAAATTTACTTTGATAGTTAATATTGTAAAGAAGTTATAATTGTTTTTATTTATTATAATAGATTTAAAAGCAATATTAATAACAGATATTAAGATTACTGAGAATTAATCAATCTTTTGGGAAATTATTTAAACAGTAAAACTTTCATAACCGCATTACTTTGATTAACTGGCCTGTATTTAACTTTGGGAAATCTTTTAGAAATATTTTTTAAAACAAAAATTTGAATAGATACTAAATTCACCCCCTCTTGAGTACTATACTCGGATCAACAATAATGAATATAAACCATGGTAAAAATCTTGTTACCACGGTAATGGCCAATAGGGTTAATGAGGGGTTAAACTAAAGAGATAAGGGATAAATGATCTAAAAACATGTATAAATCATATTTTATAAATTAATTTCAATTTTATTTCATCCCTTATTCAAATTTATGTCATTTTTTTCCACTTTCCCCTGAGAGTTACTTTATTATATTTTAATATTCTTAATAATTATAAGTGTTTCACTCCCCTCAATTATAAAATAGAAATTTCTATCCTCTGTTCTCCAAACCAAATGATCCCTTTATATCTACCAATATATACCCAAATACTCTTTAAATATCCTTATACATGACCTTGAGGCTATGTTCTTCCCAAAAGACCCATCCATGAAACCTTAAGATTCTTTTCAAAGGAGGATACCAAATGAACAAGTATATGTTCTTACTGATATTTTTCATGTTCCTTTATTCTTAAACCTCATATAAATGTAGTATATTCATATTAACATGAAGGAATAAATATTTTTACTATAATTATATTTTTTATATTAATTGAATAGTTATTTTCTATCTCATTCCCATCAATTAAAAAATGATAACATCGATGATGTAAACATCTGGACTACCACTTCCATGAAGAAATGCAATTCATTTTTCATTTACTATTTACATGGATAGTAATAAAGATATATTATATGAATATATATGATACATATTATATATTTTTGATTCTATAAAGGTGTATTATTATGTACCTTTCTTTAATTCCATCCATCAAAAAGTGAAAACATCACCTTTGCATACATACATACAACCGTCACCATGAAGTGATGTATTTCAATTTTTATCACCACTTTATATGAAAATTTATAAAATTTTGTATAATGAATAAATATTATAATTATTAAATTATTATTATTCTGTATATGATGAAACCATGAATAAATTTCCAAAACTGGAATCATCAAACCAAAACATGCATGAAAAACAAACTAATTTTCACCAGAATAATTATTTTAATGAAGAATTGTTAATAGATGGGTAATTGGAAATTATAAAGGAATTATATATAGTAAAATATATATGAATATGGTTCTATAATAGAATCATAATTATTTTTTATTTATTATACATTATTTTTGAATGCATATAAAGAGAAATAGGACCTGAGGTAAGGGTTTAGTTTATAATCTCATTTCCATTCAATATTATCTATGTTAAATTTCAATTAAAGGGAATTATATGATAATTATACAATAAAACTAATATATTTTATTATAATTTAGTTATTCTTGTAAATTTAAAGTTTTATTACTAGTTACCGCCCTTTATTACTTAAAATTATCAATATATTTTTTAATAAAATACAACCTTATTTCCTCTTTGGTTGATGAACTTTTTCTCCAATATCAAAATTATTTAAAATGGTTTATGGATGTTTTTACCTATATATAAATTTATGTGAAATATTATTTTTACAACCATTTACTTTCATTAAAAATTATTAAAAGAAATATTTTCAATTTTTTTTACATATGAACCACTTTTGACTTTTTGCAAAAAGTTTGAAAAGAATGCTCTCTTTTAATGTATACCGCATGGACGACATATCCTAGCATCATTATAGTTATTTTCCTGGAAGATTACATTTCAAGTTTATATTTTTATTCTCAAATTAAATATTTTTCTCAAAATTATGGTATTTTTTTTAAATGTACCAAAATAAAAGGATACTTTCCTTATTTTCCATGAAATGTTTGAATGTTATTTAAATAGTATTTTTCATCAATATAAATATCATTTAAGGAATTTTTTGCTTCCATAGGGATATGTTCTTATAATACCATCCACTTCCTTTCTATAAATGTCTTATGATGATGATTTTTTTAAGGATTATTCAATATAACTCATTACTTTCCCATTGATTAATTACGCTATGATTAAATCTTTATAAAGACCATTTCTTTTCCATGGATTATTCTATAATGAAATGATGATTGTTTTTATGATATTGTGTTACATTTATGTATGATTTTCCTTATGTGATAGGTAGTCCTATAATTACATATCCCTCTAATTAATTGGGTTAATATTGATATCTAATTAGATAATATAGACTTCAATGGGGATTGAGCTCATTTTATTAATGGACTTTGTCCACTATGATAGTCTTGGGAGGGAATAGTGACTAAAGAAATGATGGAATAGGGAGTGAACCCAATGAACTATGGGACATTATCAATTGGTATTCTTGGAAGTGAAATTTTAATAAATAGATGATTTTACTTTCTTATGTATATTCCAAAAATTTATTTCTTATAATTTTGATATGTTCTCATGGATCATGATTGATTATTGATGATTCTACCCTCTTATGACTTATGTATTTTTTTATGAAATAAACTTATTCCATGATTCATGATTAATGGTATTTGAATGATTTGGTATGAATTTCATATGTTATGATTATGTTCTCATACCCTTATGATTATCTTATTCTCACTTATTATTACTAATTGCTGTCTCATATGTTTACCCTTACTGGGAATCTAAGATCACCCTTTCCAATGATTTCCATTCCCCATGTTATGAAGAAATGTTTTTAATAGGTTATGTATAAAAAGATAGATATATGAGAAGATTTTTTTTGAATATTTATAATATCTTTCATTAAATAAGATGATTATATATCCAGTCTCCAAAGAAACTAAACCTTTATGGTTATGTGGTATTATTATTATGAGATTTATTGAATATTAATATAAAATGATATAATATTTATGTATTTAATTCATGGGTCACATCAATCTAGTCGTTCCTATAAATTATTTTGATAACTAACTCTGAGAGAGTTTGCTTCATGTGATCTAGTATAAGGGACTGAGAGCTTCAATATTAGTGCCCTCTATGCCTAATATGGATTGAGGGGTCTAGTTTCAAAATCCCTATATATTTTATGGATATATTGTAACTCAATATAATAAGATATTGGTCATTTATATATAGGAGATTTTTTACCATCTTGAGGCTCCACCCGAGAGGTGAGAGAAGCTTGTTGTGTATATGCTTCAATAAATAGTGAGGCGTTGGTAGGATATCTTAGTTCATATAGATCAATGTGTTGGTTTTTCATGTAAGGAATTTCTTGTAGTCTTTTTAAAGTATTTATTTATAGATATATTGATAGATTATAGGGATTGTAAGGTATTTCTTGTAGTCTTTTTCACCCTTGATAGAGAGTGATGTGACATCTAAAGTTTATTGCTTTGAGGATGGGTAGATACATTTGATCTTGTTTTATGTTAAAAAATTATAGATGATTTATTTTTGAAATTCCTTGAATCATGCCTTCATTATAGAGAATAACTTGGTTGAGGATAGGGTTTATAGTCATTCCATCTCATATTATGAGTTTGAAAGTGGGTCTTTAGGTTGAAATAAATCTCATTTTAGTGATTTTCACTGAAGACGATATAGGTATACCAGTTGGGTATATGATTCATATTCTTTCTATAGAGGCAGGACTTGACTTGAAAGTTAATTTTTTTATTAAAATCAATAATCCCAATACAAGGAAAGAAGTCATGGGGGTCTAAAGTAATGCAACCCCAAAGCATCATTTTTGACAAACTTCAAACCTTCTGTAGGAAAGGACCCCAAATATGAGAAGGAAGAAAGAGTACTGTTTGATGTTTCCGTAGACGTCATAAAGTCCGCCACCATGTTACCCTCCCTCCAGGTATGAGAGATCTCCATGCACGCCCCTATAACAGCCTGACATCACTTGACTGTATAAATAATGCTCCATGGAATCTTTCCACTATTTTGCAGCGCATTGAACAACACCAAGGAATCAGTTTCCACCGAAGACACCACCAAATTCCTACACACACACACATCTGCAAACCTGCTTCCATAGCCTGAGCTTCCACCTGAAGCGCATCGCCTCCCCCAAACGAAGTAACAAACACTGTATATACAGATCCGGTTTGGTCACACACGATGCCCCTTTCCCGCATCTCCCCTCTGATCAGCGAACCATCAACATTAAGTTTCAATCCTTGTATCGGTGGCCGCTATCTCACCCACTGACCATGACTGGAAAGGCCGGACCGATGATCTTCAGTGCTACCAGCAGTAATGGCACGCATAGAGGGAGAAGACTTGTAGTCCTGGGACAGCCTAAGCAGATCCAACACAATGTTTTTCAATCTGAAGTGAATACTAACCTGAGAGACCAAGCCTTTACTGTGGCGCTTGTTATTCCAGGCCTGCCATATAGTCCATCACCCAGCAGTGGGAATGAGCGCCCTTGCTTTCCTTTCAGAACCTTGGTTTACAGCTCCCCTAAACCAGGAATGAAGAAAGTCCTCAGAGTTACCATCATAGCCATTCCATCCAAAAAAGGCCCCAAAGATCTGCCAGACCCCCCTTGCCCATTCACTTTCATAAAAAAGATACCCCATAGATTCTGTGCACGGAGACCCGCAATACCAATATTGGGAAACCGTTGGGATTCCCATTCATTGAAGGTTAGCATCCATTGGTAGTGACTAGTGTCATACTCTCCACATCAAAAAGTTTAATTTGTAAGGGATCACTTTTCACCACAGAATCTCCCCCCACCGATCAACGTTCACCACCTCCCTCGTCAAATTATCGAAGTCTTTGATGGAGAAATCACTCGATGAGGTACCTGTGAAAAATAACTGGTCATCATCATCATTTGAAACTATAGAGTTAAACATCTCCATTTGGTTGTCTTCGAGGATGGCCTTGAGGAACCTCATATGGCAGGAAGCTTCTTTGAAGGTAATATCTGGAGCTGGATAGCCCAGGAACCACAGCCTCCCTGCCCCCAATCCTGCTACCAGAAGTTTATGTTCCCCCTTCCAATAATCCATTGAGAATGTTGTTGTAGAGTTTCTAGATGCGGTTGAACCAGGTTCCATATCTTTGAGGGGTGACTTCTCTATCTAGTCCCATTAAGGCCATGGAGGTTCTGAATTGTTCTACCCCATAGAGTTATGATTTCCAGGACCTCCCAAGAGAGCTTGGCATGCATTCCTTGAATGGTTGAGGACAAGCTCCTTAAATTAATTCCCCCTTCAGAAAGGGGTCTAGCCAACCATTTACCTGAATCACAATGATGGAGGCCTTCCATCTTCCCATCCCATATAAAGGACACAATTATTCTATCCAAGTTTTAAATCACAGTTTTCAGAACCTTAAAGGTAGAAAAAACATGCATCATCATGGAGAATAACACACAATTAACCTGGGTGATACGGCCTCGAAAGGATAAAAACCAATTTTTACAGTTTTGAATATGCCTAGTAAGTTTTATAATGAGCTCATCAAAATGCTTCACCCTGAGGCAAGATGGGATGACTGGTGCTCCAAGGTAATCCATGGGAAAAATTCCCTTGTTCATATTCAACCTGGCTCTCAGAGAGGCAGTCCTTGCTGTGAAGAAGAGGCTCTTGTCGGAATTCACCACCTGTCCACTCCACTTGCAATATTCCTTAAGAACCCTCTTCAACCCCTTCACTGATCTTCTACTACCATTAATAAACAAGACTGTGTCATCGGAAAACATCAAGTGCGAGATGCCTCTCATAGTATGCCTGTTATGATAGGAAAGTATTTGCCCTGTGTCAACGCCTTTGTTGATGTAGCAACTAAAGGTTGAATCAAGTGCGAGATACCTCTCAAAATGCTTCACCCTGAGGCAAGATGGGGTATCTACATAATTTCATTCATAGATATTATAAATCGGCCAATTTTCATGGGGATATCTAGAATCATGGAATAATGGTTGAATCCAATATTTCACCATAGGGTAGTAGTAAATATTCTTATGAACAGTCAGGGTGTGGAAGTGGTCATGGATTCTAGGGTCCACAAAGGAAGAAAACCAGTTCTATGAAGGGTAGTCAGGAATCAGGAGACTAGGGTAGCAGCTCAGGATTAGGACATCTTCATTCTATTGATCTAAATACCGTTATCCACTATGATAACACTTTATCCATTCGATGTGTGATTTTAGTGAAATTTACCATTATATTGTCTTTCTTTGATATAAGTGTGTTTCATTCATTTATATATACCTGGTATTCTAGTGATCTAGGGTTAACTATTTAGTACCCTTATAGGTTGAATCCTATTTATATTCCCTTAGGGGTGAAATCCAAAATATTTTATATATAATTTGAGTGTTCCCTTATGATCAGTGGATATTAACATCTCTGGAATTTTTTCATTTTAAAGATTCACAATTTTGATGTCATCCTATGTATGGATTCATTGAATCACTATCAATCACACAAAAAAATCTATCACCAATGGGTATATTTCACACATATTGAGGGTTAATATTATACCCTTGTTTTTAGTGGGACTTTAGGTAGGAAATTCAGGACCTAAACATCAATATATATGAAATATTTCAAACCATCTCACTAGTTTTTCTCTTAATGATGAGGTGATTTTTCAGATGGTATTTTCTCCAATTATTATCCTTTTTTCATGATATTTTTCCTAAGGATTTCTCAAATCTACTACCTAAGAGAGAGTCTGATTTTATGATTAAGCATCCATTCCTCCTTATATGATAGCTCCTATAGATCTTAAAGAGATTGAGGTTTAACAATAGGACCTTGAGGAGAAGGGATTCATTCAGCTAAGTACATCCTCTTATAGTGAATCTATTATGTTCTACAAGAAGGAGAATAGATCATTTTTCATGTGTGTGTATTACTATTTTTTTAACCAAGTGACATTCAATAAGAAATATCTAGTTCATTATATCTAAAACTTGTTTGACTAGTTTATGGGAGTCGAATGGTTCTTTAATATTGGCCTGAGGAAATTTTATCATCATTTAGAAGTGATATCTTTTGATATTCCTCATACTTCATTTGAGATAAGTTATTTCCTATATAAGTATCATGTGTTTTTGTACAGATAGAAGAATGTTATGTATATGTTTATAGACATTATGTATTGGGTATTTTATCAATATATGGATTCATTTATTGTTGTATTCTTTAACAATATTATAGCCTAATCTCGGGCATGGGAGTACCATACTAAGTATTTAGATATTATTATAAGTATTATTAATGAGTATCAACTATATTATAGGCTTTCAAAGTGTTAATTTTGGGATAGTGAGGTTCTCTTCCTCATGCACATGATGATGAAGGTAGGTATATAAGTGGACCCATAAAAGGTTGATCTCATGATTTCATTAGATAAAATCAATAAAGTCTATGATATACATAGCTCCATAGGTTTGGTAGTTTATTATAATAAATTAATTTGGTAATTATCCTGATTATAAATGTTTATGAAGGCCCTCATCAAGAAGGGTCTGAAGTTTGAGTGGTCTAATTCTTAAGATATAGCCATCCAGGAGCTGTATTGTATATTCAAATCTACATATATTTTGAATTTACTTGAGCCTGGTAAGAATTATATCATGTATTGTGACACATCAATGGTTTTTCTAGGAGGTGGTTTAATGTAATATGGGCATGATTTTTCTTATAGATCCAGGATGTTGAGGCCACATGAGATAATTTTCTAACTAATGATTTAGATCAGGCAGTGGTGGTTCATGATTTGATATGATGGTGTCCTTATCTTTTGGGGGAGAGGTTCATGGTGTATATTGACCATAAGAGCCTTAAGTATATATTTTCCCTACATTACCTAATCCTTTAATTGATAATTTGGGTTATGTACCTTAAATCCTTCAACTATGATATGGAATAGACCCTTGGGAAGGGTAATATCATGGTCGTTACATTGAGTAAGAAGACTCTGACATAAGTGGTTCAAGAGGCTAGTAGAAAGTGGATGTTGGTGAACCTAGTCACTGATATGTATCTCAATATTTATGAGTTTCATGGAATTTTAACCCCAATGTCTATGTAATTTACATCCTAACACATCGAGAGGTTTAAGGAGAGCCATTTTTCTAACTCATATTAACGAGTTATGAAAAAAATTATATATGGTGGAGATACAACATGATTTTTTGTGGATAGGTTATTAGAGGTTGAACACTTCCAGAAAATCAGGGAGACCCAGTCTATTGATGATCTAGGTAGGTTGAATGTGTGGAATATAATATGTCTTCATGGTGTGTGAATGGGTAACCTTTATTCTGAGGATTCTTGATTCACACCATTCTTCAGGTAGATCTTACAAATGTCTCTTGATACCTAGGTGAATTTTATAATAGCATACCATCCTTATACCAATGGTAAGCCTGATTATAATATATGGATTCTAAAGGAAATGATTTGAGTTTATGTTATTAATTTTATCATTTTTTGGGATACTCATCTTGCCTTAATTGACCTCACCTATAAAATATTTATTAGTAATTGATTCATATAAAACCCTTTGATTCCTTGTATTGTAGGTCATATTGTTATCCATTGTGCTTGTTTAGGTCATGGGAATCAATGGTTATCTACCTGGTTCATGTTTAGGAGATTTCATTGCATATTGTTTTGACCATGAACCATTTAGTGAGAAATCAGAGTGGTCAGTGATTGTAAATTGACTAGAGACCCAATCCCATAGAGTTTGAGTTGGTTAACTTATTTTCTTTCAAGTGTAACCTTGGTTAGGAATCTGTAGTTTCTAGGAGTAGGGGATTATAGTGCCTAGATATGTGTAAAAAATTGAGCTTTAAGAGAGGGTTAGTGTTATGAAATTATGATTATAACCTCCTTAGATTTGTTTTGTAATATAAGATTTAGTTTAAATATCTCAGCTCTAGGGATACCACTCTAATCCTTATCACCAATGTCAATGATGTTGTGCTATAGCCTAATGTATCAATAGTAGAGAAACTAGATCATATTAATGAATGGAGTGATAAAATCCATTGGTGGAAGATAGTCTCTCTGATTCCTGTGTTTTTGAAGCATGGGCATATAAATGAGGAGACTTGGGAACAGGGGGAACATAGTGGTCAGAGTTATTTATTAGTGATGCTCGATGACACATCATGGGGATGATCTAACCTTTGATGGATAATATTTAACAACATATATATTTATATATTTATATATTTATATATTTATATATTTATATATTTATATATATATCAAGGTGATTTTTTATTTTTTATTTCCAAAGATAAGGTATTTATATTGAAGGTCGTGGTGGGGCCCAAATTGTTATTTTTTGGGAGTTTTCCTCAGGTTTGGATTGATATTATTATTTTGGTTTCTCATCATGTTTTAATATAGAGGGGTTTCATTATAAAGAGGTATATGTAGAATTATATTCTATAGGAAATGGATCATTATGTAGTAATATAAAAAGGGTTATTCTATAAAGAGGTCAATATAAGAATAACCACTTCACTTCATAAGAGTACATTTTTATAGAAGTGTCAAGTCACACCAAAACCCATGTGTTGCAACATGAAGGCTAATTCAAGGGGGTATGTGTCACATCATAATAGAAGAGAGTTTCACCTCGAATAACCTACTCACACCATAATGGGTGATAGTGGTTATAGATTTCCACCTGGGTTGAGGGTATTGTTCTGTGAATAAGGTGGTTATACTGTGGTGTCCTAGGGGTAATGTTTCTTATTCTCCCCTAGAGAAATATGTTTATTCATGACAAAATAGGTCAAGCTATGAGTATGGGAGATCATATTTTCTCTTCTTCCTTGGGGTTAGTCATTTCATCATGATCAGGATGGCCACACAACAACGTGACCCCGATAGGGGTGTTGCACAATGACCACTATGGTAACACCATAATGAATATCTAATGGAAAATTTTTAGGTTTTAATTTATTATATTAAATAATTAATAATTAAAAATTTAATTTAGGAGTCCCCTCTTTTCTTGAGTAGTGTTCACTACCCCTATATTTCTCTCTTTGTTTTTTTATCCCTAATGGTGGGTTATCACTCATTAAATCTCAAATTCATGCGTAGTTTGTCCTGGGTAATATCTGGAGTTAAGTGTAATGCTCCCATCGATCATTCCCTTATTTGTTCTAATATTTCAGTTAGATATATCTGTTATGGCGTGATTTATAAATTTTTCATGATTTTAGGTAATCCTCTTTTTAGGGATGATTCATACAGTGAAATTTGATAATTTAGCATTTGTGTATCAAGGTTGGTGGTCCCTAACCATTATTTATTGATTATGTATTTTTTATGAGATGTGTAATATGTGATCTCATCACCCATTCATGACTAAGATAGAATTAAACTAAATTTATTTTCCCTTGACTCATATGAGTTTGGAAAGGATGTTTAGTGCCATGCTAGACACTATTATTTCTATTTTGTGATGGTCCATCAATGTTCCAAGGAATGAATCAAAGTGTCATAAATTTTATACTTGTTACTAAATGGGGCATAATTTAAGTTATTTTATAAAACAAAGGACCTATATAGGTTCCATTAACCTCATCGGATATAGTATATGTGTGTAACTAATAAAATTCATCATGATGATTGACCCATATAGAAAATTTGAGTTTCCCTATAGAAACTTTTGGCTAGTTTGGTTGGTCATTCGGGTTATCATTCCTCCCCCACTAGTTCATTAAAACTGGGTAGGATATGCATTGGTGATGGAATTGAATGTGGTTCAAATAAAAGAGAACCAACATATATTAGATTTAAATGTCAATTGGATGATATTAAAACATTAAATTGAGTTTATTATGACTAAGGATACTTATTATTCTATAATGTGATTTGATTATATAAGTGTGATGATATACACTATATGCTGTTGATGGATTTTTTAAAGATGAAATTACCATTTAATTACATTATTCATGATGAGGGATGATATGGCCCTTATTTGGTATATTCATTACTAGGATACCATTCCCATTACTATGGGATGTAATTCCTACCAATCCATGGAATATAATGACCACATGGACTTGAAAATGATGGAATGAGATGTTATTCCCATGTATTTTTCAAATTCCCTTTATAGTAGGATATTATTTCAATGATGTAGTTCTTCTAAGAAAGCAGATGAGATGTCCATATGTGAATAGATTCTTAAGGGATATTATGACCATACTTATGATGAGTCTTAGTGATAAGAATTTTTTTCCTCTCATGATTATTATCATGGATATGGATCTTATTCCCTCTATTAATGTTCTTGTTAGGTTGTAATTCCCACTATTATATCCCTTCTTGGGGATTAAATTAAAATTATAGAATGATTTCATTAGGATGTTATTACCAATATTTAGTGATGTAACTTATATGATATGAAAATTGATATGGAATGACTACCAATAAGTTCTACAAATGTATTGATTAATGATCTAGGAGGGTATGATATTACCACTTGATATGATTTGGGATTTGTTTCCTAGATGATATACATGTGATATGTTAAGAGAAAGCCTAACACTGGTTGAAGAAAGAATGGTAACACCTAGGTAGATATATAGAACTTGTGGCTATGATATATATTTTTATTATTACTACCACTGCATGTTATCTATTTGCAAGAATATCACACTACATATGAACTTGTACTACAACATAAATCGCCTTTAGCGGCGGTATTTTAGTGGTGATTTAAAAAACCGCAGCTAAACCTTTACATAAATGGTTTAGAGGCGGTTTATTAAAAACTGTCGTGAAACCCATTTAATTTTTTACAGTGGCGACACTCCCCCCCCACCTGAGCTGACCCTCTTCTCTGACACCCACGACGCTTCTCCCCCAACGAGCCCCAAACCTAGCTCCGCTCCCCTCCCGTGCCACTGGTGACCTTGCCGATCGTCACTGGTGACCCCCCTTCTCCCCCCAACACTGGCGACGCCGCCTTCTCCCCCGACCCCGTCGAGTTCCTACCCTAGGTCGGATCCCCTCCCCTGCTGCCGGTGGTTTGCATAGTTAGAAGTATTGTTTTTCATATTTTTTTGGAGACTTCATTGCATAGGGTTATAGAAATATGCAACCCTTTTGTGTGTATAAAAATGTCTTGGAAGAGGTTATTGTTCATTCATGATTCATATATATTCAACTTTGTTGGTTTGGATTTGGATACCAATTCTGTTTAATTAGGAACATAGATTGTACCACCAAGTGATGACTTGGGTCAAGGGGATGGGTTTCTAATCATGATTTTGGATTATTAATTTGGTCCTACTTAGATTAGGGATACACTAGGTTAGTTAAATAGCTCATAGAGGGGAAGTTTTAGTGTATTTTATGGGTGTGTGATTTCATGATCTAGATGTGTGCTATAGTGTGAGTTTTTTTCACTGGTTATATGTATCTTATTCACTAGTTTTTATATTCACTTTTATTTTATATAAAATTTGAGATAACTTGTTTTTATTATAGTATCATGTGTAGGAAGTATTTGGTTGACTGTCTATTGGGTGTACATACTCACACCCCGCATATGCATCTTGGTGCATATGAAGTTTGACATGGTATAGGTAAAGGGAAGACCTCTTAATTCTATAGAGGAGCACCTTGATTTTGTGGTTATTGATGATAGAGGTAGGATATTAGATATAGTAGTGGTTTGTATCTTGGTGTAGTGTCATGTTTGGCTCCCTATTCTACCTTTTTAAGTCTTTTGTCTTATAGAATTTTTGATGATATTTTTGTTTATTGTATCTCTGATTATTATTATTATTTTATATTATTATAGTTTGGTTTTCCTTTCTCATGCATTATACTTATATTTTACCATTAGAGTTATTCCACTGAAGGTTATGTATTTTAAGGGTAAATCATCCCCCAGTAATATTCTTAACCCTAGTTGTTTATTTCCAACTTTTAGTGTTTGTGGGATGGACCTAAGGTTAGTGGCATTCTAATATTATCTAAGGTGATCGGTTGGGGTTGTGATATTACAAATGATATCAGTTTGGTATGATCTATTATTTAGGAAGTTAGGTATGGATATAGTATGTTTTAGGAATTGAAATATAGGGTATAAAAAGTTATATATAACCTCTTTATACTAATATTCAAGTTACCTAGGTGGTCTGAGTATTAAAAGTGTTTTAAAACACTTCTAGGAGTGTTTTCTCCTCATCATAATGGGTTTAGCCAATGAGTTTTGTGTATCAACATTATTAAAGAGACTTACCACCATAAATTCATCATTCACATGATATTTCATGGGTTTTTACTTTGAAAATTTTCCATTTTGATCTTGCTTGTGTATTATTACACACTGTAAAACCTTTAACTAATGTGTTGGGTGGTGACTAAGTAATGATTTTAATAACATTGACTATGGTTATAGAAAAAGATACCACTGGTTAGAAGACCTATAAATTAGAAGGAGTGTGATACTAGGAATGTGGTTCCACCTAAACCATAAGTAAATTAGTAACTATTAATAAGAATAGTGAAATATTTTTGGGTAGTGGAAAAAAAAATTAGAATGAGGAACCACATTATATGGATCAATCATTATAATTTCAAAGGAAAATCCTACCAATATTATAGGGTGATTTGGGACCTGAATATTCAAAGTGATGGCTAGGTTGGATAAATAGGATCTTAGATTTTCTTGGAACTATAGATGGGACTAAATTAAATATAGTAGTGTGCATACTTATAGGACTATCATGAAAATGGTGAGACTGAGTCATCTATGTTAAGGTTGATTAATACCTTACCTCAGATGGATTTGAGGATTTTTTTAACAAAAAACTCTACCTACATACCTTTCAAGTATTAATAAAAATATATTTTTTATCTTAATCATAGAGATATCTTAGGTATGTAATATAGATCCCAATTTACTTACTTTCCTTACTTTGTACTAGAAGGGGCATCTAGTTAATCTCTCAAATCATGTGTGTTTGAGTTGGTTATGTGACTTAAGAATCACTCTAAGGTTTTCATGTTTTCTATTGATAATTTCATTGAGATTGAGAATAACATTATGGTAGAAAAGGTGCACATTATAGGGAATATTAGTGGAGGGAATAACTTTTTCCACATGAGCATAGGTGGAAACTCCGACAGTGGAAATAAGTATAGAAGGAAAAATTATCCCTAGGGTAGAAAAGCACCAGATAACCAATCCACAAGGTCAATTTACTTTTATACACTTCAAAATAATTAGTTGGGTTAATTCCAATATGTATCTTTGGATCATTTAAAAAGGGAATGTATGATAGTCATTTGAGAATTTCACAACTATGGCTGAATATGACATCTCAAATGTTTCTATACTTATCCTATTAATTCAAAATGAGGAAATGGTTTTAATCTAACTAAATCCTTTCATGATCAACTAGGATGATATCATAAAATTATTTTTCATCAAAAAAATTGATTTATTTATAGTGATTCCAAGAATAACCCCAACATCCCAGCAAGCCCTAAGCATGGGGGCAACAGAGCCCATTTCCCAGTAATCCCTATCCCGTGGGGTTACTTGGCCAGATTCTAGGCCAACTGGCAGTGGAGCCCATTTCCCTACCTATTTCTTATGATGATTGGAGACATATGCCTCCAAGTTGGAAAAATGAAGTTTTTTATTCCCAAATAAAGGTAATTTTAATACATTATGGTTTAATTGAATTTCATGTTACTAATATGTTCAAAATGAATTTCTGTATACATATGTTCTTCCACTTTAGAGTTGCTGATGTGATAGCACAAAAGTGGACATTGAAAAATCTTGGTAAGAAATGAAAAGACTTAAAATGGAGATTGTTGTGCGATGTCAACAATACTTCGTTGAACATGCAACAAATGTATGAGAAGATACCCAGTGGGGTATCGAAAGAACAGTGGAAAGTTTTTGTTGACAGACATCGTGATGAGAAGCGGATGGTATTGAAATATATATTATTATATTATCCTCATTTTACATTTATACATGTATATGAAGAGGATATGAAATTGAATAAATTACTGTTAAATTTAATTTTATTTATTTCAGGATCTCTCAAGATATAATGCATCAAATCGGGCTAAGCAAGTCACCCCTCACACTGCGGGGCCAAAAAGCTTTTCTAGAAGTCGAATGACTCTGGTAATCTTTTAATTAGTTTAAATATTTATAAGACACTATTATCTATTTAATATATTAAATTTTTTATTTATCTTTTCTTAATGCAGTCACAGAGTTTAGGGAATGAAGTATCCCGAACTGAAGTGTGGTTGGATGTTCACAAAAAATCAGATGGAAGTTTTGTTAATGAGTCTGAAAAAGAAGTTGGGGTATGAAGTCAATTTTTTTATTATAATAACTTATTATCAGTTTTTACTGTGTTAATATATATTGATATTTTATTTATAGGTAAAAATTCAAGAACAATGGGATTCCAATCCTGGGCAGTCCTACTCAGTCTCCCAGGATGACCCGGTTGCTAAAGTCCTTGGTAAGGAGCAACCTGGTAGAGTGCGTAAGATGGGTTTCAGACCCGTACCATCTGAGGCCTTTGGCAGGCCACAAGGGATTCCAGCTGCATCTACTCTTGATTATAGTCAGTCCATACCCAAAGATTCTCAAAGGGAGATTGCTTCTCTATGAACCACAGTTCAAGATTAAGGGGCTCAGATATCCGCTTTACAGAAAGCGATGACTGATATATATCAGCAGATGAGCAGATATTCCCCTAGTGGTAGTGCATCGACTGGTGGTAAGCAGGTAAATCACAAAAAATCAAAATCATTTAGTTTCCAGACTTATATTGGTTTTAAGTTTAAATATAAATATGCAATAGTATTTAATTTTCAATATAATGTTCTTAAAAGTGACAACAAGAAGTGGAGATGGAGGTGGAGAGGGTGAAGATACGTGTTCATCATCAGACCGTGAGTAGTTGTACTGTTGATGTGTTGGAAAAATATGGGAACAATTGGTTTGTATATGTATCATGTGTGGCACATAGTTTCCTTTTATGCATTTTATTGATTTCTAATGTTTACTTTCATGTCTTGATTTCTCGAGTGTGGTATGCACCATATATGTCGATTATTTATTGTGGTGATTCATTTTTTTGATTCATTTTTTATGAGTATTTTTTTATATATAATTTTAAGACTAAAAGGGCCAAATATTTTATGCATTTAGAGTATAGTTCTATGTTTGTTATGGAGTGTTTGACTCACTTTACAAGATTTTAGGTTTTGTGCATATTTTTCTTATGGATGATCCATATAGGGTGATATGATTCACGTTCGGGCACAATCATATTGTTTGATCATAGGTGAATGTATTTTGGTTGTCCACCATATCAAAAATAAATCAGGTTCTTATTACATAACATAACTCGAGGTAATGTTTGGGCACAAAGCAGGGCAGTTCATTTTGTTGACCTAATGGAAAAGGGTTTGGTGAAAGGAAGTGAAACTTTGTGACCTATCATTAAGGGAATAATTTCTATAGAATTGGTGTTGGTAATTATATTTTCTATCATTGGTGTGGGGGTAGGGTTACATGGAGCGACTGTGTGATAGTAATCAATTTGAGTGTCGAGATTGCAGTAGGATGAGCCATCTACAGGATTTTTCTAGATCTTTTCCTATAGTATACAGTGAATGAGTGTCTGCAATAATTACACATTTAGGAGTGGGTAAATCAACTTCATGTTAGGAAGGGAGATATTTTTTTGCCAATAGATCAGTCCGAAGCGATGGTCATGGTCAAAGAATCCAGACACAAGACTTACATCACTATCATAGAGGACCTTCTCAAGGTATCTTGGCTATATATTAGGGCCACAGATCAGTATAATTGTATAATGTGATACCAATATGTGAGGAATAGAGTGTTGGACCTTCTATAGTGAGAGGTACTATTTTGGTAGCTTCCACTTTAGTATCTAATTTTTTTGATATAGGTTCTTCTCATTCAATCATATTTGTGCATGTTGTGGAGATCCTTGGGCTTGACATTCAATTTTACTATGAAGTGATGACACTCAAAACTTTTTTGGGTATTTGATTAGAGAATTTATGTTAGTTTAGGTAGTGTAACTTGATATAAGTTGGTGTCACCTCGTATGGGACCTCATTTTCCTCGAGATTATGGTTTTGACATCATTATTGGGAAGAAATGGTTGTTCCCATACTATGCTTACATTGATTATTATCGCCAAAGGGTGTCATTCACATCACCATAGGGTGGGGTTTTTATTCAAAAGGGTGAATAGGATGTACGAGAAAGATGATATGGACTCGAGAATCATGGGTTGGGTGTGATGATAGACTAAATTACTTGATTATATCTGGATCAGAATGAAGGCATTGGAAAAATTTACATGCCAACAAGGCTCATTGAAACTAAACCCGGTCATGGGAATCCCTTTTTTAGAGTTACCAAACAGTTCATTTCCTACATTCTCATAATAGAGGTAGAGGCAAGATGATGTTGAATAATTAATGATGATACAATCACACAAAATTAACTTCGTAACATAAGTGAATACATGAGTTTATGTTTGTAGTTTCTATTTGTGAATTTTTGATTTATATTACTAAAGGATGTGCTTTCTTCTTATACATGGAATCTCTTTTTATTATCTATATATATTACTAATTTTATTTTTTCCAATATACATATTCATATATGTGCTTATTTTCTAGTATACATTACTATTTTTCACTTATATAGAAAGTGATTGTGACATGACTACTGTATGCACTGTTTTTACACTATGCATCACTAGTACTCACTTTTATAGAATATAAGTCCATTATTGTATGAAATTATTTTCAAAGAATTTATTTTGGATAAAAATCAAATTATTTTTATGTGAACGTGTAATTGATTTATCGTGTCATGCTAATTCACAAGTTGGGTACTAGTTCTTTACAACCTAGTGGTTAGGGAAACAAAAGAATGTGTCAAATTAGATGTTCATTAAGGGTAAACGCAAGAGATATCAATTGATAATAATATGAAAGCATAAGATAAGAATAATGATATGATAAAATGACCATAAATTATGAATATCATACACAATTCATCATATATTACAAGTGGGATTTATGTTGATATGAATTTTTATGTTAGGGTTGGAACTGGTATGGATGGAATAGGTTGAACCTAGGCTTGGCATTGTTTTCATGAAATATGACAAACATGATTGTTTATAATTTTTTTTAAAGGTCTAATGTCCATGTGATATGTTTATCTGCATTCCTTTACTGAAAGATGCATTTGATTGTGCTTAGTTAAACATCTATTTTCATATTGACTAGTACGTATTATGTTAGACTATTCATATTCCTAGAATAGTTTGTTTTTTAGGGTACTGGTGCAGGGGATGCAGAGATTCTATTTTTTTCCCGGATCAGCTTTTAGCGGTGGTTTTAACCACCACTAAATGAAACTGGTAAAATTTTAGCGGCGGTTTTAACCGCCGCTAAATATATACATTTTTCTCGTAGCGGCGGTTAAAACCGCCGCTACACTATACCACCATCCTTGTGTATTCCATGGCGGTTTTGATTATTTTAGCGGCACTTTTCTGGTGAGGGGGTGTTTTTTATTCGCGGCGGTTATAACCATCGCAAATAAAAGAGATCCACTGGCCATAAAACTGCCACTAAAAAAACCCGAACCGCCACAAAATGAGGGAACTATGATGATTAATTTAAACCTCCACGAAATGGATATAACCACCGTTAATAGTTTCCCAATGCGCAATTTAACAGTGGTTTAAACCGCCACTATATGCAAAAAAACCGCCGCTAATAAGTTATTTTCATATAGTGTTGTATCTAAAGAACCTATTTGGGGACATTTTATGTGGTGAACTACTGATTTATACTCAAACACCTATCAAGTGACCTAGTACCTAAGAATAATTTATATTTCATGAACAAATTAAGGGAAATGGCCCTACTATATAGGATTAATGAGAGAGTTGATCTTCATTAAATTCAGTAGTTGGGACTAGGCCAGGGCTTCAGAGTAGTTTTGTGGTCTTCTATGGTTTATTTTATCTTTAAAAATATTTCTATATGATCTTCCCACTAGTTGTCTTATTTATACATGTATGTTTGTGTGAATTTACAATTAATCATTTTTATAGAAGGCTGGTTTTTTATTTTCTTATCGATTACATGTTTCTATGATGATCACTTTTATATACATTCATTTTTTATAAGAGTTTATTATTATTACTTCAACTATGATTTATGGCTAACTCTAACCAATAATTTATAGTTTCCAAACTTCTTGCATAGACCCTCACCCACTGGTCAACAACCTCCAATGTATATGGAGGTATGATTAATGTGTGTGGAACCTTATTTGATTATAATGGAGGTAAACCATATTACAAATGCTATAATCTCCTTACATTAAATCAATTTATCCAGGATGAAAATCTTACCTTTTCCTTAAAATATTGATATAATATTTGGATAAATAATTTGACATATTCATCCATCCATTCATGGGACCAATTAAATGGAGAATTTGTAAAAAAATTAATTTCCTTTCCATAATAGAATTTCACTTAAAAAGAATATTCAAAACATTCTTGAAAATGAGGTAGAGTCATTTTATGAAACATGAGATAGGTTCAAAGGTATGTAACACTTGGTATCTCACCATGGTTTTTAATCATTGAAAAAATTATAATATCTTATGAAGGGTTATGTATAATAATAAAATAATTCATTAACATGATATGAAGTGGGACCTTCAAAAACAAAGCCCCCAATATTTATATTGAGTACCTATAATTCCTTTTAGAAAAAAGCCAAACAAGGATAACCTCCCCCATTATAAGATGCCTCCAAAATCTGATGTTATGAACACTCTTAGGGATGATGAAACCCTCAATTCTAAAGATGCATCCCAATTTACAATGGTTGAAGAAATATGTAACACACCAAGATTTCAGGGTTTGTTTCCTTTTTAATGAAATTCAATAGCTTTTGTTTCACAAAACACTAACTTGACTTGCGTTACAACAACACTTTAGTATTATAATTATTTAAATGAGATAATTATGATCTATCCATAAAACATAGTAATATGAATAGTAATAAATAATTTTTAAATTTTATTTATAATTTTTTCACATAAATAAAGAATATTTATAATGAAATGTATAATTTTTGGTAAAATCATTATATGTTTAGAAATAATATTTTCTCAAAAGAACTTCTTTTTATGTCCTTTGGGAGAAATAATAAAATTAATTTTAGAAACTATTATAAATAATTTTTTTTAAAATAAACATCATTTTTGAATTTATAACTTCAAAATTAACATAGGGTAAATTTTTAGTATTTTTATGAAAAGTTTCATTTTTTGATTAATAGTGAAAAATACTGCATTTTAGTTAAAAAATGCATTCTTCATTTAAATAATTATTATATTTTAAATTTATTTTCAAGTCGTAATAGATAAATTATAAATATAGTAATCCAATTTAGGTTATTAGAATTATTTTTATATTAAAATTATATATAAAAACTTAATGAACTTTTGAATGTTCTTTTTACCTGCATTCTCACCACTTCTGCAGGGTTAGCATTAAACTTAATTTTTCCTCTTCTATAAATTGAATTTAGAAAAAAAAACATACATAGTTTTAATAAGTATGATATTTATAGTCTAATAGTACCATCTTAATTTTTTTTCAATATTATTAATAGTAACTCTAGTAAATTTTTATTCACCACAGTTAAGGGTAAATCGAGTAATTAAAGGTAAAAACAATATTATAATAATATAAAATTTCCCTAAAACTTATCATAATTTCATTGGAATAGTGGGATTAGACCAAAATAAAACTTATCACCAAATTATAATCTTTTTATGCCACTTGGGTAAGAATAAGGCATTTATTATATTTTATTTAAAGATAAGTTAAAAATATCATAATCATATTTCTAATAACTATATCATTTTTAATATATGCATGTAAAAAAGGTAATTTAGAATATAAATATTAATTTTAAATATAATAAATTTATCTTCATAATGACAATTTAATTTTAAATTTTAGGGAAGAAATAATTTAATGTAATACTTTCACAACAATGATGTAGTAATTCTTCAATTAAAGGAAATATAGAATGAATGATATTAAAAATATTATGATAAATATAAATTGACATAATTAAAGACATAAAATATTTTTATATAAAACATTGAAATATTATTGAGATATTAGAAGTGTTTTTTAGAAGTTATCATGTTGATATTATATTTTTAGAAAGGAAAATATTGAATAGTATCAAAATTGACATAAATGATACTTTAAAATAAATAATATTTTATTAAATGATATAAAATTCATAAAAATATAAAATTAGTACAAATAACTAAAATATGGTTAAATATTCTATAAATTATCCATTTAGGTTTTTTTCAATTTTATCATAATTATATTAACCCTTAAAAAGTAAAAAATCCAAGTTGTCACGGTAAGAGTTAAAGGGGTTAACTAAGGGTTAAATTCAAAAGATAAGGATAATAATGGGATCTAAACATGGATAAAAATTATTCGTTGATATGATTTAGAACTGTAATCATATTATATTATAAATAACTCACTTTTGATCCATTTTTAATTTAAAATTAATTTATATTAATTTAATATTTAGAGAGTTTCTTAAAGTGTGCCTCACCTCAATTATAAATGGGAACCTCCTCCATCACTTCCTCACACCACATTGAGACTTATATATCGACCAAATAATTCCCAATTATTTTATAAAATTCCCTATACAAATCCTAGAGGTGATGCTATTCTCAAAATTCTAACCCTAGTGTCCCTAAGAGGAGAGCCAAACAAAGTGCACCAAAGAAAAGGTAATTGTTTTTCCAAATCATTTAAGTTTATTTATTCTTCTAATTCATCTTACTATGTTGTCTCCAAAATAAAGAAATAAATACTATATAATATATATTAATATATTTTATTATGAGTATGGTACAACCATATTTCTCCTTTTATCCATCCATTGGAAAACAATATCACCATGTGTGCGTACATACGACTTATCATCTCCACGCTGTGGTGTAATTTTTTTTCATCACAAATTTATTTAAATGAGTATAATGATGAATATAAATAATAAATATGACATTATATTGATTATATATAATTAATATACCATCCAATTCCTTACCACTTTACCAGTAAGTGAATGACACATTTACTCGTGTGTACGTTCGACCTACCATCTCCACGACACAATGCGATTAATTATCCATGTTAACCAGTAATGAATGACTATAAAAATGTATATAATGATTAAATATAATATATATGAACTAAATATCATTATATAGATTTTGTATCTATATCCAATTCAAAAAAACTAATAATTTCATGACAAAACATTCATAGGAAAATGAAGCTGTTAACACCTGAAACAATGGTAATAATGAAGTATTATTAACAAAAGGGTGATAGGATAGTATCAAAGGATAATATATGGTATTTTAAATATAATTATAGTTCAGGTATAAGTTAATAACATGTTAAAAACCATTATACTTGAGTTTAAAATACTTTCCCCCAAAAAACAACACAAAGTAAGGTAATTCATCTCAATATTCTTTCATTGAGGCATAGTTTGATATTATACACCACCTTATTTTATAATGTGTATATACAACACATTTTAATTATAATATAATTAAGTAATTTATTATGTGGTTATTTAATTTTCTAATAAATATTATTATTTCATTGGGTTTATGAGTTAAATGTTTCAGAGTATTATGGGATTCTTCGAATATTTAAAGAATTATTCCTTTCTACATTTCAATATTATTTTACATATTTTTATATAAAGATTAAAATTATTATAAATGAAAATTTATTTCTATTTTTAATTTCATTACAATGTTTTAAAAAGGAATATTGTTAAGGTTTTGTGTAAGTGACTCTTTAACTAAAACATAGTTTTCAATTTTTTTAAGATTTATTATACTAAATCATTCTCATTCATGACAGTTTTCAAAATGGGTTTTATTAATTTATTTATAATAACATGATTGTTTTAAAATTTTTAATTTTATAATTTATCTAAAATGGTTTAAAGTGGTATGGGACACTTTGATTAAAAAATATCATTTTTAAATGTTTTATTTTATAAATGTGTGTCTTTTAAATAAATGATTTCAAAGTAAAAAGGGTATTTATCTAAAGAAATTTTTAATGATTTTATTAGATTATTTTAATCTATTTTAACATCCTTTGATGTAATTTATGCTTAATTTAAGTTGATTTATTTTGATACAATCTACTATATTGTATAGAAGAGTTTATGATATGTTTGACTGTGGATGTGCTATTTTGATACCATTCATGATTTATGGTTAATGTGTTAACATTTCATAAACTAGTTTTAATATGAATGTTTATGTTGGTTATGTTTCTCCCTTTTCATATGAGGAAAGAATTGGACTTAGTAAGTGATAGACAGGTCCCGTTATAGCCCCTCGCTACATAGGTTGGTCTTATGAGACAAACTAGTTTGGGTTTTTACCCATTTATGAATGGTTTCTTGGATAAATCCTTGACAGTGTGTTTTTAAACTTCAAGAATTATTAATTCCCTCATTATGAGATTAGTTATTGATATTACATGTTACTATTCGACTAGTAGAATATCCATTATTATGTTTTCTATCTAATGTGATTATTTAATATGGTATTATTTATTCTTTCCATATAAAGATCAAGAATATGTTTTAATGGCACGTGTTTAAGTTAATCACCTTGACATAATCATTTATTCTTGTTTCTGATAACTTCCGATGTATTACTTACCCTTACTGAGCATTCTATATCACCCCTTTCTTATGTTTTATTTCCCCCCAATATACTAAGAAGTGATATGAGTTTGATAAGTTGGATTACACTAAGGGGATTAATGGAACTCTCGAAGAAAATTATTTGTGTATTTTATGTTTTATATTATAATATAAATTTCAAGTATGTATCTAGTTTTCCAATATTAATAAACAATTTGGTCCTTCAGGATTTGATTCCTTGTAATCTTGAAAATGTAATAAAGTAATGTATCGACTCTGGGCTTCTGGGATGGGCACGTTATAGTTGGTTTCAAGGAAAGTTTAGTAAAAACCTCGGGAACTAGATTTAGGAAAACATAGATTAGGTAGCACAACCCATTGGTTTAGTATGTGTGAAAAAGTTTTTTATGGAATAACGAATTACCATTTTGTGGACATATGTTTAAAGGTAAGAATAACCATTAGGGTTTATATGATTTTTTAATTTAAGGTAATCATGAGTATTTATATTATTGGGAATTCAAAATGAAACATATGAGATAAAATTTATTGTTAAAACATTTCTTTAATGGTGAATAAACATAGTTTATTTTTGAGGATTCTTATCACATTTTTGAATAATATTAATATAGTTTTAGAAAAAGGACAACCCGCAGCTCAGGTGACAACTCGTTGCATCCCAAAAGGCCAGGAGGTTTAAACCCACAATCAAAAGGTGACAAGGGTGCATCACCTATCACTATCCTAAGTGAATCCTTGGTTACAATGAATTTTTTTAGTTAATATATCTAATGGATAAATGTTTTTTTTAGTTTTATTCACTTTTTTAAGGAAAATGATTTGGTGATTAAGTAATTAATGTTATTTCGAAATACATTCAGAATTTTGGGAATAATATAAGATTAATCTAAACATAATATTTTGAGGAATAAATATTGAATTGTATTTTGGAGTAAAACATGATTTTATTATGGACTTATGGTAATTCAGGTTATTTATGGAAATGGTTATCATATCATAGAGATTATGAAATTTAGGTAATTGGATTTTTTGGTATAAGACATTATGAGTGATTGATGTTATTTGGAAGACTATATGATCAAATCCTTCTGATTTTTTTGGTTTTCAATTATAGTCTAGAATATTTTTGAGGAAGGAAAGTTATTTGTTGAATGATATTTTATAAAATTTTGGTTTCACTATTAAAATTTTTATATTATTTTTAGGGAATTATCTTATCTTATCTTAACCATTTTGGTTTTTGTTAATGTATAATAAAAGAGGAATATATAGTTATATAGTAGATTTTATAATATTTATCATTTGATTTGAAATCTTCCGGAATGAATAATTCATCATAAATACTCATCACTTTGAGAAAAAAAAACGAGTGTGTGGTGGAAATTTATTAAAGGATGAAACTATAATTGTAAAGTAATTATGTTCCCTTATATTATTAGTCTATGAAGTAAATTAATTCTTCAACTCTAGGGAAATTATTTTGAATAAAAAAATGTTATCCCAGTACCTTCTTTTCCTATGAATCAAATAGTCCCTTAGATCATTGTAGATCTATACCTTTGTTATTGTTAACTTTCACCTGACCATATTCTCTATCTCTCTCCATCGAAAAATTGATGGATATATTTCTCTTCCATAATCATGTTTTCACTTTCCAAAAATATTCTCCTATTCAAAATCCTATTTTTTTTGGTAACCTTCACATTTCCTTTTCCCTATTATTAAGAACATATTTTATTAACCCTATTTCTGATGTGGGGTTTCCACAAAGGTATTTTCTAGTATCAAACTTTTAGTTTCAAAGTGAAATTTCAAATTGCGAGGATGCAATTTATTTAAGGAGGGGAGAATGTAACACCCCAATATTTCATATTATGTTTTATTTTTAAATAAATTCAATAGCTTGTGTTTCACACAACATCGACTTGGCTTGTGTTATTACAACACTGAGTTTCTACGAAATAACACTTTAGTAATAAATATTTAAGCGATATAATTATAACATATCCATTGAAAATAGTAATATGAATAGTAATAAATAAATTTTAAATGTTATTTATAATTTTTTCACATAAATAAAGAATATTTATAATGAATTGTATATTTTTTAGTAAATTATTTATATATTTAGAAATACACTTTTCTTAATGGAGCTTCTTTTTATGTCCTTTTGTGAACAATAATAAAATTAATTTTAGAAAATCATATAATATTAATTTGGTAAAATAAATATCATTTTTTAATTTCTAATTTAAAAATTATCTTAGGGTAAATTTTTAGTATTTTTCTGAGAAGTTTGATTTTTTGATGAATAGTGAAAAATACTACATTGTAGTTAAAAACTGCATTTTTTTGTTTAAATAATTATTTTATTTTAAATTGATTTTAAAGTAAAAATAGATCAATTATAAATATATTAATAAAATTTAGGTCATAGGAATCATTTTGATATTAAATTTAGATATAAAAACTTATTGAACTTTTGAACATTCTTTTTACTCGCCTTCTCACCATGTTTGTAAGAATAACATTAAACTTAATTTTTACAATTTTGTTAATTAAATTTTGAAAAATGGAAATACACAGTTTTAATAAGTATTATATTTAGAGTCTAATACGTTCAACTTAATTTTTTCTATATTATGAATAGTAACTCTAGTAATTTTTTATTTACCACGGTTAAAGGTAAATCAGATAATTAAAGGTAAAAATTATATTATAATATTGTAAAATTACCCTAAAACTTATCCTAATTTCATCGGATGATTGTTTTTAGCCAAAATAAACCTTATACTAAAATTATAACCTTTTTAATACACTTGGGTAAGAGTATTGAACTTATTATATTTTATTTAAAGATAAGTTAAAAATTTCATACTCATATTTTTAATAACTATATGATTTTTAAAATAGGGTTATACAAACGTTAAATTCTAATATAAATATTAATTTTAAATATAATAAATTTTTATTCATCATTATAATTTAATTTTAATTTTTATGAGAGAAATAATTTAATTTAAGGCTTTAAAATTGATGATGTAGTAATTGTTTAATTAAAGTAAATGTCAAATTAATGATATTAAAAATATTCAAATAATTATACTTTTCAATAATTAATGACATAAAATAATTTTGTAAAATAATTTGACATATTATTGAGATATTAGAAGTGTTGGTTAGAAGTTATCATGTTGATATGATATTTTTAAAAAGACAAAAAATGAGTAGTATCAAAATTGACATAAATGTTACTTTAAAATAAATAATATTTTATTAAATGATATAAAATTCATAAAAAATATAAATTTTTTCCATATAACTATAATAATTTTAAATATGTCATCAATTATCCATTTGGGTTTCTTTTATAATTTTATTGTAATTATATTAACCCTTAAAGAGTAAAAATCTAAGTTGTCATGGTAAGAGTTAAAGGGTTTAACTAATGGTTAAATACAAAATATAAGGTTAATAATGATACCTAAATAGGTCTAATAATTATTGGATGAGATTATTTTAACCTATAATCATCGTATCTTTAAAATAACTCACTTTGTATCCATTTTAAATTTTAAATTAATTTATATTAATTTAATATTTTGAGAGTTTTCTAAAGTGACCTTAACCTCAATTATAAAAGGGACTTACTCCATCAATTCCTCACAACAAAATGAGCCTTATATATCAAAAAAACTTGACCATTTATTTTCTAGACTTCCCTATCCACGTCCTAGAGGTTCTCAACCTCTCAAAAGACCATCCCTAGTGTCCCTATGAGGTGATCCAAAGGAAGTGAACCAAAGAAGAGGTAATTGTTTTACCAATTAATTGAAGTTCATTTCTTCTTCAACATCCTCCTCATATATTGTTTCCATAATAATTTAATAAATCTAGTATTATATATATAATGATATGTTATTATTATTTTGGGAAAACCATATTCTTCCTTTTATCCATCCTATGAAAAACAATATCACCATGCATGCGTGCGTAAAACTTACTGTCTCCATGTTGTGGTGTAATTTTATTTCATCACCACTTTATTTGGATGTGCATAATGATGAATATAATGGATATAAATAATAATTATGAAATTATATTTATTATTTATAATAAATATACCATCCAATTCCTTACCACTTTACCATTAAGGGAATGATACTATTGCTCATGCGTATGTACGTCCTACCCTATCCACGTGTAAGATCCTAGATTTTTCATAAGGTATGTTTTTGTTTATGTTTCAATTTAAGTCCTTTATTTTGGTCAGATATGTGTTTCCAAAATTTCATGAGAATTCTTGGAGGTGTTTCGGGGGTTTTTGGCATGAAAGAGGATGAAAAAGAAGTTTTTGGGGGCATGTTGCACGGTTTGCGCATGATTAGTGAAAACCGTGAAAACCAACCCAGGTAACCGTGAAACCCAGTAAAGTTGGAAAAATTACAAAAATTCCATCTTGAGATTTTAACCCCAATTCGGTATTCTCTTCCATTTCACCTCCTATAACCCTAGTGACGAGCTTGGATGACCCAATCTTCCCAAGGGCCTTTCTCCATCAATTCTTGACCATTTGGAGCATCGTTGGTTTCATATCGTAGCCTTGGGTAAGTCTAATGCTCCTATGGCTTGTCTTTTCTAGATCATGATTTGTAGTTTCTTTCATATTCTTCCTAATCCCTAAAACCCTACGTTTCTAGTATAATCTAGGTTAGGGCTTCCAGGGGTGCTTGAATCTAGATCTAAGGATATGATTAAGAATGCATTCATAATCGGATTCTAGGTATGTGGTATAAAAATTATATCCCATAATTTTATTGTAGTTTTGTGCATGTGTGTTGAGATATTAGTTCCATTTTTTGTGATTTTTTCACATTGAGTAATACTTGGTATACTGGTTGGATAAATAATGATTTAGACCCCTCATGAACCCAGTGGGATGCGTTGAGGATGATTAGAATGATTCAAGGCCACCCAAGGGTGTGCCGACATTCATGAACCTAGGATTTAACAAATTCAAGTGTGGAATTGATGTGTATTAACATATAGCCTTGTTAACCTGTTAATATGGTTATATGGGTTGGGGATGGAATATTTTAGACTTGTTCCTAGGATTGATAATGGCTTAAGGGGTTGTTTGGCATGGCTTATTAATCAGTTAATCAGGTTAAACAAGATTGGGTCAAAGGGGTTATGAATTATGTTGGGATGCCCAAGAGAAGTCGAATATATGAAATGATGAGCATGTTAAATGGGAAATGTATTGTGAATTAAAGATATGTAAAATGGGTTTGAAAATGGGAATTGATGATTATTATGAATGGGTAAATACATTGTAATTATAGGGTATACTCAATGGGTTGAATGTAATAAAGTGGTTGTGCTATATGATATAAGATTTTTACTTGAAATGCATAAGTGAAAAAAATGATTATGAAATGATAAATGGGATAATGTATGGTAATTGATAAATATTGGATAATGAATGAGACTTATATATATACTTGATGGGTTATGATAGAGTGGTAATTTATTTTTTGATAGTAATGGAATGTGATTCCTAATTGTGTTGGTTGTGTTTGGTTGTGATATGGTAGTTTGTGACGAATGGTTTTGGGAGGTTGGAATAATGATCCACTCCCCGGTGCACTGTGGTTTTCAGGGGAAGGAATGAAACTCCTGAACCCAATGGTATAGAAATGGTGTTCCATATCAAGGTTGGGATGGTCGGACATGATTTTATGAGTCCTGATTGGATTCACGGACTGACGCTCCATGTTTACCGACTTAAGACCTAGTGGTTGGGATGAATGGACATGGTGTATTGGATCTTGGTTGGACACTTGGACTAAGTCTCCTTGTGTGTCGACCAGTGATCATTGTGATATATAGTTAAGATGGCAGACTGATGATTTATGCCCTAATGGTTTCTTTTGATGAAACTTCCTGGACTGAGGCTCCAAGGTAAGTGTGATTTATTGATTTTGAACTATTTTTTTAAAGGTTGTGAACCATTATTCACTATTGATATAGGGACTTAATTTATACCCTTATTCATAGTGTTTGTTTTCCTTAGACCCAAGTGTAGAAGATTTATATGACCAACCATGGAACTCATGATAAAAAGGGATTAAGTAAAGAAGATGACATTAATGATGAAAATGGTAATTAAAGATAAAAATGGTGTAAGTGTATTTTGGTTATCTAATGGCACCTGAATTTTCCTACTTGTTTATTTTACCATTTATATCATATTTTCATGAACTATATGCTAGAATAGATATTTTGTAGACACCGTTGGTGGTGTCCTACTGATTTGTACTCACACCCTACTCGGGCTGCCATTGGGTACCCAAACTGACTTCATATTTGCAGGTTTGGATGAGGGAAAGGGACTAGTTCTAGGGAGTTGAGTCAGACTTGGATTATGCATGGATGAGGTTCCAGACTTGGAGTCAGGACCATTTGGCACTATATCATGGAATGAAATATTTAATATTTCTTGTGGTTTGTGCCCAGTTTGGGATATTTTTAGCTATGTATTGTTAATGGTTGTTTTAGGCTATTTCTGTTATTTATATTGTGAACTACTATGGCTTACTCTGATAAATAGGGTATAGTCTCCCCATGTGGCCTATAAGACCCTCGCTGCTAGTGGGTAACCTCGGGCGTATTGGGAGGCACGCTTGAGGTCATGATATTACCCATCTTGGGGCACTAATTTAGTGTCACCCGGGTTGGGGGTGTTACAAAGTGGTACCAGAGGAGTTCTTTTCTCTTTATTACTATTTGGGGATGGTAAACAGGAGAGTAGGAAAGTGTCAGGTATTGGTAATGAGCTTGTTCCTGGTAGTATCTAACCCAAGTATGGGGGAAAACCCAAGTCACCTAGGGTGGGAATTTTTGTTCATATTGTGTGTTGTTACATTTGATGATATTTCACCATTGGGTGATTCACATGTGGCGTGATGTGATAGTTTTATGATATTTTTCTCGTGGTCGAAATGGCATGAGGTTGCACATTCATGCATCATTCTATGCACCTATGTATATAATTTACATGCATCATGATAGGCACACACGATATGGGTGTGTGAGGTATATAGAGTAGAATTAATTTTATTTACTTGAAAATTTAAAGAAATGGTGTCAAATAATGGTGATGTAAGTGGGTAATTGAAAGGAATATAAATAAATAGTAAGGAATAGTGTGTATAAAGAAGTGGTATTCCCAGGTTAAAATTTTAGGTGGTGATATATTGTAAAGATTGAATGGTGTCTAAGAGAGAAGGATTTGCGTAGTGATGAAAAAATGATTAATAAATTTTGCCTTGAGAAAGTTGAAAATGTCTTGAAATGATGATTATAAAAATTTGTGGAAAAGGAAGTTTAAAATGAGAATGTATGAGTTCAAAAATGGTGAAGTTAATTATGAGGGATGTGTAATGGTGAAACTTTTGTGTGAACCGGGTAACAAGTTTTCCTTGTGTTTTTTATTTGACCCTTTGTATAGGTGGTTTGGGTAGTGAGAGTTACCTAGTTTGAGACCTTGGATATGAGTTGTGAGGACTTATTGTCTATGATATGGAATAAGATCTGTGCTTATGGAACCCTCGGTAGGTTGTGGCCTTTGAGTCGTGAGGTGTTTTTTAGTAATGTAATTGTATAAACTCTCATGGTTCGTGACCACATAGGGTGTAGTCCAGAACATAAGGATAGTGCCTAGGTTTTGGTGAACTTGTTAGTAGGGACCTTTCAAGTTTTTTTGAATTCCATATAAGGTGTTTAGCTTGTAGTGTTGATGTATGCATGTGATTTCCTTGATACAGAACCAAGAGTAAATGGTCGTTGGTGTGCTAGGAACAATGTGTATTGAAATGTGGGTGAGATTTCCATTCGAGAGAGTTGTTTTGTTCATATATAGATGACTATGGTTGGATAGAGAACCAGTGGATTTTACTTTTCATGACTTCATTTGGGAAGATAATATCATTCGAACTCCAAGGTGACCTATGAGAGAGGTTAGACAGGATTTGTCGTACTGTTGGGTGTGTTCCATACAGGTGGATTTTTAGACTTTGATAGTGGGATGAAAAATATGTTTTCTAGTATGGTTTTGGCCTAAAGGGATAGTGGGAGTATTGATTATAGGTTATGTGACTCGATTTTTGGTTAAGAGTTGACCGTTTCTAGAAATTCAAGGGTAACATCATGGGAGGCTAGCCCAGTGGTGAATGTGCCTTGGAATATAAATCATGAGAGATGATTCAAAGGTTTAATCGAGGAATAACGAGTACCATCCATCTTTGGTGAATGTTATGGTTGTACCTTGGTCCTTCAGTGGGAAACCTGAGTGCTGGTAGTGGGATGTAAGGCTTGTTTCGAAGGGTTGTATCATAATAATTCATGACGTGTCTATTTGGATGATGATCAATGGATGCCTCAATGTTGTTCTCAGTAGGAGAGACAAGTGTAAATGAAGTGTGGTTATATGATTTTGTTCCGAAGGTGACACATAGGTGAGGTCGCATGGCTGAGATTGTTGTACAAATGGTTTGGTTGATGAGTGAAGTTTTGAGAATGTATTGGGGAAAAGGATGTTGACTGAACAATAGTTGTGGTTTGGGTAAGTGAGTGGGAATCTAGCTATGCTCAGGTGATGTTGACTTATGGAGAATAAAGTCTGTTAAGTGTGGCCATAGTAAAGATTGAACTTAAAGGCCTTGATGAGGTCTAGATGTGGGTATGCACTGGTAAGGCACGATTTCAATCGGAATGAGCGCCTTTTGTTATCCTCAGAACCAATGTGGGAATCATGGATATGTGAGAGGTTTTTTGATTTGATTGGCTTGGTTTATTATCGTGTTGGTTTATGCTCATTAGGACCATTCCAGAAAAGATCAAGTGTCTTGGTGGTAGCAGCATCTTGGGAAAGTTGGTTTACGACAACTTGGAGGATGGTCGTGGAGCGGTTGAAAGTCTTGGTCGGAAACCACACCTAAGTGGTGATTTTTAGGTGCTTTTGGGATGTGATGATATGTGTGCGATAGGGAATACCGAGATCTAGAATGGCCATAGTGTCCCATAGTGGGAGGTGACATCAGTAATGGATAAGATGGAGGGGGTGTTCTTCAATAACTTCTTAGCATAACTCAAATAGTGACAATCATGCCCAACATCTTTACATCATCCTAGGTATGTTGAGAAGCTCTAGATTTACACCAAGAGACTTTAAGTTATTTGGTAGGTTGAAGGACATCATGGAGTTTACTCTCATGGGAGCGGTATATGTGAAACTGGATGATGGTATGTAAACCCTCGATGGTTCAGGTGAGGTCCCCAAGATGGACCGAATGTTGATGAATACAGTGGGTTCTGTTCGCGGTGGCGGGGATGGGCCTTAGGCGAAGTTCATTATCTGGTTGTAAAAAAATCTAGGAAGCCAAGTCTATGTTTTGGGGTTCAGATTATGATTGAATATGATCCGTGGTGGTTGGAATCCCTCATGGAGAGAAATGTTAATGACACTCCTAAGGTGGGGAGTGATAAATCAACCCTGGATGTGGAGAGTAGAATGATGAATTGATGTAGTGGCACCAGGATGGTGATGAGGAACCCAGGAGGTGCACATCGGGTCTCTCAGGGAGGCTAGATGGGCTGCGATTATGAGAGATGATTGAGCCAAGGAGTGGTGTTGGGCTTAAGGGAGTTCTAAATGAATTAAAGAAGCTTGTATTAAGCCGTTGATGGGGGTGGGAAGTTGTGGAAATAGTCATGAAACAAAAATATTTGGGTTCTATACTCCAATGAGGATTAGGAGTAGACCCGGGTAAGTGCCTTCAGTGCTCTGGGGCCATCCAGTTGGGTGAGTTCCAACACGTTATGGTGGATGATAATGGGTGTAGTGAGAGTGACACACCTCTGGTTGATGTCGTAATAGTAAGAACCATGTGGAACTGAGATCATAATTGAGTGAGGTCAGGTTAATCTTAGTCCTCAAATGAATGGTGTAATAATGTACTTCTGGGTAGTTTCAATGATGAGTCTGGATGCCAATGCAGGGTGATTTCCCTATAGAAACTCTGCCGTGGTGAGTTCGGACACATCAGGTGATGGGAAAGTTGAGTTGAGATTATGGTGTTTTCTCTTCAATGGTGGGGGTGAAAAACAATAGGATATGGTGGAAAGAACTGTAACAGACAATTAGTTGGTTGATGAAGTGATCTATGTTTTGGGTTGGAGGAATTCGAGTGTCACCATTCAGTTGAGTGACCCTAATGGAGAGTGTTGTCCCGAATTTGAAGGTTTGTGTGCCCTGTGAGTTTTGGTTGTGTTCGGATGTACGATTATGGAGTGGGATCACTGAGGTATGAGTGGTGGATCGACGTAAGTTGAGAAATGTGATTGGAAGGACCGTGTGTTTTCCTTCGGGTGATATCGGTTTTTGGTCATTATAGGAGTTTTTAAAACAGTGAAAAAATAATGCAAAGTGATTTGGGTCATGAGTTGTGAAGAGAATCAGACTGTTTTGGTGCTGAATGGTTCTCCCGTGAGGATATGATGATGTTTGCGAAGTTTCTATGTGTTGTGAATCAGGAACTATGGACATAATTATCCCTATGAAGTTATAGTGGTTTATGTATGATGGAAGTTGATGCGTCCTTTAAGGATCATCCGGTTCATGTTGTGGGTTGTGGTGAGGGAGTCTTGAGGGAAAATATCATGCCCTTGGTTTGAATTTTGTGGTAATAATGTCATATTCAATGAGAAACATGGAAAAAGATAGAATGTATAGGTGTTCATAGTTGCCTATTCTATTGGTTGTGAAAGCTCATTGATACTTGGGAGCACAGCTTGGGGACTAGCTGTTATAAGGTGGGGAGGTTGTAAGATCCCCAATTTTTCTTAAGGTATGTCTTAGTTTATGTTTCAATTTAAGTCATTTATTTTGTTCAGATATGTGTTTCCAAAAGTTCTTGAGAAGTCTTGGAGGTTTTTTGGGGGTTCAGGGCATTAAATAAGAGGAAAAAGGAGTTTTTGGGGCAAGATGCACGGTTTGCGCATAGTTTGTGAAAACTATGTGAAGCATCCCAAGTAACCATGCAACCTAGTAATGTTGGAAAAATTAAAAAAATGCCATCCAAAATTTTTAACCCCAAATAGAAATTCTCCTCCATTTCACCTCATGTAACCCTAGTGATGATCTTGGATGACCCAATCTTCCCAAGGTCCTTTCTCCTTTGATACTTGACCATTTTGAGCACTGTTGGTTATGGATCAAAGCCCCAGGTAAGTCTAACACTCCTTTTGCTTCTCTTTTCTGGATTAGGGTTTGTAGTTTCTTACATCTTATTCCAAAGCCCTAAAACCCTATTTTTCCAGTGGAATCTAGGTTGGGGATTCAAGGGGCACTTTAATATAGATCCAACTGTATGATTAGGATTGTGTTAATCATCAGATTCAAGGTAGATGGTCTATAAATTATATCCCATAGTTTTATTGTTGTTTTGTGCATGTGTGTTGAGATATTGATTCCCTTTTGTTAGGATTTTGTCACATTGAGTAAGAATTGGTATAATGGTTGGATAAATAATGATTTAAACCCCTAAGAATCCCTATGGGATGCATTGAGGATGATTATAGTGATTTAAGGCTACCAATGGGGTGTGTTGGCATTCCCTAACCTAGGATTTGAAAAAGTTAAGTGTGGAATTGATGCATATTGACATATAGCCTTGTTGAACATGTTAATATGGTTATATGGGTTGATGATGGAATGTTTTAGAGTTTTTATGAGGTTTGATAATGGATTAATGGGTTGTTTGGCATGGATTATTAATCGGTTAATCGGGTTAAACAAGATTGAGTCAAAGGGAATATGAATTATGTTGGGATTCCCAAGAGAAGTAGTATATATGAAATGGTGATCATGTTAAATGGGAAAGGGAATATGAATTGAATACATGTAAAAGGGGTTTGAAAATGGTAATTTATGATTATGATTAATGGGTAAATACATGGTAATTATGTAGTATACCCAATGGGTTGAATGTAATAAAGTGGTTGTGCTATATGATATAAGATTTGTAATTAAAATGAATAAGTTGAAAAAATGCTTGTGAAATGATAAATGGTATAAATTGGCTAATATATGGTAATTGATGAATATTTTCTAATGAATGAGACTTGTAAATATACTTGATGGGTTATAGTAGAGTGTTAATTTCTTTTTTGATGGTCATTGAATGTGATTCCTAATTGTTTTGGTTGTGATATGGTAGTGTGTGATGAATGGTTTAGGAATGTTGGACTGATGCTCCACTCCCTAGTGCACTGTTGTTTTTGAGGGAAGGACTGTCTATCCTGAAAACAAGGGTATGGACATGGAATTACATATCGATGTTGGGATGGTTGGACATGGTGTTCTGAGTCCTGATTTTATTCATGGACCGACGCTCCATGTTTGTCGACTTGAGACCTAGTGGTTGGGATGGCCGGACATGGCGTACCAGATCCCAGTTGGACACTTGGACTAAGGCTCCTTGTATGTCGACCAGTGACCATTGTGAGATATAGTTAAGATGTTAGACTAATTCTTTATTCCCTAATAGTTTCTTTTAATGAAACTTCCTAGACTAAGTCTCCAAGGTAAGTGTGATTTATTGATTGTGAACTGTTACTCACTAGTGAGATAGGGACTTAATTTATTCCCTTATTTGTAGTGGTTTTTTCCTTAGACCCATGTGTAGAATATGTATATGTACAACCATAGAACTCATGATAAAATGGGATTAAGTAATGAAGATGACATCAATGATGAAAATGGTAATTTAAGATATAAATGTTGTAAGTGTATTTTGGTTATCTAATGGAACCTGAATTATCCTCATTGTTTTTTTACCATTTAAATCATATTTTCATGTACTATATTCTAGAATAGATATTTTTTAGACACTATTGACGGTGGCCTACTGAGTTGTACTCACACCCTGCTCAGGCTACCGTTGGGTACCTGAGCAGACTTCACATTTGCAGGTTTGGATGAGGGAAAGGTCCCGGTGCTAGGGAGTTGAGTTGGGATTGGATTATGTATGGATGAGGTTCTAGACTTGGAGTTAGGACCATTTAGGTATTCTAATGTTTGTCTTTATTTTGGGTTTTATTCACTTGGCACTATATCATGGCATGTAATATTTACTGTTGCTTGTGGTTTCTGCCCATCTTGGGAGATGTTTTGCTATGCATTTTTATTGGTTGTTTGATACCGTTTCCACTATTTATATTGTGAAATGTTGTGTATTACTCTGATAAAGAGGGTAAATGATCCTCACATGACCTATTAGACCCTCGCTGCTAGTTGGAAACCTCTATAATATGGGGAGGCACACTTGAGGTCATGTGACAACCCGACCCGGGGCACCGATTTAGTGGCACTCGGGTCGGGGATGTTACACCACGACACGATGATATTCATTCTCTACGTTAACCATTCAAGAATGATTATAAAAATTTATATAATAAGTAAATATAATATATCTTAACTTAATATCATTTTGGATATGTTTGATATATATGCTATTCAAAATAACTAAGACATCCATGAGAAAACATTCATAGAAAATTGAAGTAGTTAACACCCGAAACAAGGGTAATAATGAAATATAATTTACAAACAAGTGATAATATTATATAATAGGATCATATGTGGTATTATAAATATAATTATGGTTTATTTATAAGTTAATAACATGTTTAAAACCATTATATAGAAGGTTGGAAGATGTTCACCCAAAAGGAAAAGCAAGGTAAGGGACTTCATCTCAATTTTCTTTCATTGAGGCATAGTTTGATGTTATACAACCACCTTCTATTATGAGGTGTATATACATCCCATTTGGCTTATCATATAATTAATTTATATATTATCAAGTTATTTAATGTTTTGATAAATTTTATTCTTTCATTTGTTTGATGATTTAAATTTTTAAAAGTGTTATGGGATGAATTGAATGTTTAAAGAATTAATCATTTCTCCATTTCAAAATTAATATACATATTTATTTGTATGGATTAAAAGGATTATAAATGATTTTTTCCTATTTTTATTTTCATTCAAATGTTTTCAAAAGTAATATTTTTATTGTTTTGTGTAAGGGGATATTTAACTAAAACATCTTTTTAAATGTTTTAGGATTTATTCTTCTAAATAATTATAATTCATGTCCATGTTTTTAAAATGGGTTCTATGAATTTATTTATAAGGACACAAATGTTTTAAAATTTTAATTTTCAAATTTCTCTCAAATGTTTTGAATAGGTGTGGGACACTTTGATTCAAAAATATCTTTTTTTAATGTTTTCTTTTATAAATGCATGGCTTTTAAATAAATGATTTTAAAGTAAAAAGGGGTATTTCTGAAAATAAAGTTTAATAATTTTATTATATTATTTTCATATATGTTAACATCCTTTTATGTATTTTTTGTTTAATTTATGTTTATTTATTATGATACAATCTTCCATATTGTATTTAAGGGTTTATGATATGTTTGACTGTGGATGTGCAATTTTGATACCATTCATGGTTTATGGTTAATGTATTAACATTTGGTATGTTAGTTTTAATATGAATTTTATGTTGGTTATGTTTTAACCTTATCATATGAGGAATGAATTGGAATTAGTAAGTAATGAGTGGGGACTGCTATAGCCCCTCAATGCATTAGTAGGTCTCATGAGACAAACTAGTTTGGGTTTGTACCCCTTTATGTATGGTGTCTTGGACGAAGCCTAAACAATGAGTTTTAGACTTATGGAAATATGAATTCCATCATTATGAGATCATTTATTAATATTCCATATGATAATTCAACTTGTATAATATCTATTGTTATGTTTTCTAGATCTTTTGATTATTCTATCCGGTATTATTTATTCTTTCTAAATTAATCCCAAGAATACGTTTAAATGGTTTTTATTTCAGTTAATAACCTTTACATAATCATTTATGCTTGTTTATGATAGATTCCAATGTATTAATTACTCTTACTAAACATTTTATATCACCCCTTTATAATGTTTTATTTTCCCTAGGAAACAAATAAGTGTTTTGAGTTTGATATGATGGTTACACTAAGGGGACTAATAGACTGCTCGAAGAAAAATATTTTTGTATTTTAGGTTTTAGATTATAATGTAAATATAATTTATGTATTTACATTACCAAGAATACTAAACTATTTAGTCCTTCTGGATTTAATTCCTTCTAATCATGCCAATATTGAAATTTAATGCCCTAGATCTGGGCTTCTGGGGTCTGGGTGTTACAAAATAGATGTTAGGAGATTCCCTGAAGTTCAATCTTTTGACCTTGTCTAATAAAACTATAAAAAAAATGAACATAGAATTGATAATTTCAAAAAACAAATCCTCCAATAAATGAGGTTATTCTAGGAGAACCATCTCTAGAGGTCAATTCTCCAAATTCATAGAAGGAATAGGACAAAAAAAATTCTATCCATGGTATGATGATCATCTTGTCTTTTGTTGGAGGGATACTCGACAACTCAATCAACCACAATGTATGATTCCATAACCTCAATAAAACCTTACAACCCATAATCATATTTAATCTAAATTATCCCAAATCCAAAATCATTAAATACAATTTCAACATCCTAAATTCCATCTTGGGATATACCAACTAGGTCAAAACCTTATCAAAATCGTTTCTCTCCAATTTCTTGACAACTATGCATGATAATGTAAAAATAAATTACTTGGTTTCATCCCTAAAATTTTAATTATATATATTTATAACTAGTAAGGAAAAAATTACCACTCTTCTTATCCCTTAATAATTATTAATGAGAAATTATATTGTCACACAACCCTCATTAAAACAATCCATATCTTTGACTATCTTGAGAAGTAGAAAAGTAATTGAGAAACCTAAACCAACCATTCCTAAAACATTTAAGTCTTCTAAATCTAATGATAATGATAAAGAACCACCCTTATAGTATGATAAATTTTAGTATAATATTGAGTAAGTGATGAATTCAAAAACAATCTTCCAAGTTTCTCCATTACCATAAATATTTAGATGAAATTACAAACCTAGTAAAAGTGGGACTTTTAGTGAAATATTCACTCATGTTAGAAAAAATATCCTCCTTATTAATAAAATAAAAACCATACTAATAAAAATCAATTAGTTTACAGACTTGTGTGCATTCAAAAGTAAATTATATTATAAAAATAGTATTTTATCTTATAAATGTGAGTACCATAATCCATATAAACAAGCCTCATAAGTTATAGGACCATGGTTGTATATACATCAATGTTGATAAATGAGACAAAAAGGTTTTAAAACGTCTATGTGATCAAATAGGTACTGTTAACCTCATTTAATATGACTTGTATTGTTAGTTTGGGAATAAGGACCTCTAACCTATATCTATCACTCATCAACTTGTCAATTTTAGTATTGAAGTACCTATGGGTGTCATAAAATAAGTTATACTAAAACTTGAAAAATTTATTTTTCCCTACTAAGTTTATTAAACTTAAAGATAATCAAAATGTGTGTCTTGTGGAAGAAAACACCATCATCCTTGGAAATAATTTCTTAGAAAAAATAAATTTGGTTATCTAAGTTAGGAATGGTAACAAACCCATAACCATTATGGAAAATGAGTCTCGATCTATACATCTATAATGATAGCCCTCTAATTTGTTATGATGATGAAGTTAATAAGGTAAATTGGTTAGGTATTGTTGAAAGTGGATTTGAGAAACATTAAAGAATTATTAAAGGATATTTAGGTCAATAGGTAATTGATTTCCTTTGTTTACATGAGACAAATTGGTCTCTTTGTCTTGAATATCTTACATATAACTCTTATGATGATTTTTTGGTATTAAAAATCACCAAACCCTTGGTAGAAATCTATAAATTCAAGTCTATACCCATTAAAATAATTGATTCGACCATTTAAAATGTAAAAACATCATTTCTAATAGAAGTAGTTCATATTAGGATTATTTAAAAGACAACTATGTCTGATTCCAAATCCCAATCTATCTTAGGTAATTTTGACTAACCTAACATTGAACTCAAAAATCCTACCATCCTCACTAGAATATTTATTATTATGAGATAACCTATCCCTTCCTGTTATCATTTCTTATTATGATGAATAAAACTAGTATATAAATGTTTTTAATGTCTTAATCACGATGTAGAAATAAATTGGATGGAACCTTTCTTATATTCTTAGGATTATCCCATTCATCATGACCCATTTTATTATTCTCAAAATAGATTCCAAACCTTCCCAACAACCCTATAAGAAAATAAATTCTAATCTAATAATAGTGGTGAAAAGGGAAATCTTCATGTTTTTAAGATCTGGTATTATCTGCCCCATTGTTGATAATGTGTGTAATCCCAATTCAAGTGGTTATTAAGAAAAAAAATTCTATGATAATAAATTATGATGTTGACTTCATCCACACTAGGGTGGGTAATGAATGGAGGGTATGCATTGACAATAGGAATATGAACTCAAGTTCTATGAAAAAATCATTGTCATTTTTCACTTCATTTATCAATTCCTTAGGTTATTGGTGGGAATTTAGTTATACTTATTTCAATATGGGTATTTTGGGTTTAATAAAATCAAGGTTTCCCTATAAGGTTAATGAAAAATAACCTCCACTTGTACATTTTGAACCATTTCCTTTAAAAGGATCCCATTCAGGTTGTGTAATGACCCTGATACCTTTCAGTGGTGCATGATGTGGATTTTATATAACTTTAAGGGGGAGTGTATATAGGTCTTTATAGGTGACTTATCCTTTTTTAGGGATATATTTTAAGGATTTATATGTAATGTTGACAAGGTTATATCAATACTTGAGGATAAAAATATCATCCTAAAATGTGAAAATTTCAATTTTATGGTAAAGGATGGAGTATATTCCATTATCATATCTCTTTTGAAGAGATCAATGTTTGTAATTCCAAGGTAGATACAATCTATTACAGTCCCTCTCAAACACCTATTAAATAAGTGAAATATTTCTTAGAATACACTATTTTCCATGTAAGGTTTATTAGGAACCTTATCTATATTTCATGAAACCTTTATCCTTGTATTTTAAATGATTCTACTTTTTTGTATGAAAGGTTGTGAGGAATATTTATCAACTATAAATTCATGTCTTATCTCTCCACCCATCATGAAAACGTATAATTGGTATGTTCCTTATGAAATCATGCGTGATGTCAGTGACTTTTTGGTAGGTTCTATATTAGAAAAAAGAACTAACAAAACTCTATTTTCCATTGAAAATATGAAAAGGAATGAAATGAGACACAAATCAATTACACCACAACAGAAAAAGAATTTATTATTGTTGTATTCTCCTCAGAGAAGTTTAGATATTATCTCTTAGTGATGTGAAAATCTTATAACATGTTTATATTTTACATTATTTATATAATTTCAACCTTGAATATCATAACTAAGAAGACAATCCCAGAACCCAAAGGTTTAATTTCACTGGATATTAGCTACATAAATTTCATATTACACATTATTTATTCAAAATTTCTAACAAAATTCTCCCAATTTTACTTATTCCTAAATATATTTATATATGTAATTCCACATGGAACTGGGAAGCATAAATTGGAGTGATATCAAAAGCTTAGCAAGGTTATAAAACTTAGAAATGATATATACAATGTAAGATTATAAGCATGTGAAAAATGATGATCATGGGAGAAATATCTAATTATAAAGAATATGAAATCATAATAAATTTCCAAAAGGCATGATATGAGGACATAAAACCTCAAAAGTATCATCATGGAAGCATAAAACATACCATGGAATAAGAATAAGGAAACATATTACACTGATCATGAGCCATCTATCATTTAAAATTCATGTAGTAAAAACAGAAGAATAAGTAAACCATGACTTTTTGGATATAGATAAAATAAATAAGTCCTCCCATTAATTTTTGAACAATGATAAATGAAATTAGATCCCTGAATAATGTGTGGAACATAGATAAATTAAATTAGGTCCAAACAAAGAGTCATGAACCTAGATAAACACAATTAAGTCCACTCATATATTTTTTCATGTATCTAAATGTAATTTGGACCAATAATAGATTTTTTAACATAGATAAACAAAATTAGGTCCCTACATAGATTATGAACATATTAAAATGTAATTAGGTCCAAACATAGAGTAGTGAACACAGTTAAATGAAATTAGGTCTATACATAGTGTTCTAATCATAAATAAACACAATTAGGTCCATACATATACTTTTGAAGAAAGATAAACACAATTAGGTCCATGCCTAGAGTAGTGAACATCAATAAATACAATTAGGTCAATTTATAGAGTTATGAACACAGTTAAATTCAATTATTTCCAAACATTAAATTAATTTACCATGAGATAAAAAACATTAACCAATGTATTATAGGGCTATATCAGACAAAACTGTTACATAATGACAAATGATACATATGTGCACCACATGAACATGTTCACATTCATATTCCATCAATGGATTAGAAAGAAATTAGTTTCATGAAAATTTCCATAAGTCATGATCATAATCGAACCACATAAATAAATTATATGGTATATTTAATGCATAAACCCAATGAATCATAAAAAACCATTAAGGATGTTTACATAGATAAAAAACACTTCAAAATATAATTAGAAAATTTTGTTAAAAAATAAGAAGGAAAATCCTTTACCTATTGATAACACTAGTGCAGAAAACGTTTTTTACATCACCATTTTTTACGTCGGTTATATAAAACCGACGTCATAATATGTAAAACGAGGTTTTTTACGTCGGTTATTTCTTAACCGACGTAAAAACCCGTGTTCGGTACACCTTTAACGTTGGTTATTTTTATAACCGACGTTATTAATCGCGCGGCTTCGTTTTTACGTCGGTTATAAAAATAACCGACGTAAAAAACGCGGTTTTCGAAGGCCTTTTTACGTCGGTTATTCAATAACCGACGTAACAAATGCGGTTTTTGAAGGCTTTTTTACGTCGGTTATCAAATAACCGACGTAAAAAAAGAATCCGCAGATGTTTTTGACGTCGGTTATTACATAACCGACGTAAAAAAACGCGGATTTTGAGCCCTTTATAACGTCGGTTATAAAATAACCAACGTAAAAAATGAATCGGAGGAAGGTTTTTACGTCGGTTATTGAAATAACCGACTTTATAAATGTTTTTAAAACAATTATCACGTCGGTTATTTAATAACCGACGTGATAACTCATTTAAAAATTTACCCAGACCCGTGGATTGTCATTCGCGAGTTTACCTTCGACAGTCGCGACTCGTCTCTCTCGCGCGTAAACCCGAATCGGCTCGTCCATTTCGTTGGTTTAGATTCGTTTTGCGATCATCGTTTCTCATATTTAATCTCCTCGGATCAATCATCTAAACTCGCAGTACTCAGGTAATCCTCCCACTCGTTCGTTTTTTTTTCGCGGATAGTATATATATATGTGTTGTGATTTTTTTGTTGAAACTAGCTAAGATTCTTCGATTGCGAACCCTTTTAACTCGTTTTGGCACCATAATCTTATTTATCATCCCTAGATCTATTTGTTCGACTTGCAATATTGAGTAATTTTATGATTTCACTAATTTTTCATCGTTTTCTATAAATCCCCGAGAGGGTTGGGGCGTGTCCATTTGGATGGGTTGCCCTTTTACAGTTGTTACTACTTTATTCACACACAACCATGGCATAGGTGCATGGATTTGGGGTCGGGGGGTGTCCAGGGGGGTTTACAAGGGGGTGGGTGGGTGTGGGGGGCTGTCCAAGGGTGTGGGTGGGTGTTGGGGGTGTCCAGGGGGGTGTCCAAGGGGGTAGGGGGTGGGGGTGGTGTTTAGGAGGGGTGGGGGGCTGTCCAGAGGGTTGGGGGGTGTCCAGGGGGGTGTCCAAGCAGGTCGGGGGTGGGGGGTTGTGTCCAGGAGGGGTGGGGGTGCTTTCTAGAGGGGTCGGGGGCTGTCCAGAGGGGTCGGGGGGTGTCCAGGGTGGTGTCCAAGGGGATGGGTGGGTGTGGGGGGCTGTCCAAGGGGGTGGCGGCCTGTCCAGAGGGGTCGGTGGGGTGTCCAGGGGGGTGTCCAAGGGGGTGGATGGGTGTGGGGGGCTGTCCAAGTGGGTGGCGGCCTCTCCAGAGGGTATTTGGGGTTGTCCGGGTGGGTGGGGGGGGGGGGCTGTCCAGAGGGTTGGGGGATGTCCAGGGGGGTGTCCAAGGGGGTAGGGGGTGGGGGGTGGTGTCCAGGAGGGGCGGGGGGCTGTCCAGAGGGGTCGGGGGGTGTCCAGGGGGGTTTACAAGGGGGTGGGTGGGTGTGGGGGGCTGTCCAAGGGTGTGGGTGGGTGTGGGTGGGTGTTGGGGGGTGTCCAGGGGGGTGTCCAAGGGGGTAGGGGGTGGGTGGTGGTGTTTAGGAGGGGTGGGGGGGGGGGGGGGCTGTCCAGAGGGTTGGGGGGTGTCCAGGGGGGTGTCCAAGCAGGTCGGGGGTGGGGGGTTGTGTCCAGGAGGGGTGGGGGTGCTTTCTAGAGGGGTCGGGGGCTGTCCAGAGGGGTAGAGGGGTGTCCAGGGTGGTGTCCAAGGGGATGGGTTGGTGTGGGGGGCTGTCCAAGTGGGTGGAGGCCTCTCCAGAGGGTATTTGGGGTTGTCCGGGTGGGTGGGGGGCTGTCCAGAGGGTTGGGGGATGTCCAGGGGGGTGTCCAAGGGGGTAGGGGGTGGGGGTGGTGTCCAGGAGGGGCGGGGGGCTGTCCAGAGGGGTCGGGGGGTGTCCAGGGGGGTTTACAAGGGGGTGGGTGGGTGTGGGGGGCTGTCCAAGGGTGTGGGTGGGTGTTGGGGGGTGTCCAGGGGGTGTCCAAGGGGGTAGGGGGTGGGTGGTGGTGTTTAGGAGGGGTGGGGGGCTGTCTAGAGGGTTGGGGGGTGTCCAGGGGGGTGTCCAAGCAGGTCGGGGGTGGGGGGTTGTGTCCAGGAGGGGTGGGGGTGCTTTCTAGAGGGGTCGGGGGCTGTCCAGAGGGGTCGGGGGGTGTCCAGGGTGGTGTCCAAGGGGATGGGTGGGTGTGGGGGGCTGTCCAAGGGGGTGGCGGCCTATCCAGAGGGGTCGGTGGGGTGTCCAGGGGGGTGTCCAAGGGGGTGGATGGGTGTGGGGGGCTGTCCAAGGGGGTGGATGGGTGTGGGGGGCTGTCCACGTGGGTGGCGGCCTCTCCAGAGGGTATTTGGGGTTGTCCGGGTGGGTGGGGGGCTGCCCAGAGGGTTGGGGGATGTCCAGGGGGGTGTCCAAGGGGGTAGGGGGTGGGGGGTGGTGTCCAAGAGGGGTGGGGGGGTGTCCAGGGGGGTTTACAAGGGGGTGGGTGGGTGTGGGGGGCTGTCCAAGGGTGTGGGTGGGCGTTGGGGGTGTCCAGGGGGGTGTCCAAGGGGGTAGGGGGTGGGGGTGGTGTTTAGGAGGGGTGGGGGGCTGTCCAGAGGGTTGGGGGGTGTCCAGGGGGGTGTCCAAGCAGGTCGGGGGTGGGGGGTTGTGTCCAGGAGGGGTGGGGGGCTGTCCAGAGGGGTCGGGGGGTGTCCAGGGGGGTTTACACATCGATTTGTTTTATATTTCAAAATTGTTTACATTCAAATTATGATTTTTTTCATATAAACATATATTTGTCTTATCTAAAAAATATATATATTTTTGCTATTTGTTATAGGTAATAATGAGTCGAAGTTGGATTACGGCACATCGAATGAGCAATGAATATGAGGAAGGTGTTGATGCCTTTTTGGAATTTGCTAAACGAAATGTTCCAAGTAGTGACATTTTTTTCTGTCCATGCCTGAAATGTCTGAATATGAAGAAGTTGAAAAGTAGAGAGATAAAAGATCATCTGATTTGTCATGGTTTCAATCCGAGTTACAACCCTTGGATTTGGCATGGCGAAACTGGACAGAATGTTACTGATGATAATGAATCGCAAGATGGTAACTCCGATGGAATTGAAGAAATGATTCACGATATTGTAGCAGAACAAATTGAGATAGAACCGACAGTTGCACGTCTATATGGTGATGCCGAAAAACCATTATATCCTGGTTGTACAGATTTTACGGTTTTGTCGGCGGTGTTAAGATTGATTAACCTGAAGGCGAAACATGGATGGAGTGACAGAAGTTTTACAGAGCTGCTACAATTGATGAAAGACATTCTTCCAAAAGATAACGATCTTCCAGATTCACATTATAAGGCCAAAAAAATATTATGCCCGATGGGATTGGGATACAGGAAAATACATGCCTGTCCGAATGACTGCATTATATATAGGAAGGAATATGAGTTTCTGAAAGAGTGTCCTAAATGTGGGACATCACGGTATAAGGTGAAAGAAAAATCACAAGCTGATGTAGAGATTACAAAGCTCCCTTCAAAGGTATTTTGGTATCTTTCTATAATTCCTCGTTTCAAACGTTTATTTGCTAATTCACATGATGCAAAAAGGTTAAGATGGAATGCTGATGAGCGGGTATGTGATGGAAAAATATGTCATCCAGCTGATTGTCCACAATGGAATAAAATTGATGCCCAGTACCCTACATTTGGAAATGAAATTAGAAATCTGAGACTAGGCTTGTGCACAGATGGAATGAATCCATACCGAACCCTCAGTAGCACACATAGTTCATGGCCTGTTTTATTGGTAATTTACAACCTCTCTCCTGAAGTTTGTATGAAGCGCAAATATGTCATGTTGAGTATCATGATCTCTGGTCCAAAGCAACCCAACAATGATATTGATGCATACTTGTCACCGCTGATTGATGATTTGAAACTGTTATGGGCTGATGGTATTAGGGTGTATGATTCTTATAAAATGGAATATTTTCAACTGCATGCAGTGCTTCTATTCACTATAAATGACTTCCCAGCATATGGAAATTTGTCTGGATACAGTGTTAAAGGGCATAAAGCATGTCCAATTTGCGAACAACAGACGTCATATTGTCAATTGCATCATGGGAGGAAAACAGTGTACATGGGTCATCGAAAGTTTTTGCCTATAGATCACCCTTATAGAAGACTAAAAAAGGCATTCAATGGCTCACAAGAATTTGATACTGCTCCTCAACCTTTATCCCCAGAATTGTATTTTGAGAGGGTGAAAAACCTTGATGTGACATTGGGAAAGACACAGAAATCTGGTAATGATAGACATATTTGGAAGAAAAGGTCAATATTTTTTGAGCTACCATATTGGAGGTATCATGAAGTCAAACATAATATTGATGTCATGCACGTGGGGAAGAATATCTGTGATTCTTTGATCGGAACATTGCTAGATATTAAAGGAAAGACAAAAGATGGGTTGAATGCAAGGTTAGACCTACTGTCAATGGGAATACGTTTGGAGTTAGCTCCCACTCCTAAAGGAAGACGAACATTTCTTCCCCCGGCTTGTCATACATTATCGAAGAGGGAGAAAAGTATCTTCTGTCAGTGTCTTCATGATATCAAAGTGCCTCAAGGTTATTCTTCAAATGTAAAAAATTTTGTCTCATTGAAAGACTTGAAGTTGATAGGTATGAAATCACATGATTGTCATGTCATGATGCAACAAATTCTACCAGTTGCACTGCGTGGAATATTGCCCATCCGTGTCAGAAAGACTATAATGAGGTTGTGTTATTTTTTCAATTCAATTTTCAACAAGGCGATTTATGTGAATGCTTTGAACATTTTGGAAACGGATGAAATTTTTATACTTTGTCATTTGGAAATTTATTTTCCTCCAAATTTTTTTGATATGATGGTGCATTTAATGATTCATCTGGTTCGAGAAATAAGGCTTTGTGGACCTGTATATCTTCGTTGGATGTATCCTTTTGAAAGGTATATGAAAATATTAAAGGGATATGTTAAAAATCCATATCGACCTGAAGCCTCCATTATTGAAAAGTATATTTCTGAGGAGGTAGCAGAGTTTTGTACGAGCTACTTGGCTACGGCGCAACACATAGGTTTGCCTCCATCTCGCCATGAACGGGTTAATAATGAGGGAAAGGGGATTCGTGGCTTGAAAGTCAGATCATTGTCAGCTGAACATATGAAGAAGTTAGAATCATACATCTTGAATAACATAGCTGATGTTCAACCGTATATCACATTGCATATTAATGAGTTGAAACAATGTCATCCAAAGAAGAAAGAAATGTGGATTTTGAATGAGCACAACAAAACTTTTTTGCCATGGTTTAAAAAGACCTTGCTTGGTAGATCAGATGTATCAGAGACATTAAAATGGATAGTGGGTGGTCCATCTTTAAATGTGATAACATGGTCCGCTTATGACATTAATGGCTATACATTTCATACGAAAGCTCAGGACAACAGAAGTGCAGTTCAGAATAGTGGTGTATTGGTGTTTGCAGAAGCAATGCATTTTTCGAGTGCTAAGGACAGAAACCCAATTTCGGCATCAAGTGCATATTATGGAGTGATTGAAGACATATGGGAGGCTGATTACTTTAAAATTAAAGTTCCCGTTTTTAACTGTAAATGGTTTATCGGTAACAACAGTGTCAGACACGATGAATTTGGAATGACACTTGTTAATCTGAATAGATTGGAAGACACAACTGATTCTTTTATAATGGCAACACATGCCAAACAAATTTTCTATGTAGTAGATCAATCAGATATGCAGTGGGATGTTGTTTTACAAGGGAAAAACCAATATGTTGGTGAGGATGAATTTGATGAAGATGCTGATTTATGTGAGATCCCTACTTCCATGGAAAGATTAACAGAACATAATGATGAGTATGTTGAAGACATGGTTTGTGCCATAAGGAACGATCACGACGAAGGAATTTGGGAAAACAATCCAACTGTACATTCCTAAAATTACAGGTAACACAAGTTTATTTCTTGTTTACATTTAGTTTTTTCATATAATGTTAGATACTGTAAATTTTTTACTTATTAAAACATGTATCAAACCAAAACGATAAAACAATAAAAACCGTAAAGAGGAGAAGTCCTGGGTGCACCGGCTGGCCGGTGGTGGATCACCGGTTGGCCGGTGGTCCAGAACAAAGCTGTCTGGTCCACCGGCCGGCCGGTGCTGAGCCACCGGCCGGCCGGTGGACCAGACAGAGAGCCTTCCTCTCTGTCTGGATCACCAGCAGCCGGTCGGTGTTGAGCCAGCGGCCGGACGGTGGTGCAGACAGAGAGGAAGGCTCTCTGTCTGGTCCACCGGCCGGCCGCTGGATCACCACCGGCCGGCCGGTGGACCAGACAGAGAGCCTTCCTCTCTGTCTGGATCACCAGCGGCCGGCCAGTGATGAGCCAGCGGCCGGCCGGTGGTCCAGACAGAGAGGAAGGCTCTCTGTCTGGTCCACCGGCCAGCCGGTGGTGATCCAGCGGCCGGCCGGTGGTCCAGACAGAGGAAGGCTCTGGTCCACCGGCCGGCCGGTGGTGAGCCAGCGGCCGGCCGGTGGCACCAGGCAGTGGGAAAGTCTACTTCCTGGGTCCTCCGGCTGGCCGGTGTGCTCACACCGGCTGACCGGTGGACTCAGTGAGTCCACTTTTCAGCTTTCTTGGGCCAACTCCTTGGCAACCTTTTGCCTGTGTTTACCATGTTTATCATTGTTTAACATGCTTACCATATTACCAGTGTTTACTATTATGTAATTTAGTACACTTTTCTATTTGTGAACTAATGTTTGTTTTTTTGATTTGAAGGAAAATGACAGATCAATCAGTTGATCAGCCACATGATTCTGGAGATGAGCATATTGGTCATACATCTGGGGAGGAACATTCACATGCTCCTATTACGAAAAAGAGTTCAAAGGTTGGTAAGCGTGGGTGCACACGTTTACCAAAATTATCACTTGCCCGTACGAAGGAGGAGAGGATAGTCGTGGAGTTTGATGATGATGATCTTCCTAGAGGTCCAAATGCTAAAGATTTTAAGGGTTTTGTAGCAACTCAGGCTAAGAGCAAAGTAAGCATTCTCTATGATGATTGGAGAAGTGTGGATAAGGCGATAATTTCTCAGCTGTGGGAGACCATTTTGGTAAGATCTTTTGCTATTGTTTGACTGTTCTTTAAATGTTTCTAGTATATATAATATTTTTAACCTCTTTTTTATCAGATGACATTTGATATTCCTGACACTGGAGGAGTCAGGAAGAAATGCTTATCGTTGGCTGCTAGGAGATGGAGGGATTTCAAATCAACCCTCTCATCTGATTTCATTTATGGTCATAGGAGTCGTGAGAATCCATGTCGTATATATCCTTTTATAGATGAAGACACATGGAGACAATTTTTTGAAAGTAGAAGAAAAGAATCATTTTTGGTAAGGGCAATGTAAACTTTTATAAGCTTTCTTATATAAATGATCTTATTATTGTTTTGTTAATGATTACTTATTCTTAATTTACAGCAAACAAGGAAAGCTCATCAAGAGATCCAATCTAAAAATGTATACCCTCATAGTTTATCTCGGGGAGGGTATGCATTATTGGAAGAACAAATGATGGCAGAAAAATTTCAACAACTAAGAGATGAGTCTTCAAGATCTGGAGAGGTGGCCCCTCCATCCCCTCCATCTAGACATGAGAAATGGAAAAGAGCTCGGAAGGGCAAAAAAGAACAATATCTTTCGGAAGAATTGAGACTCGTAGTTGAGAGGATTGTAAGATATCTATTTTATTTATTTAAGTTTACTATTTTCGTCATATATTTCCAATCATTATAGAAATGTTCAATTAATTATTACAGGACTCTCTTGAGGAGCAGAGTTCACAGGGGACATTTACACCATCTGGGAGGGAAGATATTTTATCTGTGGCATTGGGAAAGCCCGAACATCCTGGCCGTGTAAGAGGATATCCGGCAGGTGTATCGGTAAGAAAAGTGTTGCCACGTTCCTCAACTTCTAACGTTGAGGGAGTTTATAAAAAAAAATAGAATTCTTGGAGGCTGAAGTCCATAATATTAATGCGACAATGGAGGACAAGATTAGAGCATCGGTGCAGTTAATGTTTGCAGACTTGCAAAGACAATTTCAGGGTGCAGCTCCCACTCCACCTCTCCCAGTAGCTCCCACTCCCCCACCTCAGCCTGCGGACCCCATTTTTGATCCTCCTCCTCTGCCGCAACTACCTACTTATTGTGAGTTGTATGTTGATGATCCTCAACATCATATAGTTGCATATGGGATGGTATATTGTATAGGAGATACAGTTCATCATCAACAGTTAGAGGTAGAGAATCAGAGGGTCACTGTACAGGATATTATAGATAGATCAGCTCAGATACCATTACCTACAGATGAGGTGACGACAGTTGGACATAGTATCGGCCATTTTTTACTTTGGCCATCCAGACTTCTTCGACTCATTACCATAGAGGTATGGATGTTATATCTTTTATTTTATATTTTTATTAATGTTTTATCATTTGAAAACTAATATATTTTTCAATTTATTTTTACAGGAATACTTCAAAGGTAAAGAAATACTGTATAGACAACAACAAAGACAGATAGCTATGACATCAGATGCAGATACTAGCAGTCTTGACAAATTGTCAAGATATTCAAATTTGTTGGCGGATCATTATGACTTTACAATGGAAGCTCATGTATGTGGACGTGAACTATGTGTGGGGATTATGAAAACTGATATCATGGAGTTTGTCACTGGAGATAAGTTGGGCATCAACGTGGTGCAAATTTTTATCATGTAAGTCTTAACACCTTTTCCTTGCGTTATATTTATTAAAAATGTATACTTATGTCTGCTTTGTATTAGGTATCTGTATAAAATTTGTGAGAGGAATGAGCTGACAGATGTATATGGATTCGTGGACCCACAATTGATTTCCCCTGAAGCATGTGCATTGGATGAGGAACAAAAAATTCTTTATATTGATGATAGATTTGAAAAGAATGTAATCACACAGTGTTGGATGATGCCTTTTTGTGAGAGGTATGAAACACATCCCTCTCAAAGAGTTAATTATCTTTTAACATAAAAAACCACTAACGTTAAATTTCCTTTTATCAGGGATCATTGGATGTTAGGGGTTTTTGCCCTAGGGAGAAAACACTTTATTGGATATGCTCTCTCCATGATGATGTGCGAGAAAGTTTTAAGAATATATTGGAAACGTAAGTTTCAATTGCACAATAGTTTTATATATTATAATGAATTTTAAATTTACCCCATTCGTATTATTTTCTAACAGGGCATGGGTCCACTTTCGAAAAAGCGCAAAGAAAAGGAATTTCAAGATCAAATATGTACATGCGAAGGTAAATATCCATTTATAATTTTTACATTTTGATTTATTACATAAAAATAATATATTGAATTTACACTCATTCAAACAGAAATGTCATGAGCAACAAGGCATCATCGAATGCGGATATTACATGTTAAGATTTATGTATGAAATAATAACAACTGGGACAGTTCTGAGTTTTGACCTGGTAAGATTTCCTCTTTCTCATAATATTTCAATTTGATTTATTCATTATACACGTTGACTACTATACTTTTCCTTTGTAGCTTTTTGATGACCCTCAACCCTTTACTGCTGAAGATATAAAACACTTACAAGTGGAGTGGTCAAATTATTTTACAGGTTTGATTGACTTTTAGTTGTTTGTAATGTAAAATGTAATTTTGAATATTGTCAATGTAATTGTGTATTTCGTAGTCGTTTAGGTTGGATTTAGTTTTTTTGAAGTTGTCAGTGTAAGTTTTGAATGTTATATAAGTGAATGTTTAATTTTTCTCTACTTCTTGTTTTGGTCTACTGTTGATGGTTTTTCTGGTCTGGATTTTGGTATGGGGGGAGAGGTTCCAAGGGTGTGGGTGGGTGTTTGGGGGGTGTCCAAGGGATATGGGAGGGGTGTCCAAGGTGTGTTTGGGGCTGTCCTAGGGGTCGGGGGGGGGGGGGGTGGGGTGTAAATGAGGGTGGGGGGTGTCCAAGGGGTGGGGGGTGTCCAAGGGATATGGGAGGGGTGTCCAAGGTGTGTTTGGGGCTGTCCAAGGAGTCAGTTGGGTGTAAATGAGGGTGGGGGGGGGGTGTCCAAGGGGTGGGGGGGTGTCCAAGTGGTGGGGGGGTGTCCAAGGGATATAGGAGGGGTGTCCAAGGGGTGTTTGGGGCTGTCCAAGGGGATGGGGGGGTTTCCAAGGGGTAGGGGGGGTTTCCAAGGGGTCGGGGGGGGTGTCCAGGGGGTGGGGGGCTGTCCAAGGGGTGGGGGGGGGGGGTGTCCAAGGGGCGGGGGGGTGTCCAAGGGATATGGGAGGGGTGTCCAAGGGGTGTTTGGGGCTGTCCTAGTGTTCGGGGGGTGTAAATGAGGGTGGGGGGGGGGGCTGTCGAAGGGGTGGGGGGGTGTCCAAGGGGTGGGGGGTGTCCAAGGGATATGGGAGTGGTGTCCAAGGTGTATGGGAGTTCTGTCCAAGGGGCCGGTTGGGTGTAAATGAGGGTGGGGGGGTTGTCCAAGGGGTGGGGGGGTGTCCAAGGGGTGGGGGGTGTCCAAGGGATATGGGAGGGGTGTCCAAGGTGTCTGGGAGTTCTGTCCAAGGGGCCGGTTGGGTGTAAATGAGGGTGGGGGGGGTGTCCAAGGGGTGGGGGGGTGTCCAAGGGATATGGGAGTGGTGTCCAAGGTGTCTGGGAGTTCTGTCCAAGGGGCCGGTTGGGTGTAAATGAGGGTGGGGGGGCTGTCCAAGGGGTGGGGGGGTGTCCAAGGGGTGGGGGGTGTCCAAGGGATATGGGAGGGGTGTCCAAGGGGTGTTTGGGGCTGTCCAAGGGCTCGGGGGGGGGGGGGGGGGGTGTCCAGGGGTCGGGGGGGGGGGGGGGTGTCCAAGGGGTCTGGGAGGGCTGTCAAGGTGTGGGGGGGTGTCCAATGGGTGTTTGAGGCTGTACTAGGGGTCTTGGGGGTGTAAATGAGGGTGGGGGGCTGTCCAAGGGGTGGGGGGGTGTCCAAGGGGTGGAGGGTGTCCAAGGGATATGGGAGGGGTGTCCAATGGGTGTTTGAGGCTGTACTAGGGGTCGTGGGGGTGTAAATGAGGGTGGGGGGGCTGTCCAAGGGGTGGGGGGGGTGTCCAAGGGTTGTGGTGGGGCTCCAATGTGGTGGGGGAGGGCTGGCCAGGTTGTTAGGTGGGTATAGATGAGGGTGGGGTTCAGTTGGGGCTTGGGGGAGGGCTGGTATGGTTATTTTTGTTTGGTTTCTGGTTGCTTTTTGGTGAGAGCAGTGCAATTATTTAAAAAAAAAAAATTTCTTTCACGTCGGTTATAAAATAACCGACGTGGTAAATAAATCGGTAGGGGTTTATCACGTCGGGTTTTTCTAGAACCGACGTGATAAACCGTTCCCGGGGCTTTTATCACGTCGATTCTTAATATAACCGACGTGCTAAAAGGCCTGGGAATCGATTAACCACGTCGGTTATTGGATAACCGACGTGCTAAAACGTTCCCCAGGCCTTTTTATCACGTCGGTTTCTTAAATAACCGACGTGATAATAGGCCAGGGGAAGGGTTTATCACGTCGGTTATGACATAACCGACGTGATAAACGATATCCCAGGCGTTTTATCACGTCGGTTTAGGGAATAACCGACGTGATAAAGCCCCCCCGCGCATATTTATCACGTCGGTTATTATATGAACCGACGTGATAACCACTGTGATGTTAGGGATATTACGTCGGTTTTTAAATAACCGACGTAAAAAACGTTATTTATAACGTCATCCGTATTAACGTCGCCTAAAAACCGACGTAAATAATAAAAAATAACCGACGTAAAAAACGTTTTCTGCACTAGTGTAAATTTTATTTTATAAGGAAATAATTTTTAAAATAGTATTTTTAGAAGTATAATTCTAAATTGAAAAAAATTACTTTTTAAAACCCTGAAAACTGGTGAAGGAGGTTTCATAAAGAAAACTAAAGAAAACGATAAGAGAAAGCAATCATGTAGAAAATGTTAAAAAATTATTTTAACACTTTTTAAAATAAATTCATTATTAATGGGAAATTTTATTAAATAATCATATATGTAGGGATAAGAGAATATTTAAAATAATATAAAAAATGGATGTGAAAGAAAAATATTTCCAACCAAAAAAATAGATAATGTCGACTCTATTAAGAAGCATCCTTTTGATTGAATTGTGAACCAAGGGGAGTAAAATGGAGAGGAGACATGTAAAACACAAAAATTAAAAATAAGATAATAAAATATTTGGGTTTATAGAGATATATAACCTATAATTTCCCATGATGAAAATTTAGTAATAAATAATATTATCTCAAAGTTAGATCAAAAAATAAACCCTTACAACTTTGGAAGTATATCAATCAAAAACCGTAAAAGAGGGAAAATAAAATGGAACTTTAAATACTAAGAATAAAATGAAAATCATGATTTTTTTCAAATAGTTAGTATATAAACCATAAAAAATAAAAAATGTTGAATAATATGAAACATGCCTCAATGAAGAGAATTGAGATGAAAAAACCCTTACCTTGGTTTCCGGCTCAATCAGACATGATCTAACCTCATATATAATTATTTTTGGTTTATTATTAATATGTATATATATATACCATATTTATAATTATTTAACTTTATATCATTCATTTATAATTTCTTATTATACATTTATTAATAATTATTTGTTAAATTTAATATTTATGTGTTAATTTCCCTGTTTATTCTATGCTAGCTTCGGTATGGAGGTTCTGGTACTTGATTCTTTCTCATGTGTTAATCACCTCTAGAAAGGACATGGAAATTACATATGTTTAATTGGTATTTTTTTTAATTTTAATGGTTATGTTATGGAATTTATAGTGATGATTTGTAAATAGGGATTATAATCTTCCTTTTTGTGAATTCTGATTCCATAAAAAGAATTGATTTTATTAATGAATATACTTATATATATTACCATTATAGAACATCATAATAATTTTATTTATTTTTTATTAATCATTCATGATGGTAACGTTATAACATTGTTCATGTAGGTGGTAAAACCAACCTAAACAAGAACGCATTATACCTAATGAATGTGTAATAAAATGGTGTTATATTATGATAATCTATTTTTATAGAATAATAATGACATTAATATTACATAATTATATAGGATAATGAAACTTTGGAAGATTTTATATGAGAAATAAAATGATACGAATGAAGAATAACGTGTTGATTACTTTGATAGAATCACTCCTTTTCACAACATCTTCCATCGAAATGAAGGACTTAGGCATCCTTATTATGACCAAAATCTACCAAAAGTTGGAAAGAAAATTAAGATAGTGAACCTGGTTATCTATACAAGTTAAAACTGAATTATAGATTTTTTTTGGAGTGGGTAGAAGAGATCTCATTTTATAGGTGAAAATGAGGGACATTTCTTTGGTAACTTTAGTTCGGTAAATGGTAAAGATGGAATTACATTAGGGTTAGGTGAGATAATAAATTAAATACCTATGGGGATTTTAGGATTGAAACTAAATACTAATAAATATCATCTATAATTTTTTTATAGCATTTTAATTACACAAAATCTTATCTATTTTAATTTTTCTCTTTTTACCCCTTTTTACATCGTTTTTCTTTATTTAATTATTTTCCTAATAAAAATATATGATGCTCCGTATGCTCTAATATAATTATTATAATTCAAAATTTATAATCTATTTAAACTAATACAATTTCTATATATGATATATTTTACTTTAAAATTAAAACATAAGATATACATTAAAAAATTGTTCATTTAGAAAAATTACATTATGTGTTCTTACTCTTATTTCATATAAGTTAATAATCATTTCATGAGTGTTAAAATAGTTTTTATACTTATAAAAATTACATTTTAAAAATACCATCCTTAAACCATGATATAATTAGTTCATTAAATTAAAAATGCGTAACACAAAAACAAAACTTTTCAGATTAAAGTATTTTAAGCATAAAAATGAATTTATTATAATTCCATACCATGTAATAACTATTACATGGTTGGTGATTTTTTTGAATATTAGAAATTAAATTTCATTAAAAAATTTCTTTAATATAGAATAAAATTATTTATAAAAATAAACCATATATAGAAAAAAATATTTGAAAGATATGCCTTTTGACATTAAATGATTTTATATTTATTAATAACTAATTAATAATAAATTAATGAATATATATATAATATTAAATTAAATTTCATAATCTGAATATAATAAAAATACATATAATACAAAACAAAAACAATGTTTAAAAAAAATTAGCCGTAAATAATTAAATTAGTATTCCTTATAGTTCGTTATTAATTTAATTTTCTAATAATTCCTTGAAATTTTTCAATAAATTTATTGATATAATTATTTAAAAGTAATAAATTTAACAAAAATGAATAATTCATAAAAATAGTTTATTTGGAATCATAGTTATTTTATCAAGTGAATTATTAACTTTTAATTACATTAAAAAATATTTTATTTTATTTCAAATAAATTATTTGTTATGAAAATTTATATTTTTAAATTTCAAAATAAACATCTTGTATATTAAAAACATACTGGTAATTCCAAACTTGTAACATGTTTTTTGGTATTATACCTAATGGATATATACCATTTAATAATGATCATATAAAAATTATATTACCCTTATTACATCCAATAAATTCATTTCATTCTAACTTCAAAAATCACACTTCTCATTTCATTGATTTTTATTTAGGGTTTTAAAAATTAATTTATTCATTCATTTTGTTTTTTCCATTATGGGGTTACATTGACTAACAGTGATTATCAAGGTTCAAGATCATCTATGGGATTTCGCAGTATTAAATTCATTATTTTTTCTATTTTTAACCCATTTTAATTTATACACTTTGAAGAGATATAATCATCTATGATATGTAATGCGTGGTTTCTTGTACTTTGATTATAAAATTTCATTATTGATGAACAAATTATTTTTAATTTGATTATTATTTTTATGTAATTTAGTTTCTCCTTATGTTTTCCATTCATTATTAAGAATAGAACAATCGACTTAGGGATATAAAATTCATACTTAAATATGTGATGTTATATTCTTCCCCTTTAAAAAATTATATCTATGTAATTTTAATTTTTATCATTGATGAATATTGATGAGGGAATTCATAACATATTCACGAGTCAAGATATAATTTCTAATGAGATATCTTCCTTGATATATTAGGTAATACTACGAAACTCATCATTTCTATCATAAACAAAATATGATTATATTTTCTTCTATCACACTCATTTGTGCCAAATATACCTCAATATATTTAATATAAATATCTAATTCTATCACCAGATTAGGCATAAATTAATTTAACTCATGGGAATTTAATTTACATGAATAAAATTCTACCACCATGTCATTTTTCATAAGGATACAACCATATAAAATCTTGGAAGAAATAATGTAAATCAAAAACATTTATTCATTGTAAGGTAGTATGACTCTATATGTATTAATTGGCCTTATATTGAGCTCCATTTAAGTTTATTAATATCTTTCCATAGGATCTTAACTACCTTCTTTGTTAACTTGGTTGGTGTATTTGAAACTTAGGAAAAATTTGTCACATAACATTGATAGTATCTGAATAATCCAAGAAAACTATAGTTCTATATCACAATGGTTGGTTTATGAAATTATTCAATCACAAATTTCATTTAAGGATCCATATATATACCTTATATTATGATTAAATGACCATTTATGTATACTTTTTAGAGCCAAAATTTACCCTTACTAAACAAATCATAGAGTCTCTCCAATCATAAGTTTTTAAGAACAATTATTAAATCCTCTCCTAATAATTCCTTTCACTTAAAATAGATGAAAATGTCATCATTAAGCTATATTAAAAAAATTCAAGGTAATATCTAAAGAATCTATTTATTAGATCTATAAATCTAAATTGGGGATTTGTAGGTATGAATGAAATTTTTACTAATTTATAGTGTCCGTATCTTTTATAAAATATTTTATGGGGTGTATATTCACTCCTTACCATTAATTATGGAATCCAAATTGAAGATTAAATATTAAGAAGTATTTATCCTCTCTATGTTCATCAATCACATTATTAATACAGGGAGGAGGATAATTTTTATTGATCATGATCTTATTATGTTTTCAATAATCAATGAAAATATGTATTAACCCATATTTATTATTGAAAATTAGAATTTGTTAAACACATAGTGAAATATGTAGAAATATAAAACCATTTTCCAAATTATCTTTTAGCTTCTTCTTAAATTATTTCAATTCAATTGGGGATATTTTATAAGGACTATTTGAAATTGGTAGAGATATAGGTATGAGATCAATTGAAAATTCAACCTATAATTCTTGGGGAAGATCATGTTGTTATTTAGGAAATGAATCAATATATTACCATAATATTGAAATGTATTCAATATCCAGTCCCTCACCTATCATTTGATCTCGGTATTCCTCATTTTTGGGTATCAAGACCCATAATAAAGAATTGTTTCCAAAGGGAGTTCATCATTATACATACAATGATATTTAATCATCAAATGATTTGGGATGTGAAATGAGATTTATCTCTCCCAAAAATTTATATAAACTCTATGAATAGAGAGTGAATCCATGAATAATATCACATCAAATTCTACAAATGGAAGAAGAACTATATTTTTAGGAAGTATCATCCCATGTACCACAATAAAAAAAGTGTAATATACCATGGATTTATTCATCACATTACTTGGTGTTTTTATTTATTTTCAATATCAAATGTTTAAGGGTATGTAATAATAATATTAAATACTATAAAATATAAGAAATAATTCATAGATATAGAATCAAATAAGATGTTCTTGATAATTATCATACCTATTACCTCCTTTGTTTGATGATCCTGTTTTATATAATTTACTTAAACCAAAATAGTTAACATGAGTAAAAAAAATAATATCTTATGAAATTTAAAAAATATTCATATGAATATGAAAAATTAATCCTAATATATCTTACTTTATAGAACCTTAATTGTATTCTATGATACTTTTAATTCAACCTAAGTATCTTTAATATGGGTACTCTTATTCTACTTAACCTAATCACAAAAAAATCTAAAATCTGCTCCAATACCAACTGAGATGGATGAATAATAACATATATATATTTTACATCATTTCCATAATTTAAACATTACATATGAAAAAAATCACGTGATCCTAGAACCCAAAGGTTTAGAGTCCTTATAAATTAGCTACATAAATGTCTTATTTCACATTATTTCTTCAACATCTCCTAGAAACTTCTTAACACATGAATTCATCCTAAACATGTTCTTTCATGTAATTTCTTGGGGAAATGGTAAAAATAAGGAGTTATATCAAACACTCAGTAAAGGAAAAAATGATCAATTATTTATAAATTGTTAGATCACAATAATGTGAGAAAACATGAACATGGGATAAATACCTGTTTATAAAGAACATAGATTCATAATAGTTGATAATAAGGCAAGATTGAAGGAAATAAAACCTCAAAAGGATCATCATGGAAGTATACCATATACCATTTCATAAAAATGCATAAAAATGAGATAATAATCATGTTTCATGGAGTATAACATTGGATTATGGTACAAGCACAAGCATAGGTAAGAAATAATTTTATGAACATAGATTAATGCGTTGAGGAACACATATAGATATGTGAACATAGTTAAATGAAATTAGGACCACACAAATAGAAGTGAACATATATAAATTAAATTAGGTTCACACATAGAGTTGTAAACATAGATAAATGCAATTGGGTCTATGCATAGAGTTATGAACATATCTAAATGTGATTAGGACCATGCATAGAGTTGTGAACACAATCAAATTTAATTAGGTCCATAAATATAGTTGTGAACATATCTAAACACAATTATTTCCATGCATAAAGTTAAAAATATAGATAAATATAGTTAGGTCTATATTTAATGTGGTGAACATAGCTAAACATAATTACATACATGCATAGATATATGAACATTAATAAACACAATTAGGTTCATTCATAGAGTTGTGAACATATATAAACATAATTAGGTTCATGCAAAGTGTTGTGAAGATATATACATGTAATTTGGTAAATTCATAAATTCATTATATTATGAGATATAAAACTTTACTCATTGGATTAGAGGGCTATATTGTACCCAACTATCATATATTGATAACCCAAACATATGTGTATCACATCAGAATGAGTGCATTCATAATTACATTATAGCATAATTAACCCATGAGAATGAGATGAGTTTCATGAAGATTTACATAATAAAATTTCATCACCAATCTAGATAAATAAGGTGGATGGTATCATTAGAGCATATTTCTAATGAAGATGAATAAAAATCAATGGATGTTAACATAAATGAAAAAATTATAAGTGTATTAGAAAATTTAATTGAAAAATAAGAAGGGTTATCATTTAAATTTTGGTAAGTGTTATTTTAAAAAGAAATAATTTTAAAAACATTTTTTTTGGAAAAATAATGACAATGTGAATATAATTTAGTTTTTAAAAATGGAAACTAGTAAAGGAGGATTTTTAATGAAAATACAAGAAAACGAAGAGAGAAAGAAACCATGCGAAAAAAGTAAAAAATAAGATTCATTTCACATTTTTGTAAAGAAACTAAAATTAAATAATAAATAAAATAATCCAATAATATCATTGAGGATAAGAACTTTCAAAAAAGAATATGAAAAACATGGACATGGAGGAGAAATATTCCTCATAAAAAAAGTGATAAGTTAGGCTCCACTTACAAGCATCCTTTAAATTGAATTATACACCAACGAGATTTGAATAGGTAAGGAGACATTTAAACCCCAAAAAATAACCACATCATAATAAAATATAAAGGTTTATAGAGAGAACCAACATACAATTTACTTTTATGGAATTTTAATAAAAAAAATATTGATCTCAAAGTGAGATAAAAAATGAAACCCTTAAAACTTTGGCAACTTTTGAATCAAAATTTATTGAGAGAGAGAACTTTAAATGGACCCTTAAATAAAAATAATAACATTATAACTTTTATAAAATATGTAAAATAGTTAGTTTATATAACATATAAATGATAATAGGTGTATAATAAGAAACATGTCTCAATGAAGTGAAATTGAGGTAAAAAACCCTTAACTTATATTCCTACTCTATTGAACGCAATATAAAATCTTGTAAAATAATTTTATGTTTAGTATTTATATATATAAATACCATATTTATATTTACTTTCCAAAACACCCTTTATTAATAATTTATACTTATACATTTATGAATTATTATTTGTTTAAATTAATATTCAAGTGTTAATTGTCTCACTTGTTTCATGAAATCTTCTGTATGTAAGTTTATATCCTTGACCCTTTATCATGTTTCCATGAACTCAAAAATGGAAATGGAGATAAAATAGGTGTTTTTTATTTATTATTTTAGTTAGATCCCCATTTTCTGAAAGTTATAGTGATAGTTCATAAAGGGTAGTTAAAATATTTTTTTTTTTGTGAATTCATATTACCCAGAAAGTCAGTCAGAGGCTAGCCTCCAACCATTTATTAAAATAAAGAAAAAGTTTAGGGACATGCACTTAAGCTCAAAATACAAAAACTAAAAGTCATAAGAACCGTACCCATCACCATCTCCATGGTAGAATGCTTCCTCTGCAGTGACTGTCTCCCATTACGAGATCTCATAATGTTTCAGGACTTTGGAATACTTCCTCCTGAGATTTAATCGCTCCAAAGAAATCAACTCATTAGAAGATAGCATACTCTTATTCACTCATGACACAACTTCCTTTCTAAAAGATGACCAAGTAGACATCGACTATGGAAAAAAGGAGTAATCTTTCATTGGACTTCGTCACGTTGCATCGGTTATCTCCTCCTGATTCTCAGACATTTTTACCTTCCCGCCCTAGACAATACTACTATAAGAGGGAATAACCATGTCACCATTTTCTTTATCACTCTCGGAGATATCCCCCCACTTTCAAGGGATAACCTCCTCTTGATAATACCCTGACTGAGTATTAGTATCAATCATTGCTAAGAATTGCGGTTGCTCTATCATTTCATTATTTTCACAAGGCGCCATCTTCATTTGTTCATTTCCAACATCATCCTCTGGAGACCCAACCGGCACATTGCCACCATTGTTCACCAAAGTAAAAATGTCCACATCCTCATGTACAAGAATCTGAAAACGGTTGCCCAACTGAACTGTAGTCAGAACCCCTCCATCATCATCAGCCCGACCACATCTCCCATCAATACCTGCCTCCAAAACCCCCTCTATCGGACCATCAAGAACTATAGGGGAAGACTGCAGCCCCACGGCCATGCTGTTTCCAGCTAGCTCACCCCCGGCACTAGCAGCATGGTTATCAGCCTGCATCACTTCAACCACCACTTGCAGATCACTCCTTAGCCGTTTAAGGACTACAACAACCGTTGGGTTTTGATCCTTCCTATACACCCCATCAATAGCAACTGGTTCCACAACCCTATTACACAACTGCAACAAGGGCCTGACCTCATCAGCCAAGCCTCCAGCAGTCCCGTCCCTATAGGATTTACACCCAGACACAGTGTGCCTCAACCCATCCTCCCTCTACAAGACCACATCAACCCCCTTCCTCACACTGAGATCATTTGACTCCTCTGAGACCTACCTCGACTCGCTAAAAGCTACAACCACCTTCGGGCTAGCCTGATGCTCCGCATCCTTCTTCAGCGACCCAGCATCAGCAAGCACCTCATCAGCCGGCAGAGACTGATTCCTTGCCGCTTGCCAGATTCCTCGACGACGAGCCTCCTGCAGGTGATATGAACGCCCCTTCCTGTAAACCCCTGAAGAGTGTCCCAATCTATGACAAGAAGAGCATAAATTCTTCCAGTTCTCATAAACAATTTACTGCTTATACCTATACTCCTCCCCGATCGTGATCCAGACATATTCAAAAGGTGTACGAGACGCATCCATTTCCACGCAAACCCGTGGGTTCACCGGGTGACACAAAGCCGCATTATGGCTATCTGAACACAAGAACCTCCCAATGAGATTACCTAGAAGTCTAATAATAGAGGGATTCTGAAACGACAAAGGGAGATTGGGGAAGATTACCCAAACTGCAGAAGCCGGTGATTCACGGTTCATATGAAATTCAAAGGACCAGCGGAACAGAAAAAATCAAAACTTGTTGACGCTACGCGGCGCGCTAGACCAAGCTTTGATAAGATCCAACTCCGATTCAAACCGAATCAAGATGTGCTAACTTTCGAGCAATCCAACTGTCACCCGCTCAGGGAGATCACATTCACCAAATATGAACCTGTCGAAATCATCCACCGAAGGTCTCCTCCACTTGAACTGAGCGACCCACGTGAGATTCAGCAGTGCAGAGGTTTCCATGAATTCTGAGGTCTAGATTTGCAGATTAGGAAAGCCATCAAAGAGCTCCGGAACCCTAGGGCTTAACTAAACCTCTGGGAAAGGAGGTAGGAAATCAGGATTCGAGAAAGGCTGAAAAGGGTATCCCGTTCTTCCAATGGGTAACGATGCTCCCTCCCCCACCATGGGGGGAGGAGCTGGTGTAGGATCCTTCGTCGTCACCGAGGGAAGGAGAGCATCGTGGGATCCGCCATCGTCTCATCTCCTCTCTCAGACGTGTTGTTCTTGTGAATTCATATTAAATAAAAAGTATTGATTTTGTTAATGAATATAATTAAATATATTAAAATTAAAAAATTAATAAAAAAATTAAATTAATAATTATTACATCATATTACTATTATTGATGTTTTCTTACTCATTCATGATGGTAATGTTATAGGATGTTTATGCAGGTGGTAGAACTGACCCAAACAAGAATATTTTATAACTGATGAATGAGTGAGATTAAATATTTATATTATGATAATATAATTCTTAATTAATAATAGTGATTTTAATATTACAATTTTTTTTATAATTATATTTAGTATTAATGAATACGATAATGTAAATGAAAGGAATGTAGAATAACTCATTGATTACTTTGAAGGAATCACCCCTTCTCACAACGTATTCCTTCTGAATGATAGAATTAGACCTCATTATTTTAAAATAGGTTACCAATTATGGTATAATAATTTAATAAAGTGAATTTAGGCTATTATTAAAGAGTAAAAATAAGTGTAGGAGCAGTTTTGAGTGTTTGGAAGAGATATCCTATTATAGGAGAAAGTGTGGGAAATTTCTTTAGAATCTTGAGTTGGGTAAAGGGTAAAAAGGTAATTTATAATTTTTTTACATCATTTTAACTTCATAAAATCGATCAATTTAAATTTACCACCATTTACCCCATTTAATTATTTACCACATTAATTAATTTTTTACTAAAAATATAAGATACCCCATTTAAACTAATTTCATTGTATTGATTCCAAATTTTTAGTCCATTTAATATATTTAAATTTATAGTTATTATATATTTAACTTTTAAATGAAAACATACAATATATTGAGGTAACTGTTTGTGTAAATAATAAATTTCTAAACATTAACTTTTCATATTATTTCATAACAATTATTAATCTTCACATGAGTAATAAATTATTTTTTATACCTATAAAAATTATATACTAATAAAATTATCCTTAAACCATGATTTAATTATTTTGTTAAAAAGAAAATGTGTAATGAAATCTTTTTTATAAAATTGTATTCTTAAAGATAAAAATTAATTTATTATTATTCTTTTCAAGGTAATAATAATAAAACTATTGTTAAATTATTTGGTTATAAAAAATTAATTTCATTAAGATTATTCTTTTCAAGAAATCTATTTAAATTATTAAAATAAATAACTTATATAAAAAAATTCATTGGAAAATATGTCTTTTTAGAATTAAACGGTTTTATCTTTATTGTTAACTTAATAATAATAAATTCCTGAATATTTATTTATTTATATATATATACATATAATACAATTCATGAAATTAAATTATCTAAATATGAGAAAAAAATTTATAATATATAAAAAAAATGTTTTTAAACAAATTTTTTTGTATAACCATAAATAATTAAATTATTATTTCTTAAAGGTAGTTATTAAATTATTTTTCTAATAATTTATTTAATTTTATCAATATATTTTATTTCTATTATTATTTAAAATTAATAAATTAAACAAAAATAAAAAACTACAAAAAATTCCTTCTTTAGAAATAAGGTTATTTTATCTAGTGAATTAGTAATTTTTAATTCTATTTAATAATAACATAAATTATTTAGAATAAAAATTTATAGTTTTTAACATCTAATTAAAATTCATGTATATTGATAATATAGTGGTAGTCCCAAACTATAAACATGTTTAATGGTATTATACCCAACATCCATATACCCTTTAATATAGGTCATATAATTACTATATTACCCCAACTAAATTCCATAAATTTATTCCATTATAACTTCAAAAAAAACTTTTATCATTGATTTAATTTTCCTTTAAGGTTTTACAAAATTCTTTTCCCATTCATGATATTCTTTCTCATTGTATGTTTAGTTTCACTAACAGTGATTCTAAAGGGTTAACAAGATCATAGGTATTTCTTATTTTTAATGATATTATTATTTTATATTTATTATACCATTATAATTTAATTACTTTTAAGGGATGTAATCATCCATGATATATAATAATAAATGGTATTTAATACATGTGATTGTCTACTTTTGTTGTAATATTCCATTATGAGTGAATATATTGTTATTAATTTGATTAATTTATTATATAATCTATTTTAGACTTATGATTTGATTCATTATAAAGAGTAAAATAACTAACATGTGGAAATAAATGGCATACCTGAATTTGTGATGTTACACATAGGGTCCCCCATCACAATTTTCATTCATCATTCAATACTGAAATAACATTTCCAAAAACAATTTGTTATGTCCAAATTGAATATGCGGGTCCTTATATTACAATAATTTTACATAATTATATCGAATACAGAGGGTGTTGAAAATTTTGTAGTTGGACACATTTATAGGTTATAATTAAAATATAATTCATCCTAACTTTCTATTCAAGATTCATCTCCTGATGAGCATCTATATTCTATGAGTTATTGTATGTGGTACACTAATATAAAAAACTACTTGGAAATATATGTCATTATAAAATTCATAGTAACTAAAGATAATAAAATTTAAATTTTTGATGTATAACAATATATGTTCAATTATCCCTACTTCTATGAGTTTATCATTGACCAGATTATTATAAAATGTGTCTTAGAGGCTGAACAAGAGTTCATTCTAATTTGTTATTATGGAGAAGAATATGGAGGGAACATTTCTATAAATAATTTTAGTGAAATTTTTTCATAAAGTGGTATATTTTAGCTTGGACTCACTAGGTATTCCTTTAAAATTTTAAAAACCTCTCCTCAGTGTTAACAACTAGAAGTGATCACTTAAAGGATCCAAATTCTCATTAATCCAATCCTGATTATATAATTTTTTGTTATAGTGGAATTAATTTTATAGGAACCTTCACAAACTATAGGGGATATATATACATACTCTTAGCCTTATATTAAATGTCTATATGAATAAAGGTCATTTACAATAAGTTCAACAATCACTAGGATGTGATTAAGTTCCTTAAAGAAAATGTATTTTTTAGATTGAGAATTCCTAGGGCTATTATCAGTGACTTTGGAACCCATTACTGCAATCATACCTTCCAAATAATAATTTCAAAGTGTGGGATATCTTATAAAGATCCAATTTATTACCACCCTAAAACCAATGGTTAAGATGAGTTGGAAAATAGGGAAATGAATAGAATTATAGAAATTTTTTTAAATCCATTTATAAAATATTTTTTTCATAAATATATTTGATTTAATTTAGATATATAGAAATATATAACAACCCATCTTAGGAATATAAAAATTTGTAAAGTCTATCCAATTACCTGTTAAAATTGAGAACAAGGTTTTTGGTGAATCAAAAAAATAAATTTTATCATTTCCTTGGCTATAACAAAGAGGAATTTGGACCTTAATATACATAAGAAAATTATGATATAGGCTTAAAAAACTTTAAGGATCAAGAAATGTATAGTTAAAGACTAAAAATAAATGATTTATACAATGAAACACTTTTAACCGAGGAATTTTTTTCTCTTATATAGTTCTAAACTTCATTTTCATCGAGGGAATTTGTGGTTGAAATGTTTGAGGTCATACGCTATGCATCATGTCTACCCTTGTGGGACCATTTAGTTTCAAGAACCCACTAGTGGTCACATCACTAATTTCAATGGTCATATGATAAAGAAATTCATATAATCGTACTATAATCATGAATTTTAAGAGGATTTGAATCATCAAATCTATGAAGTAGACAACATTTGATAAGTTAGGGTGTTCATATCAAGTTAAAAACTTGAAACTAAGAACATTCCATGAGGAAACCATGTTTTTTAGATGTTTTATTTTATTATTTTTGGTTTTTTGGTTTTTTCTTCATTTAATAAAAAAGTGTTTTTATTCCTTCTCTTAATTTTTTAGTTAAGGAACCCCCTTAGGGTTTCCATTATGATCTAACATATTTTTTTTATAAGAATCATGAGCTGATGATGTTCTCGTATTTTTAAATGAACCATATACTTTTATAGTTAAAACCCAATATTCAATTATCCATGATATATTTTCATGTGAAATAGACATTTAATGATCTATTTCATGTTGTTGGGTATTCATATTCAAAATGTGTTATTTTGACCCCAGAATTCATTTCATTTTTTATTATTTAACTTCTCTCATCCACCCCTACCCCACCCCATATATTTTCTTCTTTAAACTATAGGGGAAGTTTCATTATATATTGGAGGTTAAAAATATATTTTTTTCCTTAAAAAAATTGGAGCATCAATGAAAGATTTTATCTCTTGATTCTCCCATGTGATAATTTAATTTATAGACATTAAAAGTAAATATAAAATAATGTTTGATGACTTGATTCTTATATTTAACCTAGTTTAAGTTCATGAGAATAAATGTAAGTAATAATTGTTGTACAATGTGATTTTACACCATCTACATTTTCATCCATTAAATAAAAATCCACAATGAACATCCTTTTTATTATAGGGTGTAAATTTGACTTATTAGGGTATATAGGTTAATAAAATAAGAATTTCCCTCATTTTAAGATTAATTTGATTATCCAAAAAATTATGAAAAATAAAAAAATGTTCATAGAGGAATAAATTGAATTAATGTGTGGATTTTGGAACTTGGGGGGGGGTATCAACTCCATAATTTTCTATCCCATGTTTTATATTTCTATCTCTATTTATGGTATTTTGAATTTTTTTTGATTAATTTAACATGATATGATGATTTATAATGTGATCATAACTTGGTTCCTTAAGGTCAATATATCTATGTGTCATCAACAAAAATTTTCTATAGGGTTGATTGATAATAATTTAATTACAATATAAAATTAAAAGAAAATAAAAACAAAAAAATTAAAATAAAAATGAAAAAATGAGTACTCATATTAAGGTTGAAATTTGATTCCCACCAAGCATTTTCCTCCTTTCCCCTTGAATAAAAACGAACCCCCATGTATTTTTGTGATAAATAACACATATTTATTCTTAATTGGTTTGAATAGAAGGTGGTGGTAAAATTGAATAAAATAATATTATTGTCCATAGTGTTTGATTATTTAATTACATTTTTAAATTAATTTTTATTGGTTGAGTGATTTTTTATGTATGTTATTAATGGTTAACATTTCATGTTAACATGTACCTAAAAGGGGGATTTTGTTTTCATCTTGGTTTAGTAGTGATTTGTTAAAGACTAGAAAATCTCAAGTTGTGGGTGTGATTACCACTAAAATTGGATAATATTCATTTCATTTTAATGTTTTTCATCTAATTAGTTGTTCATAAATTATTATACTAGCACATTTTATATTTTTAACTTCATTTACCATTATTTTTGTAATTATTTTTTTAAACACATTAATTCATATCACATTTTTTGACACCTCATAAAATAATATATATTAATTATTTGAATTTTAAATTTTAGGATAATGTTTTTGATGTATTGGGAAATATTTTTAAGTTCTATAGTAAGGGAATATTCAAAATGGATGGTAGAAATTTTTGGGCATCTAATCTATAAGTTTCTGGGAAAAGAAAACTAAACACCTGTGCACTAAAATGGATGTCACGTCCACATTTCAAGTACAATTAAGTTATAATTTCAAGTGATGATTGATAATATCTTTTGGAGAATTTAATTCAACTATTCACCAATATAATTCACTCATTTTGAAGGTTATTTAGGCTTCCCAGGTAAAGTATAAATTTTAAGCCAAATTTCAAGGCCCAAAACGATTGCCAATAATTTTTATTCCAACTTTTTAATTGATATTACCATTGGGATAATATTTTACAAAATTCACTAAGAAATTTCATTCCATATTTTATTTTATTTTATTACCAATCCATGTTCATACGTATTATTTTTTTATAGTGTACTAAAAGGAAAGATAAAATAATGCATGAAATATTGGTAATAATGGAAATTCAATTGTCCAGCCACTTTCCACTTAAGTTTGGAATACCCTAATAATTTGGATGAATTTTAAATTTCAAGTTAGACCCAATCATCCAAAAATCTATATATAAGAAATATTTTAGGAAGTAAATTGGAGTATATTTTTTAGTCTTTCTTTGTAATGTTGTGCTATCATTTTATTATCATAATCTTATTCTTCAATTTTAAGTTCCTCAAACCTATAACGTGTTTTAAAAACATTTATTACTTATTATATTATCTTCTTCTAAAAAACTTTAGTTCCATGATAACTTTGTATCAAGGAGTGAATATTTTCACACAATAAGTTATAAAATTATTCACATAATGGTGGACTGCCTAATATTTGATTATTTTCTCTTATTCAATCCTATTTTTATGAGTTAACATCCTTCCTCCATTGAGATATTTTCCTGAATGGAGGGATAACCATATTATGAGTTAATTTTATGTAATTTCATGGGGTGGGTTTTATGTTATTTAATATTATTTAAAAAACTTTTTATTATATTTTTTAGATTTAAATTTGATGAATTATTTTTGTATTCTTATTTGTTCAATTTAAAATCTACATATTTAGTGTGATAATAAGATTTTATACCCTATAGATATCATGAAAATTATTCTATAAGTGTTTAGCTGATTTTATTTTTGAGTTTTGTAGGGATTAAACCAATGAATGATGAGGTACGATATTATATTATTAAATGGATATCTATTGAATTAATGAAGCATAATTTTTCATGAAAAATAAAACCAATTCAATCTAGCCTTAACAAAAACCTAGTATTAATCCATCTTCATTAATCACTTTAATATGAATCTTATAATTTTTCAATCTTCAAAAAATCACCATTATAGTTGGAAACATTATATAAAAAACAACCATTAATAAATGTGTATCTTTTGTCCACTTCTGAGACATCTATGGAATTAAAAACCCTATATATGCAACAAGAGACCATTTCAACCCATAGTTAAAATTTATGTGATCCCATTTTATTATTATAATTTGAATATTCATGTTTATTTACTTTAAATAAGTGAACCCATTATTGAATCGTAACAAAAATTGTTGTTATTTCATAAATGATAATGTTTCTTTTAGAAATAATGAAATTAATATAATCAATAATCTGTAATAATTATCCTTTTTAAAAACCATTTTTATATTTGGTTAATCAAAATAATTATTCAATGATGTATTCTCATTTTCATTTTTTAAACATTTTTAATGAAAACTAAGAAATTAATTCTCATAACATAATCCTTATACATCCTATGTTTCTTGTAATATATTTCACAATTTTCTTCTTTACTAGGGGATTCAATAGAGTTCTTGGATTGTTACTTATAATACTTATTTTCTACATCATATGAATATTACTATTCTATTTAAAATGATTCATCATAATATGAAACTTGTTATTTAAATAGAGTTTTATTACTTTTTTATAAAGTAGACTTACCTTTTCCTTTAGATAAATTTATTTCACCTCTATCATTGCACACCTTTCTGTTCTTATTTATTGATATTTTGGATTAATCATCTTCATCCTAATCATAATTCATCTCATATTAACTAGCTAAAACATTTCCATTTTTTCCATAATTGATACATTTTAAAGTAATTTTTACCTTTAATTACTTTTTAATTTTTAGAATACATTTCTGAGAAGTGAGATAAACTCATTTTAATTCATTTCTTCATAGTCAGGCTCGTATTCATTATAATAATATTTATTTTCTTGCCATTGATCTCCATGTCTTTGATGCCTTAAAGACAATATCCTTATTTTTCACCTGTTCATCTCTAATGTGGGAAATATTCTAATTTTATAAGTAATCAATATATTATTGAGTTATTTAATTATAAAATTTTATATATCTTGATACTAGAGTGATGAAACCTTTGTTTCATATTTAATGGGTAGGATTATCTTTAATTCATTCATGATGGATGAATCACAAGTGTTTCACTGTAACATTTAATAAAGATACGAACCTTTTTCACCCATATAAAAAATGAATCCATATATACATTCTCAACCATCCCTGGTTCTTCTAATTGAGTTGATAATATTGAATCCATGAATTTATCATATTATAGTCTATTTAAATATTTTTTTAATTTATTTCATATGTAATTGGATATTTTTTAACCCATCATCTTTGTTAATTACTTATTCAATATTGATTGCAACATTAATTACAAATACTTCCATTAGATTTAATATTATTCAGATCCAACAAAGTTTAATCTTCTCAAACTTTGGGTGGAATAAATTTATTAATAGTGATTCCAATTATGTCTAATCCAAACAAAGGAAAATATAAATTAATTATCTCTTATAAAATTGAAACATCTTTCCATTAAACATAGGAATTCCATTATTATTGAAAGAATCAATAATCTCCATAAAAACATTAATTTATAGATATTATCAATATAAATTAAATTGAATATCCATTAGAGTTAACTTGGATTGGATTCTAATTGTTGTTCTTATATGATATTGAAGATCACTAAGAGGGGGCATGAATAAGTGGTCACAAATACATTTCTAAAATAAATTTTTTCTCCCATTTCTAGTAAATGTTTTATATCCTTTACTTGGCCTATAAAATAAGGATAAAAAATAAAATAAATTACAAAACATAGGGTTTTATACATGATTCACCATGTCTTTATGAGTGGATAGTTTTTGGTGATCAGTGAGTGTTGTCCTACATATTATGGTCTTTGTCTTATTATCAATAAAGAATAAGATAATGTATGAAGATAATAGTTAACTACTTATAAAATTTATCCCAAAAATCACATCATGAATCCTGTATATACTTATAAAATAGTAACAAAATATCTTGAATAATGATAAATAATGATACAAATTGATAAATTTTGATCTTATTCTTTCCTTCACAAGTTTTTTTATCCACTATAAAAGTTTGAATATTTTTCTATCAAAATATATCAATTTTCTCTCAATAAATCTCTATGAAAATCTTGATTGACTATCTCTACCATTCTATAATAGAATCTAAAATTATGTATAGTGATCCTAAAATAACAGTGAGATACTTGAAACCATAATAAAGTCACTGGTCAAACTAAGATAAAAAGAGTTATGGATACAATATTATTAATTAATAATCACAATCAATAAAAATATTTCATAAAATATACATAGATCTCAAACACTTTATAACATGATCAATTTCATCATACTTATTTCAAAAATCATAGAATTCAGTTCTGACATGATGATTTCAACATATTTATTAGCATAAACACTAAAATTAAATTATAGTCATCCTCCATATTCCTTATATAATTAACTTCCAATTGAACATTATTCACTATCATAGAAGATTTTGGCAGTCCTTCCAAAACATGTATGTTTTTTTTAGAGTTTTAATCAACATCTTCCAATGGCCTGAAGGCCTTTAATTTTTATTGATTTTTGATAATCCTCCTTTCAAGGGGTGAGGTGGAACCCTTACAAGGCCCGTAGGCATAAGTATTACATGGCCCATATTCCTTAGAGGAATTCATTTCCAGTAGGATTCAAACATTACATACAACCTTGACTAACTACTTGGAACTGCTCCTCCCCAGCATCTTCATCATGAAATAAACTCTCCACCTTCGCAAGGCTGTTCTTCTAGGCATTCTCATGCATGCACAGGCTTGTCCCGATGGCAGGTGTCATAACCTATCATTCTTGAAATCCGTTTAGCTTCTGTTCTGTTGAAATCTCCTTGCTCATCCTCCTTGTAAATCTTGTTCCTCATAGGTCATCTGGTTTCCATCCACACTTAAGGTGGCCCGAAGGCCTTGAGGTGGCCTGAAGGCCTTACTGACCCAAATGCCTGGGTGGACCGAAGGACTTAAAGGACTTGGGGACCAAATCGGTGGCCCGAAGGCCCAAACGGGGGCATATTCCCAGCTGCTACAGTGCCAAACAACACCTGCTATAGAACCTTCTACAGTACTGCATAGTTCCCGCTACAGTACCTGCTATAGTACTGCTACGGTACCAGAAATGATGTCTCTACCTGGATTTGATCCCCAGTCTCCTAGATGCACTTACGGAGTCCTTACCAACTAGGCTAAGGCTCATGTGCTTTAATCAACCAATTCTCTTAAAAAACACTCTTATTAATACATAATCAACATTTAATCTACTATCATTAATATATGTTCATTCATTTATCTTTTTAACGAAGTTATACACATTCACTTGAATTATTTTTCAATAATATATCTGGAAAAATTATTCAAAAACATCTCACGATCCTTCATCATTTAAAATTTTTCTCCTTACATAGTGTTTTTTTTAATTTTTTTCATAATATTTTCTCCACATAGTCAATTGAAGTTTCATCTTGAGGGACTCGACTTCACCATTAATCCTTCTCCAATTATTCATATTATTTTTAATCATTGTATTGAAAACTATAATCACCTATCTTGATTTCATTATTACCTTTTTTTCATCTTTCATTCCAACTTCAATGTTAACTAACCTATTGGTTTGTTTTCTATTCATATTTCATAGATATTCTATTACACTATAAATAAAAAAATTAATCTTATATTCATTTTCACTATCTTCATAATCAATGGAACCATACTATCTATAAGTAACAAACTTAATTCATTCAAGTAATCCTTTAGTGAAATTAAATAAAATATCTTGTATATCATTACTAATAAAACCAACTAATGAGAGTTTTTCAAAATAAATATTTAGAATTATTTTCTCTCTTTTCAGAAAAACATCCATTCCTAAATACTCGTCATTATATAATTCTAACATAATAATTCTTCTTCTTCTTATAATATCCCATTTTCAGACCACCAAATTAATATCAAATAGTAAGGATAAACTTTAAAATCAAAAACAGTTAATATAATAATTAAAATTGTTGAACCAATAATAAATATAAGTACTCAAAAAATATAAATTATAAAGTGAATAATATAAAATATAATAAAATGAGCTAACTATATCACTGATATAAATTATTGAATACTAGAAACTCAAAAATAAATAGAGTTAACCATAACTATGATACCGACCATTAGTGTTAATAAGTCGGTTACAAGGTCCTAAAGTACCATGTGTCTCTCTAAGATGGTGGATAATCCGAAAATTTAAAGTTCCTGACTCTTATTCTCTCCCTCTCCTACTTACTCTCTCTCACTCTCCATCCTATTCTCCCTCACCACCTCCCTTCCTATATCACTGCAACTCTCTATCTCTCTCAATATATCCCTATATCTTTAATTCTATCCATCTCCCTATACATCTCCCACTCTCTATTTCTCACTCCCTCCCTCTATCCCTTACCCCTTCCTCTCTCTTTATCTCCCTTTCTCTCTACCATTCTCTTTATATTTATCACACTCCACTACTCTATCATTATTTATATCAACCCTCCACCCTTCACTTTCTCACTCCCTCACACCCCTCCCTCTCGCCCTATAACCCTATATTCACCCCTTAAATTTTTCCCCTATTCCATCATCACCTAACCACTATATTATTTCCCTATCCCCTGCTTCCTATAATCCCTTATCTCTATCCCAATCCCTCCCTCAACCAATCTTCACATCTAAATCCCACTACCCCTCCATTCAACCTAATTTTCCCCCTCTATCCCTGTCCCTCTACCTTCACACCACCCACATCCCCTACTCTCTCTCTTTATCTATTTCTCTCTTCCTCCCTATTATTTACCCTATCCATATCCCATATTATCTCTTCCACTCCCTCAGTCACTTGTTTTATTCCCCTCCTTCCCCCTTTCTTCCTCCCTCTCTCACCCTCCCTCTCCCCCTCTCATAATATATTTAATTTCTCCCATATTCCCCCCATGTAATTATCCCCTACTCTCCCTAAATCACTCCCTACCAATCCCACTCTAACTCACCCTCTTAGTCACTCAATATATCTACCACTATATCCCTATCTCTCAATTCCCCCTAACTCCCCATCTCCCACGTTATCCCTTTATACCCCCTCCCTCTATTGCGCCCACTCTCCACACTTCTCTCTATCCATATCCCCTCACCCTCTCTATCTCACTTTATCTCTAACCTTATCACTCTCCTTAACTCACTCAAATTCCCCCTAACTCAGTCTCACCTCTTTACCACAATATTTTCTCCCACCAAGTTTTTATCCCTCTCCCTAACCTCCTTTATTATCTTATATCTCTCTATATCCCTAATTTTCTAACCCCATTTACCTCCCTCCACCACCCCAAACATTCATCCAACCATTATACCCTCTTCTAAATATCTCATCCTCTCTCTACCTACCTCTATCCCCATATCCATCCCTCATACCCTCTCCCTCACTTCCTAACTCTACCCCACTATCCCTACTCCTCACTACTTATTTATTCCCTCTCCCTCTTGAAAGGACCAATCTGGGCCTATGTGATCACTGAGAGAGGGATTGACTGAATCCATGATCTTATATATATTTTTTGTTTTATTTATTAAGAAACAAATTTTACCTCCTTTTACGTAGATATTATTCTACAAAATATAAGAAAACATGAACAACCACAACAACATAGGTATTTACAAGGTTCACTACTCAATAAGAGTATATGGTCCTTTTTATGGTTTAAAAGTAATCCATGAACACAAAAACCACTAAAAAATAATCCTTCTAGTTGTTAAAAAAAATAAGGTAATAACCTTTTACTTGTTTAGAACTATAGTTAATAGATAGTTGATGTGTTACTTACATAGATAAATAATATAACAATATTTTGTAACAACTATAACAAACTTAATTAATAAGATTCAGTATGTTGTCACTGTGCAACTTAAAATTTCTCCACACATTATCTTCTTGAAAGTTCATATTCACTTTCTTGTATATAAGTTATAATAACCTTTTCTTAGAATCATGTAGGATACTATCCATCCAATCTTTCTTCTATCTTATTTACATAGTCTAATGAGACTTCATCTAATACCATGTTCTTTTAATTACATCCATCTATTCAATGAACTATGTTTTGTTGAACACCTCTTACTATGATTTTTCCTATGCCTCTTATACTTATTCTTATGATCTCTTTGTCACACTATCTATATAATACCAACTTATAGGAAGATTATGTTTAGTATTCATCAGACTGATTCCACTTTAATCTTTTTTTATTGACTCTCCACATCGGCATCACTTTTTCCCATCCATAAAAATAATCAACACACAAATTCACAAAAACTTCACCCATTTATATAGATGGATTTCTTATAATAATTAAAGTTGAGGCATGGATGTCAAATTAAAATGTCCCACTCAAAACATTGTGTGACATGCTTAGAAACTTCTTTGCATTGACCGCAGTAAAAACTCATAAAAAGTTGGATATTTCCTTAATAATCAATGTCAATATTATTCATCAACCATATTGATAACTCATCAATAATTTTGGATCTTTCTCCACGATATTTTGGATATTGAACAATCATTATTTCATCATTATGTTTAATATATTTATGAATTTTTCACAAATCCCTTAGATCCTTCCCTCTGGAACATCTCCTCAAGATTATTAAAACTAATGAAACTTTGACCGGTGTTCCTAAAAAATTTCATTGGATCCTCTTAGGAGAAATTTTACAAACACTTTATCCATATGATTAATTTAATGAAAAACCTTTTACAATTCAATTCATGCAGAATCCTCTAACTGATGGACCTTATATGGTTACTTCTATCCGATCACATCAGATGCAATAATCAGTCCGATGACTCACATAATTTATATTCACATATAAGAAAAAAATATTTTTCCAAATGACCTTACAAAAGGTCTATATACTAAATTAAGTTCAATTAAATTTAGTTTTACATCTATTAATCTTTCACAAAACCTTATATTCAATGAACTTAAAACTGAAGTCAAATTAGTGATCAATATTGGATGACAATGTAAAATACTATCCAATGTTCTCCTTATAGTAATATTTCATAGAGACCACTATTTCACACTTCTAAAAACTTCCTTATATTGAAAAAAATTATAAACAACTAATTTATAGAACTTTTTAACAGAAAATAAAATCAATAAACTCAATACAACATACTTTTTACAACTTTATAACATAATATTTGAATAGCCACACCTTTGACTAAAAAGATATATTTGATGAACTCCTTGGATCTTTCTATAATGATCATTGTGCATGTAATTGTTATTACCCCACTTTCTACATAAGCTTTATTCATGAAATAGTTTAGTACTCATGATGTTTTAAACTTATTAATAAAAAATAATCATCTATGTTACTTCATAAAATGATCTATCTGATAAAACTTGTATGAGTTCATGCATAAAAATTAAACAGAAAAATCTATCTGATCACATCTGACTGATAGAGTTCATCCAATGAACTCATATCATTTGAATACATCTGATACACTAGATCTAATAAACTTTATTAGATCACCATTAAACTAAAGAAAACCAAAGTAAGGCAATTTATGTTAGAAAATAAAAGACAACACTTTGAGAAACCCTTCTTCCTTCAATTTCTTCTTAAAACATATCTAAACTTCTTGGTCTCAAAAATACCCCCTTTGAATTTTTTATCAACCAAGGAATATAATTAATGAAAAATTTGAAACAAAATAAATGGATTACTTATCCAACAATTCTAATTATACCTGAGAAAACTCAGTGTAGGGAAAAAGTGTCATTAAACAATAATACAATGTATTCCATAGGTAGTGGCATAATATTATTTTATTGGAAACATCTCAAAATTTTCCTATCACTTTGTAATTTCACCATAAATCACCTTCAACCTACAAGAAAAAATTTTCCTACATCAACTTCAGAAAACTATTAAAATAGTTCAAACTTGCTAAAATCATATATTAACCCTTCCAAGAACCCCCTAAGTATATTCACTTCCTTAAAAAGGTCCAAAAAATAGCAATTGATAGGTTTATGGTAAAAATTTTCTCCCTATTTTAAAACACTATCCAATGAAAAGATGATAGAGGGTATGTGATTCAATTACATTATCCTTGAAGAGAGGGAGTTTGAACACCCATTATCAACTTTATATTATGAAATGTTTCCTTAAGAAATGGATTAGTGAAGATATCAGTAACTTTCTTTATTATAGGAATAAAATACAACTTCAATTCATTCCTATACAAATTATATTTATTAAATATATATTTTATATCAATATTATTTGAAGGATAATTTTGCATAGGATTATTAGTTAGATTTATAGCACTTTAATTATCACAACCCAAGAGAAGGTGAAACTTCACATCAAGTAACAAATATTCCAACCGTTCCTTTATCAATATATATTTTTTTGGATTCATTGGAAGCTACATACTCAGACTATATAGTACTAATATTTACATAATTTTTCTTATTTTTATTCCAACACACACATTTTTCTACCAAAAAGAAAACTCCACCAGATGTGGATCTTCTTTCATCAATAAAAACTTCTCAATATGCATCTATATAACCAAAGAGATCATTATTTCATAAAATAAAATATTTTATTTCAAATACAATTGTACCTTTGATATATCTAAGAATTATTTCTCTCGCCATAATAAGAGACTATTTTGGAAGACATTGATGCCAGGCATACAAAGTAACAACATGCACTATATCTGGTATTATAGTCATTAGATATATCAAGATTCTAACTAATAATCTAAACTCATTAGGATCAACCTCTGTACCTCCTCCATCATATGAAATCATTTTTCCCCTGAAATTGGCATGAAAATAGTATTTTAATCATTTATAATGAATATATTCATATGTTTCTTAGCATAATTATATTGAGGTAGTAAAATGTACTTATTTTGATATATTTTTAAGATAAGAAATTATTTAATTTAAACTATAATGGGAAATTAAATCAACTTATTCTACTTATCAGAGAACTTTTCACATGATTATTCAGAATTCCTTATGAATATAATGTCAATAATATAAACAATTAAAATGAGGAAAACCTTATGATATTGTTTTATGTATAGGTTATTTTCAATTCCTCCTTTATTAAAGTTCATCTTCAATAAGTAAGGATTAAATTTAGAATAATAATATCTCAGTGATTTATTCAACCCATAAGATTTCTCCTTCAACTTGAACTCACTGTCTTTCATCTTTTCCAATTATGAAGCCAAATTATTTTCAATATAAACTTCTTAATTGAGCTCTCCATTGAGATAATAATACTTAATATCCTTTTAGAGTATCTTACACATCCATTGTGTAGCAATAAAAATAAAGATTTTGATATTTTCAATTCTTGATATAATGGAAAATGTATCATCAAAATCAATTAATTCAATTTTAGAATAACATTTACAAACCAATCATGCCTTGTTTCTTATAACTCCACCTTTTCCATTTAACTTTTTTCGAAACAACCACTTTTCACCAATGAAATTCATATTGTTTTTTTGGGTATAAGTTCCCATGTATCATTATTCTCAATATGATTCATCTCCTCATTCATGGAATCACTCAACTCTTGATTCTCTAAAGCTTCATAAATATCTTTTGGCTCTATTGGTGAATATAAGGATGAATGGGATACTAAGCACGATGTTCTTATGGTTGGAATTTTTTGTCATTAGTCTCCAATGATTCTTTGGAGTTCCACTTTTTCCTTATCCTAGGCTGAGATGAACATAATTATTCCTCATCACTTTAGATAACTAAGTTATAATCTCCATTTCACGTGACTTCAATATTATTACTTTTTTCAAGAAAATTGTCATGATTTTTATCTACAACCACTCAATATTCTATTTCCTCCATATCTATAATTTTCTATGAAACATTTTATTGTGTTTTTCCAGAACTTTATCATCTGTATAGTCAAAAAAAATTATTTTTTTTATTATAGCACTTGTATATTCTACCATTGGGAGGATATATAAGAAAATTTTCCATCAAAAACTATCTTATCAGACTTCCAAGGATTCTCACCCTTGAATTTTATAATGAAAGGACTAATAAACAGGCTTAGGTATCTCAAACCTGGGGTTTTCTTATAATACATATAATAAGGATTAATATCATATTTTTACCTATAGAAGCATTGATTCTGAATATGAACTTCTTCTCTAATATTTTTCCTCGAAAATTATCAATAATTTTCATTTCCAATCAATATAGTTCATTCTATATCAACCAAAATTCTAATTATTCTTACAATAACACCATTCTATTTTGGGGTGTTTAGTGCACTAAACTCATGAATAATTCCATGATTTTAAATATAATCTATAAACTTTTTATTTTTGTATTCAGTACCATTATCAGTTCAAATATTCCTCACAAAATATTTACATTCATTTTCATCAATTCTCCTAAATATGTTAAATATTTTTAGACCCATTAAAATCTATTTAAAAAAATACATGTAATGTGAGTAAAATAATCAATAAATGATATAATTTATACATATCCATTATTTTATTTCATTATCATTAGACAACAAGTGTTAGAGTGTATCATATCTAAGGGACAAGTTGAATGAATCTCAACCTTCATATGTACTGATTTTGAAATCTTCCCTTTATGGCATATATAATATAAAAAATCTCTTTTCATTTTCATGTTAGGAATATCAGGAATACTTTATGTATTTTTTAGCTTACTCATATTACTTTTACACATATACCCCAACCTTTTATTCCATAGTTGGTTTTCTTCCATCATGTTTAGATGTCATGAACTATGATCATTTACATTTTGAAACAAGTTTCCCTTGGTATGTAACAATCTTGTAATATATTTACCATCTCCAAGTCATTTAACAATGAAACCATCTCTTTTAAAAAAAATTCATCATCTTAATCACAATGTTTTCAAACACTCATCAAATTGTGTTTATCCCATAAAAAAACAAGGTACTTTTGGATTTTAACATTCCATCCCCAATGATAAATGATCTAACACCATTGATTATAAGGGAATAATATTTTCCAAAAGTAATTATACTTTCCTTGTAATCTTCATATTCATCAACAAATTTAAATCTAATTTCATGTGTAAAGAACACTAACTATCAAATAACCATGTTCACTCTTTTTTTGTAGCGTTGAGAGAAGTTTCAGTAACTAAGGATTTTTACTTACCTTTTTATTCCTTGTCATATTTATTTTTATATTTTTTGTATAATATTTTTTGTGTTAGTAAAATGAAAATACATAATTTTTTAATATTTTCAAGATGATCACATCTTTAACAAATAGTTTCCAAGGTTTGGAATCAATTTTTATTCTTCATACCGTCTTTATCAGGTTGTCTTATTTGAGTTTCTTAACCCACCTCAAAATATACCTATAGTATCATCTATATTCATTTTATAATTTAAGATTGAACCAATATATATTAATCATATACCCAAATCCTCCACAATACCATCAATATCCATAGAAATAATATTTTCCTCTATAACTTTTATACTATTTCGAATTATGCACATGATTTTTTTCATCTTTATTAAAATCCATCGTGTCACTTTATTGTGTTCCAAAGTTTTTTTAACCTCTTAAGAAATTATTCTTATACTTAGATTTATTCTCAACCTTATCATGATATCCATTCATGACAGTTTTTGGTTTATTCCTTGAAGGCTTATAAATTTAAGGAATTTTAACTCTAATTATTTTTGGATATATACACGATCTTCTTTAATTTTTTCTTATAAACATATTAAATAATGGTTTTAACATTTTAGTATGATTTTTGTTTAATATTATAAGGTTTAATATTCTTATAACATTCACTAACTTCTGAAACTATGTTTTGGACATTGGTTAATCTTTTCTCAATTTTAATGAGATTTTATTGAACTATATAGAATTCCTCATACTTCACCTTCATATTTTCTTAAATAATGGTGTTGAGGTTTTTATCTTGATAAATTAAATTATTAAAATCATAAATATCTTTTAGAAACATGGATTTCTTCTCAATAAATGTTTCTAGTTTAGTTGTGGAAAGATCTTCTTTCTTTAAAATCTTATTGTTCTTTTTAAGTATAATAATATTTTCCATAATTTTTTTTAATTCAATATATATCATAAACTACACATTACTATACTATTCTTCATAAGAGATACTAATTTTGTAACTAGTGCGATTTTAATCATTCACTTTTGTAATGAGTAATTTCTTGAAATCACCATCACTATATTTATTACCTTCCATATCATCATCATCATCTTCCTCACATTTGTACAAAAAAATTTCTCCATTTATATTTTGAGAACTTCTTCTCCTTGCCCATATAATAGGAATTTTATTTTTATAACACATTATTGAGGGATCTTATTGAATTTTGATCATCTTTATCACCTTCTTCATCTTCCTTTCATCAAGGAAAATTTTCTATTAAATTTCCAATGGCTCCATACCTAACGAACTTCATAGGTTTCTTTCCTTTGTAAGTACATGAGACATTTTTCAACCTTTTAGAAAAAAAAATTAAGAAAAAAATTTATATAACTTATCTTTGATGTCATAATCACTAAATTCTTCCTTTAGAACTTTCTTATACATTCCTTTCATGGTAGATTTGAAAAAAAATCTTGATTATAATTTTCTTTGTTTTTCATAAACTTTCCTCCTCTTATTTCATATGTGATGAGAAAGTTATATAGATCATCCAAAGATGGAGTTTTAGGATCTCTATCATCCAAAGATGATACATTGAAATCTAACTTATTTGGAATAATATTTATAATATTTTCAAAAATATCAGAATCATCAAACATGTCACTGAAACATATTATGGTGCTTATAATGTCATTAGCTCTTGTATAGAAGTCACTAAAAGATTGATATTCACCCATTTTAAGATCTTCATACTTTAATATCCATATCTATAAATTTTATTTATTTAATTTTGTATTTACTTCATATATTCTCTTTAAATTTTTACTAATGACTTTAGATATTCCAATACCATTGACCATTATAAATTAACTTGAAAAGAGTGAGGAAAGTATATCATTTTTTGTCTCTCTCATCATTATCTAAATTCTTCTTACCGGTAGATATTAAGGAAACACCTTCTGTAGGAGGAGGGAAACCATTTGTAGCATCTTTAAGAACTTCATATCCAATGGATATTAGATATGGAAATATTTAATCTTTCCAAATTTTAAATTTCATTCCTGTAAATATAGGTTTATCATTCCTATTAATAGAGTTTTAAACATACATGTAAATATTATTTTTCTTAAAACTTAATTAATGATTAAACAAAGGGAACCTCCCTATAATATCACTTGAAAAGACCAATTAAAATTTGTGTGATCACTAAGAGGGGGAGGGGTGAATCATTAATCTTCTCTTTTTATGTTTTGTTTATAAAGAAACAACCTTCACCTCTTGTTAGTGAGATATGAATCTATTAAAAATAAGAAAACAATCATAACTATAGGAACACATGTATTTAAAAGTTTCACTAATCAATAAGAATAAATAGTCCTTTGCTTAGTTTAGATATAATCCATGACCATACAAACCGCAAAAAACAATGATTTTTGTGGTTACAGTAAATAGGTTATATCATTTCACTGACATATCACTATATTCAATCGATAGTTCATGTGATCCCCAACCATATAAATGATATATCAATTTTTTGTAACTACTATAAGAACCTTCACCACTAGGTTTTATTATGTTGTCACTTTGCTAGTTGAACTTTTTCAACACTTTCTCTTCTTGAAAATTATTCCCCACTTTCCTTCATAACAGTGATAAAAAACATTTTCCTTGTCTTATGTAGGAACATTTCAATATGATTTTTCCTCTTTCTGGTATACCTAGTGTAAGATCACATATTTTTCCAGGTACATCCCTCTTTGAGTTTTTTTAGTGGACCTTGGTGGATGAGTCTTGTTCGGATGTGGAGATAATTTATTGGGTAAAATGACCTAAATTTCAGGGATATATGTTTGTTTGAAAAAATGGAGTCTAGGTATAAATGTTTTAAATGGTTTTATGAGGGTTTTCCATGGCCTGGAAGGCCTTGGAGGTGGTTCAGGTCCTTCTATAGAAAATAGGATGAGAAAAATCTACAGATGATTTACTATTATGAACATGTTACATGACATGTAACTTCTTCCATAAACATGTCATGATCTTGTTCATGAATTGAATAAGTTACACATCATGAACCTCATTATGGTTGTGTAAATTTCAATCAGAATAAATATTAACCAGAGGTGATGATTTTTTTTGTGTAACTAAAAAACAAGTAAATACACAATGCGGAAGGATTACACTCTATTCATTCCTCAAACCCATTAATTTTAAGTGGGAATTGATTATGATTTATTTCATTCCATTATTTAATCCCTCTACCTCTCAGACCTAAGATAATTTCAATTTGATTTTGGAGTCTCCCATTCCATCTTGGACATCCCGATTACACATCATATCCTCGGTGAGTGGTACTGCTTGGTTTTCCCTATCTTCTCCAATTAATCTCGGTTATTACAGTGTAAATATATTGACTGATTTTGCTTTGGGTATTGATATCGACCCAATGTTATATAGGTTTACTTCATTGATATTTATCACCTTTGTTTCTATAGGTGTTACCCATTTATGGTGTTTCTAAATTTTTGGATAAAGGTAGGGGGTCTAAAAACTAACCATATGGTCTGTTTAATTATGAAGAATTTGAAATATTGTGATTGCATCTATGCAACATGCACTCTAATTAATCATCATCGAGTAATTTTTTATTCAAATAAAGAGGCACACTGGTCACAAACAATCAGGGATCATGGGGGCTTGAAGTAATGTAGATCAAGGGAATCCCCTTGAATAAAATTAACCCCTTAGGGTTTCAAGGACATCACTTTGTGGAGGACAAGGGGGTAGGGGCTAGAAACATCAAGGGAAGCAAGGTGATCCGCAACTTGGTTCCCCTCATGCCATGTGTGCATCACTTTAATGTTGCTATTGAGTATGCATCTAAGTCCAAGCCTGGAATTATATAGAATCTTAGATTATGTTTCAACATCCGATAACTCGATGTTCTTCTGGTGGCACAAACTGATACCCTGGAACCAAGCCTTGGCCTCTACTTGAATGGAAGATCCCCAGACAAGGCAAGATGGGTAATCAAGGATAATTGACCCTTTGTCATCACAGACCAATCCTTCACCATGGAGGACCCCCATGCAACAAGAACCATCTGAATTAAGTTTGAGACATCTGGAGGGGGGTGTCAGCGAACCTAGTGACCTTCGACAGTGTTTGTACCTGGCTGGGATTCATGGGAGTTTCTTTGGAGAAAGATGAGGGATGGCGATTCCCTCCAGTTGTTCAAGAGATGGTCCTGATACATAAGTAATTTTTTGGTTCTAATGATGATGGAGGTACCTAAGGAAGAGACCCCATCATGTCTCTCCTTGTTACACACATGCTAGATGGTCCAAAACCCTGCATATAAGATAATGGTATGAGCCTCCTTCTCCGGGCCCCTGTCTCCCCAACCTTGAAACCACCTATCTAGGAATGATACGTAGGCCATGATGGGTACAGAGAAAGCCGTGAATTCTCCAAGGGTGCTCCATATACCACATGCCCAGTCACCCTGAAAGAACATGTGATCAACAGTCTCCTCCTTGCTATTCCTGCAACAAGGGGAATGAGAAACCAGAGGTATACCACAAAGTTTTATGTTATCATCCATAGGAATATCTCTGATTCATATTTTCAATGAAAGGAAGTTATATTTATAGGTAAGGGAATTGGTAAAGAGGAGTTAATTCCATGAACCTGTGTTTTCTTGAGAGGGAAGTGTGATACGGATGTCCCGAGAGGAGAAGGACCCTGAGGAGGATGGAGCAAAAATACAGCGATCTGGCTCTAAGGAGAGGTCAATGAGCTTGAAAGTGACCTATTTATCATCTTCCAACACTACGTTGGTAAAGTAAGGGTAGTATTTCGCTTCTCTGAAGGAGATATAGGGAGAATGGAATCCCAGAAACCCAATGATATCCCTATCCCAGTTGTTGTGATAGAAAGAAATCTCTCCCTGCCCCATGATCCATCAGGAGTGCAGTTGGAGGCTAACAAGGAGTAGGTGAATGACAGACCAGAGCAGAGATCCTTGAATGGACTCTGATGAGGGGTTACTAAAATGAAAGGAGTGAATGGTTTTCCCCCACATGATTCTTTATTCTAGAATTTCCCAGGTGAGTTTCACATGAATGCATAGGGTGATGTCTTCGAGAGAGCAGATGTTGATGCCACCTTCCCTGAATAGATGTGAAACCTTCCTCCAGGATTCCCAATAGAGCTTCCTTTATGAAGTAGGGTCCCAGATAAAGCCTACCATGATCTTATTGATGTTACAAATCACCCCCTTCTTGAATTTGATAGATTATAGAGAATGAAAAGGGGTTGCAAGAAGAACAATGTTAATGAGATAAATGAAGCCTCTAAAAGAAATATTCTTGTTCTTCCAGTTAATAATGCGACTTGTGATCTTATAAGAAACAAAATCAAAAATCATTGATGCGAAGTCTACCTGGGGACACAAGGGATCCAAGGTATTCCATGGGGAAGGTGCCTCTATTCATGTCAAGGGATTTCTGGATAGTCGTGGTCCAGTTAGGAGTGCTGTTATTAGAAATATAGAAGGTGTTTTTGTCTTTACTGATCACATGGCCACTCCAGTGGGTATACTCCTCTAAAAGTGTCATAAGGCTCTTAATATATTTCTCCCCTGTATTGATGAAGATGAGGATATTGTCCGTGAACATCAGGTGGGAAATGGGCTTGGATCTCATGATTCTTTTAAATGGAATCATCACCCCATTGTTGATGTTTTTATTGAGGTGGTGACTGAGAATGTCCTGGGAGAGAACAAAGAGACTTGGAGAAATTGGGTCTCCCTGTCTAAGCCCATGGGTGGCTTTGAAGAACCCATATGACTTCCCCATGGTAGTAACCACAAACCACGAGGAACTGAAACAATGGAAAAGGAGATCCGTATTCTAGGAGTCGAGGCCCATACATGCCAGAGTCTTGTTGATGAAGCTCCACTCCACAAGGTCATAATCCTTGTTCATGTCCAGCTTGATGAAAACATTGGATCCATGAGTCTTGAGATTCATGTATTTGAGCATCTATTGGGCGAGTGTGATGGTGCCATGGATTGAGTGGCCCTTGACAAAGCTGCGTTTCTCCATTTATATCCACCTAGGTAGATTCACTGACAGGCGGTAGTTGATCACACTAGCCAAAATTTTGTAAGGAAAGTTGCACAAGATCATTGAATGGTAATGAAAAACAGAGTATGAGTTTCTTATTTTGGGAATAAGCACAAGAGTGTGGCAGAATCAACCCTTAAAAGTCAACCCCCATGAAAAAAATCTTGAATGGATGAGATAATGTCCTCCTTCACCACATCCCACGAGGCCCTGTAAAAGGATCCTGGGAATCCATCGGGTCCTAGAGACTGTCTGGTTTCAGGCTCAGCATGGCATCATGGATTTCTTTTTCCTCATGAATCACATTGAGCCTCGTGTTATCTTGGGTAGATAAGATGGAGGGAATCACTTCAAATAATCCAGTGTCCTCGCCCGGATATCCATTGGGCATTAGAAGATTTGGACCCACGAGTAGCTCTTGGAAGAAGGATTGAACATGGGATCCCAACACATCCTTGTTGTCAGAGTAAGAGCCATCTTTTAAAAGTAAATTAGGCTTGATTGGCCAATTATTCTCTTTGATGCACGCGTGAAAAAACACAATGTTTTTGTCACCCTCTTTGAGCCACTGGACACACTAAATGTGCCTTTTCATTCTTTCTTATCTCAGAAGAATTTCCGCCAAAATATATTTCTTATTAGAGAGAACCCCAAACAATTGAAAAATCCCATGCCTCTTTAAGATTTTCCTCTAGCCTTTCAACATCCTTCATGGTGTGATCCACCTCACTTTCACGAAGGAGGAGGTCCTTCCCCCACCCATGAATACATGACTTTAACCGATGGAGCTTGTTGTGAATGGCCAGCCACAAGTGCCCTTGGTAAGGTTCTCTCCAAACGTTGTTAACTAGAGATTGATGTTACGACCCATCCTAGTGGGGCCCGAGCCGCAACTCCCCAAGCCCACCTCCAATAGGCCAGGGGCTGGTGACTAGCACCGAGTAGGCATGCTACTAACATGGGAGGCATTGCCTATAAACCTGTACACACGCACACACATCTCCAAGCCCACAAAGATGAAAAGTAAAAACTACTAAAAGGAAAAGATGCATGAATACACTAAAACCCAACCAACAGAGTACGATAGGGAAGTAAATCACAGTAAAGTAAAACCCTGGTCCAAAAGTACAAGCCCACCAAAATAAAGACTGCAACAAAGTCCAACCTATAGAGAAAGGTACTGGGACTGCAACCCGTTGCCAAAGGAACACACCTCGTCCTGTCTGATCTCATTGAACACCATCCGGTCTTGGTCCTCCTAGAATCCTGTCAAAGGCTCGCTCATCTGCAAAAGACACGACACGTGAGGGCAAAGCCCGTGCAGGGGTGAGTATAACAATACTCAGTAGGACACCCCAAAAACCACAAAGGAAATACAACAAAGGAAAATACCACAAAAAAAGGTACAGTCAGCTCTACACAGTATATGGCTACGGAACATATAACAAGATATCCAGATATACTCATACACAGGTGACCATCGCGAAACCACCACTAAGATCCAGCTCAAATATTCTACTAAGCTTACCATCGGGAGAACACACTCCTAGGTCTGAAGAGATAGACACGAAGTACTCATTCCAGGAGAACACACTCCTAGGTATGAAGAGAGAGACACGAAGTACTCGTTCCAAGAGAACACAATCCACAAGTACCTTGAGAACACAATGCTCAGATGAGGATCACAACCAAGTCATGGGGTGATTCTGACAACTCAGTCTGAGCTAATCCGCTAAGCAGAGGATCGGCGCCTGGGTAAAGTTGGTCACGTCGATACCAAAAACTCTACCTAGGGTTCCAGGAATGAATAGTTGATCTGGCTCTAAGTCTCACAGAGGGGATTCCAACAACTCTATTCAGGGAGTTCTGCTGAAGGGATCATACTTCTGTATAAAGGAATTGATACTAGAACCTTCAGGGGATTACCAAGGGTACGAACCCTAAGAACTAGTCCAAGTCACTGAAGGAAAATAGCTCAAGCCTTGAAGAAATTATTACATGGCGTGTAGTATGATTACACGCCGTGTGCCTTGACCCCGGGTACTGCCTGTGTACACGGCCCATGTTGTTCATTCAAGCCATGCAAAACCAAACTACACGGTGTGTAGAAAAGTACACGTCGTGTTCTTTGACACTGGGTACTGCCCGTGTAAACGGCCCGTGTCCCTCGGCTTTCCAGATAGAAAGAAACTACACGACATGTAGATGAAAACGCACGCCGTGTTCGAGCACCTAGGCTCGCTCCGTGTACGCTAGCCAAGTGCCCGTACACGGTCTCTGCCCGTATTCGTGTCAGCTTCCCATGTACCAGTACACGGGGTACCCTGTGTATCTGGCTGGGTCTGGCTGGGGAGGGGTATACACAGCGTTTCTATGGCCATGTACCTTGCCCGTGTTCGTGTACCCTGGACGTGTCCATGTACTCTCAAAGTACACGCCGGGTAACCCTACCGACAAACACACGCCGTGTAGCCATACTACATGGCATGTAGTCGGGAAATTTCCAGAATCGTTGTTCTTCCTCCGCGCACCTCGGCTGATCCTCCGGATCTTCGTTTTCTCATCCGTTCATCCTGAAACTCCAGATACCGGGTCGCCTCATCTCCGTGAAGCCGAATCCGTGGGTTTTGGCCCTTCAATTGGCTCCAAAATCCGACTCCGTCCATCTAAGCAGAAATCGTCCGAAGAACGATTTCTTCGGATCCGCTTAGATCCGTACGCCGAAACTGTCGCCGCACCTCCGTAAGATTACTACGGTGTGGATCCTTCAATTTGGGATCGTTGCATCGCAAAACAGATGTGCAATGATCTGTTGTTCATCGCCCCGCGAAGAATGCGAAGAACGCTCACGAAGAATGTGAGAATTTGGTGAAGAAAACACAACAAAATCGAGAGGGACGAACCTCGATCGATGTTCGTTTTGGTCTTGGTCCGTCACCGTTAGAAGGTTGAACGAAACCAAAAATAAGATCAAGAATCACATCCCCCAAATCCCCGCAAAATCCAATCCCGCAAATATGATCGATCTGCAGGCTAATCTGTTCGTGGATTAGTCTGTGTTCGTCATAGAAATAAAAAACGGTGAAGAAAGAAATCACAACAACATCCTACCTGGATTCGCTGCGTTTGCTGGCGATGATCCGGTCGCCGTGTTATCGTTGCCGGCGAAAATCGTCAAGAATGCCATCGCCGTGTCAGGAGGTCTTCTCCAGAGCCTCCAGAGGAAATCTGGGTTAGAGGGATTGTAACCCTGACCCTCCCTGTGAAATCTCTATTTAAAAGAATAAGATACTTCGTTGAAATAAGGATTTAAATAAAAATATTTTAATTAAATATTTTATTACGGTTACGCCCAAAAGCCAGATTTCACCACCGACCTGCGCCGACCGAAGTTAGGCCTTGCCTAAGTAAAATCACTGTTCTGAACGCAACGGTGCCCTCAGATTTCTGATCCGAGCACCCATTTTGGAGTTATTCCACTTTTTTAGGAAAACTACACGCGCACATAATTTAATTATTAAATTAAATTCAAACATTTTTTCGGGCTCACTGGGCCTCAGAACTGCACGTTGTCTTAGAGCCTGGTCTCGAAATAATTCTCATATAATATTAAAATAATACATGGAAAAATCTGGGACATTAAATCACACCCACCTTTGGGCTTTTACATCCCAAAAAATCTAAAACAAGGACTACTCAAAAAGGTGTGGGTACTGCACGTGAATATGAGCCTTCCGCTCCCACGTGCTTTCCTGGAGATTCCCATGCTGCCACCGGACATGCATCAAGGGAATATATTGTCCACGAAGGATCTTCTCCTGTCGATCCTCGATCTCCACTGGGTGCTCAACAAAGGTCGCTCCATCGCCGATGTCCAACTCGCCCCAGTCGATGACGTGCAATGGATCATGCACGTACCTCCGTAGCTGTGACACATGGAAGAAGTTGTGTACCCATTCCATCTGAGGAGGTAGAGCCAAGCGATCCGCCACCTCGCCAACTCTACTCAGAATATGAAAATGGCCAATGAATCTCGAAGATAGCTTTCCGCCTCGGCCAAATCTCTGCAATCCCTGCCGAGGTGAGACCTTAAAGAACACATGGTCTCCCTCCTCGAACTCCAAAGGCCTCCGTCTCTAGCCAGAATAAGACTTTTTCCGACTCTGTGCAGTCTTCATCCACTCCTGGAGGACCTGCACCTTATCTGTAGTAGCTCTCACCATCTCTGGGACCATGAGTGCTGACTCTCCCGGGTCAGTCCAGCAAAGTGGCGACTTGCAAGGTCACCTGTATAGAGCCTCGAATGGTGCCATACCAATAGTGGAATGATAATTGCAAAGAGACCAACTGCCTTGTCGCCTCATCCAACAACTTCAAACTGGATTTCATACTGAGAGCATCTGCCACCATGTTCCCCTTCCCAGGAGTATAAACGATCTCAAGGCCGTAATCCCGGAGGAACTCAAGTCATCGCCTCTGTCTCAAATTTAGATCCTTTTGAGAAAAGATATATCTGAGAATTTTGTGATCAGAGTAGATGGTAAACCTCTCTCCCATCAGGTAGTGCTGCCACATCTTCAATGTGAAGACTACCGCTGCCAACTCAAGATCATGGGTCACGTAGTTCTACTCGTGCGGTCTCAACTGACGTGATCCATAAGAAATCACCACTTTCCTCTGCATCAGGACACAACCAATCCCAGTTCTTGATGTGTCGCAGAACACTACGTACTCGACACCCTCCTCCGGTAATCTCAAGATCGGGGCACTCGTCAGACTCTGTCTCAACTGCTGGAAAGCCTGCTGGCATTTCTCAGTCCACACGAAAGGCTGTCCCTTTCTGGTCAAAGCTGTAATGGGTACTGCAATCCTAGAGAAATCATGAATGAATCTCTAATAGTAGCCTTCCAACCCAAGGAAACTCCGCACCTCCATCACGCTCCGGGGTGGATCCCATGATAGCACTTCCTTTACCTTTGCTGGGTCCACTGCTACACCATCCGCCTAGATAACGAGCCCCAAAAAGTGGACCTCCTGTAACCAGAACTAACACTTCAAGAGTTTCCCATACAACTGGTGCCCTCATAGTGTGTCTAGAACCATCCTTAGGTGTCTTGCGTACTCCTCATCAGACGCAGAGTACACAAGAATATCATCGATGAAGACCACTACAAACCGGTCTAGATAAGGCTGAAAGATCTGGTTCATGAGTCCCATGAACACTGTCAGGGCGTTAGTCACGCCAAAGGGCATCACCAAGTACTCATAGTGACCGTAACGGCATCTGAAAGCTATCTTCAGTATATCCTCCTCCCGTACTCGCAACTGGTAATAACCTGATCGTAGATCAACCTTCGAGAACCATCATTTCCCTCTCAACTGGTCGAAGAGGTTATCAATCCTCGGTAGTGGATACCGGTTCTTCACGGTCACCTGATTTAGGCGCCGGTAATCCACACACAGCCTCAAGCTCCCATCTGCCTTCTTGGCAAACAGCACTGGGGCCGCCCAGGGTGAAACGCTGGGTCTCACAAAGCCCTTCTTATACAAGTCATCTAGCTGCATCCTCAGCTCACGAAGCTCTACAGGAGCCATCCGATAAGACGATATTGATATCGGGGTCATCCCGGGTTGCAACTCAATGTAGAAATCTATCTCCCAACGGGGAGGTAGCCTGGGGACATCCTCCGAGAAGACGTCCTTGTACTCAGCCACCACTACTGGAAACCGGAAACTCATAACATCTGCCATGCCAAGGGCTAGGCTAGCCAACTGGTGTGAAATCGGTTGTGCCCTCCTATGCGCGAGTCTATCCTGCGCTGCCTGGGTCTCTCTTTCACCGACAAAAGAGAACCTCTTTCCATCACTGCGGACACACCACACCCTTCGCCTAAAACAATCAATCTGGGCATGAACTGTGGATAACCAATCCATGCCAATAATGACATCGTAAGTCCTCGACACTACCACCAAGAGGTTCCAACCGAAACTATCGCCTCCAAGGGTCAGGTCACACTGCCTGCAAAGGTGTGTGATCTCTGAATCTTCTCCAGTCGGTGTTTCTAAGCGTAAGGGTCGAGTCAACGGCTCAACTGGAATCTCAAGATCTCGAACAAGATAATCAGCCAAAAAGGAATGACTAGCACCTGTGTCTATCAATACGGAAGACAATTTAGAAAAGACACAGATAGTACCTCTAATTATTCCGGGAGTACCTGGGTCATAAGCCTCTGCCGCCTGCAGCTGTCCCTTCCTCTATCCACCAGCTCCCTGAGCCTAGGGTGGACCTCCTGGGGGTGGTGGTGGTAGAGGGTCGAAACGCCGACCACCTCCAGCTACTCTCCCAGCTCCTCTGCCACGTCCTCCACCTCGCGGATCTGCCTGTTCCACACGTTGCCTCTACCTCAGTGGTCCGTCCACTACTCCCGTGTCAGTAGCACGGCGGGTCGGACAATCTCGAGCGAGATGTCCCCTACCGTCACATGAGTAACATCGTCTCTCTTGAGGCTGGCTGGAAGCACCCTATGAACCCTGTACGGCTGATCCCTTGTCCAGGGATCTCCTCTGGAAATGTCTCCCACGCCTGGGTCCCTGACGTCGGCTCCTTGCCACTGAGGTCTCTGCTCCAGCTCGCCCACTACTGACAACCGTCGGCTGTCCCTACTCTGCTAGGAAGCTCTCGATCACCAAAGCCCGCTCGAGCACCCCAGCATAAGTAGGAATTCTCATAGGGATGATGATAGCTCAGATATATCTGTGCAAGCCCCGCTCAAAAGTCCGAGCTCTGATGTACTAATCTCTGACCATATCTATCGAGTATCGCGAGAGGTCGGTAAACCTCGATGAATAGTCAGCCACCGACATGGTTCCCTGCTGGAGCTGAAGAATCTCCTATATACGTACTTCTCTTAGGGTAACCAGTGAAAACTCCTCTCTGAAGATATGCTAAAACTCAGACCATGCAAGAGTCTCCTCGTCGTGAGTCTGGATAACCAAACTCCACCATTGCCCTGCCGAGCCCTGAAGAAGGCTCGCTGCCAGGATCACCATCTGGTCTGCTGGTGTCTTGACCAAACGGAAGACTCTGGCCACCACCTCAAGCCAGTCCTCTGCTGCCTGAGGGTTAGACTCACCTTGAAACCTGAGGGGTCTCTGTCTCTGAAACTCATGGAGGGTGCTCAGCCTGCGCTCCTCCTCCACTGGTATAGCAGGCGCTAAACACTGCCCCACAGGTGGTGGAATAGCTAGCACACCACCTGGTGGTAGAACTGGGGGATATGGTCCCTATATCAAAGCTTCATCACTGTGGGGGTCATCCTCGTGATCAAGCTGCTGGATCCTAGTGGGTATGCATCGTGGAGGCATCCTGTTTAAGAAACAAGATGTATCACATTCAGTGAGTATATCTGGAGAGATGAATCAAGAAGGACATGGAAACCACAACCCATTTCTATATGATGCATGTACCATTATTTTTCCCCCATGAAACTAGTATTTTCATGTTATGAGTCGAAAATCAAGTTATCAGAGTCCTGGTGTATGGATACGTCGGCCGTTGCACCAACACTGGGGTCCCTAGCCTGAGATCTGAACTCGAAACACTTAACACTATCGCCCCAAACCAACTCACAGACTCTCGGTCCTAAGGTAGAACCGACCACCTCTGATACCACTCTGTCACGACCCGTCCCAATGGGGCCCAAGCTGCAACTCCCCAAGCCCACCTCCAATAGGCCAGGGGCTGGTGACTAGCACCGAGTAGGCATGCTACTAACATGGGAGGAATTGCCTATAAACCTATATACATGCACACACATCTCCAAGCCCACAAAGATGAAAAGTAAAAACTACTAAAAGGAAAAGATGCATGCATAAACTAAAACCCAACCAACAGAGTATGACAGGGAAGTAAATCACAGTAAAGTAAAACCATGGGCCAAAAGTACAAGACCACCAAAAGAAAGTCTGTAACAAAGTCCAACCTGTAGAGAAAGGTATTGGGACTGTAACTCGTCGCCGAAGGAACACACCTCGGCCTGTCTGATCTCACTGAACACCGCCCGGTCCTAGTCCGCCTAGAATCCTGTCAAAGACTCGCTCGTCTGCACAAGACACGACACGTGCAGGCAAAGCCTGTGCAGGGGTGAGTATAACAATACCCAGTAGGACACCTCGAAAACCACAAAGGAAATACAACAAAGGAAAATACCACAAAGAAAGGTACAGTAAGCTCTACATAGTATATGTCTACAGAACATGTAACAAGATATCCAGATATACTCATACACAGGCGACCATCGTGAAACCACCACTAAGATCCATCTCGAAGATTCCACTAAGCTTACCATCGGGAGAACACACTCCTAGGTCTGAAGAGAGAGACACGAAGTACTCATTCAGGGAGAACACACTCCTAGGTCTAAAGAGAGAAAAACGAAGTACTCGTTCCGAGAGAACACTCTCCACAAGTACCTTGAGAACACAATGCTCAGATGAGGATCACAGCCAAGTCATGGGGTGATTCCGACAACTTAGTCTGAGCTAATCCGCTAAGCAGAGGATCGGCGCCCAGGTAAAGTTGGTCACGTCGATACCAAAAACTCTACCTAGGGTTCCAGGAATGAATAGAGGATCTGGATCTAAGTCTCATAGAGGGGATTCCAATAACTCTATTCAGGGAGTTCTGCTGAAGGGATTATACTCCTGTATAAAGGAATTGATACCAGAACCTTTAGGGGGTTACCAAGGGTATGAACCCTAAGAACTAGTCCAAGTCACTGAAGGAAAATAACTCAAGCCTTGAAGAAATTATTACACGGTGTGTAGTATGACTACACGCCGTGTGCCTTGACCCCGGGTACTGCCTGTGTAAACGGCCCGTGTCGTTCGTTCAAGCCGTGAAAAACCAAACTACACGGCGTGTAGAAAAGTACATGTCGTGCTCTTTGACACCAGGTACTGCCCGTGTAAACGTCCCGTGTCCCTCGGCTTTCCGGAAAGAAAGAAACCACACGACATGCAGATGAAAACACACGCTATGTTCGAGTGCCTGGGCTCGCTCCGTGTACGCTAGAAATTTGCCCGTACACGGTCACTGCCTGTGTCCGTGTCGCTTGCCCGTGTAACAGTACACGGGGTACCCCGTGTATCTGGCCGGGTCTGGCCGGGGAGGGGTATACACGGCGTGTCCGTGTACCCTCCCCGTTTCTGTGTACCCTGGCTGTGTCCGTGTACTATCAATGTACACGCCAGGTAACCCTACTGACGAACACACGCCGTGTAGCCATACTACATGGCGTGTAGTCGGGAAATTTCTAGAATCGTTGTTCTTCCTCTGCGCGCCTCTGCTGATCCTCCGGATCTTCGTTTGCTCGTCCGTTCATCCCAAAACTCCAGATACCGGGTCGCCTTGTCTCCGTGAAGCAGAATCCGTGGGTTTCAACCCTTCAATCGGCCCCAAAATCTGACTCCGACCGTCCGAGCGGAAATCATCCGAAGAATTATTTCTTCTGATCCGCTTCGATCCATCCGCCAAAACTGTCGTCGCACCTCCGCAAGATCGCTGTGGTGTTGATCCTTCAATTTGGGATCATTGCGTCACAGAACAGATGCGCAACGATCCGTTGTTCATCCCCCCATGAAGAACGCGAAGAACGCTCACGAAGAACGCGAGAATTTGGGGAAGAACACACAACAAAATCGAGAGGGACGAACCACGATCGATGTTCGTGTCGATCTTGGTCCTTCACCGTTAGAAGGTTGAACGAAACCAAAAATAAGATCAAGAATCACATCCCCAAAATCCCCGCAAAATCCCATCCCGCAAATACGATCGACCCGCAGGCTAATCTGTTCGTGTATTAGTCTGAGTTCGTCATAGAAATCAAAAATGGGGAAGAATGAAATCACAACTACATCCTACCTGGATTCGTTGCGTTTTCTGGCGATGATCCGGTCGCCATGTCGTCATTGCCGGCGGAAATCGTCAAGAACGTTTTCGCCACGTCGGGAGGTCTTCTCCAGAGCCTCCAGAGGAAATAAGGGTTAGGGGGTTTGTAACCCTGACCGTCCCTGAGAAATCTCTATTTAAAAGAATAAAAGACTTCGTTGAAATAAGGATTCAAATAAAATATTTTAATTAAATATTTTATTACGGTTACGACCAAAAGCCATATTTCACCACCGACCTGCGTCTGCCGAAGTTAGGCCTTGCCCAAGGTAAAATCGTTGTTCTGAACACAACGGTGCCCTCAGATTTCTGATCCGAGCACCCGTTCAGGAGTTATTTCACTTTTTCAGGAAAACTGCACGTGCGCATAATTTAATTATTAAATTAAATTCAAACATTTGTTCCGGGCTCACCGGGCCTCGGAACTATACGTCGTCTTAGAGCCTGCTCTCGAAATAATTCCCATATAATATTAAAATAATACATGGAAAAATCCAGGACATTACAAGTGATACCCAGAGTAAGTGCCCCACTATTGTAAAAACCGGAAATGATCAGTGCAGTCCTGATTGGAAGAGAGGCAGACCATAAGAGGGGAGTGATCCAAGAAGCTCTGAACCAGATGAGTCTCTTTTTCATTGGAGAATAGGGTAGTGTCTTGGTGGTTGGAAAGGAACCTGTCCTAGAGGCTCTACGAATAATGGGTACCCCTTTGGTTGTTGCACAAGGTGTAGTGATCACCTGAGAATTAAAGATCAATAATCCCATTATTTTCCTGGAAATGGGAAAAATCCATACAAGATTTTATCTAGAAGGGGCCCCTACCCTTCCTTTCCTCTAGGATGACAATGACATTGAAGTCTCCCCAACAATCCATGGGAAATTGACAGGATTGAAAGCACTGAGGTCCCTCCAGAGTTCCATTCTTTTATGATTATTGCAGCTCCCATACACAACTAACATGAAGAAGATAGTGTCCCCCTTGGTCACCTTGGTAGTGATGAACTTGTTCCCAGCCTGTACCAGGTTGATGGAAATGATTTTATGAAAAAAGATACAAATGTGGAGGTTGGAGAGGTCGGCGTGCATGGAACCTTGCATTCTCATTTTCTAGGAAAAATCACTGATCTTGGAGAAGATTTGTTTATGCTCAAGAATATCCATGATGTAAAACTTCTGTTTGTGAACTTATGTGCCGAGGTAATCTGCCTTGGCCTGGGCCCCATGACCTAGAATTCCATATCAGGATTGGAATCATTGATAGGTGAGAGTTCTGGCACGGGCTCTAGAATGGAAGGCCTTCTTGAAGGGTGAGAGAGCGCTCTCCTTGAGGCGCCTGGATTTTGAGTGGGTACATACTCCCTCCATTATGGGAGATAGCTTGGGGGAGGGAGAAGCAGGAGTAGAGAGAGAGAGAAGAACCAGAATGCTTATATTCCTCACCAGAAGGGACCCATATAAAATCGAGTTCATTGGGGTTAGGGGCATTGGAGATTGTGAAGGGTGGAGGCAGAGACTAGCGATCTGAAGCAGATCAGGTCATACACCATGAGTGACACTCTATAGGGGTAGAGGTTTGTCTTAAATAAGGTCTAAATCATTAAGGGAGGTGTAGGGAAGGACTTGAGGAGGAGTGGGTGTGGCCAGCTTACTTGAAGAGGAGGGCAGTTGGAAGAGTCAACTCTCCTCCAGGTTAAAAACCTGAGGAACCAGGGAGCCGAGAAGTGGGGGAGGAGCTAGGCCCAAAAGGAGGCCAGACAATCTCATAGGGAGGGGGAAGAACAAATTCATCTAGGTAGCCGAGGTGACTTCAAACTGAAGAGGAGAAGGCCGAACAGGGACTTGATCTAGGGAGGCTGGAAGATCCACCACTAATGCATCCAAAGGATCGAAGGTTAGCATTGAAGAAACAAAAAAAGAGGGCCACGGGCTAACTCTGGGACCCGAGTTCTTGGGACGGCGGTAGACTCTTGGACCGCGCCCTCTACACACCTGAATGGAGTGTCCATGTAATAGGCTATGTGAGCAGAATCTAGGGAAGAAATGATATGAAATATCCTGGCTCTATCTGAAAGAGTCTTGCACCCAAAGATCAATCTTCTCTGGTAAAGGGAGGGAGAGATCATGCTCTACACAAATGTGAGCCACCAATGCATCCGCACAACTGCGGGTCCAAGAATCCAATCAAAGAAAGCCTCCAAGGGAATCACCGATAGCCTTTAGGAAGCTACCATTAAGGAATGGGAGAGGAAGACCTGGGAGGTCAATCCACACCATATCCATAGGGATTTCCTTTCCTCTGTGAGCATCCAATGACCATCACGAGATTCTGAAGCTCCATCGGCTGAAAGAGCGGGGGTCCCTGCACCATGCATCGATAAAATCCTCCTATGAGGCTAGGATGGGGCAGAAAGAGTTCCGGTGCATCCCAAAAATTTTCACTGGATATCAAAGGCCCCAGGAGAGGATGAAACTCTGGAAGATGAATAGAAATTTTCATAATTAACCATTGATCCATATGACGTGATATTGTGATATCCTGATTGCTATGATAGGTGTTGTGATTCATGTTGTAATGCTTATATTGAGCAGGATTTTCCCAATCCAATTTTCTAGTTATTATATTGAGCGAGATCTACCCAGTCCCATGATATAATGCTTATTTGAGGGGGATTTTCCTAGTCCCATGTTATACTAGAAAAGTTGGGGGAAAGCCCCTTTATTAAAAAAGAAAAAACATACACACCCCTTTTATGGAAAAAAGGGGAACCCATCACAACAGGTCTCACGGTCCCATAGACCCAAGTCTAGGGCTTAACAGAGTCCAAAGACACATCAAACTCATTACAGTTCGATGCAACATAAGCTATTACAGTGGCCCGAAATCCCAAAGGACAAAGCCCATCACAAAGTCAACTTCAACCCCAAAAATTCAATCCACAATCATTTCTCAGAGCACGCCGCCACTGTGAACGCCAGGAAACCCCACCGACACCACTATCTGACGCAAATGGGGAATGATATCAGGGTTCCATAGGAAGCCAGACTACCAACGCATTGTCACCAGGCCGCCCAAACCCCCACCGTCACCCGCACAACCACCAATTCTATAATTCTTGTATTGAGTGGGATTTTCCCAGTCCCATGTTGTATTGATTATGTTAAGAGGGATCTACATAGTCCCATGCTGAAATGATTATATAGAAGGAGTGTTTCAAATCTATATGATTTTACATGGATATATGGTTATGGTTGGAATGGATATGCTACATTCCTAGATATATCTCAACATGGAGCTGCTGCAGACTATGTTATACCATGGATATATGGATGTTATTTGGAAAGGTTGTGATACATGCTTGGAGATATTCTGGAATGGTTCCAAAGCAGGTTGATTGTTATATTGTATTAATTGATTAATTAATAAAAAAAATTTATCACTTATTGTATACACTTATTACCAGACTGGTTTTTTAAACATGGTGGTGTTGACCTATTATGTTTTATTCACACCCTCTTCAGGCATCATTTGGTACCTGAGCATATTACAAGGATATAGTATTGGACAAGGTAAAAGGACCTTGTTTCTAATTCTATTGCTTGTTGGATTTGCTATATTTTGGATACGGGACTAACATGGGGTTTGGAATCGAGGTCTTTTGGGGTTATTTTTTATTAGTTTCTTATTTTATTTGTATTTTTTTATTTTTACATTTAGGTACATCTCAAGTTTTCATTACTTGATTCATGATTATTGGTTTATTGGTTCCTCCTTTTATATCAAATTTTTATTATTTAATATTTATTCTACATCTATTACACTAATAAATATTATTATTTGAGTATTTAACTAAAATGTAACTCTGATCCAGGGGGTATAGTCTCCCCACTATGTTCATCACACCCCCATAACTAGTTGGCATCCTCTGAAATATGGGTAGGTGCAATTGAGGTTCGGTAACCAACCTGATTTGGCTATGTGAGAGGGTGTGAGATCCAGTGATGTTAAACAATGGTATCATAGGAAGTAGGTGTTTTTTATTTTATGTCGATTTAATATTTCGGAAAGGTAGAATGGAGACTATGATGTGTTGGGACTTGGTAGTGAGCTTATTCATTGGATCAGTTGAGCCATGTGTGAGGGAGAATCTAAGATCCCATGGATGGGATTATTGTTCATGATTTTCACTTGTTAAAGTTGATTTTATTTCATAATAAGTGATTCACATGTTGTGTGATGCTATTTTTTTTATTAAGATTTACACTAATGACCTGGTATGGAATGAGATGTGTATGAATGCATCATGATAGACACACATGGATATATATTGACATGAATTGTTCATGATAGAAAAATATTTATTTTATGTGTTATATACTTTCCTATATGAACCGTGATATGAGTTATCTATTATAGTTGATAAAGGAAATGAAATTAGCTGATATTTCATGCTAAAATACTTGTAATATATGTTTAGAGAGACCAGGATCAATGGTTATCTGTTGTTGTTACCTATTGAGGATGATCCTGTTTTTATTGCTAGTATTCTATGGAGTGTGTTTGTCTTGTATAGAAAATTCCATCTCATTGTCTTTGATTTGAGCATCATGAGAGTGGAAATCAACATGTACCTAACACAGATGAGCCCGAGAATCCTGTAGATCTTGAAGTTTTTATGGACGCTCATCTTTTTGGTAGCTTCTTGAGAGTCACGCAATCCATGGAAATGGATATTGGTCACACCATGTATTCAATGTATGAGTTGACAAGATAATTTTAGTTGTAGTATTAGCCTATATGCACTAGGGAGGGAGGACCCTAGGTAGCTGAGTTCTAGATTGAGCCAGTACATATGATATTTATGCATCTTAAGACACCCACATATAGAAGGGTGAAGCTTTCTGCATATATGCTCCATAGATCTTTTTATCATTGGTAGGATATTTCAAAGCTGGATAGGGAGAAAGAGGAGATACCTTAGATGGAATTTTTGGAAATTTATTTGATCCACTTATACCCAGAGACATTAAGGGATGAGGAGGCTCACAAGTTCATGAATATGACATAGGAGGTCATGCCATTTATAGAATATGCCGAATGTTTCATCGACTGGAAGTTCTTTTCAACATCTTTGGAGGATGATGAGATCTCTAGGGTGAAGAGTTTTCAGGATGGAATTTTTTATGGGATCAGTTTTTAGGTGATTTTTTTTCATCTAAGTATATTTTTAGATGCAATGAATTAGATAATCATCATGGAAGGGAATTTGAGAGAGGCCCCCAATAGTGGACAAACTATTTTAGCAGGGAAAATTTGGAACTCTTATTCTATTGGAAAGAAGCACCACTATGATAGTTATCACAAAGTATATTTTGGAAATAATAGTCAGGGAAGTGGGAATCCAGCTTGGGACCATGTTCCATTGCAGTGATTTCAGTGTGGTATGTTGGTCCATAAGTGGCCTTAGTGTCTATACCCCTCATTGAAGTGTTGTTCTTGTGGAGGGATGGGCCACATGTAGATGTTTTGTAGGGGAATGTGGAAATTTAGTAGTGGTAGGGGATGAGGACAGGTACCAAAGTATGGGAAGGACTCAGATAATCCTTGGAAAAATTGTAGCTGTAGTTTCACTGGAAATTCAAGTTGAGATAGGGGACATTGTGCCCCATTATAGGATTCATATTTTAAGGAATGGGGAACAACACAAGGAATTTATATTGGAGCTCATGGTAGATGGGATATTCGGATGCATGCTGTGCAGACTACTCTGGCTATTGTGGATGCAGGTCCCTATACTTTTAGAAGTACAATTATTGAATCATCTACCCTTGCATATGTTTTTTTGATACATGATTGTTTCATTACTTTTTATCTTCTATTTTTTCATATTATTTGGGATTGGATGTAGAAATATCAGATGGTGTTTTGACCATCGATACACAATTGGGAGTGTGATTAGAGGATATCAAACATTGCAAGGTGTGTTCTCTAGAGATTGGTGGTTACCATATCTCTTGGGAAACGTTTTTTCTGGAAATTATAGGTTTCAATTTGATTCATTATATGAATTGGTTAGTCCTATAGAAAGTTCATATTAACTGTTACCAGAGGAGAGTTTCCTTTCTATCTCCAGAAGGTTGTAACTATTATTACTAGAATGAGTGGGATCTTAAAGATATAAGTGCATGACCAATTAAGTGAAGATTGGATTATCCTATGGATTAGATAGCCGATATTTCTCTTAATGATGGTGGAATGTAGACAAATTATTTTCCTCCAATAGTAGATCATTTTCAGGACGTCTTTACTAACAACTTCTATGGATTACCACCAAAGTGGGATATTGAGTTCATGATCGAGTTGGTTCTGGGATAAAATCTAGTTTATATCCCACCTTATAGAATTTCACCATCATAGACTTTCGAGTTGAAGGTTCAACTAGAAGATCTGGAAGATAAAATTTTCATATGGCCTAGTTCATCTCCATGGGGTTCTCTAGTTCATTTCACCAAGATGGCTTATGGGAAATTGTGATTCTATATGGATTATTGGATATTGAACCAGTTGATAGTCAATAACCAGTATTATATTCCACATATCTATGATCCCTTCAACTAGTTGAGAGGTTCTAAGATCTTATCCATGCTCTATTTGAGACCGGGATACCAGGAGTTGAGGGTGAGAACTTCAGACATACCTCAGACTGCTTTTAGGAGTAGGTATCTTATAGTAGTTCATTGTGATGAAGTTTTGTTTATCCAACACACCATTGGTATTAATGGGCATGATGAATCAGATCTTTCATCCATTTCTAGACTAGTTTGGGGTGGTTTTTGTTGATGAAATATCAGTGTAATCCTTTTGAAAAGAATATCATTCCAAAAATATTGAAATTGTCTTGAGTACATTGAGAGATAATAAGATTAATTCAAAACTAACCAAATGTAGTTTTTGAATCGATAAAGTGCACTTATTCAGTCATTAAATCCTAGAAGCTAGAGTTTTAGTGGACCTAGAGAATGTTGCAGCCATGTTATCTTAGAAGAGACCTAATAATGTCTTTGAGATTCAGAGATTTCTAGGTTTAGAAGGCTATCATTGGTGCTTTATCTAGGACTTATCCCTTATAACAGCACTAATGTTAGGGATGACTAGGAAGGGAGTGAAGTTTTTTGGTCATAATATTGTGAGATATATGTTTAGGAGATGAAAGGTACGCTGAAATTATAACCTATTATCACTTTACTTGTGACATATAAGGCATATATCATGTACTGTGATTCATTCATAGTTAGAATTGGAGAAGTTCTAATGTAAGAGGATTGAGTGGTTTCTTATAGTTACAGATATCTAATACTGCATGAGAAGAATTACCCTACTCACAATATGGAGTTAGCTATGGTTCTTCATGCCCTGAGGTGATGAAGGAACCATATTATGGGTGATAGGTTTTTTGTGTACATGGACCACAACAGCCTCAGGTACATATTTTATCAGTGTGATATAAACATTTAGAAGAGGATGTGGGACGAGTATAGATTGTCTTTTGACATTGAGTTGGATTATACACCAGGAATGGGAAACATCATTTTCGATTATTTGAGAAAGAAGTCATAGACATAAGCAGTGTGAGAGTATTCCAATGAGTGGCGAATGATGGAACTCTTTGAAGACATGAATTTAGATGTTTAGGTGTCTCAGGGCCGAGTAAAACTATCTTTGACATCAAGAATAATTGTTCTTCTTGACCAGATTAAGATAGAGAAGTTATCTGATATGGAGTGATTAGTTCTAATAGATATATTATATGGGTAGGTGACACCATCAGGAAAATCTCTTGACCATGAATATTCTCTTATTTTCAATGGCTCACTATGGGTTCCTATGGTTTTTCATGAGAATATGGGGAGAGAGATTCATTCTTCCATATGTGAGGTAAATATAGGATTGAAAAATATGTATCATGATCTCTATAGACAATACTAGTGTTCAGGAATGAAGAAGGTGGCAGGGCACATTCTAGTGAGATGTTTCATCTATCAGTAAATTAAAGTTGAATATCATAGGCCATCTGGGATTTTGTAGCCTATTCCCATTCCTGAGTGGAAATGGGATGATTTCATTATTGATTTTTTGATAGTATTAATTAAAAAAACTCATAAGAACAATACATTATGGGTGATTGTGGATTTAAAGAATAATGTTTATCACTTCTTACCTATCAGGGATCCCTTCACTGTTGATGATTTGGGTAGTCATTACATGTTTGATATATTTTTTTCTATATGGTGTTCCAAGGAGTATAATTTTTTATAGAGATCCTAGTTCTATTTTTTGGATCTGACATGGTATTCACAAGTCTCTTGGATCATAGATTATTTTGAGCAAAACCAATCATCCTCTGACTGATGGTCAATCTAAGTGGACTATTCAGGATTTAAAGGATATGTTATGAGCCTATGTTTTGGATTTTGGTGGTTCATGGGAGAAACATATGGAACTCATGGAGTTTTAATATAAAAACAGCTTCTAGGAATCGATCCAAATGGAACCTTCTAAGGATTTATATGGCGGGTTTATTTGGTTACCTCTTTATTGGTTGGAGGTAATTGAGTCAGTGCATCTTGGGTCTAGTATCATGTAAGAGAAATCTAAATAGGATCAGTTGATGAGGAGATAGTTGGTGACTGCATATATAAGGTAAAAATAGCATGATGACCATCGAGGATGACCTATAGAGTTTGAGGTTGGTATTTGTGTTTTCATTTGGGTGTCTCCTAGGTTGGAGCAACATTGTATTAGGAAATAGGGAAAATTAGTTCCTAGGATTGTCAGGCTATTTGAGGTAGTGGATAGGGTCAATCCAATTCCATACTGATCAGTCCTTCTACAAAACTATAGTTCCATGAATAATTTGATTCACATGTTGCAACTTAATATATATTATCTTAACCATTATCATGTGGTAGATTTTGAGGAATTGAATCTTGTACTGATGAATACTTTGAGGAGCATCCAATGCGGATTGTAGACCATTGTGAGAAGTATCTCTGGTCTATTATTATAGCATTGGTTTGAGTGTAGTGGAATCATGGACGTGTTTAAGAAGAGACCTGAGAGAGGGAGTCTAATATGTGAGTAGAGTGGCCAGACTTGTTTTTTGAGACCCCATAGTGATTTTTGGAGTAGCTTAGAAAATATTTATTATATGGTGGGGAGGATGTAATATCCGATAATTTTCATGTTGCATCCCTCTTTGAGTTTTTTGATGGACCTTGGTGGCTGAGTCTTATTTGAAGACGAATATCCTTTTTGGGGGAAAATGACCAAGGTGTTATGGATATATGTTTGTTTGAATTAATGGGTCCATTTATAAATTCATTAAATGAATTTATGTGGGTTTTCCATGGATTGGAAGGCTTTTGAGGTTGTTTGGGTCCTTTTGTGGAAACTGAGATGAAAACCATCTACAGAGAATTTACATGCCATGTACATGTTACACAATGTGTAACTACTGCTAGAAACATGTCATGAATTGGTTCATAACATGAAGTAATACACATTTCAAACCTAATTCACATCATATAAATAAAAATTAGGATAAATATTAACCCGAGGTGATAGTTTTTTCAGTATAACTAAAAAAATAAGGAAATACACCACGTGAAAGGATTACACACTGTTTATTCCTCAACCCCAATGGATTTATGTTGATAGCACTTATTATTTATTTCATTTCATTATTTAATTCTTCTCCCTATTATACCTGGAATGATTTCTAATAAATTTTGGGGTCTCTTATTTTGTTCTGTATGTCCCAATTATACATCTAATCCTTGGTGAGTGGTTCTTCTTAGGTTTACCTCTCTTCTCTCCTTGATCTCCATTGTTTCAGTGTAAATCTCTTGACCAAATTTGTTTTGGGTTTTGATCTTGATCTGTTGTGATCTAGGTTTTCTTCATTTATCTACATCGCCTTCATTTCTTTTTCCATTATCCATTACTGGTGTAACTAAATATTTAGATAAAGGTAGGGGTCTAACACCTAACTCTATGGTTTGTTTAGTTGAAATTTATATTCAATATTGTGATTACACATACATAACATGTAATCTAATTAATTTATTCATTAATTAATGGTTAATCATGGAATGTAATATTGGTGGGATACCATTGGATTCAATTGTTGATGTGACCTGGCTTATGGCTACACTTTGGGCGAGGGAACCGTTGATTAATATGAACTGGATAATGGATTAAAGTTTGTATAGAATGACATGAGATTCAGATGTTTTCTTGATATAGATTCACCAAGGAAATGGATTTATTCATTGATATGGATATTGATAAATTGATATATAAATTAATGTTTAATTGAAAGATGAATAGTAATTTGAATAATTAACCATCTAGCCATATGATATATTATTTTGATATCCTTGTTTCTATGACATGTGTTGAGGTTAATACTGTAATTCTTATATTGAGCAGGCTCTTCACTATCCCGTGATGTAATTATTATGTTGATTGGGCTCTTCCCAGTACCATTCTGCAATGCTTATATTGAGAAAGCTTTTCCTTATACCATGTTGTCATTCTTATATTCAACGTGATTTGACCAGTCCATTATTGTAATGCTTATATTGACTGGGATCTATCTTGTCCCATGATGAAATTATTATATAGTGGGATTGATCTAGATCTATGTGATTTTACTTGGATATATAGTAATAGTTGGAATAGTTGTGATACATTCTTAGAGAGATCCCGACATGGAGCTGATGCTGGTTATGTTATTCCATTGATATATTGTTGTTGATTAGAATGGTTTTACTACATGCTCAGAGATATTTTGTCATGGTGCCGAAGCAAGTTGATTTTTATATTATATTAATTTATAAATTAATATAACTATTTATCTCTTATTGTGTACAATTATTATCATACTAGTTTTTAGAACTAGTGGTGTCGACCTACTGACTTTTACCCACATCCCATTTGGGCATTGTTTGGCACCTGAACAAAATAAATGGATGCAGGTTTGGGCAAGCACTACTAGAAAATGATCCTATAACCACGGTTCAAAACCATGGGTATAGACCAAAAAACCTTGGGTATAGGCTATACCCACAGTTTGGGGAAACATGGTCGTTGGTGGTGTCAGTATAGGTCCATGATCTATACCCACAGTTTAGAAAAACCATGGGTATAGGTTTTTCCACCATGTCATAACTCTATACCCACGGTTTGGAAACCATGGTATAACATATTTTACAAAATAGCGCCCCATGGGATTTGATCTCGTGACCACTTCTCTGCTCACGAGCGGCCTTACCACTACCCCATCACCGCATATATGTATGTATATATATATTTTATTAAATATATTTATTTAAACCATGGGTATATAGGAATAAACTGTGGGTATAAAACTCCTGCCATTTTTTTCTGTTCCGCAGAAAAAATAATTTTCCCACGCACACGTGGGAAACCTATACCCATAGTTTTTCAAAATCGTGGGTATATGTTTTTTTATCCGATGACTATACCCATGGTTTTGGGGAAAACCATGGGTATAAGTCACCCTATCCCCACGATTTTGGGCAAACAGTGTGTATAGGAATTTTTTGATACCCTATACCCACAGTTTGGAGAAAACCGTGGGTATAGGGTAGCCTATGTCCACGGTTTGGGGAAACCGTGGGCATAGGCTATCAAAAAATTCCTATACCCACGGTTTTCCCAAAACTGTGGGGATAGGGTGACCTATACCTGCTATTTTCCCCAAAACCGTGGGTATAGGTCCATTTTCTAGTAGTGAAGGGTAAGGGGCCTTGTTGTTGATTTTTTTTCTTACTGAATGGGTTGGATTTTGGATATGGGGCTGACATGGGCTTTGAGATCGTGGTCTTTTGGGATTTAATTATGTCAACTGATTATTTTATTTATATTATTTTCTTTTTGACATTTAGATACATCTCATATTTTCATTACATGATTCATGATTATTAGTTTATTGGTTCCTCCTTTTATTTACTAGCGGTGTTATTTACTGTTTCCTCAATGTCTATTACTCTAAAAATAATAATTATTTTATTATTCCACTATAATGTAACTCTAACCCAAGGGGTATAGTATCCCCACTATGTTCATCACACCTATATTACTATTTAGCATCCTCTAGCATATGGGGAGACATGATTGAGGTCCAATAACCAACTTTATTTGGCCTTGTGAGAGGGTGCTGCATCAGGGGGCATTACACAAAGTCTAATGAGATTCAATCTAGTACCTTCTTTCTGATTATTTTTTAATGGAAAATCACAATAGTTTGGATGATAGCCTATTTATACATTTTATCTACTTCATCATTAAAATTTTCATCTGATTTCTTCATCACACCATCTTTCAAATATAGATTTATTAGATGAATCCATCCTATAATTATCAAACTAATTACACTTCAATCTATTAATCCGATCAACTATCCACTTTAAAATCACATCATGAAACTATAAAAACAATCAAAAACCATATTCACCATAACTTTACTCTATTATATAGTTTTTGTTCCTATGATAATTCAGGATTAGCCAAAGATATCGGGTTCAAATATCTCACTCAAAACATTGTGCAACATGATAAAAATATTCCTTCCATTGATCGCCTTCAAAACCCTTAAAAAGTAGTATCTTTCTGTAAGACCAGACATCAATATTCTTTATCAAACTTCTTTGTGACTCAGGAAGAATAAAAAATATTTCCTACATGATATTTAGGATGTTGAAAAATATATTTTTCATCATCACATTTAATATATTTATGAAATCTCTATAAATCCCTTCAGTACCTCCATCCAGCACATCTCTAAAAATTCTTCAAACTAAGGAAACATCAACTGGTGTTCTATAAAAATTTCATAGGAACCACATAGAAGAATTTTTCTAGACACTTCATCAATGTGATGAATTGGATATGAAACCTTTGACAATTATCTTCACATGGAAACCTCTTACCGATGAACCTGATACGATTACTTCTATCTGATGACATCAAATGTAGTCTTTTATCTAATGACCCAGAGACTACTTCATTATAAGTAATAAAACAATATTTTTTCTAATAACATTGAAAATGGTCAACCAAATTAATTCGATCTAATGAAATTGTGTTTTTGATTCCTTTGATCCTTTACCTTACCAGATGTGCAAGGATATTAAAACCAAATTCAAATAAGTGAACAATGTTGGATGTATATGTAAAAGTCCATCCAAATTTCTCTTCCAAATTATATTGTAGAGAAACCACTATTTCACACTTCTACAAACATTTTTAGATCAAAATAATTTATAAAACTATGAAAAATAAATCTTCGTAACAAATAATCAAATTGGTGAACTCTATTTAGAATACTTTGTACAACATCCAGGCACAATCTTTTTATAACCACACCATTGATGGGAAACATTTATTTGGTGAACTACATAGATTTCTGTAGAATGAAATATTGATACATGATCATTACTATCCCCATTTAGACTCAATATGGAATCATGTGAACCTTTATTACTCAAGATGTTTGGAATATAGTAATAGAAAGAATCATTTGAGTTACTTCACTGAAGGATTTATCCAATGAAATTTGTATGATTTCTTGTATAAATATACACCACCAAACATTGGCCAATCACATAACATTGGTATTTTTTTCCAGTGAACTCAAACCATTTGTCTCCATAATATACACTTGATCATGTAAACATTTTCTAATCATCTTCAAGAAAAGCACACTAATTTGAGGTGATTTATATTAGATTAAAAAAATACAACACCTTGATCAACCCTTCTTCCATTATCTTCTACTTAAAACACCTCCAAATTTCTTAGTCCCAAAACCTCCCTTCCCTCTCTCACACCTCTCTATCCCTATTAACCTATACATCAATCCCTCATGGTACCCCCTATTTCCCCATCCCTTCCTCCTTACCTATTGATCCCCATCCATATCTCTATCTCCATTACCCTTTTTCTTTATCCCCCAAACCTTACCGCTATCTTACTATCCCCTTACTATAGTCACTCACACTCTACCCTTTCCATATCCCTCTTGGTAACTCTATCCCTCCCTCCCTCACCACCTTCTCTCCCTATGTCCCTCTTCAACACCACCCCCCTTTAACCCTTTATCCCTTTCAATATCCCCTCTCTTTATCAACATCATCTCTATCTATCTTCTTGTCTCTCACCCAAACCCTCTCCCTTCATCCATGGTTCCCCATATCTATCTCATTTTCTCTTACACTACTACCAACTTTATCTATGTTCCTCTCTCATTATCCTTTTATTTTCCCCCACATATCCTTATTCCTTTCTCCCTAACTAGATCCCTCTATCTCCCCTAACACTCTCTTATTCCCTAACCCCCACTATTTTCCTCCCCCCTCTCCCACTCTTTCCCTCTATATCTTTCTCATTATCCCTCCCTATCCATCGCCCTATCACCCTCCCCACACTTCTCCATTTCACTCTCTACATAACTCTCTCCTCTATTCTCTATCTCTCTCCAACATATCACTTACACATCCCTACTCTACCTATTACCCTCTTATTGAATCCCTATAACCCTATCACTCTTTTCCTCCCTCATATTATCACGATATGTCTCCCTTCTTTCACCCACCCACCCACTCCCTATTTCAACATCTACATTACTCCCTCCTCTCAACATATCACTTCTAATTTTTCCATACTCCCCTCCCTATCACTCTCCCTCTCCCTCCTATACGTCTCCTTTACCCTTTATATCCCTCTACCTCTCCTCATACCCTTATACGATTTGATCTCGTTCCCTCTCTCCCCCTTTATACGACATATATCCCACCCACTCTCATTATCACTCCCTCTACATCTAATTTTTCTCTCTATTTCCTCCCCTCAACCTCACCTCCCCCTTTTTCCCTCTATTATTTCCTCCCTTTTCCTACTCCCTTGGTCTCCCCCTCCTTCTATCCCTATTCTACACTCTCTCCCTCTCTCTATCTCACATTCCCCTATCTCTCCCCCTCTACCCCTCCCTCTCCCCCCACTCTTACACACTCTATATTTCTACATATATCCCTAACTCACCCTACCCACCTTTCTACCCTCCCACTATCTCCATATCTCTACATTACTACCCCTTTTAACTCTCCTTTTATCACTATTTATCTATTTTACTTTCCACATCTACATATTTTATTATCTCTATCTCTCTCCCCTCTTCTTTCACCTATTGAATTCCTCCAAAATTTTCCCTCCCCCTCTATCTGCCTCTATCATACCCTATCCCCCTCTATAACCCATCAATATCCATCCCTCTTTCTCCATCTATATCTCCCCCTTATCATATTCCTCCAACCTTTAACTCTCTTAATCCCCCATCTCTTCATCTAAATCCTTCTTATTGAACCCCTCCCTCACCCTCTATATATCACAACCCCTCTATATGTGTTCCATAAAACTCTCTCCCTATCCCTCACTCTAATTACCTATCACACACTTTATCACTATTTTCTCCTTCCCCCATCTCATTTATTCTATATTTCCCTATCCAATCCCTTGTATTCCCTTTATCACTTCCTCACTATACCTCTTATTGAATCCTACCATCCACACCCTCTCCTTATCAATCCCTCTCCCATCACACCTTCATTTATCCCACATTTTTATCCCTCCATATTTCTACCCACCATCTCTCTACTATTCTTCTATCTTCTTCTCTTTTCCACTCACTCCCTATACCACTCTATATCCATATATCCTTATCGCTATCACCCTTACACTCTTCCACCCTCTATATCCCTCTTATTGACTCCCTATCACTCTCCATCTCCCCTCAATCCCTCCTTAAACCTTTATTCATACCTTCCCCTAACTCCCCTCACTTTCAAACACACACACAAACACACACACACTCTCTCTCTCTCTCTCTACACCTATTTTGTTCTTTATCCCATACCTCCCTCAGGTCGAATCCTTACATTTATTTCACTACCCATCATATTATCTCCCATACCTCTCACTACCCTCTCTTTTACTCTTCCTTTTACCCCTCTCTCTCCCTAACCTCTATCTACCCCCTCACTAGCTCTTCCCCTTTGTATCTCATCATACACCTCCCTCTCTACCCCTCACCCTTTTTCCCTCTCCATTTTCTCACCCACCATAACTGACTCCCTCTGATGTCCTCTATTTTTATTCCCCAAATTCTCTCCATATTATCCCTCTCCCTCTCACCCCCTTTATCACACCCCCTTCTCCTCTATCCCGCATCCATACCCCAGCCTCTCCCATACTTTCCATTTCAGTCATTCCCTCTCCCTCATTCATTACCTTTTACACCTCCTCTTACCCTCTATATCCCTCTCCTCATCCTCTAATCCAATACCTCATTCTACTCTCTCTCCCTAAGTCTCACATAACTTTCCCTCACTCTCCTTATATCTCCCATCCCCATTACAATACCCACTCCCCCGCTATATCCCATCCATGAACCTCCCTATCTCTACATTCTATATATCCCTCTCCCTCTATCATTCCCTATGCATACCCCCTAATATTCGTTCTCTCCCACCACTCTTGATCACTCTCCATATATATCCCTAAACATCATATCCCTCCCTCTAATTTTTTTATCTTTCTCACTCTATATCTATCCGACACTATTTCCTTATACCCCCATCTCACTCACTCCCTATACCTTGCATTACCTCCCCACACCCATCCTCTTATTGAATCCCTCTCCACATAACCATCCTCCAACACTCTTCAATACCCTCACTTACATTTTACCCCTTCGCAAATTCTCTTAGGTTCCCTCTACCTATCCCACTTTATCACATGCCCCATATATCTTTTTCTCCCATCCATTAATCCCCCTCTATTTTCCGTCTTAATATACCACTCCCTCCCCCTCCCATAACTCTAATAACCTTTTTTTCTCTTCCATATATCTCTATATCTCCCTCTATATATCATCCCTTTCCCTACCTCTCTAAACCTCCCAATACTTATCTCCCACTACTATTCCCTCTTCCTTCCTCTCATTACCCCTACCCTACCACCTTTCCTTATACCCCTCTTTCAATAATATTATAGAAACCTCCCTCCCTCGTCCACTTATTTGATCCCTCTCTATCACACTCTCACCATCTCCCCATCCCTCTTTCTACCCCTATACCTCATAACTCCCCTCTATCCTACTCCTTTCCTATCTTTTTTACTCTCTCCCTCTCTCACTCCTTATTTCATTCCATATATCCCTTATCCCTCTTGTTATATCCATTAATTTACCTCTCATTATCTATAACTTTCTCATACTACCTCTCCCACTACAATTCATTCACATTTTTTTCATTCCCCACCCCTATAACTTTGTCACCCTTACCTATCGCTTTAGATATTCCCTCTCCATATCCCTCCCGCTCTCACACCCCCTCTCGATTTGTATCGCATCCCTCTCTCACTTCCTCTCATTCCATCTCCCACACTATTCTCACTTTGTATTCCATCCCTATATCTTTACCTCTTAATCTACATCCCTCTCTTATTCCTCACTCTCATTATATCTCATCCTTCACCCCCTCTCTCACCCTCTCTCCTCCATACCCTCTCTCTCTATCCCTCCCAATATATACCCTTTCATTTTCCCACCCACCTCTTTATCTCAACCTCTCCCACCATAACCCACTCTCTATATATTTGTCTCCCTCCCTCTATCAACCCTTTCCCCCTCCATATTCATTTTTCTCTCTCCATATCTCATTTAATATTTCTTTTCATATCTTCTCTATCCATATTATTGACTCCCTTACTTGGACTCCCACTCTCCACCCCTTTACAATTTTCACACTCCCTTTATATCTCATTCACCTCGATTCCCACTCTCTCTATCTCTCTCTCCCTTTTTCCCATCTCCTTCTCACTACTTATCCCTCTATATCTCTCTCTTTATCTCTTATCCCCCCTCATCACATTCCCCTATTCTACATCCCCTCCCTTTCACTATCCCCATCTACCACTCACTCTTTCATTCCCTATCTACTATATATCTCTTATTTACTTCATCCCATACCCTCCCCCTCCACCTCACTTTTCTATACCCGCTCTCCCTCTATCTCTTATTAATATCCCTCCCCGCTCTACCCCCTTTACCTTGACTCTCTTACACCCTCTCCCTATATACCATTGTATCTCATCCCCTACCACATATATCTCTACCTCCCATTTCCCCCTCTCCCCCAATCTCCCTTCCCCTACTCCCATATATCCCTATCTCTACCCCACTAAATTTACCACTCATTTCCTCACCTTAACTATTTCTCATTTTTCCCATTTCCCTATCCTACAACACCATATCAATCTCTTTCCCACAACCCCTCACACTCCTTCATCCACCTCCCCCTCAACTTCACCCTATCACTCATTCCCCTCCCTCCCTCCCTCCCTCCCTCCCTCCCTCCATCTATAAATTTCTAGAAAGTATCACCCAAATAGTCACCAAAATAATATAACAGCATGACATCAGGAACACATCCCATAATAAAATAGGCTTCCGACTAATAGCAAGGTTTTATAGGTAATGTGGGAAGACTATACCCTCTGTATTAAACAATCCTAAATAAATATGGAAGTAATAAAAAAAATATAACAACATAAATCATTACATTATAATTAAGATACACTTATAATGAAATTAATATATCATATGTTATATTAGATATACCATTGTATTATCATAGAATTCAAATATAAGTAAACAAGATCACCACATGGTCCAATCATAAACAATACTTTCTAAAAGAAAATAATATATATACCAGTATAAAATTCGGTATGAGTTATTGGATTTAAATAACATAAACTATTTGTGAAATTTTTCCTCTTTAGTTTTGGTTATATCACCTAATTTATGGTATAAAATCACTTTATCATAGAATTTGAGGAATTTAGAGGAGGATGGAAGGTTGAAAAATGCACCTAAGGAGAATTATAATCAACCGAAACCTAGTGGTTATTTACTGGGTACCCAGTGGGGGTCATGTGTTATAGGTAGTTCTATTAAGATCCACCGGGTACCTATTGGACTTATGTTAGGTACTCGATAGACTCCTAGAAGAAATAATTTAAAATGGGTAATTTTTTTCGTATAACCTCCTTAATTGATACCCAAAATACCACTTAGCTTAGAAATTTATCCCTTTTTCCATCACTGGGGTTCCCCTTAGGAGCTCTTCCTCTCTTCCATTCCCCCTCAATCCATTCATCATCAATGATGGTCTGGGTCATATTCAAGTGGTATAAGGATATCATATAAACTTTTCATCACATATTGATTCCTCTAATATTCTTTTTTTCATATTTCTTTATAGAATCAACAGATAATATTCATTATCTTATATTAGGAAATGTGAAATCCATCTACTTAATTAGGTATTTTTTGGTTTAAAAAATACAACATTTTACTTTATAAATCTAATGAATAGTTTATTCTAGGATTTTCTTGATATTTGTTTTGGGTTTTTATTGATCATACCTTCATATGAAATTAAATCTATGAAGATCATGAAACTATTTACAAATTTTTATTGAAATAATTTGAGAGAATGAGTTATATGGTAAATTCAGTACGTGTAAATTCTGGATTTAAATAGTTTTTTCATGTAAATATTACCTATAAGGATGAAATATTTTTTGAACCTTCAAAGAGAAGGTAGTTAAAGAATGTCCCACATAATAAAATACCCAGACCGAATCACTCTACAGTAACCATACTAAATGGATATGTGAAATCAAGAATTCCTCCCCATGATCTAAATGATATCAATTTGCAGTGATGATCTAAGGTGTTTTCATGGGGAGACTGTACAATTATATATGAGTAAAAATAATAATAACCAAACAAAATCCATAAACAAAAATCATATTTCAAAGAATAACAAAATTGAACCATTTTATATATCAAATAAAATGTTTTTATTAAAGAATATATCTCAATGGTTCTCCCATTAAGATTATCACATATAAAAAATAAATAAGGAAAAAAATTACTTGGGTGATCAACTACAATCCTGATCCTCTTCTTCAGACTCCATCCAAGCAATCCAACCCGACCATGCAATATTGGGCCTCTTACTGAACTTTACAGGTGATATTAAGATATGATTGAGTACCAAAGTGTTAGGTCCACCCAATCAGGTTGTGAATTAAAATTATTAATCCATCATCAATGGTGTCCCCAACATAACTAGACATTATAGTGTATACATAAATGTGATATGATCGATATTATAATATAAAATGAGGAAGTTTAAAAAATAATCCCCATCAATTATCATGCTTTATGGTGAAACCAGGGATCGACCATGCCTAATTCAACCAGTGTGAGATGTATCTAAGAATATGTATACCCATCATGGTGGTAATTACATCCTAACCTATAATTATCTTTCATAATACACACACACACACACACATTGAATGAATGGCCTGAAGGCCAATATTTTTATTGATTTTGGATAAACCCCATTTTAAGTGTAAAGGGGGGAAAACCAAGACTTCAAGGACGTAGAGACATAAGAAATTCCGAAAAAAAGAGGGTTGAAACCCAGAACAAGACTACGTAGAAGAACCCCTTCCCAACATCAACATCATTAAGGCCCGCCTACACCAGAGCATGGCTACTCAACAAGCTGTCCCGTGAAAAAATGCACAGGCCCAATACCGATTGAAGCGCCATACCCTCTCAATATTACAAATATGAAAATCCATGCATGGTGAAGGATACCATCTCTATCCTCATCTGAAGAAATTCCATGTAGACTATCTGGGTTCCCCAGCATGAAGAAACCACGAGTCCATGGCACCACCATTAATGACCATCTTAGGCGAATCCAACCGCACTCCACAAGACATCCTACCACCACCGCCACAGAGGACCATAAGAAATTCCAAGGGACATGATATGAAGCCATCATCACTAGGGACTAGAAGACCCAACATCATGCCGAGGTAATTCCACTGATGGGAAAATTTGTGTCATCTTGAACTAGAAACACCACTATGGGTATGGATCAGCTCCGACCAGACCACGGATGAACCCTCCCCGGGTTCTGAAGTAGGCCAGCCCGATGTCAAGAAAATCAATGTGAAAATGCAGAAGAACCAGTGACATAACACCCAAAAAAACTACCAGATTCACAGCCAATCAAGAGATATCCAGAATTACCAAATCAAAAAACCTACAAAAACTCACAGCAGCCAAAACCAAAAGCTCCCCCTTCAAAAACTGCAGATTAGACTTTGATCCACAATGAATACCCACCGTAGGTGTCACCAGGTCACAATGGAAACACCAATCCGAATCCAATCCATCGATGTTGAAGGACAAGACGCACCAAACCAAGCCGTCAGAACTGTACTGATCCACATCTTCGATGAAAGGGGTGATCCATGCTGAGCCGAACACCTGAGCACCACCGATGCATCGTCCACGAGATGTTATCGTTGGAAGTAGCGACACACTGAGCCAAGCACCAAAACACCACTGAGAAGTGTTAAATTAGGTAATGGGAGTCAGAGACCAAACCCCACCAAATCTAGACATTCCACACTGATGCCAGACGATGCCCACATTGAGCCGAAACCAGATGGATCCACGAGCCGATCCATGATGGAGGGGGATGGGAAAGATAAAGCGATGGGAAACACTAGACACTATGGAAGAGGTAAGATATGCCACTCAGAGGCCCCATCCTATGACACACCTATGTAATTTTTACACGCACACACACACACTCATCGGGGTGAATAAAAACCCACCATAGAATCATATCAATTTTGGGGGAATAATGCCCCAGCCTGGAATCATATATTATAATACAAGGGGATAAAATCACTCCATAATACATATATATCCATCCACCTATGGTGTCTGATCCCCTACCAAGAATCATCACATATCATACACTTGGTGGGTTACATCCCCTATCTAGAACTATTATATATCATCCACTTGGGGGGTCACAACCATAATCTAGAACTGCCAAATATCACCCACTAGGGGGCCACGTTCCCCACTCTAAATCATTAAATATCATTAACATGGGGGGTATCATTACCTTCCTATAAACATAACATATCATCCACCCATAGGAAATAATAACCTTCTGGGAACTACCATATATAATCCACTCAGGGGGTCACATATCATACCTAGAACCATTACATATCATCCACCTTGGGGGTAGTATCCCCTAACCAGAATCATTACATATCATCCACATTGGGGGTCTCATCCCCTACATGGAACTATAAAATCATGTACATTGGTTACCCACCCTATAGTCACCTATCTTATATCATATCAGGGGGAAGTGTGCCCGCCCGGTAATACAATCATATATCACGCCTCATCCTCACATAGGTTAGAAACTTGACCGAATTTAACAAATAATCCCTAGGTTAAAATCTTAAGGGAACAAAATATTCTTAACAACATGTTCATACCAGGCTACATCCATGCTATCCCTAATATATTAATACTTCTTAGAGTAAACTCAAAATTTGGGCACCCTCCTTGATCTCCTAGATCACATCCCATCCCTAACACCCCACATGGGTTTCTTTCTCTCAATCCACACTCTAGGGTCTAATTGTCACTTAAAATGGAATAATATCCCTCAACATAGTCATGATTACGTCATGGACTGGTTGGAATATTTGGTAACATAATATTAATAAAAAACAAGGGAGTGGAATAATGTACACCTCTCATCCTAAACCAAATAGGTCACTCTTCTCCTAGAAATTGTACACAATCCTCTCTATGTAATCAATACTGGGATTCAAACAAATTTTAGTATAGGAGGACCTCTCACCCTACACCCATTCATTGAGACAAAATTCTACAGTAAAATCAAAGGTTACATATGGCCTACTACTAGGCCAACCATTCTTATTCTATCAATCTCCCATACATAGAGATGACTAAGGGAACTTATAAAGGTACACTAAGTTCATTCCATAATTATGCAACCTCCTAGGGTCTATATATCCAATATAACACATTTATGATAAATCCCTTCACCATTGGAAGTCAAGGCATCAAGATTGTGTTCAAGAGGCCATCATGGCATTTGACACTTCCATTCTATTCATCAAGTTTTAAGAAAAAAGATTTCATTTATAATAAATTCCAGTCACATGCAAGTGGTGAGACCTTATATCACATGCACATAATCATACATAATATATTATCTTAATATAAAAGGTTTTTCTATTAGGTAAAACTATCATGTAATATCTTCTTCCCCATATGTAATATAAATATTTTTTTATGTAATGATTTTACCTTAACCAAAAAAAAATATGTAACATTATTATTATATGTGAAATATATTTATATCAATATATAATATTTTATAATCATACGTAATATTTATTTTTCCACTACCCCCTAAGGTTTTTATGGTTATTATATTAGAAAATATTCCATGCATAAGGATTTATACTTACCCAATTTTTCAAAATCCAACTAGAACTTAAATATATCAAAAATCACTAAAAAATACACATTTTATTTACACACCTATATGGCCTCATTAAATACAACAACTTCTTAAAATATCATCTAATTACATCTCCAATCCTAGATAATTACTGAGACCCAATTCCCAAAAAAATTACAACACCTTCCACCTCCATGGGGTCACCATTACACATGAGCGACCCATGATTCAACCCAAATCACTATCTCACCATACTTGGTCCTGAGTTTATAGTTCTAAACACTAATATATATATATATATATATAAAATAAAAATTTAAAATCAATTAGGATATTTTGAAAAAAATAAAATAATATTGTACCTAAACCGGCCTGGGATATTCACACACATTCATATATAATTGACACGTGTAATTTCCTTCACTTAGTTGGTTACAATTAGTGATTTAATAAATGATTTTCCTAGTTAGATATCCAGTTAACCATATTGGTATGTAAGGGGACCAAAATTACGTGGTCAAAGGAATGTGAATAATATTTTGGGGAACTAAATAAGAGATAAATTAATTTACCTGTATTAACCTTGTCATCCGGGAAGGATTTTTAATATACAAATATTCCTTAAACAAAGGACTAGGGACTGTCTTTATAAAAAATGATATAGTTATTTCTTATGAATTATAGAAATTATGAACAAAATTATACGACTCATGATCTTGATCTATAGGATGTAATATTTTCAATAAAAATATAGAGACACTATTTCCATGAATAATGATCTGATATATATATAAATCACAGAAGTTTAAAGTATATATTCACTAAAAAAGATCATAACATGGGACAAATGAGATGGATGGAACTAATCAAGACCATGACTATGAAATAACTACCACCCTAGGAAGACAAAAAAGGTTACAGATTCATTTATTAGGAAGGATCATTGAGTTATATTCATGGTTATGATGGAAAAATATCCAATAATAATAGATTTAGTAAATTTGGAGATGGAAAATATTATATAAGGGGAATATCAATAATTTACATGTAATTTCCTAAACATATTTGGTAGAGATAAAAAAATTCATAGAAATATGAAAAATGTCTTAAAAGGAAGGCTAAATCCATATAAAATGGGAGAATAATGGACTTCAATAATGAAGATAGAGTCTAGAAATTTTAAAAGTCGTTATGTGTACTATCAGTACCTATGTTGAAGAGGGAATTAATAGATGAATCCCATAGCTAAAATTTATTTATTCACCCTATTAGGAAAAATATGTATAGGTATTTGAGAGATCATTTATTGTGGGACAACATAAATTGGGAAATTGATGACCATGTGTCAAGATTCATAGTATGCTAATAGGTAACAGTTGATAGAAAAATTCTAGAGGGTGAAATGAAACCTATATCTGTACTAATTTTGAAATGGAAAAATATAACAATAGATTTTATTACAAGGATTCCTAATACATCTATGAGAAATGAAACAATATGGGTTATTGTTTATCACCTTAAAAAAATTCAATAGTTTCTAGAAATAAGGGAGGATATGTCCTTTGATCTTATTTCATGACTATATATTAAGTAATTTGTAAGGATTTATGGATAAACTCTATAAATTATATTGAATCATGATCCTCATTTCAAATTGATATTTTATAGGAGTATTCAGAAAACTCTAAACATATAGAAAAATTTAAGCATTTCCTATCATATGAAAACTAATGATGAGACTGAAAGAACTATCCAAGCATTATAGGAAATGTTGGGGTCATTCTAACTCAACTTATAAGAAACTTGTGGTGAGTATCTACCTCTGGTGGAATTTTAATACAATAATATTTTTCATTATATCATTTAAATTGAATTGTATAAAGATTTGTATGATAAAATATTTCATACTCCAAATGTTGGGATGAAGCTCGAGAAAATAAAATAGTTAATTTAGAACAAATTAATAAGAAATCTAATATAATATGATCTATACAGAATAATATCAAGATTGAGGAAAATAGATAGAAAAGTTATTCTAATAATCATAGGAAAGACTTGGAGTTTTAAGTAGGAGATCATACCCTCTTGAAGGCATGTCCATGGAAGAGAGTAATTCGGTTTGGAAAAAGAGGAATCTAAGTCGAAGGTATATTAGGACATTTTATATTCTATAATGAATTTGAGTTGTGTCTTATCATTTGGTTATTCCACTGATCCTCTATAAAATTCATGATGTATTATATTTCTCATTGTTAAGGAACAACATGGCAAACCCCACCCATATACTCACAATTGAAAAAATTGTGCTCAAACCTGAATTTTCATATAAGTAAGAGCATGTATAGATTCTAGATACCAGAGAGAATGTTTTTTTAAATTAGATAACATTTTTGGTGAATGTACATTGGAGTAATAACAAGTTAGATGGATAAGTGTTGGATAATATTGAAGATATGATAAGGAATTATCGTAATTTATTCATGAACTGATATATACCCAATTTTTCATGGATGGAATTATTCAAGTGGAAGGATATAAGACCAAATATTCTAATTTCGATATTTTATTACAATATATGTAATTTCATTTATTCATATTAGTAAAATAAAATTATAGATTTACATTCAGTAGAACGACTACAACTAGTAATGTATATTATTGTATATGAAGTATAAATACAATATATAAAATTTACAATAGTACAATGGTATAAAAAATATAAGTGAATAACTAAAATAGAAAATGAAAATGTACTGTATTCCAGGCCCTTGTAATAATCACATAGTACCCACAGTTTCTGGTACATAACCCTTTCTTTATGGTTTTCATGTTTATAAAGTACAAGGGTGAAAGTTGGGAGGGTTTGGTGATCTTGTGGAATGTTTTTGGGGCTAAAGGGAAGGCACACAAGATGAACATAATTTTTCTAAACCATGCAGATTTGAAGATATTGGACAATAGTTCTGAAAAAATGGGTGAATTGTTAAGGAGTCCATATAAGGAGGCTGTGCAAGTGTCATCCTATGTAGTAGCTGACACACAGTTATTGCACGATTTGTCTAACTATGCGGACTAACTGTGCACAAGGTTAAAGTGAGATCTAAAAAAAGTGGATCTCCCACGTTTTTGAATATAAATCCTTCATTTTTGATCCTATTCAGAACTAACTTGGTATTATTTTCTATTAATGGTTGGATAATCTCTCCCGAGAAAATTGGAATCGATCCAGAGCATTTCTTTGGTGTTCAGAAGCTGATTTCTTAAGGCATGTCATCATTCTTCTTTGTTCTTGTCACGTTTTCTTAGATATACTTCTTCTATATTCTCAGGTTCTCAGATCTATAAACATTATGGGTAGATCTAAGATTTTGGATGCCAAATATTATGAGATTTGGTCTCGTTGATGATTGGAAAAGATATCTATGGCGGTTTTTTGGATTTCTTAACCGGTTTTTTGAGCGTTCTTCATCCGTTTTTAGTTTTCATAAAAATGGCCAAGGTAGGTGGCCTCACTCTCAAATACTCTTAGTAGAAATGATTTTCATGGTCTCAAATTGATTACTTTGTGTGGATTTGACTATGAATTTTCTGCTTTATTATTTTTGAACCATCTTTGGTGATGTTTTGTGGAAATATAGAAAATCTGTGTTCTTGAATAAAGTGCTTTGACTCTTGATATTAAAATTAATATTTTAAAATGGTATTTTTCTTGAATTGTGGTAAATATATTTTAATAAGGTTTGAAATAAAAGGAATTATTTTATTGAAATGGAATGGTTGATTGGAATTGGTTTGTTAAATGGTTTTCAATAAAAGAATAGTTTTATTGAAATGGTTTGAAATGGTTATTTGAAATTGTTTTAGAATACATTGGGTTTTGTGTGATTTCATGTTTTAAATACCCTAGGTAAGGTATGTGTACCATTAGTGTACAAGGTACGTGACCCCAGATTTGGGGCTTGTGTCATTGGGACATAAGGAAATTGGACAAGAAACCACTCAAGATCATGGAACTGTTAGAATGATCAAGCATGAGTGGGTGTGTTGGTAATCATGGAATGGGTATTATGAAATGATATTGAGAAATGGTTTTAAAGCCTCATTTATTTATTTTATGGAAATGTGAATTGATGGGAAATGGGTTGAAAAAACATTTTTTTACTCTTGGTTATAAATGGTTATTACAACTTGTTTGTATTTAGTTATATAAAAATTTTCAGAATTATTTTATATGAATAGTTTTATATAAATTTTTCTAACTTTTCTATCATAGTGGAATGTGTGGGGAAGTCATTATGGAAAACCTACTGAGTTTATACTCACCCCTTCTTTTTCACTTTGGTTCTTTTACAAATGCTATCTTTTGGGACATGGGAAACGGTAAAGTATCACATGTATTTAACACCACCTCGTGATACTTGGGATGTTTGGTGATTGGATCATGGCGCTTATAGAGCAAGGAGTCTTTTTTTCATCCTAAGTTTATTAGTTTTCTTTCCACTGTTTACTTTGATAGTTTATTTTTCATCTGATGTGGTACACTTTGGTGTGGTCTTGATATAAATGAAGTGGTTGAGTTGTTATTCATTTATTCATGCATCATAGAGTGAGTTGTTTGGTTATGGTTTTCTGGGTTAATGGTTTTAGTTATTTAAGGGAAAATCATCCCCCACTTATACTTGAAACCCTTTGGCATTTATTTCCAACATTTGGCATCTTGAAGATGTCGCTTATGGACAATTAGTATCTCACTACCCTATCAATCCAATGAGATGGGGAGGGACGTGAAAAATGATATCAGCTTGTTGGGTCCTTTACTAAAAAGTGGTCTTCAGTTTTTTGGTATTGGAGTTGAATTCATTCTTATCTATTCCTTTGGATGGAATCTTGGAACGATGTAGGATTTTTGGGACTTGAAATGTAGAGCATAAAGAGATGTAGCTAACCTTTTTATGTTGAACTTAAAGTTACCAAGGAGTTGGTTTCAAAAGTGTTTTAAAGACACTTATAGGATATTGGAATCTCATTTTCATGGATTTATCCAATGAGACGAGTATGACAGGCATTGGAGGAATGGATTCCCACTAGGATTGCATATTTCATTTTGAAGAAATGATACATGATGTAATGCATTGAGTTGATTTTTTTCCTGAAAAAATGTTGAAGTTGTTTTCAAATGAAAGAATTTAAAAATGGAATGAATAATGTAAATTTAAATTGGTTTGATTTTCAAAAGCATGAATGGATTTTTCAAAAAATGGTTAAAATTGGAAAAAGGTTGATTTTGGAAAATAATGTTGTGATAGTTGATGTGATAGAATTTTAAATGAAAATCCATCAGCTGCTAGAGATTGAGACTTATAGAGTAGTTGTTTGTTTAGAAAATGGAACCCATTAGGTGCTATAGAAACCAACTGGAAGAAGCTGCAGAGAATGTGGCTGCACATGAGCCATAGGTAAACCAAGAGCTGGTTCATATTATCTTCCAAGCATTCCAAGCTATGGAGATGGGGAACCAGAGGGATGATCGAAGACATGTGGATCATTCCATCTAGTTCATGAAGTAGAAACCACCCATATTTTGAGGTGATTATGAACCAGAAAAGGAAGAGGTGTGGCCGAATAGGATGAATAATATCTTTGATTTCATTGGCACACTGGTGCAATTGAAGGTAAATATGGCCACATATATTCTTGAGGATCTTGCACGCAAATAGTGGGAACTAGTGGTGCAGGGTAAACCGGATCAAGGACTCAGTTGGAAGGATTTTCAGTAATTGTTCAATAAAAATTTCTATCCTCACATGTTAAGGATCTAGAAAACGATGGACTTATTCATCCTGAAGTAAGACAATATCTCTATCATAGAGTATGCAGCTAAATTCATGAATTTAGTGTGTTTTGCACCAGAATTTGTGGCAAGTGCATACTTGAAGGCATGCATATTCAAATCATGGATAAGGTAGGATAATCGATTGAAGATTGCAGTGCTCTATATTATGGATTATATAGAGATGGTAAACAGAGTAACAGTGGATGAATGAGATATATCTAGATCTATGAGAGGAGGAAGTATGTTGATACCTATGGGGAATGGTGGGAACTAAAATTCTAGGAGCAAGCAGAAGAGGGACACCTATTTCCAAGGTGGTAGTGGGAATCAAAATCAGATGGCTAGATCAGTGAACCTTCCTCCATGACCCAAGAGCAAAGCGGGTTGTTTCTAATGTGTTTCACTTGACCATATAAAGTGATAGTGTACAACACAACCTAGAGAATTTCATAATTTCAAGAATATGGGGCAAATTCACACTATTTTCATAGTGCCCTAAGGTTAGGTTCTCAAGACACTTCTCAGGCGTCGCAAGAACCGTATGCTTTGATAGGGTGAGGGAAGAAAAATCAGTCATGTCAGCAGAGTAGGGATAGACATGATGATTCTAGGAATACCATGACTCCTAAGCAAGGGTAATATCAAAAAGGAAATAAAGAACAGAGTGCAGTGATGAAGTGTTTTTATGGAGCTGAGTATATGATTGTGGATGATCAGGCTGGACTATCTATAGTGAGAGGTATGATTCTATTGAATTCTACCTCTATGAAAGTGTTGTTTGATACTGGTGCATCATGTTACTTCATTTATTTTTTATTTTTTATTTTATAAGTTTAAAAATCGAGATGATTCCCTCTTTGTTAAAACGTCAAACTCCTCTTGGAGGAAGAGAATGTCGAGCCTTTGTCTGTAGAGCATGATCTATAACTTTTTATGGAGATGAGAAGAAATGGGATCTATTAGTGTTGGAGATGGATGTCTATGAAATAATCCTGGGTATGGATAGGTTGACAACATTCAAGGCTCACATCGACTGTTATAGTAGAATGATCAGTTTCACGACTGCGGACGACATCAAGCATCTCTTCAGAGGACAAAGGGTTGTAAATACAGGTGCAATAGGATTGCTGGAACCAACAGTGGGAACAATATCTTAGCAATTGGCTGAATTGACCTTGGAATCATTGTAAGAGATCAAGTATATTAGTTTTCTAGTATTTTAGGATCAATTTCCAGATGTCTTTCCCAAAAACTTCTCAAGTTTACCACCTATATGGGAAGTGAAGTTTACGATTGATATCCTCCCAGGGACCAGTCCTATTTATCTTTCTTCTTTTTGGATGACACCAATAGAGTTAATGGAATTGAAAGTTTAGTTGGAATATCTAGAAAGAAAAGGTTTCATTTGGATGAGAACGCCTCCATGGGAAGCACCCGTCTTGTTCGTGAAGAATGAAGATGGACCTCTAAGGTTGTGTGTGGATTATCGTAAGCTTAACCAAGTTGCGATAAAGAATAGATATCCACTTCCACGCATTGATGATCTATTTGATCAATTTAGGGGATCTCACTAGTTCTCTAAAATTAACTTGCGATCAGGATATCACCAACTGTGAGTTTATAAGGAGGACATTCTGAAAACCGATTTTAGAAGAAGATATGGACATTATGAATATGTAGTCATGAATTTCAATCTTATTAACGCACCAACGGTCTTTATGGATTTTATAAATTGAATATTATAGTGATATATGTATTCTTTGATTATAGTATTCATGGATTACATATTGTTGTATTCAAGGAAAAAGGTTGAGCATGTGAAACACTAGGAAATAATGTTGGAAATATTAATAGATTATCATTTGTATTTCAAAATATCAAAGTGTGACTTTTTGATATAAGAGGTATTTCTTCTGGGCCATGTAATTTCCAAAAAAGATGTTTCAGTGGATCCAGAAAAGATAGAATCCATTATCTCTTGGAAACTTCCCAAGAACGTCTTTGAGATACGAATATTTCTCGGTCTAGCTGGTTATTACCGACGCTTTGTGCGTGAATTCTCATGTATAGCTTCACCTATGATAGATTTGAGGAAAAAGAATGATCCATTCCAATGTACTGAGTAATGATAGAAATCTTTTCAAGAGTTGAAAGTCTGCCTTACATCAGCACCTATCTTCATTTTTTCGGAATTATGAAAAGGGTATGTAGTGTATTGAGATGCTTCGAGATCTGGGTTGGGATGCATCTTCATGAAATGAGAACATGTTGTTGCTTATGGCTCAATTAAGTTGAGGGTTAATGAGAATAATTAACCAAAAAACGATTTAGCATTAGCCGCAGTTGTCCATACTTTGAAGACCTGGCGTCATTATCTCTTTGGGGAGAAATTCACTGTCTTCATAGATCATAAGATCTTGAAACATATTTTCTAACAATGGGATTTGAATATATGGAAAATGAGATGGATATAGTATCTACATATGTTTTAATTTGACTTTATTTATACACCAATAAAAGGAAATTCAGTGGCTAATGCATTAAGCAAAAATTTATATGCTCAGTTGGAAAAATAAGCTTAAGAAGAATGGTAGTTGATGTCAGTCTTAGCCGATATGCATATATAATGTGAATACCAAGGGGATGTTGTAGTTTTCTTTTCATCCATGATTTTTATTGATTTGGTAAATATGGTCAAAGAGTCACAAACATCCGATGCATAATGCCTGGTAAAGAGTTCAAAACTCAATGGTGGGGAGACCATTGAGGGATGGAAACTTGATGGGGGTTCAATTTTGTTATTCAGAAATCAGATGGTTGTACCTATGTATTTTTAAGAGAAACTTATTTATGCTTACCACCATTCAATATGGGTTGTTCATCTGAGAATACATAAGATGTATATGGCATCGAAGGAATAGTTTTGATGGAGTGGAATGAAAAGGAAAGTGGAAAAGTTCATTTTGCGGTGCTTAAATTATCAACAGGTTAAGGTAGAGAATCAGAGACCAGTGGGTATGTCGTAATCTTTACCAATTATAGTATGGATATGGGAGGAGATAGCCATGGATTTTGTTGCAGGTCTCCCAATAATGGTTCAGAAACATGATTCCATATGGGTGATAGTGGATCAAATCACAAAGTCGGCCCATTTCATACCTATTTATGAAAATCATATGGTGTAGGATCTATCCAAAATCTATATCCAAGAAGTGGTTAATAGACATGGAATACCAGTTTAGATTATGTCAGATAGAGATCCGATATTCACATTTCATTTCTGGAAATCGTTACACAAATCCCTTGGGACTTAGTTGACTATGAGTATGTCGTATCATCCTCAGAAGGATGGAAAATTTTAAAGGATGATAAAGAAGTTGGAAGACATGTTTTAGGCTTGAGTAATAGATTTTAGTGGCTCATGGGTGGAGAATATACTCTTAGTGGATTTATCATATAATAACAGATATTAGGCCTTGATACATATAGATCCTTTTGAAGAATTTTATGGGTGTTCTTGTTGTTATCAACTTTGTTGGGTGGAAATAGGTGAGAATTCACTAATTTGGATTATCATTGTTCAATAAACCATGGGAAAGATTCACTTGATCAAGAAAAAAATGGAGAGGATGCAAAGTCATCAAAAATCATATGCAGATCATCGTAGAAGACCATTTTCATTCACGGTGAGTGATCATGTGTTCTGACGGATTTCTCCAAGGACTAGACATCATTATTTTTGGAAATAAGAAAATTTATCTACTTGATACATAGGCCCTTACGAGATACTAGAATGGGTTGGAGAGGTGTAATATCAGTTGGAATTACCACCACGGTTTAGTGTGGTACATAATGTTTCTATGTATCACAGTTGAAAAAGTATCATCCTAATATTGACCATGTGATCCAATGGGATCATGTTGACCTAGAGGTTGATGCTTCATTGGTACATAACCCAGTGTGAATTTTGGATAGTTAGGATAAAGTATTTCATGGAAAAAGCATTGGTCTAGTTTGGGATTTATGGCAACATGGTCAGATTCCGTTAGAGACTTGGGAATGCGAGAATGAAATGAAAGAGCAATGGCTGGAACTTTTTCAGGGAAATACTAGTTTTATAATTTCTGAGGATGGAATAACCAATTATGGGGAGAATTCAGTACCCATATTTTCTGGTATGTAACCCTTTCTTTATGATTTTCATGTTTATAAAGTATAAGGGTGAAAGTTGGGAGGTTTTGGAGATCTTTTGGAATGTTTTTGGGGCTAAAGGGAAGGCACACGAGATGCACATGATTTGTCTAAACCCTGAAGAATCCTAGGATCAACTATGTAGAGTTGTATATATTGGAAAATAGCTCTAGAATGGTGGGTGCACAGTTAAAGAGGTTCTATGAGGAGGCCATGAAATTGTCATCCCATACAGTAGCTAATGCATAGTTAGCACATGGTTTGTCTAACCATGTGAACTAACCATGCGCGGGGTTAAAGTGAGATCTAAAAAAGTGGATCTCACACATTTTTGAATCTAACTCCATTTTTTCTCCTATGTAGCTCTAACTTGGGATTCTTCTCCATCGAAGGTTATATAACCTCTCCCAAGCAAATTGGAATCGATCTGAAGCCTTTCCTTAGTGTTTTGAAGCCGATTTCTTGAGGCATGTCATCATTCTTCTTCTTTCTTGTCACGTTTTCTTAGATCTACTTAGATTTACTTATCATCTCTTCTTGGGTACTTAGATATACACCCATTATGGGTAGATATAATATTTTCGATACTGATGAGTTTTTGTCTCTTTGTTGATAGAGGATGTATCTAAGGCGGGTTCGTGGATTTCTTACCCAGTTTCTTGAGTGTTCTTCATCTGTTTTTAGTTGTCATCAAAACGGTCAAGGTAGGTGGATTCAATCTTGACTCCTCTTAGTAGAACTGATTGGAATGGTCTCAAATTGATTACTTTGTGTGTATTTGATTGTTAATTGGATTCTTTATTATTTTTTAACCCTCTTCGGTGATGTTTTGTAGAAATTTGGAAAATTGGTGTTCTTGAATAAAGTGCTTTTACTCTTGATTTTAAAATGAAGATTTTAAAATGGATTTTTTTTTGGAATTGTGGTCAATGGATTTAAATAAGGTTTTCAATAAAAGGAATGGTTTTATTGAAATGTAACAATTGATTGGAATTGGTTTGTTAAATGGTTTTCAATAGAAGAACAATTTTATTGAAATGGTTTGAGATGGTTATTTGAAATGGTTTTGGCATACATTGGGTTTTGTGTGAGTTCATGTTTGAAGAATCCTGGGTAAGGTACATGTACTATTAGGGTACAAGGTACGTGACCCTGGATTGGTGGTGTGTGTCATTGGGACACAAGAAAATTGGACAAGTGACCGCTCATGAGTATGGAACTATCGGAATAAAGCATGCATGTGTGGTTGTGTTGTGAATCGTAGAATAGGTATGCCAAAAGGATATTGAGAAATGGTTTTAAAGCCTCATTTGGTTGTTTTATAGAAATGTGACTTTTTGGAAAATGGGTTGAAACAACACTTGTTCACTCTTGGTTATAAATGGTTTTTGTAACTTGTTTATATTTAGTTATAAAATATTTTTTAGAATTGTTTTATATTAATGGTTTTATATAAATATTGATAACTTTTATATCCTAGTGGCATGAGTAGGGAAGTCATTGGGGAAAACCTACTGAGTCTATACTCACCCCTGATTTGGCACTTTGGTTAGTTTACATATGTTATCTTCTGGGACATGGGTAAAGGAAAGTATCACACATATTTAGCACCACCTCATGATACCTGGGCTATTTGGTGATTGGATCATGGAGATTTTGAAGCATGGAGTCTTGTTGTAATTTTGAGTTTATTTGTTGTCTTTCTTCTGTTTACTTTGATAGTTTCTTTGTCTTCCACTATGGTACACTTTGATGTGGGTTTGATATAAATGAAGCGGTTGAGTTGTCTTTCATTTATTCATGCATCATAGAGTGAGTTGTTTGGTTATGGTTTTCTAGGTTAATGGTTTTAGTTCTTTAAGGGTAAATCATCCCCCACTTTCACTTGAAACCCTTCGGCATTTGTTGCCAAAATTTGAAGTCTTGGGGATGTCTCTTAAGTCCAAGTAGCATCTCACTACCCTCTCAAGCTAATGAGATGTGGAATGATGTTACGAATCACATATGAAAGCGAAACAATAAAAAGAAAAAAAAACTACTATAAAAAATAATTGAATTTTATAAATGAAATGTAAATGACCTTGATAGAAAGTTGAGTAAATGAAGAATCTTATAAATAAGATTTATTTATAAGATGTGTGAAATTATATGAACATAGGAAATATGATCATTAGAATGATAACCAGACCATTGGAATATTAACCAGGGTGTTGAAATAGTAAAAAAGATCATTAGAGTAAATGATAAATTAACCTTCTATATAATTTTTAAAATTAATTAAATAAGTAAATATAATTTTTAAAATATCATTTAATAAATACTTAAATAATGTTACGTAATGTATGTTAAAGTATACATTTTTAGTAAATCATGTGTTACATTATTCAGAAAAAGTAAATTTTATACTAAGATTTAGTATTAAATTTAACTAATTAAGAGAAATAATTTTAGAAATGGATGAAATTTTCAGATTCTGCATACTATAATTTATTAAGGGTTATTTTTTGTTTTTTTCAGGAATAGTAAAACACATAGGTGAATAGTAAAATACCATATAACTATCATATTTCTTAATAGTGTATATGAATAGAATTTTCAGGATTCTAGAAATTAGATGAAAATTTTAATATCACATTTACTATTAAATCACAATCCCCTTACTATTGAATCATAATTTTGATCACTATTTACAGAAAACGTATTTTATTCTAATATTTTATTTTAAGTCACACCTATCCTCCTCTTATAAATACCACCCCTCATCATACCACTTATTATCACACCATAAACTTCTTATAATGAAAAATATTTGATAAATTCCCTCTATAAATACCCCTATCCTTGTTTTAGATATTCTCTTCTTCAAAAATGGTCATCCCATAAAGCCAAAGTAAAATATAAAAGGATGACTTACAAATGAATAGGTAAATAAATACACCAAAATCTTACATTAGCGGCGGGTTTTTAGCAGGAGTTTATGAAACCGCCGCTATTTTTTTAAGAAAATTTAGTAGCAGTTTATTAAAAACTGCTACTAATTCTTTTTATTTTTCGAAAAACTCGACATTTCTCCCCCGACCCCTTGACGCTTCACCCTTGACCCCCCAAATCCCTACAAAACCTCGTCACCGCTGATCCCATCCCTCACCACTGATCCCATTCCTCATCTCCAATCCTGAAGCTCTCCACCCATCACCGCCCATCACTGCCCATCATCCCTGATCCGAACCTCATCACCACTGATCCCATCCCTCTCCGTCGACCCCATCCCTCGTCGTCAATCCCAATGATCGTCGTCCATCGCCTCCCATCACCGTTGTTCTGACCCTCTCTGAGGTAAGGGTCATTAACAATGATGGATAAGAGTAAAAATATAATTTCAGTACCCTCATATGGTTTTGGAGATTTGTCTATGGGTAAGGGAGTTGGTTTCACCCTTAGGAAAAATATCATGTTGTAATTGAATAATGTGGTATTTCTTAGTACTATAGTATTTGTGATAGATACATCATAGAAGATATATCAATTCTATAAAGGTTTTTTTTAAAATAGACACTCCTCCAAATTGATGTCGTCTATTCCACAATATTCATTTAAAATTGAAAATAATATCAAATTATATATTTGATGTCTCTGGAAAATTGAGGACCTCTTTTCTGTGTAAGGATGTTCACACTATAGTTGATTCAGAAAAGAGTTTCCCAAACACAATCAGTTTATTGTGCCATGAATATTTTGAGAAGAGTTCTAATGGGTGATAAAAATATTTTTATTTCCATAACTATAATGATTATTACACTCCACATAAGTTAAAGTAGTTAAATTTATCTTTTTTTTTTCCACTCAATCATATCGTGATACATGGTTTCATACTAAAATACGTGTTTTCTTAATAGTTTGAACATGCATTGCTGATGTGGAACTATTTAGATCTCAATTTCCCCTTTTGGTTAATATTTCTGGTCAATTATGATCCAATGGATCAACATAAAGTAGGGGTAGTTAGAAATAAGTTTAAATAAGTTGTATATTTTAATTTAAACCTTAAATTCAAATCCAGAGAAGAAGAATGTGTCATTTTGTGATATATTAGGATTCTCAATAGAGATATTGTGAAGGGGATATGATACCAGATACTGAATGAAATAAAAAACACTATTAGTATTATAAATAGAAGAATGAATATCTGACACAACTATATCTTATATAATATATGTTTCATTTTAGAATTATAAGCATGCATTTACATTCTAAATTACATTTTTATGAATTTAAGAATATTTTTGATATACCAATGGTTTAAAAAAAATATTTCTTGGTGTTTTTAGGTTGGTATAAATGGGTTTTCACATGAATACCATGTTTTCATTTTTTAAATATAATGTTTTATTATGCTAATATTCTTGTGAAATATCTTATTTCCTTTTGAAATGGTTATCATGTTTTGAAAAGGTTTTTGACCCCGTTAAGATTTTTAATGTGTGAAAACAAGGTTTTAAATAGAATTTGATTTGGAATTGGGGCGTTGACCTCTATATGTTTTAAAAAAGGTTGTTTTAATGTATTTAAAATTGGTATTTTAAATGTGTACATGGTTTAAAACTTCTAAAATGACTTGTTGGATTGTTTTAAATGGTTTGATGGATGTGGTTGTACCTTTTTACTTATTTTGAATTTAAAAGAGAAATAACCTTGTTGAAGTGTTTCTTTAAAACATTTTAAAAGAAATGGTTGATTTTTATGGGCCTATTAAAAAGTTTCAAGTTGTGTTCATGTGATTTTTGAGGGAAATGAAGTTCATTGTCCATGATTTGTTTTTTTCAAAGAAGAGAACACTTGTGTAAGTATGACATTGAAATGTTTTAAATTCTTTAGTGTTTTCCCTCATTTTCTATATTGAATTTTCTAATTATTTTATTAAAAATGAAATGTTTTTTTTATTCCAAGACATGTTTTGGTGTCAAATTACTATTTAGAACATTGGTTTTAAATGGTTTATGTGGAAAGAAAACCTTGATTACCCCTTTCTCATTTACCATTTGTGTGGGTTTGTGATAAATATGTGATGCTTGTTTATCTCCATGAATGATAATGTGATACTTATTCCTTAAGTGTATGTTATGTATGTATGGGGTACTGCATCATTGGGTGTTAGGGTTGAGTGTGGTTATGGTTATTCCTCATGTGTTAAACTTGTCTAATTTTCACTATGTGTCAATTCCACTATTGGTCATGGGAAACCGAGTAATAATTTAATGACCTATCTTATTTCTATACTTGGTTCACATGCCGCTAGTTTCAAACTAGTCATTATAGGAACAAGGTCTAGGAGGGGGGTTTTCATCATGAGGCATGTATGGGGAACTTGGTTTTTAGTTATAAATGTAGTATAATATGATAAATAGATAGTTCAGGTGTTCATTACCATATATGATTAACTGCTTATCACATTAGTATTTCTAGGGTATATCCCATGACACATTCAATTATATGGTTACTTAGTGATTTAGGGGAGTTTTATCTAGTTCTATATTACATAATTTCCCCTGATTTCTTCATTATGGAATCTTTCTTTTTTATATTGTATTATATGGTTACTTAGTGATTTAGGGGAGTTTTATCTAGTGCTATATTATATAATTTCCCCTAATTTATTCCTTATGAAATCTTTCTTGTTTATATTATATTTTTATATTCCTTATGTAACTATTTTTATTACCCATACATGGAATTTATAGTTTGTGTGTTACCTTTACATATGTACCTTTTTACCCTTACACATTCTTTGTATTCTTGGTTTTACCCTTATGTAAGATCTACTTACATTTAAAAAAGTGTTGCTTACCTTTATGCAAGTGATTCTTACCTTTTCACAAGTGTTTCTTACCATTACACAAGTGTTTCTTACCTCTACACAAGTGCTAAGCTACCCTTAAGCGGCATGAAAAAATGTAAGTTACCCTTGTGTAGTGAACTATCTACCTTTAAATAGTGTATAGAATTTATGTTTTTCCTTTATATGTGATTTATAAAATGCTTATTACCCTTATGTAATTTCTAAGATCCTTTATAAAGATTTTATAGTTACCTTTACATGACTATTTTAAGTAAAATATTACCATAACACAACTTTACTAGTTACCCTTATGCAATGCTTATAATTTTTTCTTACCCTTACATAGCATTATAATATACCCATATACATCATTTGTAAAATGCATCTTATCTTTATGCGAGCTTTATATTTTAAAGGTTACCTTTACACAAATTATAAAAATTATGAGGTACCCTTATGCAACCTGTTCAAAAATTATTTGACCCTTACGTGGGCTATATAGGTATAAAATTTCCCTATTATATTTAAGAATTAGCATCTCTCATGTGTTTGAATGATAGAAATCCTATATCACTGGAAAACGATACCAGTAATCAAATACATTGAGTATTTTTGAATTTGAGTGTGATACTTTAAATAGTAATATGTTTCTATTTTAATTTATAACTTTTAGGTTTTAAATTTATGATGAAGAATTGAAAACACCCATGTGTAGAAGATTCAATGGATTTCTAAAGAATGTTATCCATTTGTGTTTTTTTATAAATAGAAGCTAAGGAAAGAAGTGGATAAAGAATAATAAACACAATTAGAACTTCATGGATTCATTATACTGATTTGTTGAGGTATTTCTAGTGGACCTATATTTCCTTATTCTGTATCAATTAAAGAAGGGCAGAAGTTCACTAATCTACACCAGTTTCTTCACCAATATATTCTAATAGTCCAAATAGTTTTATTATTTTTCAGAAGTGTTGGTAATTCTTATTTCACAGATGGTTATATGTACATTTAAAAGGTAGTGTATGGTTATTTAACATATTCATATTTTTTTCAACTAGTATATATGAATCTGTTTTCCTATTTAGTAATAGTAATGTGTTTTTATTTTTTTCATAATATGTAGGCACATTATGATATATATGGATAAAAGCTGGATCAGATTACCAAGGAACACACCTCAGTATGCTAAGGATTTTGAAGAGTTTTTAGATTTTTCAATTTCTAATCGATCTGTTGATGGGAAAATAAGATGTCCATGTCCAAAATGTAAATTTATAATCTGGTTGAAGAGAGATGAAGTTTATGAACACTTGATATTGAAGATATTCTCTGCTCATTATTTGTGTTGGATTTGGCATAGATAATCGAACATTACAGAAAGGTTGAGCATTGATTTCAATCCATAGAATGAGCTCCCAACTTCGTCGATAATGGAAGATGAAATGAAAAACCATATAAATGATGCATCCAGTATTTCAAGACACCAACACAAACATAAAAACATATCAGAAAAACCAGTTGAGGGTGCTACAAATAGCAACGTGAAAAGTGATGTTTTGGAGACTATAGGACAACCAGATCAAGATTTTAACATATCATTGGATCCACATCTTGATTATGTGGAGAATAATGTAAAATAAAACTTCACTGAGTAGAAAGATGCATTTCATGGTTTAGTTGATGATAGAAATCGAGAGTTGTATAGTGGATTCTTGAAATATTCAAAACTTTCTTTTCTGCTAAAGTTGTACCATATCAAATGCCTATGTGGAATTACAAATAAGGAGATTTACATGATATTGGAATTGTTGTGTGATACATTTCTTGAAGAAAATATCCCTGAGTCTTTTTATGATATGAAACAATTTGTTAACAAGATCGGTTTGAATTATACAAAAATAAATGCATGTCCCAATGATTGTATGCTTTATTGGGGAGAGGATTCAAGCAGACATGATTGAAAACAATGTTCTTCTTCTAGATGGTAGTCTATGGGTGATGTTGTAAGTCTAAATCAAGATAATACCATGAAGAAGAAGAAAAGGAACAAACCTTCAAAAGTTTTTCATTACTTTCCTTTAAAGCCTCGATTGCAAAGATTATTCATGTCATTGAAAACCACCAAACACATGAAGTGGAATTATATAGATAATAAAAATTATGGGTTAATATGATATCCAATAGATTCACAATAATAGAATAAATTTGATTCATTGTATCCATATTTATCATCTAATCATAGGAATATTTGATTGGGATTGGCTGCATATTGATTCAACCCATTTGGGACTTTGAGTACTAGTTATAGCATTTGGACAGTTGTTTTGATCCCTTACAATCTGTATCTGTGGATGTGTATGAAAAAAACATATTTTATCATTTTGATGATTATTCCTAGAAAAAATTCCTAAAAATGATATTGATGTATAATTATAGCCTTTAATTGAAGAATTACAGGAGTTATGGAGCAACAGTGTTGAGACATATGATGCATCTTCTAGAACAATGTTCAAAATGCAAGATTCTCTAATGTGAAACATTAATGAATTCCCTGGACTTGGGAATTTATCTGGTTGGAACATTTACATGTTTTTTTCTTGTCTTATTTTTAACTTTTATTTTGATCCCAAATGGATACCTCACAGTAGAAAATGGTGCTTCTTGTGTCATCGAATATTTCTCAATGTATCTCATATATTTCATTGTAAAACATGTAAACATATCTGATGGGTATTCCATTAACATTTCAAGGTGTGTTGACTTAAATAATCATAGGTTACATGGATTGAAAACCCACAATTCACATATTTTTTTACAGTAGTTACTTCCATGGACATTGCGTACATTATTAACCAAAAAGGATACTGCTATTGTACTCCAATTATGCACATTTTTCAAAAAAATTATACGAGAAAAATCTTTATCCATTTCATATTGAAAACCTTAAGGAGATATTTTTATCAACACTTTGTGAAATATAGATGATCTTTTCTCTGTCGTTTTTTATTATCATAATGCATTTAACTTTGCATTTGGTTGAGGAAGCTAAATTGGGAGGTCTTGTACATTATAGATGGACATAATCAATTGAGAGGTACGTTATTTATATTTTTTTTTCAGAAAAACAATTCTTGGTACTTTATTAAATACATAAATTTGTTTTTTTTATATTTTATTTCCTAAATATCTTGGGCATTTGAAATCTTACGTGAAAAATAAAGCTCTACCTAAAGGCTCTATTTCTGAAGGCTATTTGGAAGAGGAGTGTCTTAAATTTTGTTCTAGATACATGAATGATATTGAGACAAGATTCAATTGAGTTGGACGTGTTGACAACACATCGAATCAATCTGAAATACCTGGGAAATCAAAAATATTTTCTGTTATTGGCCAATCAGTTGGGAGGAGCTCAAATGTTACATTGATAGAAATGGAATTCTTACAGGCACATAGATATGTGTTTCTAAATAGTGAAATTATAGATCCATATATTGAATATTTGAGGATACCAACAAGGATATTAATGAGAATATGAACATGAAATGATAAAGATATAACAAAAGATGTTAATAAAGAGCTTGTAGAATGGTTTTCACGACGTATAAGTTCATAAATATTTTAATCAATACAGATATTAGGTTAACACATATATTTTTTAAATCTAATAATTTATATTAAATTTTTACGATCATTAATACTGATACTTGAGAACATTTGTCTGAATATTTAAAGTCTCTTGCTCGAGGTCCTTTAAAACAAGCTAGAAAGTTAGACGTTTACAAGGTGAATGATTTTAGATTTCGTACAGTCGATCGGAAAGAGGGTTTGAAAAAACATAATAGTGGCATATTTATGTGTTATGAAGTGGAATACTATAAAAATTTGATTGATATTATCAAATTAAACTACCACGGGCATTTTTCAGTTCTTTTATTAAATGCAATTCGGTGGACATTATCAGGGGTGTTAAAAGAGATTCTTTGAAATTTAATTCTGTGAAATTCTCTCTCTTGATGAATGTTGGTGGCCATGAAATACATGATCCATTTATCTTATCATCGAAAGAAAAAAAATGGTATATTATGTGAAATATGTCGTGGATTAAGGTTGGAGTGTAGTTACTCACGTAAAACAAAGAGACTTGTATGATATGGGTGATGAAGTGGACGATTTGACCTCTGACATTGAATCCCATCAACAACAAGAAGAGGACTTATGTTTTCATCATGATATTGAAAATATTAGTCTTTTCAAGATTGGATGGAGTAGATGAAGTAATTATGGAGTAGGAAAACGACATGATTGAAGAAGAAAATGATTTTATGTGCAGTTATCCATTAATTTATCAACCACTTATGTCATTTGTATAGTCATTCATTATCATTGTTATGTATATTTTGTTTGTTATTACTGTTCACATGTTTTCATTTCTATTTTTTTTGCATGAATTTTTATAAATATATGTTATGAACTTAATTTTATATGATTAAATGATAGGAATGCCAAGGAGGAAGCTTTATACTCACACTGCGAGGTCAAAGAGTTTTTCTAGAAGCCGATCGACTCTGGTAATATTTTCATTAGTTTAAATATTTATTATGAAATGTTATCTCTTTAATATATTAAATTTTTGATTTATCTTTGTTTAATGCAGTCATAGAGTTTAGGCCACCAAGAATCCTGAACAGAATTTTGGTTGAATGTTCATAAAAATATGATGTGAGTTTTGTTAATGAGTCTTCCAACGAAGTTAAGGTATGAATTCATTTTTCATTATAATAAATTATTATCAGTTGTCACTATGTTAATATATATTGCTTCTATTATGAATGATATTTGATTTATAGGTAAAAATTAAAGAACTATGGAATGTCAATCCCACACAATCCTACTCAGTCTCCCAGTATGAACCAGTTGGTAAAGTCCTTGGGAAGGAGCATCATGGTCGAGTGCGTGGGATGGGTTTGGGACCATTACCATATGAGGTCTTTGGTAGGGAAATGGGGATTTCAAGTGATGACTGTTGGTGAGAAGGTAAATCACACAACTTAAAAATCATTTAGTTCACAAACTTCTTTTGATTTTATGTTTAAATATTAATATACAACATGGTTTAATACTCAATATAATTGTATTATAGGTGCCGGTAGCAAGAAGTAGAGATGGAGATGGAGAGGGTGATAAGCAGAGTTCATCATTGGGAAATGATTAGTGGAGAGGGTTTGTTCATGTATCGGTATGTCTAATGTGGGTATTTTTTTTATCTTTTTCTTATATTTTAGATGGGACCGGGACAACAGGTTCCATATGTATGTGTTGTATAACCATGTGTCTATATGATGTGTTTCAAATTGCTATGGAGATTGAAATTTATTTATGATCATATATGATGTTTAGTTTCTTGTCTCTCTTTTATATATAGGTTGATCTGACTATTATATTTTACTATTCCCCACTTGTTTTTCATGGTTCCATACTAGCCAGGAACCATGTATTAGGTGGCCCTATATTATTCAACGCATAGACTTTGACAGACAACAAACCATGTTTAGGTAAAAATGAACTGATTTCATGGTAAAATTTTAAGAAATGTGCATTCATTACTATTATAGGATTATATTTAATTGAAAATTTTAAGTTGTGTTTTTTTAGTTTTTATTATGGTAACAAATATATTTATAGTGTATACTTTATTATAATATTTTCTTGATAATTATTAACACATTATAGCGAATTTATTTATGTTAGATTAAACTTATTTTATTAATAATTCATGACATGATATGATGTTTTATTTTATTTATTTAAAATTAATTATTTTGATTTATAATTTATGTTTAATGTGTGTTAATTAACAAACCTATAAATTCAAAATAGCATATTAGAAATTAAATTTATTGCTTTCACTTGATTATTATGAATAATTTTTTAATATGATTCCTTAATGTTGTGTTAATAGAAAATCATGTTATAAGATCATTATTTCCATGTACATAAAATAAATTTCCAAAACTTATTTTCAAACAAGAATTATATTGATGATTTATTACTGATAAAATGAAATATTTAGAAAAAGAAATGTCCTAGTAGTAAGATTTGGAATCTAAAGTTTCTTATGTCATATCACGTGTTAATTCAAACCTGTAGTTTAAAAATAAAGTTAAATCAAATTATGATGTCAATATGACTTCATTTGATTAAAGAGAATACTAGAATTATATTAAATTTTGTTTATTATGAAAGTATGCTAAAATATATTAAATTTCGTTTTATTACATTTTAAGCATGATGTTTTAAAGTTTTTGAAACATTAATTGAATTTTATATATGATTCATTATGCATGATAGGTTTTAAATTTAAGTATGAAGTATGGAAGAGAAGCATGAAGTAATTCTATGGTAATTACGTGATGAATTAAAAAACAAGATTTTATGTTAATAAATGTGATACAAGTATTGTAATTCTTTAAAAATATGATAAATTGAATATAACTACTTTATGAGTGACCCTATGAAATGTTTAATTTAATTATGGTATAATACCATGTTGTATTTATGACAATTTCCTTGATGGTTTTGTATTGGCATACCTTGTTAATGATATGTTTCCCTTAAACTACACATTTAGTTATTGTGGTTGTTGATTTATTATTATAAGGTAAAGCTATGTGAAATGAATTATAATTATATAATTATTGAAATATTTAGTATAATTTTGATATGATATCATGCATTATATTTCATTAGTGGTGATGAATGGATATATTGTTGAAATATGTTTTAGTGGATGATATGATGAATGATGATGTGGAAAGAATGTATTGTGATGATGGGTTGATGTAAGGGGAATGTTTTGATAATGAATGTGTTTTCCTATATGATATGATGGTCTCTGGGATGTTTTGTTTTAGTTGTAGGTTCTGGGGCTATAGAACCTGCATCTTTTTTTGTCATTCATGATATAGTGGTGGTTTAAACCACCACTAGATATAGTTTTTTTTCACGGTAGTTTAAACCACCGCTATGTTATGGAATTTTTTTCGGGAAGCGGTTAAAACCGCCACTAAATATGAAAAAATTTGTCTTAGTGGCAGTCTTATCCATATTTTTCATGTTTTTAATAAAAATTTCAGACTCTAGCGGCAGTTAAAACTGCCGCTAGATGGTAGATATTTTTTTTAAAGAGAAAACCTTCCCTAAAACATAAAAAACCACCGTGAAATACGCATTCTATGAAACTTTCCAAAAACTATTTCTAAATTGAAGGAACCTACATGTTTTTATTACCAACACCAATTTTGGTGGAAGTTTTATGAAACCATTACAGGACCATATAGCAGTGGTTCAAACTTCCAGTAGATAAAAAACAAACCTCCGTTATATGGGCATTTTGTCGTAGTGAATTATCCCAACACAAATATTTTATGATTTATTCTTATTATACCTCCTAAAAATATTTTATATCCAATATGTATAGTGAAATCAATATCATAATTATATTAATATAACACCCTTTACTCTACACCCTCTCACTTATTTAAAAATGAAAACATTACCTATACTATAGTTGGTTCACTATCTCAATGGGTGATGAATTTCATTTTTCATCACTAAAAACATGGAAGGTTTTAATATTTTATTCCTATATAATTATTATATAAATGGATATTTTTTTTAAAATATTATTCTATAATGATAAAATAAATATTTCTTCAACAACATTAAAAATACAATATCATGGTCGGTTTAGCAGACTATATGAATTTTGTTTTTTTTAAACTATCATCACCTTTGTTGTTGGTTATAATAAATTATTTTTTGGTTAAATCTAAACATTATAATTATATTCAATTATTATTCATATTTTTTCTTGGTTAAATAATAATGAAATAAAATAAAATATTTTATGTTCATCGTGTATTATAACCTAACCTAAATGAGAAAACCATTGTATGGTAACATTTATTCTCAATGAACCATGATGATATTGGAATGATTTTTGATATTTATATCCATTTGAAAATCTAGAATTACTTGAAATGTATATCAATTAACATCTTGTGATTTTTGAACCATTTTATAAAGACCACTGGCCATTATTGTTATACTGATGCAATATTGTAACTATAGACCGAACAATCCCAAATGACTAACACTGGTAAACATTTATAATAAATAAATGAAATATGATAATTATTAGGTTATAATATATGAAATAATAATTAATAATGTTGTAATTAACATATTTAATTAAACTATTAATAAGGTTATAGGAGCTTCCATGCTAGTCGGGACTTGAGGTAGGGTTATCCATCACACACCTTTCTTTTTAAAAAATTATGTTATATTTTAAAGTGCTTATATATATTCTAAAAATATTATAATTCCATGTTATTATAATAAATTTGATATATTATTGATTTTATATCACCCACTCTGACTTTTTATACTCATTTCTTAAGTTGTTACTTTTCCAAAGTAAGGTGTTCTCTTCCAAATACCATTTATTCAAGTGTCATTTTTTATTGAAATTCATTTCTTATAAGTTTTATATCAATTTTTTTTAAATTATTTATTACTATTTTATTATATTTTTATGTTAATATTTTTTATTTACCAATATTATTGATCCAAGAAGTCTCTCCCACTCATTTTTTATTTTTTGATTATGTTCTCTATCACTCACTCACTCTCTCTACTTCATCATTTTCTTACAGGCCTATATTATTTATCTCATAGGTGTATTTTATATCCTATTGAAAATTTAAAATGGAATTTCCATATAATTTTTACTCCATATGGCATAAAAAACCTATAATTTAGAATTCATAATAACTGGTGTTTACATAGAAAGTTATACAAATCATATAATGGGGAAATATTAATAATCTCTATTCCCATTATTTTAATACAAATAATTATTGGTTACAAATCTGAGATTATGTAAGATGTTACTTATGTAAGATTGTATATTTTTTATTTTCTCCATTCATTCCCTTCATATGATGAATGTATTAGATCTAGTATGTGATGAGTGGGCCTGAAATCATATATCCCCTTCATACATTGATAGGTTTCATGAGACAATCTAACTTGGTTATTTATTTTATGAATTACCATTTATTAATGATGTCTTGGATGTGGCCATGATAGTGTGGAAATGATTTCTAGGATTATGAATATAATTAATATGAAATTATTTATTAACATCCATTTGATTAGTTATTTCAATTCCATGTATATATTATGATCATGTTATCAGTTATATGGAATTATTTTATTATTTATTCCAATAATAATATGTATATCTTATTGATGTTGTGATATCTTCTATTATATTCCACCCTTAAATAAGTGTCTGAGATCAACCCTTTGTATTTACCCCCTTTTCTTAGGAACCATAAAGATTACTATGAATGTTCTATAGATAAGAAAAGGAATAATAATAATATTTCATGTAGTTTAATGATGCTTCACATATGATATATTAATTTTTTATATATCCAGTCTCTTATGACTAATAAACTTTGAAACATGTGTAATATTATCTACATGCTCTATAACATTGTAATGAACAACCATAGGCTATAGGTTACCAGATTTTAGGTTATTATAAAGTAACCTATAAATATGTATTCCTAGCATAATCATTTTACTTCTTGAGTCACCAAGGGTTGTATGGGATATATTTTATCTTTAATTGAGTCTATCGTACGACTTTATGTCTTGTGATTCATGCTGGATGACATTAGGTGGGAAAAAGTAGGATGTAATTTCATATCATATTCTTTCTTATGATTGATAATTTTTTGTATTACTGGAACCAATTGGTGATTTATATTATTTAGAACATTACTAATAAATAAATAGTGTTTTACTATATATTTATTTCCAAAAAAAAAAGGTTAATATTACTCAATAATTCATTGCCCATAAAAATATCTCTTTTAAATTATCGACAGATTAATTCTTCCATGTTATGTTTTAAGCCTACCCATACTTGTTTATAAATGATATATTGAGCATGTGGAATTATTTTAAAAAGGGATATAAAATGTTTTTAAAAAAATGTTTTTTTTAAATAAAAGTATGAATAATATTTTACCAACCTCACATAATTGTTATTTTTGTCATGATTATACCTAGATCATACTATTAAATGTTTTAAAAGATTTTTTGATGAATGTTTTAAAAGTATTAAATATGGATATGATTCTAAATAGGTATAGTACAAATAATTATATTTAATGAAATTTAATGTATTATACATTATGTTATGAAGAGTAAATTCTTTTGGTAAATAAAATTATGGAAGATATATGGTAGGGCCAAAACCTAACCAGTCTAGTTCTCTAATTTGATTGAGATTTTTTGTGATATATAAATCACATATATTTTCTTTTTTGTTATTCATTATTCTTTAGGGGTGACATATTGAATCTTGATATCTAAGTTGGTTACTAAGCCCCTTGGGTTCTACCTAATCATACTTTATCCTTATCATGGGATATTATTATATATTATTCTAGTATTTTCTTGAATATTATTCTGATTTATGAGTCTGTAGTGGGTATGTAAGTGTATTTCTTATAGCTATTTTCACTATAGGAATGAAATTATTTCCTATTACTGATCCATGTAAGGATTTAAAACCACAAAAAACTCATATGTAACACTTATAAAGATTATTTACCACCTAAAATGTAGTCATAGAACCCCTCTCATTAAATATCGTTAGTTTATTCAACTCCAAAAGGAAGAAATCATAAAACTTAGCATAAGACCCTATATTATGGATTTCTATTAGAGAATAAAGAATTCATACAAACAAAAATAATAAATAGAGTATGTGTTACAAAATAACCTCTATAAATCCATTGGAATATAAAAAATTCAAATCAAATCACCAATGTTAAAGAAATCAAGATTGGAGGGTTCAATTATAAAGGAATAAGGGGTGGCTCAAACACTATTGGAAGTCCAAGTCAGAAAACCATTTTATATTATTTTATAATTTTAACCATCTTAATAAAAATTTATAAAAAAATCATGGGGTCAAATTCTAGTGTGATTATTTCACTCATAACACAATTCCCCAATAGAGAGTACCTCAAACTAATCATAGCCAACTATTTGCATCATGATAAGGTGCTTTATAGAGCAACACCCTAATCATAAAAAACCATTTTGGAATGTTTCTTCCCCTCTAATATTCATATTCTGAGACCATTTTAGTGTGATATAACACATTGTGGAATGAAATGCCATTCTATAGAATGAAACATCCCCGATAACCCAAAATTTATTCTTACACAAAATTTAGAATGTGATCCACATCATTTAGGGTGCATGACTTTACTCTATAATGAAATTCCATTTGTTGAGGAATGATTTGATTCATCCACCAAAATTCCATCTTGTTTTCACTGGACCATGTTTTGATTGCTTATTTATTCACTAAACAGCATCTAAACTCCTCCAAAAGATTAAAGTTGCAAAAATAAACATGGTTTGAAAAATATTTTAATAATATTTTACTTCGAAAAGTGTGGGTTATTACAACCTCCCCACCACATAGAAATTCATCCTTAAAATACCTCACTGATCATTTCCAGTAAAATTATCAGCCCACTTCACTCACATATTCATCATTAGTTCCTATGTCTCCCCTAATATATGCATGTGCTTCTATTACATGTGTACCCAGAGTACCATCTTCCTTAAAAAGGATTCTCTTTATCATACCCAATTTATAAACTATAAATTCCTTGAATGATGCATAAAACCCCAACATGGAATCTTCAGGACTAATTATAAGATAATTTATGGATTTTTAACCCCAAAGATGATAAAAATTGAATACACTGTGTAGAGCATGGAATTATTGATGAATTATAAATTGGTATTCCACCGTATTAATCCTCTCAACAACCTAAAAAACCCTATAATCCAGGGGTACAAATTCCTCCACCTCATAATTCACATATGTCCTAATCTATGTTAAAATCTCAAGAATAATTATTCTATAACATCAAACTATATAAGATATCATTGATTTTTGTCATATGAGTGATACCCATTATGAGTGATAACTAACCACTTCTGAATTGACCAAATATGATTAGATATCTCTTATACAAGACTCATCCTAATAATAAAAGACTCTAATACATCAAGATAGTATAAAGGTGATTATCATGACCAGATAAAAAAGGAATCAAAATGCTCCATCTGAATGAATTCTAGGTAACTATTATTATAGAAGAATTATGGAAAGGATATATGAATGTCCCATGAAATAATGATATCATGGATGGAAAATTGGAGTATAACTATTGGAAAGAAATCCCTCAATGTGTCCTCTCGGTATGTTTTGGGTGTGATTGTATTTGTTGACAAAGACAGATAACTGCGAATGAGTATGATTGGTGTTTGCCGAAGAATGGCGAATGGAATCAGAAAAGGAAGAGAAACATGGAGCCCGAGATATGGACTGTGTACCATGTTCGGGAAGGGTTTACGACCACATACTAGGTAGTAGGAACGATATGCAGGAGCAGTTCACGGAATAGAAAAATGGTTCTCGGTGACTGTTTGCGGTGAAGGGAGTGTAGTATGCAGAAGGTGTGATGTTTTTCAGGATGATAGAAGAGAATGGATCTGCATAGGAGAAAAGGAAGTACACTGAACTCTATAAATAATGAAGAAATAAATCATAAAATGAATAGAAACACAGACCCCGAGACATGGACTGTGTACCATGTTCGGGAAGGGTTTGCGGTCGCATACCAGGTAACGGGAACAGTATGCGGGAGCGGTTCACGGAACCAAAAAATGGTTCACGGTGACTGTTTGTGGTGAAGGAAGTGTAGTATGTAGAAGTTTTCATGTTTTTCGGGATGACAGAAGAGAATGGTGCCACATAGGAGCAAAGTAAGTAGACATACCTCTGTGAAAAAATGGTTCGCGGAGTGGGTACAGTTCGCGGTTGGAGGATCGGTATGCGGTGGAGACTGTACAAAATCAATGATTTGGTAAATCTTCCATTAGGGGATTTTGTGGATATATTTTACTATATAAGGAGAGATAATTCCACAAATTATTGGTGAGAGAGAATATAATTAGAGAATATATCTTCGCTCTGGGAATTCGGTGAAGTCCGAAAGTGGTTTGTAGGGAGATATTCCCTAGAGGATGAAGAAGTTCGTGGAACAGTTCGTGAAAGTATTTTTGCCGGATGTTGTAGTTAGAAAAGAAAGAATAGTATATGGAACAAGAACACAGTACATGGAGGGGGATCTCTGGTACATGAAAGCTAAGGCAGTCCATGAACAGAGAACAGTTCGTGGATAGAGGGTGGTTTGTGGTGGAGGTTCCCGAAGTCGGTATGTAGAGGCGGTACATGATAGCGAAGGAAGAGGAGTTTGTGGACGAAGGGTGGTTCGTGGAAGCGGAAACGGTACATGGAGGAGGTGTTACATGTACCATACCTAGTACACAATATGTGGGAGGAGCAGGTGGTTTTCATAACACTCAAGAAATTTTGAAAAAGCTTCAAGTCAATTTGCGAAAGTCATTTATGTTACCTAATAGTACACAGAAAGGTTGATTTCATATGCGGGTGAAAAATGGACCTCAACAAAGCATCTACCTATAGTTGAGGATGAAAATTTCATGAAAATGAAGGGAAATACATGTCTATATGTAGCACCCCACACATTTTTTTGGTATGTCTCTCTTAAATACATTCTATTCATCACTGTGTTCCTTTGAAACAACACTAGGTAATTTAAGAGATAGTCAAAACCTAGCCATTAAATATAAATTTTCCACTTCTATGTTCTGAATTTTAAAAAATCATCATCTAGAGTTGTGATCAGTAAGTCATTTGGAGTCTGATAGAACAAACTTGATTTTTGGTGAATAGTAACATACCCTTATGAATAGTAATATGACCCTAATGAATAGTAAATTTTATTATTATTTTATTTTCTTAAGGATTTAGGATAATAACATCTTAGTTAATTTTTCATTGTGATATAGAAGTAGTTATAGAATTAGAATTGATAATTTTTGAATTAAGTATGATTTTTTATTTAAAAATTAAATTTATAATATTTAGAAAATTATTTTCAAAAAATGGACTTCATATTTGAATTCGACACATCGAAAAATGGTAATGGTGAATTTTTGGGAATTTTATGAAATTCAAGAATTTTTTATGAATAGTGAAATACGATAAAATACCGTATAATCAAATTATCAGTAAAATACACTATTTATGACATCATAAGTGATGTAAGTTCACTTGGTTCGAACACACAATCCATTATTAATATTTGGGGTCACATGAATTAAGTTTATTCATAGTCTTGTGTAAAATATTATAATAATGATTAAAATAATGAAAAATACTCTCTCTCCTCCACTATAAATACCACCATCACTCCCCTCTTCTTCGCACACCTCTCAAGCCTTGAACCATATCTAAGTTCTGCCCAATAATCCTCCCAAGTCTCTTCCCCAAGTCCTATAGCTTCTAGTCTCACCAAAAGATCAAAACTAAAGCCCTTAAGAAGGATCTCAAGGAGAAGAGATCAAGAGGTACACAACCTCTTTTATTTTCTTTCTTTTCTTTCATTTTATTTTTTTCTCTTCCATTAACTTTGGATTATGTTGGGATATTTCATTAAATATTCCCCCTTACTATCCATATTATGTATTAATTATGAGATATTCCATTCCTCTCATCAAAATATTTTTTTTATGAAATTTTAAGAGACGCTGTTAGGCTGCCGAATTTTCGTGAGAAATTTATCAAGTTTTATTTCATTTTAAGATTCCTTTCTTTTCTTCTTATTTCCTCAAATCCTCTTAACCAATAGGCATGGAAGCTTCAGAATCTTGTATATTCTGGATGATCTCATTTTTATGGAAAATTACTCATTATTCTTCTTCTCCTCTCCCACTTATTTAAGGAATAAAAACATTGTCCGTGATGTGTCGAATTACCGACATCGTGGACAATGTAAGTTCAATTTCCATTAATTAATTTAAATATGGTAATGAAACCAATTATATGGTTGAACCATGTCATAATATATGTGTTTTATCTTGATTAATTTTCATCAATCTTTACATGTTCATAATATGGAATAATAATACAAAACAAGTTTATTGAGCACAAAACTACCAAGCCAAATTCAAGTGTTTATTTTTAACTCATCGAATGAGTCATCCTCATGGTATATAACCAAAATAACTATAAGATAATTTATGTCTATTTAATTTCACTAATAAATTATATTAACAATTATGGATGTTTAACCATATTTCAAACCAACTTCCATTCATGAATACAACTAAACAAATCATGAAACCAAGTGAGAAAATTCTTCCAAAACAATATAATTGAATCTCTTAAATCCAACAAAAGGCCATTAATGAACATAATAAGGTTATAGCATATCAATTACAAATAAAATAGGTTCTGGAATTATGAATTAATAATCCTAATTTGTTTATTCAGGTATTTAATAACAAGTCAAGAACACCTTCAAGTATAAGGTAAGGGATCCTCTCTCTCACTTTTGTTCAAGAATATCCCCTTTGTTGTGACTAACTTTGTATTGTGCACCTAATAATCCTTATGTGGTGTACCTAATGCCCATTTGAGATCACTTTCCATTTGAAATTATATTTCTATTAAATATCCATAATCTCATGTCATGGATATGTTTATTATGTAAACCGTATACCATTTCACATACGGTGTATATTTGGGATGTTATTTTAACTATGGAAATATTGATGAATCTGTATTATATACTCTATAAGGATATTGAAAAGGAATATTTATCTTGTATTGAATCAATGTATAAAGAATTTTTTGGACTTTTAGTGGCGGTTGGGGCCCGCTACAGCCCCTCGATGCATCAGCAGGTCTCATAAGACAAATCAGTTGGTGACAAACCCTTCGAGTTTGTTTCCAAAAATCAAACGGGTTTCTACCCACATAACTAAACCATTTTAATGGTATTATGGTTTCATGTTCCAGATACATGATGTCCAATTAATAATAATTCTCTTTATTCATTATCAGTTATTTCTGTCCATGTGGTTTTCACTATGAAAAAATCTATGGATGCAGTTTCATTCTCAGTTTGTTAATGGTGTGAGTTTTTCATTTATTCATCATTCCATTTTGATTATATCAAATTGTTTACAATTAATCTATTATTGAATCATTATTCCACTATTTTTAACCCTTACTGGGTGTTTTAGCTCACCCCTTTCATTGTCTACCTTCAAAAAGTGATGAAGAGAAGAACTTTTATTGAGTCCATGTGGATGCAGTTTTTAGTTTTTGTTATTTATTGTATTTTGTAACCTTTTACAATGTAATTTGAGTTACATCTATGTATATAGTTTCTTCAAGACTACTAAACTGATCGTTCCTTTGACATTTTCATTCATTCTAACCATGCCAATATCATATGTAATGCACCGGCTCCAGTCTAGTGGGTTTGGGGTGTTATAGTTGGTATCAGAGGAAGTTTAGTAGGAAACATGGAAACTAGATTTAGAAAATGTGGATTAGGGAAGAGTTACTAAGATAGTTTTGAGGAAAAACATACATGAACGTCCTGGTATTTTGATAAGGAATAGATTATGTGGGTCTTTTAAGCAATACGTCCCTGTCTGGATACAAGCAGGTAGAGGCGACTCTGGCACAGATGTATCTAGGGGTAAAAACTGAAAACACTGCTTTGAGCAAGACTTGAACGGGATCTGGTGCATTACAACGGGCCTTGCTGAACTCTTGGTTACGAAAATCTCGGGGGATATTATTAGGACAATTCACATTTTCGTTACAAGACATTATGAAGGAGTTTAATGAAAATTTTTCTTCAGAGGAACCATGTTTATAAGATTAGCTATGCATAGAATTTCAACCTATGTTGAGTGATTTTTTCCTATTTGAGATTCATAAACTAACCTAGTGTATCCCATTATTTAGAAATGGCATCTAATGGAAGAAGGGGAATCAATACTCATGGGAAAGTTAGGGATCTCCCTACTGATCAAGTCAATACAGTCAACGTTGGAGTAGATCAGATCATGACCATATTGGGACAACTTACTCAAGTTGTAACGAATAACCATTCGACACCTGTGTTGGATCATTTCATGTGGAAGAAGCCCCCATATTTCCGTGGGACTACTAATCCAGTGGTTGCTGAGCAATGGATCAAGTCCCTTGAAAAGATATTAATGGCGTTAATATACAATGAAAATGAAAAGGTAGTACTGGATGTATATTGTATCAAGGGTGATGCTGATCAATGGTGGTACCTGATTCAAAATACCATGGAGGAAGAAGAAATAGAATATATAGAATGGAGTACTTTTAAGGAAATATTCTTTGAAAAATATTTCCCCCGTGAGTAAAGAACTGAAATGAAGAGGAAATTCCTTGGCCTGAAACAAATGGAAGAGGACAGTGTTGTAGAGTATAAGCCTACATTCACAAGGCTGGCCAAGTATGTCGTAGATTACATACGTGACTCGGTAGACAAGATTGATCATTTATTTTAAGGTCTTAAACCAAGTCTTTGAAGAGCACCGGCTTCTCAATAATTTTCATCATATGATGAAATTGTATCAAGTGCCATCAAAACAGAGAAGGAATTTTCTAGATCAAATCTTTTCAAAGGAAACCAAGATAAGAATCGGTACTCTGATAACAAAGGAAAAGGAGAAGCACCAAAGAAGAACAAGGGAACGAAGGATTTCCCATTATGCGAGAACCATGGAAGGAATAATCTCGGGAAATGCTTGAAAGGCATGAGAGTCTTCTATCACTGTAGAGAAAAGGGTCATTGATCTGATGAATGCAAGGGGAAGAAACAATTCAATGATATTCAATGCTACAATTACAGAGAGATGGGACACTATGAAAATGAGTGTTGTAATCTCCAAGGAAACATGCCTCAGAAAAAGCCAAGAGAACAAGGAAGAGCTTATGCGATTACAACCGCGAAGGTTGAAGTTCCTAGTGACGTGGTGGCATGTACTTTAATTGTTTCCTCAAACATATCCAACACTTTATTTGATTCTGGATCATCACATTTTTTTATATATTCTCAGTTTTCCAAGAAAATTAGATATGTCCAATTTAATTTAATAAAGGATTTGTCAGTCAAAACTCCCAGGTGATGTATCATTGCAAAAAAAGCATGTCGAATAGCCCCCTCCAGTCACCAAAATGTGATTTAGTTTCTAACCTTGTCATCATACCAATGTCTAACTTTGATATAATTCTTGGTATGAATTGGTTGTCAAATTATGATGCGAAGATTTATTGTAAGAAGGAAGTTACAATCTTTGAAAATGGTGTAGAATCCCTTGTCTTTAGAGAAGAAACATTGCCACCTGATACTTATCTAGAACCACCCCCAGTAGCTCTACTGAATTCAATACTTGGAGAGGAAGATAAAACAATATCTATGGATGAGGAAAGAAATCTTCAAATTGAATATGTGCACATAGTTCAAGAGTACATTGATGCATTTCCAGAGGATTTACCTAGACATCCTCTAGAGCGTGAAGTTGAGTTCTCTATTGATTTAATTCCTGGTGCAAGACCTATATCAAAGACTCCCTATAGAATGGCCATTGTGGAATTTGTAGAGCTAAAGAAACAACTAGAGGAATTGAGTGAAAAAGGATTTATCCGACCTAGTGTTTCTCTATGGGGAGCCCCTGTCCTCTTTGTCAAGAAGAAAGATGGATCCATGAGGATTTTCATTTATTACAGGGAAATCAATGTTATTACAATAAAGAATAAGTATCCTTTGCCCCGGATTGATGATTTATTTGATCAAATTCATGGATCTCAATACTTTTCGAAGATTGAACTTCAATCCGGATATCATCAGTTGCGTGTGGGGAAGGAAGATATTCCTAAAACAACATTTTGAACCAGGTATGGGCATTACAAGTTTACTGTGTTGCATTTTGTATTGACAAATGCACCCTCTTTTTTCATGGATTTAATGAATAGAGTTTTCAAGGAATATCTTGATAACTTCGTTGAGGTATTCATCGATGATATCATGGTATACTCAAAAAGCTATGAAGACCATGAGAATCACTTGCAGATTATTCTGGAAACTCTTATAAGAAATAAATTATATGGGAAGTTTAGCAAGTGTGAATTCTGGCTTCAATCAGTTTCATTTCTAGGCCATATTGTCTCTAAGGAAGGAATCCTAGTTGACCCGGCAAAGACAAAGGCAATCCAAGAATGGCCCGTGCCAACAAACATAACCGAGGTAAGCAGTTTTATTGGCCTAGCAGGTTAATATAGGTGTTTCGTTCCGAACATTTCCTGACTGGCTAACCTACTGACCAAGACCACATGTAAAGGATTTAAGTTTGTGTGGACAAAAGAATGTACATAATGCTTCGAAGAATTGAAAAGAAGATTGGTCAATGCTCCAATTTTGACTCTTCCACCTATAAGTGGTGGATTTGTAATTTACAGTGATGCATCAAAGAATGGACTGGGTTGCGTCCTTATGAAAAACGATAAATTTATTGCTTATGCATCAAGACAGTTGAAGTCCCATGAGAAAAATTATCCAACTCACGATCTTGAGTTAGCAGCCATAATATTTGCTCTAAAAATATGGAGGCATTATCTCTACGGAGAGAAATGTGAGATTTATACAGACCACAAGAGTTTGAAATACATTTTTACACAAAAAGAAATCAACATGAGGCAAAGTAGATGGCCTGAGTTACTCAAAGATTACAATTTTTCAATACACTACCACCCAGGAAAGTCGAATAAGGTGAAAAATGCATTAAGCAAGAAAGATCATGGACTTCTGACTCAAATGAGGATTGAGAGAGATGCTATATTTTTTGATCTACTAAAGATGGATATGGGAATTATTAAGGAAAGAGAAACATCTTTCCTCTTTCAAATGATTTCTAAACCATATTTATTAGAGAAGATAAAAATCACTCAATCTGATGATGAGAATCTGCACAAGAAAATAAATGCTATCAAGGCTCGTTTATGAAGAAGGAGTTCTGAAGTTTGGGAAGAGGTTATGCGTTCCATCGGTTCTTGAGCTAAAAAGGGAACTATTAGACGATGCTCATAGCTCAAATTTCTCTATACACCTGGGTAGCACCAAGATGTATAGAGATCTAATGGAATATATTTGGTGGGATAATATGAAGCGGGAAATTGATGACTACGTGTCAAGGTGTCTAGTTTGTCAACAAGTGAAGGTAGAGAGACAACATCCCAAAGGAGTGATACAACCACTACCTATTCCGATGTGGAAGTGGGATAACATTACGATGGATTTTTTCACTGGACTCCTGAGGACACCTAGAAGGAATGATGTAATCTGGGTAATTGTTGATCATCTCACAAAATCAGCACTTTTCCTTCCCATAATAGAGGATTTACCACTTGAGTGCCTGGAAATACTATATATTAATGAATTTATAAGACTTCATGGTGCACCTCTATCAATTGTATCCGATCGATATCCCCGGTTTACATCAAAATTTTGGAAATTCTCCAGAATTATTTGAATACTAAGCTTCATATGATTACTACATATCACCCCCAAACCGATGGACAGTTTGAAAGGACTATTCAAACATTAGAAGATATGTTGAGGTCATTCTCTCTTGACTTCCAAGGTATGTGGGATCTATACTTTCCTCTGGTGTAATTTTCCTGTAATAACAGTTTCCATTCTAGTATTCAAATGGATTCATATGAAGCATTATATGGAAAGAAATGTCGAACTCCAACTTATTGGGACAAAGTTGGTGAGAGGAAAATTATAGTCCCAGAACTTATTGAAGAGACCATAGAAAAGGTGAAGAAAATACAAGACCATATTAAAGCATCCCAAAGTAGGAAGAAGAGTTATGCTGAAAACTAAAGAAAGGGTTTGGAATTCCGAGTGGGAGATCATGTATTTCTGAAATTATCTCCATGGAAGGGTGTCTTAAGGTTCGGTAAGAAAGGGAAACTGAGCCCCAGGTATATCAGACCATTTGAAATTCTGGAAAGAATCGGGGTTGTAGCTTACCGAATAGCATTACCGCCAAATCTCTCAAGAGTTCATGATGTGTTCCATGTGTCATTGTTGAAGAAATACATGTCAAACCCAACACGTGTACTCACATATGAAGAAATTGAACTGGAACCTGATTTGTCATATTGTGAAAATCCTATCGGGATTCTTGACACAAGGGAGCAGGTATTGAGAAATCAAACAACTTTTATAGTAAAGGTTCTTTGGAGAAACCAGAATATGGAGGAAGCAACATGGGAACCTGAGGATGTTATGAAGAAGAACTACCCACATCTTTTTGGTGGGCTTTATACATAAAATTTCGAGGATGAAATTTTTGAAGGAGGGGATAATGTATAACCCCAAACATTTTTTTGGTATGTATCTCTTAAATAAATTCTATTCATCACTGTGTTGCTTTGAAACAACACTAGGTTATTTAGGAGATAGTCAAAACCTAGCCATTAAATATAAATTTTCCACTTCTATGTTCTGAATTTTGAAAAATGGTCATCTAGAGTTGTGATCAGTAAGTCATTTGGAGTCTGATAGAACAAACTTGATTTTTGGTGAATAGTAACATACCCTTATGAATAGTAATATGACCCTAATGAATAGTAAATTTTATTATTATTTTATTTTCTTAAGGATTTAAGATAACAACATCTTGGTCAATTTTTCATTATGATATAGAAGTAGTTCTAGAATTAGAATTGTTAATTTTTGAATTAAGTATCCTTTTATTTAAAAATTAATTAATAATATTTAGAAAATTATTTTTAAAAAATGGACTTCATTTTTTAATTATAAACGTCGAAATATGGTAACGGTGAATTTTTGGGAATTTTATGAAATTCAAGAATTTTCGATGAATAATGAAATACGATAAAATACCATATAATCAAATTATCAGTAAAATACACTATTTGTGACATCTTAAGTGATGTAATTCTACTTGGTTCGAACTCACATGCCATTATTACTATTTTGGGTCACATGAATTAATTTTATTCATATAATTGTGCAAAATATTATAATAATGATTAAAATAATGAAAAATACTCTCTCTCCTCCACTATAAATACCACCCTCACTCCCCTCTTCTCCCCACACCTCTCAAGCCTTGAGCCATACCTAAGTTCTACCCAATAATCCTCCCAAGTCTCTTCCCCACGTCCTAGAGCTGTTGGTCTCACCAAAAGACCAAAACCAAATCCCTTAATAAGGATCTCAAGGAGAAGAGATCAAGAGGTAAACAACCTCTTTTATTTTCTTTATTTTCTTTCATTTTATGTTATTCTCTTCCATTCACTTTGGATTGTGTTGGAATATTTCATTAAATATTCCCCCTTACTGTACATATTATGTATGAATGATGAGATATTCCATTCCCCTCATAAAACTATTTTTTATGAAATTTTAAGAGATGTCGTTAGGCTGCCGAATTTTCGTGAGAAATTTATCAAGTTTTCTTTCATTTTAAGATTCATTTATTTTCTTCTTATTTCCTCACATCCTTTTAACCAATAGGCATGGAAGCTCTAGAATCTTGTATATTATGGATGTTCTCATGTTTATGGAAATTTCCTCATTATTATTCTTCTCCTATCCCACTTATTTAAGGAATAAAAACATTGTCCGTGATGTGTCGAATTACCGACATCGTGGATGATGTAATTTCAATTTCCATTAATTCTTCAAATTCTAGTCATGAAACCAATTATATGGTTGAACCATGTAATATTATATGTGTTTTATCTTGATTAATGTTCAATAATCTTTACACATTCATAATATGGAATAATAATACAAAACAAGTTTATTGAGCACAAAACTGCCAGGCCAAATTCAAGTGTTTATTTTTAACTCATCGAATGAGTCGTCCTCAAGGAATATAACCAAAATCACTATAAGATAATTTATGTCTCTTTAATTTCAATAATAATTTATATTAACAATTCTATATGTTTAACCATATTTCAAACCAACTTCCATTCATGAATACAAGTAAACAAATCATGAAACCAAGTGAGAACATGCTTCCAAAACAATAAAATTGAATCTCTTAAATCCAAAAAAGGCCATTAATGAACATAATAAGGTTATAACATATCAATTAAATATAAAAGAGGTTCTGAAATTATGAATTAATAATCATAATTTGTTTATTGAGGTCTTTAATAACAAGTCAAGAACACCTTCAAGTATAAGGTAAGGGATCCTCTCTCTCACTTTTGTTCAAGAATATCCCCTTTGTTGTGACTAACTTTGTATTGTGCACCTAATAATACTTATGTGGTGTACCTACTACCCATTTGAGATCAATTTCCATTTGAAATTATATTTCTATTAAATATCCATAATCTCATTTCATGGATATGTTTATTGTCTAAACCGTATACCATTTCACATACGGTGTATATTTGGGATGTTATTTTAACTATGGAAATATTGATGAATCCATATTCTATACTCAATAAGGATATTGAAAAGGAATATTTATCTGGAATTGAATCAATGTATAAAGAATGATTTGGACTTGTAGTGGCGGGTGGGGCCCACTACAGCCCCTCGATGCATCGCCAGGTCTCATGAGACAAATCAGTTGGTGACAAACCCTTCGAGTTTGTTTCCAAAAATCAGATGGTTTTATACCCACAGAACTAAACCGTTTTAATGGTATTATGGTTTCATGTTCTAGATAAATGATGTCCAATTAATAAGAATTCTCTTTATTCATTATTATTTATTACTTTCCATGGGGTTTTCACTATGACAAAATCTATGGATGTAGTTTCATTCTCAGTTTGTTAATGGTGTGAGTTTTTCATTTATTCATCATGCCATTTTGATTATGTCAAATTGTTTACAATTAAGATATTACTGAATCATTCTTCCGCTATTTGTAACCCTTATTGGGCATTTTATCTCACCCCTTTCATTGTCTACCTTCAACAGGTGATGAAGAGAAGAACTTTTATTGAGTCCCTGTGGATGTAGTTTTTAGTTTTTGTTATGTATTTTATTTTTTAACCTTTTCCAATGTAATTTGAGTTACATCTATGTATCTAGTTTCTTAAATACTACTAAACTGATCGTTAATTCGGGATTTTCATTCCTTCTAACTATGCCAATATCACATGTAATGCACCGACTCCATTCTAGTGGGGTCGGGGTGTTACACCATAAACTATGTTTGACCTACAAGTCTATAAACTGTGACGAGATTACTTTTCAAGAGTAGTGAGAAAAGGAAGAGAAAGATGGTGACCCTTTCCACTAGTAGTGATCTAGAGAAAGTGGCATAGTGAGTGAACCTTAGTAATATAGTGAGAAGACCCTAAACCTCATAAAGGTAGTGATCCTAGTCATAGATGATCTATCCCAAACCTTGTACTCATTATTGGAAGTGAGCCTTATTTAATTTGGTACATCGACACACCGTCGTTGTATGCTCCTTGGATGTAGCGTAGTGAGGGTGAACCAAGTAAAAATAGTTGTGTCTCATGCATGATCTAAATTATATTCATACTTTGAAATGAGAATGAGAGAGAATATATTTTTTTAATGATAGAATAAGACCCTAAGGGAAGAAATTTTAATCTTTCATACCCGGATTCACCCCACTCTCAGTGTATTCGACCTAGTGGACCTTACAATAACCTCTAAAATCTAAATGAAAATCCAAACTATCATGCAGTTTGAGGATGGTATATTTTGGTAAAATTAACCTAAATATCCATATACTTTTATAATCCTTTATAGAAGTGAGATATTGGAAATATATCTTCATTTGAGGAAGATTGGATATATGTATTTGTGTGTGTTTGTGTGTGTGTGTGTGTAGAATGTAATGCTGAACAAATTAGTTTCTACCAAGGAGGATGTTGAAAAGGTTAAAGTATATCATGAAAATAAAGGGACTAAAGAATTCATATATAATATTATTGATAGGGTGTATTCTAGAGGACTAGTTGAACCAGAAGTGAATGAACCAATCACACATGAGATTCAACCTATTGAAGTATATTTTATTATTGAGATTGAATAAATTATTGTTGGAAATGAATGAGAATTATAACATGTAACTTTTAATGTTGAAACTACAATTGATAAAGATAGTGTTGATCTAGAGGCTAATGATGATAATATTTTTGATATTGAAGATACTCAAATAGATATTATTGATGATGATTCAGTGATTGTTGAGGATATTACTAAGAAGTTAGTGGATAAAAATGAACATATTATTTTCAATGAAAAATTGTAGATTATAAATATATAAGATTCTATTGAATAAAATAACCCTGATATTGAAAGTATAAACAATCACATTGAAAATAAAAAATTTAAATATGAAGAGGATGGGAATAATATAGTTTATAAGGAAGCCTAATTTTTAAAAAGAGAAAAAGTTTTAGTGGATGAGGAGATCCCATCACCAACTAATGGAGAATAAAATCATTCATTTTAGTAGAACCTAAACTAGTTCATTATTGGTATATTTTATAGATTTCAATATTTTTAAGATGAAATTCATGAATTGAAATCTAGTTTTAAGGAGTATTAATAAGATTTAAAATAATAAATTGAAAATTCAGTTTTAAAATGTAATTTTGAGTAAATAAAATCACAAATGGTTTCAAATATTGGCTTTGATGAGTTGAATATATTAATGAAAACTCAAAATAACCTTCTAAATGGTTCTAAAACTTTTGATATAGGTATCAATAACACATTTAAAAACAATATTAGGGATATTGTGAAAGATCATATTGATTTTTTAAAATAAAAAAGAACTCATTAATATTGGTGTTCCTCTTACATTAATGGAGGATCTGAAATACATTAAATATCAGTTGGTTTATCTTGATTAATCATCTGATTTGAAAATGATGAATAAAATATTTATTTTATAATATTGTGTTATTATATCCTTCTATAAATTATAATACTTTAAGAGGTAGATTATTGTTGAAGAAAACCCGATAAAAATTAAGGATCTTGATTCTAAAAACTTTATATATATCATGGGAAGTACTATATACATTATAAAGTTTCAATATCAAATTAATAATTAACCTAATAAAAATGTAAAGGATATAGATGTTGTTTTATTTTTCTATGGTGAATTTGAAACCAGTTTTCATAACACATCATAGGTTATTATGAAAACTATATAACAAACTATTATAAATATTTATGTAGTTAGACACATGCTAAATGAGCGGGAAGTATCTTAGAATAAATTTTTTAAAATTATGATAGATAACTGTAACATGATTCTTGATAACATTAAACATATATATTCTTTTGACTACAAATCAAAAATACCTTCTTCTAGTAAATATAATAACTCAATGATATATATAGTTGGATATGAAACTATTAAAGGGAAAAATATTTTTTATAAATAAAAAATCACCACTACATTAAATAGTTTTTCTAAAACTTTTATTATTTTAGAGGCCAATTTTTAATTCTAAAAAAACATTCAAAGACACTAAAAAATCCAAAAAGAAGACATTATAACTAAGGATAACATGTAGAATAAAATTTTTATATTGAGTATTTTTTCATTCTATGATTTCCAATACTGTGAATAATTTAGAGAAATAATCTCAAGGGTATACATGTTTGATAAATATTTGTATGATCTCAAATGTTAGAAATTTTTTGGTACAATTCTACCAAATAAGTTTCCCACTTCTAGATGTTAATCGGAAATGATTTTTGTTCTACACAAGTTATTTAAAAAAATATGCATGGATGATTATAACATTCAATGGAGAATATATGTTTCTATATCCAAATATCCTCTAAAAACATTTAGTTACTTTCCAATAATGGTTCTAATTACACCAAATCATACTTTAAGTTACACTCTTACCTCATCTTAACCTACTAATATATGAAATGTATATATTAACTATAATCTTGAAGTTATTAAATAAATATCTCCAAAAAATGTTGAATACATTAAAATAATGAGATAACCTATAGAGAAAACTATATCTTTTTTGAGGTTTAAAATACATTTTTGTATTTTCATTAACCCATAAACATTTTTCCAAATCCCTAATATTTTTTTTTATTGAAAATGATCCCATTGATCCTAAATCAAGAGAACCAAAATCATATGATCCTAACAAAATAGTTCCCAAAGATAAATTATCTCTCCTAATATTTGATTTATTATTTATCATTTCATTTGAATTTATAACTATTATTTTTTATCAATTTAATTCAATATTGGACTCTTGTTCATTTTAGTGAACCTTTCACTCAATTTTAGTTCTCACGATGTGAAAAATATAATTTGTTACTTAAATTTTTATAATTTCTTCTTTATATTTAAAAATAACTAGAAATATACATTTAACACTAAATTATACTTAATATTTTAGTGTCTATATTTTCATGATCTATAAAAATGTATTATATTATATTTTATGTGTTTTTTATGATAAAAGGGGGAGGTGGTTGAATAGTTTTAGTGTTCTAACATACCCTAGAAAATATTTAATTTTGATTCTCACAAAATCCCATATGAGTATTTATTTTCCTGGAGTTCACTGATATATGTCACTATTCCTAATCGTATATTTTCTTGAGAATTGGATCCCAAAGATTCTATTATTTTTATTAGAGTTCACCAAAGAATCAAATTTTCCCCATCCAACATTGGTGGCTTGGTTCATCCGACATTTACCATTAGTATATACCTTTTAAAGGTTTGTTAACTTTTATTGGGTATTGAAGAATTGTGTTTTTATTAGTTCATTGTATTCTAGTTTATTTTTAATTGCTTCTCATGGGATGATAATTTCTCCTCTACTAGGTCTGGGGACAAGAATATCATTAATTTTCCCACCTCTTCCTCTTCATATGGTTGTATTAATTTTATATGAATCATGATCCTCCATCTTTAGTAACTTGGGTAATCATCTTAGACTTTCTTCTTCATTCTTAGAACCTATAAATTACTCAATTTCTTGGAAACATGTTCAGAATTTATCTATGTTATGAAAGTAGGTTCATGGATATGTTTCAAAATGTTTCTCTATGAATATTTTTGTAAGTTAAAATATCCAAGACCCTAATTCAATCTATTTGGATTGAGGAATAATAGGAGTTACAATGATTCTAGAGGGTACATTTTGAGTCATGTATTGAATTTTTTTCCTCATGTTTTCAATCATTCCAACATCAAAAAAAATTATTCATTATTCTATGAAGAATCCTATTTTGGTTTTTCCCCTATGGTGGATAGTGAGTATAATTATTCTTCAAAGTAAAGGAAAATTATAGGGGGATCCAACCCATGATTATGGATCTAGATATTCCAACCTACATGAAGGTAGTTTTATTGAAACCAATATTTAAAGATTATGTCATGGGAGGTGGATCTCAACCGACTTTAGATGCCTTCGACATAATAATGGAATAAAAAAACCATTGTAGGGAACACCTAGATCATCCATAGGAACTTGGGTTTGTCCCATATCTGATGGTAAATAAGTGGAGATGCTGGAGGGTGGTAATTCTGGTGTATGTACTGGAAACTATATTCCATGGGGGATTTCCATACGGGAAACAACTTCTGAAATTAAGATTCAAAATCAATTAAATATTTTAGATGTATCCTATAATGAAAACATACGTAATGGACGTTGGAATGTTATAGTTCCAAAATGGAAGAAGAAGAATTATAGTTCTATGAATCTAAAGTCAAGTGAGTAGGATATCCTTGAAATAGGGACCAATGAATCTTTGGAATAATCTAGTTCCATATAAAATAATAATTATAAAATTAAGGAGGAAAGATGTATTTAAATTCCTTTTCATTTAGGTAATAAGAATGGGAGTAATGGAGGTCCAGACTCTATAGATTATTTAGTAAATAAGAATAAGAAGACTAGGAAATTCATGGACTACTATAATCTCTCCAAACCCTTGATGAATTGATCAGTGGGTAAGGATTTAATACTCATGGTATTTGAGGTCTCATTTGATTCCACCTCAAATATAAATAGAAGTACACCTCTAGTGGAATCCCCTTGATGGAATCATGCCTATGTCAGACATGGAAATCAATGAAATCATAGGAAAGCTAGTGGAAGGATACCTAAAATATAAATCATCAAACAAAGTTAATCAGCAATATATTTATAATTTGGTGAAACAAAAAAATAGACCACATTCACTATATGATATAGAGATATATGTCATAGAGAAAGGAAGTGAAAAAATCTCCATAAGTGAATTTAGAGGGGGTTTAGAATGGAAAATTTCAACCTCCTTGTGAATTCAAAGGAGGTAATTAAAGAAAATGAATTCCACATTATTGCTACCTCAAAGGAATACTACGAAAATATATGTTCAATAATTATCCGTGTTATCACTACTCAAGAAAAATAAAAATGGACTGAATCTCAAAATAAGATTTTAATTTAGGGATTTAATGTGGGGAAGATCAATTCAGAGGAGTTCCATAAGACTTATGACAAGATGGATTTTTTATTCAATGATCATATTCATAAGGATACAAAGTGGAATAAATTTCTAATCATCTGGAATCCTCACTAGATTCAAGGTTTTAACATTCTAAAATTTTATTGGAAAAGTTTAGGTTCCATAATAAAGTATAAATGGTACTTGTTCGGGTTCACATTCAACACTTAAAATTCTTTTATTGAAAAAGAAAAAAAATTAAGGGATGAATTTATTTAAAATGGAAAGAAGGTTTTTATAAGTTTCACAATGGGAATATATTTTCTATTTTTATCATGTTCTAATTTTTGGAAAGGTAGTTGAGGATAGAATATTAAGTACAGAAAAGGTATTCTTATATATTATATGAAAACTTTAAACTACTCATATACATGGGAAATTTCAAAATTAAAAGATTCATAGATATTACTAGTATGTGTATAGAAAAAATTGGAAATTATTATTCCATATAAAATTTTGAAAAATTATCAGATTTTATGAAAGTAAAATTTATTCATACATATGGGAAATTTACACTTACATATAAAGGTGATTTTATTGATTAATAATAAATTTAAAAATTTTCTAGATTATGAGATATTACATATCAATACAAGATCTTACAAATAGAAATTTTACTAATAAATATTAAGTTATATTCAAAGATACTCTTACCTACTAAAGTGAATGATCTTTTGTATTATATTGATGTTAAGAAATATTATTATGTATCTTCTAAAGTTATTCTTATATATATAGGTAAATTTTTATTATTATATATGCTTCTTGAAGGAAGTTATTATTACATATGAATAGATAATAACATTATTTTTGCACATTTTGATTTCATATTTTTTGGGGGATATTCATTTGTTACTATTTTATTAGGGAAGACTGCTCTACTTTGAAATGGTTTAATTTTATGAATAGTTTAACAATAATTTTTCTGACCAGTTATTTTAGGAAGAATTTTTTTTCCAACTATGAAGATTAAGGATCATTATTGAGTTAAATTAAATTCAGTATATTCTATATATTATTTATAAATAATTTATGTATATATAAGTATGATCAATATTTCATGTGATATAGAGTATATAAAAAAAAGACTATTTTTGTTCTATTGTGATTTTCATGATAATTTTGAAAGTGATGCTATCTATGTTTCTTTTATTGCAAAATTGTAAAATAAGAAGAGAAAGGTGATAGTTCAAATATTCTATTGTTATTTTTTAAGATCAAGATACAATTATAGATCCTATAGAGATAAACTTTGGAGACATACAAGTTTTTTTGAAGAATATATAATTTTTTTAGTTTTGATTATATAAAACTGTATGGTGACACTATAATAAAACTCTAGAAATTTATTTTATTTCTGGATTACACACTTTTTATTCAATGTGTGAGAGTGGGGCCATATATAGGTTTTAATATAAAGTATAGATAGATCCTAGTTGATATCTCTTGTAAATTTTAAATATCTATTATCATATTCTTATTCTTAGCTATGAGATTCCCATTAAAAGGATCTAAATACAAATCACCATACCTGCATTGGGTGTTGGCTGAGTGGAGTAGGGGATATTTATTGAAAACCTTAAACCACTATAAAATTGTAATGTGGAATATCATTAATGTTTTAAATTTTCATTGCATAATCTATGGACTAAATGATAGAATTAATTAAATATGAAAGTTAAGATTTTTATAAGGTGAAATTAAAAAACTCAATTAACCCCCAACCTCTAGATCTATTATAATTAACAGCTCTGAAACATGATCTTATGGTTAGTGTACACTACAAACCTATCATCTAAAAGATAATGGTACCAACATCACAATGCATGAACAAAAAATGTCAACTCTAAATCACGATTTAGGTAATTCCATCATGATTTAGGTATCTCTATACATGCGACCTTAGCTATCAGGACAAATAAGACACTAATTTCCTATCCTTCATAAACATTTCTCTTGGACCAATGCCCAATGCATTGCAATAAAACGGGAAGGTCCCATTGAATTATGAAGGTGTTTTATTTGTTTCAAACTCTATTTTGGATGAATATATTTTATTTGGGATATAAAAGTTTGTATATTTAGGAATTTGGGTCTAGAAAATTTCATATTATTATAAAAATATCATGTAAGCATGAAGAGTTGTATGTTTACTAAAGGGAGCTCACTAAGTTTATTTAGGTTATGCATTCACCTCACTAACCACCAAAAATCATCCTACTAATTAGATATCTTGGATCCAAACTACTTAATGTATAATGATGAATTTGAATGGATCAGGTTCCAATATTATAATAATATGTGAAGGAATCATTCATACCCATGCTGGATCATTTGTGTTGGTTATAATACCTTCTATGGTGAAGGAATTCTACTTCTTACAGAATCCAAAGTTTTTCTTAGAAGACACTTTATTTGTTATGAAAATTATATATGTTTAGGGGTTGATGAGCAATATTTTTCATTAAAATTAAATTACATGAATGATATCCAACCCACCTACTGGTCTATTTCAAATATTATATTAGAGAGCATAAATATCTTCCTCACAACTAAAGGATCCAACACACCTTGAATAAGTGAAACAAAATGATAGGAATCTTAGATCCTAATGACAATGAGTCCAACACCCTAACCATATTATCAAATTTTGGATCCTTTCCCCATGTTTGTAAATATTTTATTCCTAAAGACACAATTAACCTCCACCATTTAAGGTTTCCTTGATTTCCTCTTTTTTCTATAATTTTTCCTTAATTAAAATGAATTCTTCAGGAAAGCGATGCATGAAGTATTATTTTAATGTCATATATATCACATTTCTATAAGACCAGTAGTGACTCAAGCTATATTGATTTAAATGAAGGACAATCAAAATTTGAGAAAATTGAAATTGAATATTTTTAAAAAATGTTTATATTCAGTGTTAGTACAGTGAATTTAGACTAGCAGAAGAAAGGGATATTGATTGAGCTATTTAAAGTATTAATGTTTAAAGAGAGTAATTTAAGATGAAGTAGAGGTAGAATGAGAAGAAGTACAAAGTGAGTTCTTTATAAGTACATTCAATAGAATATTTTGAGTGACTTCATATAAACATTGTGATCTCACAACCACTTTGAAGATGTTGATCTATATGGTGAAAGTTATAATTTCTCAAAGTAAAGTTTATGATCCTAGCCAATATATGTATAATAGTTGAAGATTGTTGATGTTGAGTCTTTTGGAGGATCTGATTAAGGTGAAATCTAATATCATTTGAAGATATTAAAGGTTTTTTAATGAAGACTTGAAATGAGTGGGAGTTACAAATGGGATCCCTCACCATTTCGACATTTATCATAGAATTATTGGTTATATAAATATGGAACATCATTCACAATTTTTTTTTGTTTTTTTACATTACTGTTGTTGTTTATAATTAAGATGATCATTTTTGAGTGATGAATATTATCAAGAGAACGAAAATCATTCACTAGAATATATACTGGGTCAAATAAGGATCTCACTGAGTTGGGGTGACTAGAAGTTGAAGTACCAAAAGTTAAAAGCTCTGGGTAATGATGTTTTAGAAGTTTAAATTTGTAATTTTTTTTCTATTAAAGAGGCTTATAGGAGAAGATAAACATTGTTAATATTTTTAATTGGTATATTAATCTTTTCAAGAAAATTTTTTTTGGTGTGCACTTTTGGGTAAATGTTGACCCCTTCTCAAACAACTATAATTTTTATTGATCAGAGAGAAAAGGATATGAGTGGGGATTTCTAAGAACAACACGGAGTATATTCACTCATTAGTTCCAAATATTATAAAAATAATCACGACCTTAAAAATTAGTCTAGTTTAACTTAAATTTAAATAAATTTTCAAAAAAGGGAAAACTAATTCACCACTAGTGGTTTACTATTCACCAAAAATTATTTTCATCTTATTTAACCACATTTTACTTACTGATATCAACCGTGTTACTTGGATTTTTGAAATTCAACTCACCGAAGTGGTAAAATTAAGTTTTAAGTGAATTTTCAAATGCTCCTAGGAGGTGGGTAAAAGACGGTAAAAAGTTCAATAAAATTTTTATATATCTAAAATTATTATAAATTGACTACTATGAATTACATTGAACTTATATAGGTATTATGTATCTATTTTGACCTAAAATAAATTTAAATAAAAAAATAATTATTTAAATAAAAATTCGGTTTTAAACTATAACTCAGTGTTTTTCACTATTCATCAAATATTGAATGTTTTCAGAAAAATACCAAAAATTAAACCTACGGTAATTTTGATATTCCAAATCCAAAAATGAATTCCATTTTGAAAGATAAAATTTATAAAATTTTAGAAAGTGAGTATTACTATTCATAATTTCTAGTTTGATTGGTTGTGGTGTGTTAGAACTCGAAGTTGTGTACAATGCAAGATATTACATTATTCAAAGGGAAACGTACCGTGGAAGTTTGGGGTGTTACATTATTTACATCTTTTGGAAATTGCATCCTCACAATTTTTAAAATTGGGATCGGGAAAATAATTGAAAGTCCCACATCGAAAAAAGAGTTAATAAAAGTATCACTTTGAAAGAAAGAAAGAGAAGTACAAAGGTCACCCGAGGTAACCCATACTTGGTTTCCATATAGAAAAACATGGATATGGAAGATAAAGAAAGTGTCAAGTTCTGATGGAGAGGGACAAAAAACATGATCAGGAGAAAGTTAACAACAAGAAAACCACCAACTTGTGATGGGACAAATGATCATTAGTTTCCCTGTAGGAAAAGTAAACAGGCAAAGTTTTTTTTGTTTTAAGTTAAATTTCATAAAGATGAGGAATTTATTTGTGAGATTGACTAAGAACATAAAGAGATATACTCACTTTTTAAGTAGAGTTTCAATCATTAATAAATTTCAACCACTAACTCATTTTTTAAAGATGAGTATTCAAGATGACTAGTCACACCAAAAGAGCTAGAATAAAATTCTATAGAATCACATGATCCACAAAGGATAATATATATATTTACCTTGTATTAAGAGATTAATCAAAACCAAAATGGTTTTTACAAGATTAGATGATCCCCGGAAAGGATAATCCTTAAGAGAAAGAAATACTAATCTTAATTTTTGGAATTAAACCAGCAATGCCTAATGTTCAATAAATACCATTCAATAAACAATTGTCCCTAAAATATTTTAATATAATCCAAACTAATATTTCAACCCAAGACTCAAAATAATTTCCATACGTAGTTTTCCATGTTAAATTGTATCTCAAAATAACATCAACTACACTTAAAGTCACATACTTAAAAGTAATTAACCTAATCACTTATTATCTATGATAGATTAATCATTTCCATAAATAACCCAAATCACTATACATCCATAATAAAAAATAGATAAAAACCCACCATTACTCCTCAAATTAAATCCCATAGTATTCTTTTTTCCTTAGGCATATAGTGTTACCAAAAGAGAGAATATCTCCTAAAATAACATTTAACACTCAATTAAAAAAATCATTTTCCTATAATAAGGATAAAACAAAAGTTCCAAAATTCAACATATTCTTGATCCATAAAATCATTTAACTAAAAAAGAATTAGTCATACTAACCAGGGACTTCACGCAGTCTAGTGGTAGGCTATAAATCCCAGTTGGACTTTGGTTGTGGGTTCGATTCCCATAGCTTTTTCCGACGCGATTAGTTGTCACTCGGTCTGTGTGTTTTCATTTTTCAAAAACTATATTTTATAACATTATCTAAATGATATTTATTGAAAATAATAATAACATAATTTAACCACCAATTTTATCTCATACCTCTCATTTTCATCCCAAAAATTAATAACCTGTAATTTCCTCACATTCAAGATTCATATAAACCCAAATGGTTATATATAACTATTTCTACAAAAGAAAAGATAATTATTCCTTGAATGGAGTTTTCACATAACAAACTGTAGGGTTACGCATACAAGAGAAAAGTCATCCAAAGTAATCTCATCAACAAAGAGAACTAATACCATTTAACATTTTTCTATCCATTTATTTCCACAATGGTTATTCCTTGACCAAGAGGTTATCCTATAGAATTGGGCATTGACTTGGTTGATGCCAAGGTCCCTTATATTTATGACAGATGACCATAATTGGATTCTTAGGATCATTTTTATTATCTTCCATAGTACTCTTCAATTTTCCTTGGGAATTATTTACTTTATTCTCTTCTTTCCCACACATAAATCCTTTCTTTGTTCCATTGAGCACTTTCTTGGGCGTCTCCTTCCAAATTTCTGGCATGATGGAAATTGAGCTTTCATCTCTCTATGGTCTCCACTACTGGAGCTCTTATCATTCACCGCCTTTCTCTTCTTTGTTGAGTCCGGGAGTTGGTTAATATATATTTTGTTGATCAAATTTTTGGAAAACTGATTTGGCATGAACACAATATCTTTTACACTTATCAACATTCCAATTTGTTACTCATTTCCATCATTTTTCTCACCTTTTATATCATGCTAAAAGTTACTATGACTTCATTGGAATCCAGCCATTGACTAAAACCAGAAAGCATTGTCTGAGTAACAATAGTCATAAAATCATTTAGATAATATCATGGCACCATATATTCAATTTGAAACACCTTAGGATTAACCAAGGTCATTTACTCTCATATTATATTAAAATCCTTCAAATAGGTTTGTAAAGAAATTGTAAGCATATTCCCTAGGATTTTCATAACCAAGAGTGCAGCAAGGCCCATTGTCGTGCGCCATTTTCCATTCGAGTCTAGCTAAAAGCGGTGTTTTCGGGTTTTACCCCTAGGTACATTTGTGCCAGAGCTTCCTCTAACTGCTCGTATCCAGACAGAGATGTATTTCTTGGAAAACAAAAAAAAAGTCTACAATACCAAAATTCTCATAAGTTCTTCTATACTAATCCTTAAAGTCTATCTTAGGTCTATGTGTTCTGATTAGTTTTTATCTAAATATAGTTTCCAAGGTTTGTACTAAACTTCCTCATATACCAACTCTAAATCCCCGACCCCAGTTACCTAGAGTTAGTGCATTATTTTAATACATTGGCATGATTAAAATGAATCATGTCCCAAAGGACCGATCAGTTTAGTAGTCTTGGAAACAAGATACATATATAAGTTCCAAATTACAACATGAAAAGAAAAACAACACTAATTTTTTCCATTAGAAACATCCAAGCCTCCTAGATTATGCCTATAAGTCACTCATAACATACTCCTTTATATCCTGGGAAAATGAAACATAAGAATGGGGTGAGCTCAAACGCTCAGTAAGAGTAATAAATACTACGGAAGATAACATAAATATTACGCATGGTTAATAATTGAAAACACATGCCCTAACGAATAATAAACATGAGCACTTTATGACGGGAATATAAGCTGAGTAAATAATGCCATAATAAATCATATTCATGGGTGTTCTACTAGTCGAATAACCACATGAAATATCAATACCTATTCCTGTGATGATGTAATTCCTAATTCTAGACATCATAACCACATATTCAAGGCCTCATGCCAAGACTACAAATAAGATTTTGTTAAGGCCTTGTGCCAAGACACTAGTTTGTCTCATGAGACCTACCGATGCATCGAGGAGCTATATCGGGCTCCACCATCACATACTAAGTCCAATGCATTCCTAGTATGAAAAGTTCAAAACATAACATAAACATTAGTATTAAAACTAGCATACGAAATGCCAATACTTTATCCACAAACCATGAATGGTATAAAAATAGCACATCCACAGTAAAACACAATTAATTCAATACAATATGGAAGATTGTATTGTAACAGATTAACCTCAATTGTGAATAATGAAGTATATTTACATAGATGAAAATAATCATTAATACTATTTGAGAGAAATATCCCCCTTTTTCTTGAAAACATTTAAAAGTCACACTATATGTTAAGAAGTATTTTAAAAATAGATTTTTGAATCAAAGTGTCCCATACCAATTTGAAATTTTAAAAGTAATTTTAATTTTAAAACATTAATTTCAATATAAATAAATCCTTAAAATAATTTTTAAAATATGGTCATTAATGAGAAATATTTATAATAATAAATCTTTAAAACATTTAAAATGATATTTTAGTTAGAGTTCCTAACCAAAAGGGAGAAACTTGAATAAAAATAATTGAAGCAATCAAAATGTTATAATATCATACGAATAAAGGGATTCATGATATATGATGTCAAAGTACAATATATACACCATATAAAAGTGAATTTGTGTACAACAACAAAGAAGACTCAATGGAATGTAAATTGAGATGAAATCTCTTATAAAGATTGTATCCATAGGTTAAGGATAAATCAACGACATAATTATGTGTGAAAAATATAAATACACTCAATATGATTGGATATTTAGTGTAAACCAATCAAAGGACATTTGCACATATTATTGTAAATACAACACCAATGAATTGAATGTTTAACTCAATAAATGGAGATTGAGTTAAAATTACTCTTATCAAGTTCATATCAATGACTTGAGAATTTATCAATGGAGTGATTATGTGTATCAAAAGTATATCCACAGAAAGGGTAGTGGAAATTACTACATAAATAATAAATAGTGATTCCGCACATAATCTTGGTGAAATATAATCAATGAAGTATACGTAAAACCGAATGAGTGGAGATTGAAATTTGAGATTCCCTTACCAATTTGGTAACTTACGAAACATACATCACATGAAAGATTGATCATAAAATGAAGATTTAAATACCCATAAATTAATGTATATTACACAAATAATACAATCATTGGGATTCAAATACACCACACAAAAGTAAATAGTGGCAATATAGCATGAATCTCACGGGAATATGAAGTGAGATGAAAACTCCTTACCATGTTGTAATCAATCAAGCCATGTGACCAAAAGTTAATAACCACAAAATAAATCATAGAATACCATGAATATAAGGAGAATCATGATAATATATATATGAAATGTTAGTACACAATACTCCACATGCATTAAATAAGTGGCGAACAATGTAAATCTCACATAATTAAAAGTGAGATAAGAAACCCCTTACCTCAAGTACGACTTGTCTTGTATGTTCCTTGTTCTTCCTAAATAATAAATTTAAGTTAATTAATAATTGATAAAGAACATTTTTAAAGTTTATTATTCCTTTTATATCTCTTATTACCTTTCTATATCAATTAGTTTATTATTTGTGTTCATATTGGATATTTTATCGATGTTCAGAACTTGAGTCAAAAATGAACTTGTTATAATTACAATATTTCCTTATGGTCAAAATCCCATTATATCCAGAATTATATAAAAGATTTAGATATCATATATATATATTATATCCAGTGTATATATATATATATATCTATTTACAACAATACATAACATTTGGAGATAGGAAATTAACCGTACCGTTCATGGAGACGGTAAGTCGTATGTACGCATGAACGCTACTTTCATTTCTATTTTGTATTTTAATTGAATTAGAACATAATGTTATATAGGTATATTATAATTACAGTATAATATCATTATAATATCATTAATTACATACTTTATAGATCTCACAAAAGGAATTAATGAGTCATATCATTTTTAGGGGGCGGTAGTCCGCACTTACTCAAATGAAATTATCGCGTTTTACCCATAATGAAAACCATAAAATAATGATATAAATGGAAAATAATGAATCATAAAGAAAACAAAAACATAAAATATATATATCATATATAAATACTGTGCCATCTTAATGGACACCATGAGAGGCGGTAAGAGATAATCGAACAATCATCATTTCGTGAGGCGTTAGTTTGCATCCACATAAATTGTATGTTCTTCACCCATTAGATGGAGGTGTGTGTAAGGGTAGTTCAAATACTTATCATAAAAAATCCTAGTATATTGAGGATAATGGTTTTTTTATAAAAGAAAGTAATAAAAAATTTAGGGGTTGGAGAAGTAAAATAAAACAAAATAAAACAAAAGAATTTAAGAGAAAGTGTTACCTTTAATTTGGGTAACTTCCTTTTGCTTGAATAAAAAATACTTATTGAAGTGCCTTATACCTAAGGTAAGGTTTCTAGGAGGAAAATTTGGATCAATATAGATTACTTTTTCAGGGTTTGGATGAGCTAATGGACTTGAGAGGTGTTTGGAATGGGTAAGATGTGATGTCCTTTTATAAGGGGAGAGGAGGGGCTCTTTAGGAAAGTGTGAAAATATTATTTTATAATAAAATAATTTTCGGTTTCTAATGGCTCAAAAAATGAATTATTTAAAGGATATGGTGGTTAAGGGTCATAAACAACTCAACCAATATGTTTTAGACAGGTTTGGGTCACTATATTAACTTTATCTTTTAGATTTAACAATTAGTTAAACAGTTTGACATTTACCATGTCTTTATGTATTTTTATATTATATGGTTAATAAACATACTATAAACTTCTAAGAAAACCCAAAGAGGTTCATTAATGAAATATATAATATTATTTAAGACCTTTGGAAGAAAATTATTTTTTTAGAAATATAATATCAATTAATAATATAATATTTGTTTTAAAAACTCTTTTATGGAAATTTTGACACTATTTGGTATTTTGTTTTTTCTAAATTCATAACAGTATTATTACTTAATACATAATACATATAATCAACCTAAACATGTCATATTAACCTAAAAAATTAATTTAATTGATAAAAATTCTCAAATTAAATTTATCTGGATATTTATAATATCAATTATTTTAATCGTTCATTAATACGGTTATTACTACATCATCATTGTGTAATAAATAAATTAGTTTATATAATTTATAAAAATTATAAATAAAATAACATTGTGTAGGAAATATTTTTATCTGTCTAATTAATATTTATAGACTAATTTATCTTATTTATAAACCTATATTAAAAAATTTTTTGTTATTAGGCTATGATTTTAACTCTTTTAACCCTTCTTTAAATAAAATAATAATACATTTTCTAATCTAATACAAGTGGATATAAAGGATCATATTTTATTCCTAAGGTTTTTTTTGTCGAATTACTCTTATCCAATAAAATTAGACATGTATTACGGTAATTATAATATAATTTTTACCCTTAAATATCCTATTTACTTTTTACCGTGGTAAATAAACGTAAAATGTTACTATTCACCAAAAATTATTTTCATCTTATTGAACCATATTTTAATTACTGATATCAACCGTTCCACTTGGATTTTTGAAATTCAACTAACAGAAGAGGTAAAATTAAGTTTTATGTGAATTTGCAAATGCTCCTAGCAGGTGGGTAAAAGACGGTAAAAAGTTCAATAAAATTTTTATATATCTAAAATTATTATAAACTAACTTCAATGAATTACATTGAACTTATATGAGTATTATATATCTATTTTGACATAAAATAAATTTAAATAAAAAAATAACTATTTAAATAAAAAATCGTTTTTAAACTATAACTCAGTGTTTTTCACTAATCATCAAAAATTGAAAGTTTTCAGAAAAATACCAAATATTCACCCTAGACTAATTTTGATATTCTGAATCCAAAAATGAAGTCCATTTTTAACGATAAAATTTTCAAAATATCAAAAATCAGGTATTACTATTCATAACGGCTAGTTTGATTGGTAGTGGTGTGTTACAACTCACAGTTGTGTACAATACAAGCTATTACATTATTCAAAGGGAAATGTACCATGGAATCTTGGGGTGTTACATTCTTACACCCTTTTGGAAATTGCATCCTCACAATTTTTGAAATTGGGCGTGGGAACATAATTGAAAGTCCCACATTGGAAAAAGATTCAATAAAATTATCACTTTAAAAGAAAGGAAGAGAAGTAAAAAAGGTCACCCAAGATAACCCATACTAGGATTCAGTGTAGGAAAACATGGATTTGGAAGATAAAAAAAGTGTCAAGTTCTGATGGAGATGGATAGAAAACATGATCATGAGAAAGTTAACAACATGAAAACCACAAACTTGTGATGGGACAAATGGTCATTATTTTCCTAGTAGGAAAAGTAAACGGGAAATGTTTTTTTGTTTTAAGATACATTTCATAAAGATGAGGAATTTATTTGTGAGATTGACTAAAAACATAAAGAGATATACTCACTTTTTAATTAGAGTTTCATTCTTTAATAATTTGCGACCACTAACTCATTTGTTTAACGATGAGTATTCAAGATGATCTGGTCACACCGAAATACCTAGAATAATCTTCTTGAGAATCACATGATCCAAAAAGGATAAACTATATATTAACCTTGTATTTAGAGATTAATCAAAAACAAAATGGTTAGTACAAGATCAGATGATCCCCAAAAAGGATAATCCTTTATAGAAAGAAATACTAATATTAATTTGTAAAATTAAACCAATAATACCTAAAGTTCCATAAATATCATTAAATAAACAATTGTACCTAAAATCTTTCAATATAATCCAAACTAATATTGCAACCCAAAACTCAAAAGATTTTTCTTAAATAGTCTTCCACGTTAAATTGTATCTCCAAATAACATCGACTACTCTTAAAGTCACATACTTAAAAGTAATGAATCTAGTCACATATTGTCTATGATAGGTTAAACATTTCCATAAATAACCCCAATCACTATAAATACAAAATAAAAAATAGATAAAAACACACAATTACTCCTCAAATGAAATCCCATAGTATTCTATTTTCCTTTGGCATATAGTGTTACCAAAAGAGAGAATAACTTTCAAAATAACATTTATCACTTAATCACCAAATCATTTTCCTATACTAAGGATAAATCATAAGTTCCCAAAGTCAACATATTCTTGATCCATGAAATCATTTAACTAAAAAAGAATTAGTCATACTAACTAGGGACTTCACGTAGTCTAGGGGTAGGTGATAAATCCCAGTCGCACTTTGTTTATGGGTTCGATTCCTGTATCTTTTTCTGACGCGATGGGTTTTCACTTAGTCTGTGTGTTTTCCTTATTCAAAAACTATATTTTATAACATTCCCAAAATAATGATTCGAAATAATCATAACACAATTTACCCACCAATGTTATCTCATACCTCACATTTTCATCCCAAAAATTAATAACCTGTAATTACCTCAAATTCAAGAGTCATATAAACCCAAATGGTTATTTATAACTATATCAACAAAAGAAAATATAATAAATCCTCGAATAGAATTTTAACATAACAAACTACAGGGTTACACGTACAAGAGAAAAGTCTTACAAAGTAATCTCATCAACAAAAAACACTAATACCTTTAAATATTTTTCCATCCATTTATTTCCACATAGGTTATTCGTTGACCAAGAGGTTACCCTATAGAATAGGGCATTGAATTTGGTGATGCCAATGTCCCTTACATTTACAACAAATGACCATAATTGGATTCTTAGGATCATTTTTATTTTCTTCCATACCACTCTTCATTTTTCCTTGGAAATTATTTACATTATTCCCTTCTTTCCCACACATAAAGAATTTCTTTGTTCCTTTGAGACAATTTCCTGGGCGTCTCCTTCCACATTTTTGGCATGATGGAAATTGAGCTTTCTTCTCTCCACGGTTTCCACAGCTAGAGCTCTTATCATTCACTACCTTTCTCTTCATCGTTGAGTCCGGGATTTTGTTAATACATATGTTGTTGATCATATTTTTGGAAAACTGATTTGGCATGAACACAATATCTTTTACGCCTATCAACATTCCATTTTGTTGCTCATTCCCACCACTGTTCCCACTTTTTACATCATGCTCAAAGTTACTATGACTTCCTTGTAATTCAGCCGTTGACTAAAACCAAAAATCATTGTGTGAGTAAAAATAGTCATAAAATCATTTAGAGAATATCATGACACCATATTTTCAATTTGAAACACCTTAGGATTAACCAAGGTCATTTATTCTCATCTTATATTAAAATACTTGAAATCGGTTTGTAAATAAAATTTAAATTATCCTAAGAATATCCCCTGGGAGGGTCATAACCAAGAGTGTAGCAAGGCCCATTTTCATGAACCAGTTACCGTTCGAGTCCATATCAAAGCGGTGTTTTTGGGTTTTACCCCTAGGTACATCTGTTCCAGAGCCACCTCTACCTGCTCGTATCCAGACAGATATGTATTTCTCAGAAAACTCAAAAAATTATCTACAATACCAAAATTCTAGGAAGTTATTTTATACTAATCCTCAAAGTCTATCTTAGGGCTATGTTCTCTAATTAGAGTTTATCTAAATCTAGTTTCCAAGGTTTGTACTAAACTTCATCTGATACCAACATTAATGCCCCAACCCCAGTTACCTAGAGTTGGTGAATTATTTTAATACATTGACATGATTACAAGGAATCAAGTCCCGAAGGACCGATCAGTTTGGTAGTCTTGGAAACAAGATACATACATAATTTCAACATTACAACATGAAATGAAAAAAAAACACTAATTTACTCCATTAGATACATAAAAGCCTCATAGATTATGCCTTCAAGTCACTCATAACAAACTCTTTCATATCCTTGGAAAATGAAAAATAAGAATGGGGTGAGATCAAATGCTCAGTAAGGGTAAGCAATACAGCAGAAGATAACATAAATATTAATCATGGTTAATAATTGAAAACACATGCCTTAAGGAATAATAAACATGAGAACTTTATGGAAGGAATATGATATGAGTAAATAATGCCATAATAAAACATAGTCAGGGGTGTTCTACAAGTTGAATAACCACATGAAATATCAATAGCTAATCTCATAATGATGGAATGCATAATTCCGGACATTATAACCACATAGTCAAGGCCTTATCCCAAAACTACAAATAATATTTTGTCAAGGCCTTGTGCAAAGACACAAGTTTGTCTCATGAGACCTACCGATGAATCAAGGAGCTATAGCGAGATCCACCATCACCTATTAAGTCTAATGGATTCCTCATAGGAAAAGTTCGAAACATAACATAAACATTAGTATTAAAACTAGCATACGAAATGTTAATACTTTATCCACAAACCATGAATGGTATAAAAATATCACATCCACATTTAAACATAATTAATTCAATACAATATGGAAGATTGTATTATAACATATTAAACCCAATTGAGTATAATGAAGGATATTGACATAGATGAAAATAATCATCAATATTATTTCAGAGAAATATCCCCCTTTTTCTTGAAAACATTTAAAAGTCACACTATATGTCAAGAAGTCGTTTAAAATAGATTTTTTAATCAAAGTGTCCCATACTGATTTGAAATTTTTAAAAGGAATTTTAATTTTAAAACATTAATTTCCAAATAAATAAATCCTTAAAACCATTTTTAAAACATGTCCATTAATGATAATGATTTAGAATAATAAATCATTAAAACATTTAAAATAATATTTTAGTTGGAGTTCCTAACCAAAAGAGCGACAATTGAATAAAAATAATTGAGGCAATCAAAAAATTATTATATCATGAGAATAAAGGGATTCATGATATACTATGTCAAAGTACATTATATACACCATATAAAAGTGAATTGGTTTATAACAATAAAAAAGTCTGAATGGAATTTAAATTGAGATGAAATCTCTTATAAAGACTGCATCCTTATGTTAAGGATAAATAAAAGACATAATTATGTGTAAAAAATATAAATACACTCAATATGATGGGATATTCAGTGTAAACCAATCAGAGGACATTCACACATATTATTGTAAAAACAACACCAATGAATTGGATGTTTAATTCATTAAATGGATATTGAGTTAAAATTACTCTTATCAAGTTCATATCAATGACATGAGAATTTATCAATGGAGTGATTATGTGTATCAAAAGTATATCCATAGAAAGGGTAGTGGAAATTACTACATAAATAAAAAATAGTGATTCCCTGCATAATCTTGGAGTAAAATAATCAATGATGTATGCGTAAAACTGAATGAGTGGAAATTGAAATTTTACATTCCCTTACCAATTTGGTAACTTACGAAACATACATCCCATGAAAGAAGGATCATAAAATGAAGATGTAAATACCCATAAATTAAAGTATATTACACAAATAATACAATTATTGGGCTGTACATACACCACACAAAAGAAAATAGTGGCAATATAGCATGAATCTCATGGGAATATGAAGTGAGATGAAAACTCCTTACCATGTTGTAATCAAATGAGCCATGTGACCAAAAGTTAATAACCACCAAATGAATAACAGAATACCATGAATATAAGAAGAAACATAATAATATATTAATTAAATGACATAACACAATCCACCACATGCAATAAATACGTGGCGAATAATGGAAATCTTAGGGAATTAAAAGTGAGATAAGAAACCCCTTACCTAGAGTTCGACTTGTCTTGTATGTTCCTTGTTCTTCCTGAATAATAAACTTAATTTAATTTCTACTTGATTAATAACATTTATCAAGTTTATTTTTCCTTTTATATCACTTACTACCTTGATATAACAATTAGTTAATTATTTCAGTTCATATTGGATATTTTATCGATGTTCGGAACTTGAGTCAAAAATGAACTTGTTATAAATACAATTTTTCCATGTGGTCAAAAGTCCATTATATCCAGAATTTTATACATGATATAGATATTATATATATATATATATATATATATTATATATCTAGTATATATATATATATTTATATTTATAACAGTACATAACATTTGGAGATAAGAAATGAAATGTACTGTTCATGGAGACTGTAAGTCGTACGTACGCATGAACGCTACTATCATTTCTATTTTGTTTTTTAATGGAATTAAAACATAATGATACATAGGTATATTATAATTCCAGTATAACATCATATATAATATCCTTAATTCCATCCTTTATATGTCTCACATAAGGTATTAATGAGTCATATAATTTTGAGGGGGTGGTAGTCCGCACTTCCTCAAATGAAATTATCGCGTTTTACCCATAATGGAAACCATAAAATAATGATATAAATGAAAGATACGGAAGAATAAAGAAAAAATAAACATAATATATATATATATATATATATCATATATAAATACAGTTCCATCTTAATTTCCACCATGAGATGCGGTAGGAGATAATCGAACAATCTTTGTTTCGTGAGGCGTTAGATTTCCATCCATAGAAATAGTATGTTCTTCACTCATTGGATGGAGGTGTGTGTAAGGGTAGTTCGAATCCTTATCATAAAAAAATACTAGTATATTTAGGATACTGGTGTTATTATAAAATAAATTAATAAAAAGTTTTTAGGGGGTTGGAGATGTAAAATAAAACAAAATAAAACAAAATAATTTAAGAGAAAGTGTAACCTTTAATTTGGGTAACTTTTTTTGGTTTGAACCAAAAGGACTTCTTGAAGTGCCTTATGCCTAAGGTAAGGATTATAAAAGAAATAGGGGGATCTTGAGAGATTATTTTGGAAGGGGTTGGATGAGCCAAGGGGCTTGAGAGGTGTGTGGAATGGGTTAGAAGTGGTGTCCTTTTATAAGGGGGGAGGGGCTCTTTAGGAATGTGTGAAAATATTATTTTATAATAAAATCATTTTCGGTTTATAATTTCTCCAAAATGAATTATTTAAAGGCTATGGTGGTGATGGGTCTAAAACCACTCATAAAATAGGTTTTAGACAGGTTTGGGGCACTATATAAACTTTATCTTTTAGATTTAACTCTTAGATAAATAGTTTGACATTTACCATGTCTCTTTGTATTTTTATATTATATGGTTAATAAACATACTATAAACTTCCAAGAAAACCCTAATTGGTTAATTAATGGCATATATAATATTATTTTAGAGATTTGGACCAACCTTATATTTTTAGAAATAGAATAACAATTAATAATATAATTGTTTTTTTAAAAACTCTTTTATGTCAACATTGACACTATTTGGTATTTTGTTTTTTCTAAATTTATAACAGCATTATTAATTCAAAATAAATTCATCTAACAAACCCTAACATATCATATTAACTTATAATATTAGAGGAATTCATAAAAAGTCTCAAATTACATTTATTTGGATATTTATAATATCAATTATTTTAATAGTTCATTAATACTGTAATTACTATATCATCATTGTGTCATAAATAAATTTAATTATTTAATGTATAAATATTATAATTAAAATACCATTATGTATTAAATTATTTTTTATTTCTAATTAATATTTATAGTCTAATTTATCTTATGTATAACCCTATATTAAAAATGTTTTAGTTATTAAAATATGATTTTAACTATTTTAACTCTTCTTTAAATAATATAATAATAAATGTACTAATCTAATCCAAGTGTATCTAAAGGATAATAGTTTATTCCTAAGGTTGTTTTTGGTCAAATTACACTTATCCAATAGAATTAGGACATGAATTAGGGTAATAATAATATCAATTTTACCCTTAATTGCCCTATTTACTTTTAACTATGGTAAATAAAAGTAAAAAGTTACTATTTACCAAGTATTATTTTCATCTTATTGAACAAAATTTTACTTACTGATATCAACCATGTCTCTTAGGTTTTTGAAATTCAATTCAAAGAAGCGGTAAAATTATGTTTTATTTTAATTTTCAAATGCCCCTAGTAGGTGGGTAAAAGACGGTAAAAAGTTCAATAAAATTTTTATATATCTAAAATTATTATAAACTCACTCTAATGAATTACATTAAACATATATAGGTATTATGTATCTATTTTTACATTAAATAAAACTTAAATAAAAAAATAATTATTTAAATAAAAATTCTGTTTTAATCTATAACTTAGTATTTTTCACTATTCATCAAAAATTGAATGTTTTCAGAAAAATACAAAAAATTCACCCTAGGATAATTTCGATATTCCAAATCCAAAAATGAAGTCCATTTTGAAATATAAAATTTATAAAATTCCAAAAAGTGGGTATTACTATTCATAACAGCTAGTTTGATTGGTTGTGGTGTGTTAGAACTTAAAGTTGTGTACAATGCAAGCTATTAGATTATTCAAAGGGAAACGTACCATGAAAGATTGGGGTGTTACAGGGATGAATGATCATTAGAAACTAAGGACCCAGCCCATACAATCTCTCTTAACCATGGAGGGATGGAAATTTGGGTGAAGCATGGTGCATAATTTCCCTAACCATGAACTCGGGGCCACAGACCCATGATACATTCCTATAATTTTTTGCAGAGTAGATTCACAAGGTTAGCGCACTATTTCTCTAACTATGAAGCCTAACTGTGTGAGTTCCCTTCCAAGGAAGTTATCCTTTCAGGGTTCGAACACAGTTTAACCAACCGTGAAGCCAAACTGTGTGCCTCTATTTTTTGGGTTAAATTATGAAACATCCCATAAAGAAATGTTGAATACCCCCTCTTTATTCCCTGGCTCAATCTAGCAGAAAAAATCTCCACTCTCCGATTTTGGGCTCACAAACACTATTTCATATTTTTTTATCTCATGATCATATCCAAAGTTAGATTTTATCCATGTTTATCACATTGGATGTACATCAAAAAGTACTCAATTCCATTTTCATCATTCGCCATTCTACTTTCTTTCAATGATTAAATATTTATGTATGATCATTTTCCATATTTTTATGTTATTGATCCTTTAATCTTATTTAATATGATTCAAGACAATCTAATGGATGATAATGGATGAGGAGTGTCATGTGAACTTATGGTATGTGGTCTATGACACATTCTTCATGTTGTTTCATTTTATATATTAATGTTTTGTTCATTCTAATTTAATCAGACATGACTTATCAAATTCATGTTCCTTGTATATAGTCATTATAATCATATTTTAAGACCCATTTTATATATTTTATCTATTTTTTGGAGGTTATAACCTCAACATAGACCACCACAAGTTGGGTGTTTCTATAATTATAATTTTAGTATCTTGTTGAGCCTAACTGGTCCACCTTTCAGTTTTGTTGTGACATGACCTTGATAAAGTATGTGTTTTAATTAAATAAATACATTATATATGGTTATTACAAGTATGTATCACTAAGTCCTTCTTAGGTATGTGTTTTAAATTAATCAAGGAATCTTTTAAGTGATAAATGGCATGTATATTGATACTTATCACTTGGACTAGTTTCTTATGATGGAATTGTACTTGTTTTCACATATGTAGAATAAATTTCCATGATTATTTATGTAATTTATTTGAACTTAGAAAATGAAGAAAAAAATAGGTAATCAAAGAACTAAATGGTTTTAAACCAAGCCATACCTTGTCAGACTAATGAATGGAATCTACTGGAACCAATTCTCATTTTAAACGGGATGGATATTATGTGGAATAATTCATTAAATTAATAATGTATATAGTTTATGTTTTTGATGGTCCTATTCACTATTATTAGAGTGGTCAGAATCAAGATATGCTTGGATTTCTAAAGGAATTAGTTAAGAAGTAGTGGATGACATTCCAGTCAAGTATGTTGGTTTCCAAGGGTGAGACCCACCTTTTATCCTGATCTTTTTCAACTATTGGATGTTAGATGGAAAACCATAATATCCATAAATTATCATTTATAGGATTTCTTGGATACACATCAAGGATCCAACATGATGTATACAAACATGAGGTTCTATGGAGACACCTGCTGGGGCTAGCCATTGGTTTTCCTTTTTTCCTTGGTTGAATTCCTTGGAATCAGATATATCATAAATTATTGGAATTCCTTGTGAAATTCCACTAGAATTACATGTATACCCTTTAGCGGGGCAATGTGTTATTATTGAATTAGCTCGAACCCAGATTTCATAGATGCCTTGGTAATTAAATTGGATCCTATTCACTGTTATCAACATTACAAGATTTTTTGTTATATATTGGATCGTCTACTATTACTATAATGCTATAGTGTTCATGGTAGTTATAACTCCCATAACTAACTATATAAATTTATGATTAATTAATAAATGAAATGGTTACTTGTTTAGACACCATCTAAGGCTGATGTAGGTAATGGTTATTTACCTTAATTTACTACCTTGTATTTATATATGCATGGATTTACACTAGTTGATTTATATTACATATACTAGATGTTATATATTTCATTGGTGGTGGCATACTAAGATTTATCTCACTCCATATCTGGGATTCCATTAGTACCCATGTATTTTACATATTTTCGGGTGTTGATAAATAGAAGCTTCCCACATTGTACACTTGATATTTCTTTCTTTATTTAGCATGGATCTTGGTGGAAGATGGCCTAACTGTGGCTCTGAATTCTTGGATAGTATTTGGATTATTATTATTTATTTATTTTATATATACTTTCCACTACAATAAGTATATGTTTTCCATTTTTGTATACACATGGAATATATTTTCATTAGATTTTATGTATTACTATCAGATTATTTTATTTTTTAATATTCATGTCTTCTTCAAATATGACAAGTTACTAGTCTAGTGTCCTTAGTGTCTCCTTATGTTGTTCCATATTTTTACTATAATGATTCTTCTATTTACCTTTTATCATGTTTATCCTCTTTTTTCAAATATTATAATGAGGTAATAGTCTCTCTATAGACATACCAGAGGCCCTCATGGCTAGTTAGTAGCCTTTAGCATTCAGGGATATGCCCTTAGGTCCATGTGGCCTACTAGGCTCAGGGAACCATTGAGTGGCACCCAGTATTTGAATCTCACAAGGTAGTATAATACGTTTCTTTTATTTTTCAACTATTTGGAGACAATATACATGACATTTAGAATGATTTGTAAGTTGGTTATAATTCTTTCCTAGGTGTAGCAATCCCATGATCAGGGAAAATTACATTTTTCCTTAAATAATGATTGTTCCTTATATTTTTATCATGACATTTGATATCCTATCATGGTAAGTGGATGAACATGATATGTGATGGTTATTATTATTTTTGTGAGTGAGTTTTGTGTTTAATACTTTTCAAGATAAGTTGACGGAAAGGATAATCTATCATGAATCATTATAGGATCATAAAATTCACATTCATATATATTTCATTTCATAAGGGTGAATTTCCCTACTTGTAATTACTTTTTTCCTATGACTGTTGAGTGAAAATATTATAGTTTTATTATACATATACCTCTCATTCGATGTGATTTAGTGAATTCCAATTTTAGTTTATTAGGTGTATGTTCCCTCAAGGGCTAAAATGGGTAGTATACCATGTGAATCTATCATATATAACCCATTAAATTCTATGTCTAAATGTATATTTGGTTAACTGCAATGTTATTGGGTGTTGATTTCATGGATAAGGTGTATGGGACTAGATTCAAGGGGAATAACAATAAATTTTCATCAGACATTGATATAAATTCATAAGTTAATGTAAAATAGAATTTCAATGATTGATATAAAATTAAATGATTTCCAACTAGTTAAGATGAAAGGTTCTTTTATCCTTCACATAATCTAACCCATGTAATTTTAACATGATTTTTTTTAATACTTTGCCTCCATAGTGATTAAATGGTGTAGTATATCATGGAATGTGAGCCCTTATTTTATATATTCCTCTTCCAATAGTGGTTCTACCATTTCTTTATTCTTTTATAATAAAATAGGTGACATGAATTCTTCACCAAATTCATGCCATAAGAAAATTTTTTAGATGAAAGAGTATCAGTACAAAAATGAGGTGTAAAAATCATACACCAGCAGGGGTTGAAGGGTAATACAAGTCAGGAAACTCACGAAAAAGTAAACCAGTTCAAGAAAAAAGATGATTGGCATGCTTTGATAGAAACCAGTTGAAGTCCAAGACAATAAGGCATCCATCAATGCTACCAATCCTTCCTTGTTGATGTGATTAGCGAATGCTTTAGTAGACCACTTTTAATGTGGGTAGTCATCAAGAAGATATTACTCCATCATAACTCATTCAAAAATGAAACTAAAACATATTGAAAATTTACAAAAATATATTACTTGAGGATGAATGTTTTACAAGACAACACTAGTCCCATTGTATAAAATGAGTAGTAGCGGGAAAATATATTCCCTAACTGTTGAGAAGCAACCATGATGATCTGATAATTTTTCATCTTTCACACATTGTTCAACCATTGCAACAACTTCAGATAAATCATATTCCTCCATGATCATAGATATACAACAAGATGAAGGATGTTACAATAGCATTTTCATTGATGTCTCTAAGAAGAAAACTACAATACAATGTTTAAGGTCCTAAACTACAGTAGATGAAAATTTCCACATGATCACAATCATATTAGTATGAAAATAGAAGGCCACATGACCTGAAATTTGTATTCATCTTCTACTGAATCAGTGTATCTCTAACCAGAAAGATAATAATCCGAGACAAATCATGATATAAAGTCATGAATCACATCACGATTCGACATGAAAACAATCAGATTTAATAAAACCCAAATAGATGAAAATTAACTCCAATGGGTATGGAAAAGAATAAAAATGACAAGAAGCCAAAAATAATAAAACATTATCAATGAAATATGCTTTTGATTTGTATAAATCATTCCCCAGGAATGTCTCTAATGTTGAAATCATGATTTATTTTTTATTCATCGACTATCTTGATGAAGATATGTTTCCTAATTTGAAGGTACATATCATCTGAAATATCACAATTTCAATATTTTGGAAATGTATTTTCATCATGTTCATTCATCCATGTATAAATTTCATTTCTCACATCATCTGTATCCAAAATTTTGTTGGCATCCTTGTACACAGGGTCGTTATCATTATTATAGTCCCCCTCCTATAATGATGGGTTTGTAATAGGGTAAACAACTATTAGTTGTTTCATGGGCTTAGAGTTTTCCTTCATGGAGGGGTTGCATGATCATGTAACTATTTTTCTCCCAAGAGTATATCAGTTAATACATTTCCTTGTATTATTGGGAGTCAGTATGATGTATTCATCATCCTCGATCCTCATTTTTCGCCATAAAAGAATGTGATTTGAAGTATGAATCCTCAATTTGATTAGATTAGTCACCATCCACCGGTATAAAATAACTAGAATCAGAGATCTCACCCATCTTCATGTCTTGTGTTTTATGGGAATCATTTTTCCCTATTCCATCACCAAATTAGGAATGGAATTGTTGAATCTTGTAGAAGTTGGTTTGGAAGGATGATATCACGATATCCATTTATTTTTAGAAGGTTGATCATTCTTCTCCAAAATTTCATTGTTCACATAAATCCACAGTCCTTCATTAAATCTTCCAGGAGAGTCCAAATTAACTATATGTAAAACATTAGTCTCATAATGTTGATTATTATACAATCTTTTTTCAACCATTGTTGGGGTTTTGGCCTCCAGATGCACATATTTATTAAAAAAATTGTTTGAATCATGTCCCTGAATGAGACATAAAAAACAATAATCAGGAATCCATTCATAAAAAATCTCATGAAAGAATCCATGGTCAAAATTCTAGATGCAGATTTTGGATTGAATATCCTTAGAAAAATCAATTTCGACACAACTCCAAGAAACTAATGTCCTAGAAAGAGTCTTCTCCATCGATTTCAACTTCAGTGCATTACCAATGACTGTGGATATCAAAATAATAGTTTTTGTAATAGGTGAAGTGGTATCCTAGTGAAGACAGTATATATTGGAATTGGAACATTTCATAAGTATAGAAGTGAAAACTTATCCATTAGTCTTAACATTAGGTGTGAAACTTGAGGAATTGACTATTTTACCTAATCTGGGAATTGACACATAGCTTTTTGAGAGTTTTTTATGTCTGATAAATTCCATGAAAGGGATTCCATGACATTTATATTTGATTTTTGATATCATGCATGGGTTCTAGTTGAAGAATCGTTTTAAATTATTATGGGATGGTGATAAATGGGATGTTGAGACTTGGTTGGGGAACACCCTGTCTATCTTTGAGAATCAGTAAATGTATCTAGAGTAAAGTATGAATCTTGAAAATTATATTCTTTCTGATTCATTCAAGAACTTGTGGGAAGTAATTACCCATGATGATCATCATTAGGGGATGACAGAGACTGATTTCCATATTACCTTGTATTTTCACATATTTTCATAGATACTAAGAGCTGACCCAGCTAGAGAGTTCAGGAATCTTGTTCAGGGTGCTATGTCATCCTTGAATTATTCAATATGTTTTCATGAGTTAAATTACATTTCACTAATTCTAGATGTTGATGTGATTTAATATTCTAGAATCTTGAGGATGGGAGATAGTATTCCATAAGCACTCTGGTAAAGTGACTCCCATCCTATATAATATGATATCATCAATTAGGATATTTTCACTGAGTGAAACCAGAAGCAAAGAAATAGTATTGGAAATAGTGGGTTAGTTCCATGTCTAGAAATTAGTTCTTTTGGTAGAAGGAAACATTACTTAGATTTTTCATGGAAGAACTGGGGGGATTAGAGTAACTCCACTATCACCTCGTTTTTATGTCATCAATTTGTATGGTAGGTGAATATAAAGCCTCATTGTGATAGAGACACAATTGACTACAATTACTTCCACCATTGGATAATATTCCTAGAATCAGTTGTAAATTTCCATCTACTCTTATGGAAGAGGATACACACATAATCCACAATGAGTGGATGAATATTTTATGTCACATCATGTGGGGAGTCAGAGTGGCATTGATAAGGATGGATGAGGATGAGGTCATGGATATGGTTTCCAAACTCTAGATCATTAGTGCCAATATATAGGCCATACTAAGGTTATTCATACAATAATACAGGGCTATAGATCATTTCAGATACATGAATTATGGCTAAAACCCAAGGATAAGAGTGAAGGACCATCTATAACATGAGGTATAGTTCTAGTAGCCTCCACTATATTATCTTTTTTTGATACATATGTTTCACACTACAACATATATTAATCTATAATGGTTTTTCTCGGGCTATAAATTCAGTAATACAATGGTGTAATGACCCTGGATACCCTAATGGGAGAATGGTCAGTGGGAATATGTTAATGTTGGTGTTTCCCCCTTAAGAAAAGAATATACCTTTTTTTAACACCTTTGTTATTGAGATTAAAGGATTTGATTTCATTCATGGGATGGATTGGTTGGTCTAGTATAACGCCTTTGTAGAATGATACCATCACAAGGTATTGTTTTACATAACCATAGGGCATCGGTTATATACACAAGCGTGCATGGGATGTCTAGGATTGTAGAGTGGGACTAGAGAAACATGTGAAAGGTGGAGTCACCTCAACGATTTCTTGTCTCCTCATGGATGAGTTGTGAGTACACTTACATAATTTCATCCAATAGAAGAACATTTAATGGACCTCTTTCCTAAAATTTTTTATGTATTAACTCCAAATATAGAGGTAGATTTTACAATTTACCTCATCCTTAGATAATTATTAATGTCCTTTCCTTTATACATGATGGAATCTACTCATCTCCATGAGGTCAAGAGACATTTGGATGATCTATAAGACATGTATTATATGAAATAACAAATCATTATATGGTTAACACCTTATTTTTCCACTAAGGTGGATTGGAAATTTCATTTATCTGTGGATTATATACATTTGAACCATTATATAGTCAATAAATGATATCTACTACCAAAAATATATTATTTTATTGAATAGTTCAGAAGAGCGACGATGTTTTCTTTGATCGACTTAAGATCGGGCTATCATCAGGTTCAATTTAGACCCTCAAACACAACTCATGAAAATTTCCATAGCAGGTATATCATATATGAGTTTCTCTTTATACCATTTGGTCTCACCAATGTTCTAACAATTTTCATGGATTTTATGATAATAGTGTTCCACAACTATCTGGAATCTTTTATCATGATATTTGTGGATGAAATCTTGGTGTATTATCATTCTCATAGAGACCATAATAATATACATGAGATTGTTTTCAGTACCCTAAGAGAGAACCAACATTATTCCATGATTTCTAATGAAAACGTCAATATTTAAAAACATCACTATTTGGTTTACGTTATGTTAAAATCCTGTGTAACTGTACACCCATAGAAGGTGGGCACTATGGTTTCCTAGGGTAGTCCCATGAATATGTTTGAAATAAAAAATTTATTAGGGATGTATGGATATTACATTCATATCATATAGGATATATCTTTCCTTTATGCACCTCTTAATGGTCTTTGAAACATGGGTGTTATGTTCATGTGGTTAAAAGAGTGTGAGAAAGTCTTTCAAGCAATAAAATGGTGGCTTCATTTGGAACCAATATTGATTCATCTTGATCCTAAAAGAGTTAATAAAATGTTTCTTGAATCATTCTACATTAGAATAGGTTCATTACTGATGTAGGAGGATAGATTTTTTCGTGAATGGATATCTGTATTTGAGGCATCATGAGGGAAATTACCTAATTCAAGACATCAAGAGAGCAGAAGTTTTCCATTCATTGTTTTTCCAGAGAAAAAATCTAATGTGTGAGAAATTTTGGGGGTAAATATATGATAATATCCCCATACATATATTTACACATGGTGATTTTAATATCAAATAGAAAAGAGTGGTTCAATATCTTCAATCCTACAATTTTGGACTTGCCTATATGTATGGAATGGATAATGCAGTAACTGATGGACTGAGTCCTCAAACATAGGAATATTCCATATGGGAATCTAGTGAAAATGAAAATTAATGGCCCAATTATTGGAGATATATCTAAATCTTTATGTTAGTCACAAGTATTTTTATATTGTATACATGATAGAAATATCTTCATTCAGTGAGAGTGCATAAAGCCGCAAATTTATCGATCCTAAAAGATTGGATCACTGAGAGAGTATTTAAAGTGATTACCTAGCTACAAATTAATTTATGGTCTGATACTACATCCTATATATACATGGAATAGTTTGGGATCCTAAAAATTTGAGATATGAATAGATACGATAGACACACTCTTCTTAATGGGTAGTTCATATAGGAATCTCCAATATTTATCATGATTTGTGGTGCCAGTATTGGTGGTCTTTAAAAAAATGTCAGATAAAAAGAGTTATTACATGGTTTTACACCTATAACTAGGTGAATTTGGTGAACTAGTGTCCAACTAATGTATTTAATCTACATCTAGTCTAGTCATGTAAATGAGAATATATTTCTATGGACTTTTTAGTTATCTTATTAAGGTTTCCTTGAGGAAGAGACATTGTTTGGTTTTTTATTTCCAAATATTTGAAAGTTATACACTTCATCACTATATGGGACACATTATTAGTTTATGATCTTGGAATTTTGTATGTTTGTGAGAACATACGACTACACATGGTCATTCAAATTATCATCTTAGATATGGAAAACATTTCAAACCATGTGTTTGGTAGGGGTTGTAGATATCTATGGGTATAAAAGTGATTTAGAGTATAGAATTTTAACCCCCACACCTATGTCCAGTCATAAAATACTATGAATATATTTGAGGGAATGAACCCATCACACATCCTTGATATCAGTGGTTCATTGGAGAGATATATCCCACTTGTTGTCATCTCTGACAATAATATCTTTTCAAATATGATTCTGATGGATCATTTTGAGTAATTTTTTTAGGTTGTTTCATTCACCCCTATACTAACTAGATGTAGGAGGGTAATCCCTACTTGGTCCTTGTACCATTAATGATACATTAGGGAAAATTCAACTGATAAAAAGGAATATGTATAATGCCAAGTCTTGACAAAAATATCATACCAATCTATGCCCACATCCTTTGGAGTTAGAGGATGGGGATCATTTTTTCCTATTATAATATCCAAGTCTTGGACATAAATAGATACAGAGGGAAGGGAATATATTGCATCATTATTTAGGGATGTTAGAGATTCTAGAAAGAGTCATGCTTGTAGTATATCAGTTGTTACTACCTAAAATATATCATCCAATTCATGATATATTCCAAGATTCACAGATTCTCCAGTATTGTGCCAACCAATCTTGTTTTCTTGATCCCAAGGGGTTTGAGTTAGTCGTGATTTCTTGGAGAAGTATAATATACACATAGTTTCTTGGAGAAAAATTGCTCTCCAAAGCTAGTTTGTTCCTCTATTATGGGTGATATGGAAGAATGGTTGCATACATGATGATAATTGGGAGAAAGAGGCCGACTTATAATACAATTGGACATATTTATTATGAAACAATGTTTCTCATCCCATGGAAGGTGAAATAAGTGAATAGTTCATTTAAGGGGGTACAATGTAAGAAAATGACTTTTTTCTCAATTATGGAACCTCTAATTTATAGTCTATTTGTTTTTTTCTTTAGACCAATTATAGAGGATGTTTGGGTTCATGAAGCCTTTAGAGGTGTCAAAAGCTTGAACGAAGCTCATACCTAAGCCCGTGAAAAAAATCAATTGGATATACGCTAAGTTGAAATCATACAACCCAGCCCTTACAATCTATCCTAACTATGTGGGGCAATAATGTGGGGAAAATATGGGGCATAGTTTTCCCTAACCATGTTTGAGGGGCCACATGACATTGTGAATTTATACTATTTTTTTCAGATGATATTCCCTTGGTTGAAATATGGTTTCCCAAACCATGCATTATAAATGTTTTGGTTCCATTCCAAAGAAGTGAGTCTTCCATGGTTGGCATCCAGGTTGTCCAATCATGCATCAAAATAGTGTAACTCTATTTTTGGTGTGAAATTATGAAAATTACCTTAATGAAAATTTTAACACACTGTCCTTCCTCCTTAGCTCTTTCTTGTAGACAACAAGATCACCCATCTCCCATTTTAATCTCCCAACCCCACATTCACTACTTTTGATATAATATTTGGATCTAAATTCTATTTCGATCATCATTAATCAAGTTGGATGTGCATCAGTATTTACGTTTTTCATTTTTATCCATTAATTCTTCATATTTCAATGGATGATGTTATTTATATGCAAGAACATAAAACCTATTTTCATGGAATTGATCCATTATTCTGATATCTTCTAATCATGGAAAAACTAAAGGCTAATACAGGATGAAGATACTCATACATGATTAATGTAGGTGGTCTAGGAATCAATCATCATGCTCCACCATTTTAAAAATTATCATTGCTTGTGCATAAATTTCTTTGGGCATGGCCTATCAAATTTATGTTCCTTTATTATAGTTGTCAGATTTCTATTATATGTACCAAGTTATATATGTTATCCATTATTGGATGTTTTGAAATCAACATTGATTTCCCAAAGTAGGTTGTTTCCATAATTATGATTTTAGTAGTTTGTCATGCCAATTTATGCCACTGTTCGATTGTTTTGTCACTTGACCTTGATAAAGTTATGTGACTCTATTGAATGAATGAGTTATAGATTTTAATTACATGTAATTATCATATGACCATTTTAAGGTATGTGTTTCAAATTAATCAAGGAATCATTGAAATGATAAATGAAAAGTATATTGATACTTATCAGTTGTCCTATTTTCTAGTGATGGAATTATACTTTTTTGCATGTTAGTATTTCAACTTTCAATGATTACAAATATAAGGAGACTTAACCTATTAATTAATAATTAGATTAAATAATAAATGTACTAAATGGGTTAAATCCTAATAATTCTATATAACACTGATGAAAGGAAATGACTTATTTCAAAGTATATATTAATGGACATGACTATTACATGGACTAATGAATTAAATGAATGATGTATATGGTTCATGTTTCATATGGATATATTCTGTATTATATGATTTTTTAGACTTGCACAAGACTTATACTCCCAAGGGAATTCCCTGAGCACCCATAGATTCCAATCAGATTTAAGGATTCCGGTAGCAACTGGTGAGACACACCTTGGAACCTGATCATTGTCTTCTATTTGATGCTTGGTATGATACCATAGGATGCATACATTATCATTTATAGGATTCTATTGATACACTTCTTTTATATAGTGTGACCTAAATAGACATGAGGCACCATGGATACACCCTTTTCCCCTAGCCATTTCTTATCCTGTACTTCCTCAGATAAAATCCTTGGACTCTGTTAGTTTATATATCAGTGGATTTCCCTGGGTGATTCCCTAGGGATTACATGCATAGGGATTCTCCGGGATACAGGTTACTACTTAGTAGTCTTGACCAACGAGGTCACCTATTCCTTGGTTGTTAGCATGGAACCAATTCACAATTATGATCATTACATAATGCCTAGTTATATCTGTAATAATTAATTATTATTATCGGGATGTGATTTTTGTGCTAGTTGTACCTCATATGAATAACTATTTAAACTGGGACCTAATTAATAAATCGAATTGGTTCATGTTAAAACACCATCTATGGATTTTATAGGTATTGTTTATTTTAATTAATATAATTCTTTATGTTTATAGATGCATTCCTATACACTACTCCATTATAAATTACAATGAATAGATGTTATAAACACCATTGGTGGTGGAATACTAAGAATTATCCCACATCCTATATTGGGATCCATTTCTACCTAGAAATATTGCATGTATGTAGGTGTTTAGAAAGGGTATAAAACATCCTTAGACACAAGATTTTACTTTCTATATTTATGATGGAGCTTAGTAGCAGATGACCAAGATGGTTCTTATGATGGTTGGATATTTTTTCAGATTACTTTAATACTTATTTGGAATAACATGAATATACTGCTTCCATGTAAACACATTACCAGGTTTTATAGACACATTATTTACATTAATAATATATTTTTAGTATTGTTATGATATACTTCTGTTATTTTTCATTTATGTCTACATCCATGAATTCGGGTTACTAGTCTAGTGTCTTTAGTGCCTACTTCTATTGTGCATATTTTTAACACACTTATTTCACAATTTACATATTATCATATTTTTTTCCCTCTCTTACACTCTAGTAATGAGGGAATAGTCTCCCAACAGACACCCTACTCCCTCACTACTATGGAATAGCCTTTGGAATTCAGAGAGATTTTCTTGATTCCATGTGTCTTATAGGATCAGGGGACCTTTGAGTGGCACATTGGTTATGAATGACAAATTAGGAGTTTTTATTATAGTTGATTCTATTCACTCTTGAGTAATGTATCATTGATTTGGGAGACTTGGTATTTACCTACCTACATACCTAGAGGCCTATACATAGTTAATGATGGTTGTGGGGTTGGATATTGGATGATTTGGGCTTAATCATGAGGATATATCTATTTTGTTACATGATGTGTTGATATACCATATTTATATGATAAATTTGGATATGTATGAATAATACTGAAATCAATTTTCATTCGAATAACATAATCAAATGGGTTCTGCAATGTGTTACATATTAATATGGATTTCACCTCTCTATTTTTTGGAGGGTTTATTATTTGAAACAATATTACTGGAAGCATGAATTCATTAAATGAAATAACATATGATTAGGTGAAATTAGATGGTGAGATAAAAATTCTCATCAAATACTGTTTGGGGGATCCCATCTGAAACATAGATTCTCAAGACCATGATAATCCAACTAAGTAGGTCATTCCATACCTAGGTGCACAAATAATTTCTAATATAAGGAAAGAAAAGTTGGTGACACTATATTATCCTTGAAATGGTCATTCTATAGTTGGGTGACCATATTTTGGCCTCGGTTAGCATATATATGGTGTTTTTTGGCTTACACTATCTAGTTAAACATAATATGAATATGTCACTAGAGGACTAGTGTTGAGTTAATCCATATTATGGATTGGACAATGGGTTATCCTCTCAAATATAAAATAATCATTAATGATATTATTGGAATTTTTACCTATCCAAATAACTGTGTGGTTATATAAATTATATGGGGGGATTATTTATTAGTGGAATGTGGATATTTTACCACCAATGAATATGTGAAATTTTATAAAGAGGACATCATTTTACAAGGGTACCATTTAACAAAAGTATTTATTAAATGGTTAATAATACAAGATATTCATATGATAATATATTTCATTACATATAATATCACCATCATCATGTTAAAATTATGGATCAATCCTTTATAAGGATAAACATTTTGTATGATACTCCAAGTATTTGAAAAAACACAAGATTTATTAAGAAATATTTATTATTTACAAATTTTTCTTATGGATAAAATCTATGTTTAAAAACAATTCATTATTTTGTAAATGATTATAGATGTTATTCAATAATTTAATGTAGATGGTTATGGAAGCCTAGAATGATTCATTTATGGTTTCAAATTTATTTGATAAAAAGTTAGAGTCTCCACTCATGTAATATATAATATTGTTTACATCATTGATTTTAGTCTCATAATCTCAGTATGACTATGTATGTGAAATTGTATTCAATATGATTGAATATTATAATTTTATTTTTGAGGATAAATGTGCCTATAAATCATTAATGGTTATAGAAATTTATTATATTAAACTAATACATATATGACATCTATTATATGTTATATAAAGGGTTAAAATATAAATAATCTCATAAGATAATATTAAATTAATCTTTAAATATGTTTTCAAGTAATATTGAAAATTATTTCTCCATTATTAACTTAGATGACTTAATACTAGATTAACTAAAAATATTTTGTGGTTTTTTAGGTCATTTATATCATTATTGGAGAATTTATATTATTTATGATTATATGAATTTTGATTTTTTTTAATACACAAGGTTTATGATTTATTTAATTCAAGAACATTAATTATGGATAGACTACAAATCTATTTTTTGTTAGGGAATTTATTCTATTTTACATTATGTAAAAATTAAAATAATTTGAATGTATTAATGAAAATATCAACAAATACTCATAAATATTTTATAATGTATGAATATGGAATATGATGTCTTTATTCTCATATTGTATGGGCAACACAAGTGGGTAAATGAAGAAACTAAAAGAAGAAAAGTTAGTTTAGATGATAGAAAATGATAATTTCATAATAGTGTTAAGGTAATAGACATTTTGTCATGTTATTAATGAGTAATAATGAATCAATATGATAGTCTTATGTAATATAAACAAGAAATAGTTTTTGAAAATCCATGGAAATAACATATTATTTAATGATTTTATAGGAATTAATTCATTGATTTTGAAGGTAATGTGATACTAAATATACACTTTGAAAAGTATTTTAAATACATATGAGTTTAATATAAATAGATAAATTGGTGAATAATATTGTTTTAAATCTAGAAATTTAGATAATATTTTTTATGTCAAATATTTCAATGTAAATTTATTTTTATATATTTCAAATGAATATAATGTAAAAGATGTATATATTAATCTCATTTCCCTCGAATGATTGGATAATTTGTTCAATTACACTGATTTTTTGTGAAAAAACTATGATGTGATTAATTTTATACACATATATTATGATTGTTTAATTTCAATAACATGTTTTTTATAAAAATATATGGATTTAATTTTTATCCATGATAAATGTTTTAACAAAAAACTTGTTAAAATATGTTGGAATGTGTTCCAACCACCCATCTATGGTTTATTTTAATAAATAATTCCTTCCAAATAATGATGTTCAAATCACATAGAATAACATATATGTTATAAAAATTGTATTTTATTTGTTAAATATTACAATAATAATAATGTAATATTATTTACTTTTACAAAATGTTGGTGTATCTTAGAAAGATATTATGAAAATAATTTTTTGTCTAAGAGGCTAGTGAAAGTATGTGTTGAGTTAGATAATTTCAAAATTAAGAGATAAAACATAACAACAATAATAAGTTTATATTCCATTCATTAAATATTCCATAATATTTAATATATGTTTCACTAATGAAAAATATAAATTATTACATTAAGGTACAAATTATAATGTGCATATCACTATTTACTAAAAGATAAAACTATTCTATAATTATAGTTTATAAACTGAATATCCTCTAATATTTTAGGATATGTGATGATAATGGGAAATTTATGGTGTTTATTAAGTTATCATGAAACTTGAAAGACCATTTTTTGTGGTGGATTATATATGTCAAAATGAAATATAATTTAAACATCATATCATAAAATAATATAGGGTATGTTATTAAATAAAAATGTAAAGTGTTATATTAGTTATTGTAACAATTATTTATCACTTTATCCAAAATGAGTATAGGGTTTTGTGGTAAAGTGAAATGTAAGAGTTAAATTTAGTTAATATATTAATGTGATTGTCTCTTTATCCTGAAAGTGTTTGGGAAGACTGGTAAATAAGAATGTAATTAGTTACCTTATTTCAAAGATAAAGTTTTAGGGAATGGGGTTCAAGGGATGATTATGATTAACATATAAATTGTTATAAGTAGGAAATAAATGTTTAAATTTTAACAATCATTTTTATAATTTTATGAAGACTGAATATGTTCACTAAATATAACATCCTGGAATATGATTCCAAAATCTCACTATTATTAAAATAGAATTACCACATAGTTTTTTTCCAATAAATAGTATTGTTGGTGTGTTTTATCCGATAGTAACATAGTCATGTGATGTGTTAATATAGATATGTGATATAGGGTACATATGTTGGAATCAGTAAAAAAACCTAGAAATTTTTACAATCAGAATGTTTATTGGGTAGTTTATCATATATAACATGAAAAACCTGTTAATACATTGTTTTTTCAAAATATTATTATAATTTATGAGTATTAAAAAAATCAAAAATCAAATGAAACCCCCAAATCATCAAAATTTCATGTTGTCAACGTAAATGTATTTATATATATAAATTTCATGATGTATAATTACAATTGACCTCTCAATGTATGAATTTTTTTTCATCCATAAATGATGTTTCTCAAAGAGTAATATAGAATATATTGAATTTTTAATGTTAGCATGAATAGGATTCTGGGATAGAGATATAGAACATTCTATTGAGGAACATGATAATGGTTTATATTCTTTTTGTTTTATAGATTATATAATAAGTAAAACAAACTGACTGTTATACATAGGTCTTTGTATACTAGTGGCCAAAAGATCATTTTTGTGTCCCCAATACAAGATATTTATGAGATAATTATCAAGAAAAAACCACAACTTCAATACCCTACTAACACTAGTCAATATATATGATATGATAATTAGGGGTTGGTTGGTTTTTTTTCTGATCATTTGTTCTGTTGGAAGTTATTAATTATAGGATTTATCCCCTCCTATGTCTAGTAAAACATTATGACCTATAATTGATATATACTGTGATAGTGTGAGACCACACCTAGATATTTTGTATCTATCTAAATAAGTCACATGTGATGTTCTTATCCAGGATAGTGAATGAAATGTGATTTAATCATTTATTAGTCTAGTCCTTAATGTATAAATCAATAACAGATGAGATGCATATATGTGATTAATATATTCCATGTACCATGCCACTCAATATCATGTGCTAAGGGAATATATGAAAATTCATGTTGGTATATGATGTAATCTTGTAAAAAGGTGTTCATGTGATTGATTGGGATCACACCATATCCATTTTTAGTTTTAATAGCATTAACCCTTTCTATTATTCATCTCTTTACTTATATATATGTTTCTAGAGAATCAAATTGGTTTTTTACCTTATAAATTCTTGTTGGGCCACAATTTTTGGATAATTTAAGGGGGATTGATTTTGACTCATATAGATACTCTAAATATATTTTTGATTATATCAAAATGTGTTTTGGAGGAGTGTTTAGATGGTATTTTCTTTGATGTGATACATGTTAATGATAATGATAGATTTATAAAAGTGTTTTGGTATATTTAAAAAATTACTTTGGAACATATTATCAAACATTATTTTAAATGATACAGTATACTGTGAAATGTAACAATTTTTTTGGATTCATTTCTAATGGGATATTGATGGAAATATTCCTTGAATGATTTTATGTCCATTATATATATTCAAATACATGAATTTAATTATATGAGATTTATGATTTTAATGACCATGAATTTTATGATTGGGGGAAATGAAATTTTTTTTATCATTTATTATTATATCATATTATTTATCATTTATTATAACATTTCATGAGATGAAATAGATGAAGTATTTTCATTTAGGTATGGGTAACATGTACTGCCCAAAAGAACATATGAATGCATTAACAATGAATGAATAAATTATTTAACACCTTTGATCCTCCTTGAGAGTTTTATGAACACTTCCATGCGATGTAAGAATGTTTTTTGGGTAGTCCACTGACTATACGGACCAAATGTTCACTTCTTCTAACCTCCTTTTCATCATATGATTCTAGGACATCCTAAAGATTGCAGATACCAGCATGTATAATATTTTATTTGGTTGGAATATAGATATAACATAGTGGTGGAATAATTTTTCCCCCATGTGATATTTATCAATTTCATTTGAATAGGTTGATCGATGTTTTTAGTGGATTCATTAGTGAAAAGTAAACTAGTTTAAATGTTAATAATTTCTATATTTTTATATATCCTCATATTTATTACTTGGATATCATTCAAAAATGGTCTTTAATCATATAAACTTAATTTTATAGCTATTATTAGAATATAGTAAAACCCTTCAACCTGTACCATACAATGTGTCAGACCATATTGTATCAAGAAACACATATGAACCAGATATAATGGAACCATATAAGGACTGATATATTTATGATGTGTGAAGGGGTTTGGAAATTCTCACTATTAACATCAACATTAAAAATTAAATATTTAATCTCTCTAATCCCATGTCATATCAAAGACTTTAACAACATCAAAATTCACATCCAAATATACTAAATTTAATATCAAATACATAAAAAAATTGTCCAAATAATTTCTTCTTCATATTGTAGTACCTATAATGTCTTATCTATATTAGATATATTTGGAAAAATTGAACTATATTTTGTTCTCCAATATTATTTCATCAATATCAACACTATATGTGTTCCAACAGAACATGTTCCAAAAAACATTATATATTTTTACACACTATATAAAAAATTGAATTTTACTTATATTAATATTATCTCTCTCATTGTAAAATTTATGGTTTTCTACCCTTGAACCGGACCAACTAGTTATTCTTCTCCCCAATTTCAATTTATTTTTTTCTTCATAATAAGATCCTTAAATTGAATTAAACACAATTTTTATCATACATTACTCCATATCCCATTTTTTCAAGAGTATGTCCATTAAATCCAACATTTATTTTTTTCAAAATAATATTTATATCAAATAAACCATAAACTTGTAAAATTCATATGGTTACATATTGATGAATATATTTTAATCCCTATGGGGATGGGAGGGTTGAAATGAAGAAGATAAGATGAAAAATAATACAGTAACAGTGTAAAATAAGGGACACTAAATTAATAAATTCATGTTTAAGTATCTTTATTTATAATCCAAGTAATATATCATTGAAATGTTGATAAATATATAAATTTACCTCACATTTCTTATGGAGAGTTAAATGTAGCCATCAAATTTGTCTCATGATGTAATTTGATAATAGGGAACCCAATAGTAAATCTCAGGTAATCTTTGGTCAATATCATATTTTTCATTATATTTTTTTTATGAACTATAAAAAATGTTTTATAGTTTTTTTACTTTTATATATATTCTATATATTATATTTAGGTAGACTATTTTATAATGATAAATAATTTATTAGTTTTTAAGGATGAATTATTTTTATTCAAAACCAACACATAGATGTTTGAGAGGCTATTTTGAAACTAACCAGTGTAAAATGAATAATTAAATTATGAGCTTATATTATTTATTTGATAATTAAATCATAGAATTATGTGGTGATAATGAGAAAATTAATTTTTTAAGATATCAATATGGTACAACCACTACATAAGTCATAGACTAGTTGGAGGTAGATGACAGAGATGACAGAGATGAGAAAAATAAATTTTTTTTATACTATATATAAAATTTTAAAATCCATGGTTTAGGATAAAAATGTTTATAAAAAATAATTGAACGATACTAGAGATGGAATACTAATATTACAGGTAATACTAGCCAATAATAATACCACACTTAAATTTAAAAAATCAAATATACCATGCCCAAGAAAAAACACCCATTTCCTTGTCAATTTTGGGATGATATTGAAAATGTAAATGATATTTATATATACATGACATCATGGATATATAATGATGATATATCCAGAAATATAGATGAAAATGGTTATAATAAGTATATACGGGATAAATTTATCTAAGGATCTAAAATCCTACTTATGTTTGTTGGACTATACCATGCAGTACATAAATATGACATGGGGATGTTTTATGTTTAAAAAACTGATGTTTTTAACTTTTATAAGTATGAGAAATATTATGATAAATGTCTAAAGAATTTATAGATAATTCTTTAGAGTATTAGTCAGTGTGTAAAAAGAATAATGAATGTATATATCTGATTAAAAAATTTTATGCACTTGTGGTGGTATGTAGGAGTTTAATTTTAATTTTTAGGACATTATAGTACATTCATAAAAATTTAGTTTATGAATACCATCATACTCAATTCCATGAAATTATTTTTAAAAATATAATAATGTGGAAAATGGGATCACTACCACTGGACAGAAAATATTATCCACTTGAAAAAAAAGAGGGAGTGAAAATTATAAAAACTATTATTTCATTATTATTATACATCCCCAAATATGAAATCAATATTTTCATTCACTTAGGATATTATTACGTAAATTTTTATTATATTAACTATTTTACCATAATTTTTCTATTAATAATATATTAACCCCCATTTAGTGGTGGGGTTCTCTCACATGAGGATTAATTCCTTGTATAAGAGAGTGTATATTATTTAAGTTACGATTCTCTAATTTCCAAAAAGTATTAAATAGAGGGTTACACCAAGAAAAGAGATTACTATAAATATTTTTCATGTGAGTTTTCTTCCATTTTAATAGATTTCATTTTATATTCATATCTAATACCAAAATATAATTAACATAAAAGGTGTCCCAATTTTTTAAAGGGATTTTATATATTGAAGGAGGGGATGATTAAAATAATTTTATCTCTTACTTTTGAGGATATTGTTATCATAATAAACTACCATAAATTTACAATGCTTATGGTATTTTATAAATTTCTTTTACTTTAGAATATTGAATATAATTGGTGTACACACAATGAGTTTTTCGTATCCATAAGAAAATTATTTGACATGTGTTATGGGATTGTAGTTGTAAAATATAATTCAGAAAAAGTTTAATGGTATCTTTGAGAGATATTAAAATTATATTTTGGTATGATTGTATAAATTTCATTCTTAATTAGATGTCATTCAAAAGGTAAAATATTATTATGCCTGTGATTTCATCATTCATGTATATTATATGTTTTGGGAATTCTCTAGTGGATTATTTAAAAGAAAATGTAATTGAAAATAATTTAAAGATATAAGTTTAATGTAAAAAATTTCTATACAACCATCATAGCCAAGATGGGTGTAGAATTTAAAAACAATGAGGTGATCTAGGCTTACTAAGAAAAAATATTTCCTTATTTTTTATAAACATTCAATTTATTTGAAAATAATACATTCCCACGAAGAGTAATGTTTTAGTGTATTTGAATACAAGATTCATGATCTAATTAGATACTTAATGATGTTATATAACTACATTAAATATCCTCTTTCAGTGAAACCATCATAAACTTATTTTATATAGAACCTTTTCCCATAACACAAGGAAATGAAAACATAATATTGGGTGATCTCAGATGCTTAGTAAGAGTAAAAATGAGAGATATAAATTGATGAACATATAAAATAATAAGATAAAAATAAAGGATAATATCATGATCATATTTTATGAATATCATACCCAATTATTTATAGATCATAAATCATAAGTCAAGGCCTAAATCATTAGATTTTTAGAAGAAATTATTCTTAAGAGTGATCAGTCATCAATGATGAATCTTGAGTAATTGGTGTAAATCAAAATTTGTTAATATTTCATTATAATAGGGGGGAATTTAAAATACAGAAAATAATATATCATTCATGTCTCACTACCTTTATAATTATTAAGGTGTTTAAAAAGATCAATAATGAATTAGGTTCCCTCTGTAACCTATTTTATTCTCTGGACATGATTCAATCTAAATAATATTTATATTATCTCATATTATATAAATAATTACCGAATTCATTGGATGTTTTTATAAATCATATTCCACCCATGAAATAATTATACTAGTTTATAAGTGTGGCAGATGATAAATAAAAAATTCACTATTCCATCATTGATTAACAAACTAATAGAAAGAACTAATTTTAATGGAATCATTTTTAAAGAATCACCATCATATTCCATTAATGAAAATAATGTGGATGGTTTCACAAGATCATATCCATATAGAAGAATAATTATGTAAAGACCTGAAATTTCTGTGGGAATTTTTTTATAAAATACATGGAAATTTTATGAGTCCTCGAAAACTGACGGCGCATGATTCCGAGGCCCGGTGTGCTGGGAAACAATCTCTGAAGTTTTGTTCGGGTACGTTCAGTAAACGTACAAGGTAGATTTTATAACATTTGAACCGGTGCACGAAATTGATATCTGAGGGCACTGTTGAACTCGTAGCACCTGTATTCTCTTAAGAAGACTTTCACCTCGATGGCAACTGGTCGAGGATGAAAGTTAGTTTTTGGGTTTTACGTGGGAATAATAAAATAATTTAAGTGCGTGACTTAATTTATTTTATTCGTTTCAACTTATACATGGATGTTGGAGGTGGGACCACCACACCTTAACCTCCCAAGAGAGGTTATGGTGGTGGGGCCCACCCGAGGATAACCTCCTCTTGATGTTAAATTTGGTGGGGACCACCCGAGGTTATAACCTCTTGAACACCCCATTAAGTGGGGAGACACCCTTTGAGCTCCCCACTTTATGGTGACAAATCCACAAAATTAATTATTTGAGAATCAATTAATTAATTTTAATATTTTTGAATTATGTGCCAATGATTAAATAATAGGTAGGATTAATCTATTATTTGGTTGTCATTTGCCTTGGGAGAGGGGAGAACTTGGTAGAAAGCTTCCGACAAAGAACGCTCCTCCCAACGAAGAATGACCATTGAAGAACGAAGAACGCTTCATTCGCTGACGACAGAAATCTTCTTTTTTGATCTCCAACCGGAACAAGGGAGGAAGTGACGTCCTTGAAGAACACCGCCGACATCATCCTCGACTTCTTCATCTTATTTTCTAATGACAATGAATCCGAGGTAGGGGTTCAAGATTTGTTAAGTTGTTGTGTGTTCTTCGTTTTCTGTCGAGGTTTAGAATTCGAAGTCGCTTGATATCACCCTAACACAGAGGGCACTGGCCAAACAAACACGGCCCGACCCCTCCTCCTTTCTTATTGATTTTGATGCCCAATGCGGCATGAGTCTAGGTTGGTCGTTTCTCGTTAACATTGGTTCGGGATCGAAGGCGGCGACCCGAGGAGAGTGCGACTTCTTCCGGAATGAGAAATGGGCCACCGGAACTCATCTGATGACCCGCGAAAGATTCATCGGCGGTCAGAACCGATAACCATCACCAACGAAAAAGAGAAGGGTGGCTGGTCACATGGAAAGTGGTGGCGCAACTATGTCGCCATAGGAGAAGGCCGCGGGCAACATGCCGTGGCGATGCAGCAACGGCCGACGCAAGGCCGGCCGCGAAGGAAGCCGGCGGCCCGAGCCACCGGGTCACCAGAGAAGGCACGACCCAACCGCACCGCGCGGTGGAGAAGAAGGGGTCGCGGCCCCTAGCCGCGGTGGTACTACGGTGGGTGGTGTAAGTCTGACTGCGAGGAAGGCTGGCGACAAGAGCCGCCGGGTCGCTGGAGGGGGTGCGGAACAACAGCACCGCGTGGGAGTAGGCTGGCCGATTGGCCAGCCGGGAGGAGCGGGTCCCGCATGACGTGGACAGGTGCCATGTGGCACTGGATACTCATCCATCTGATTGGCTTAGCCATTCGGGATCTAGGGTGACCCCAAGGGCCGCAGGGCCGGACCCCGCGGGCCGGGCGACCCTCGCGGGTCGGGCCGTCCCCACGGGTCTGGTCATCCCAACGGGCCGGGTTGGACCTGCAGGCTGGGTCTGACCTGTGGGCTGGGTCGGACCCCAGTCCAGACCTGGGTCTGGTCAGGTCGGTCCGACTGGGTCGCACCAGACCCGGACCCATTTTGGCATGTTTTCACTCTTTTGCACGTAACATGAGCTATGGTCATCTGAACGACGAACTGTCTGCGGCTACATAAAACTAGAAGGAAGACAGTTCTTTTGGTATTCCACAGTTAAGTTTTGGACATAGTTGGGGTACTTCCAGGTTGGATCGAACGTAAATCCAACCAGGCCTCAGAACGGAAATGTTAATAACTCTCGGACCGGGCGTCCGATTGACGCACCGTCTATCGCATTGAGTTTCTTATGGAAAGACGAATCTTTTGGATACATAAACTTTGGAATTTGTGTAAGTTGATGTATCGACACTTGGCTTGAGGAGCGGACCCTCCGGGAATCAAGCATACTTTTTACGGAACCCTGTGGTTGGCTGTGCACTGACGACTATTCCTGGATCTTGTGTGGGTTCGACATCATTGACGACTGTTCCTGGATCCTATGTTTGTCCGACAGCACTGAGGAATGTTCTTGGATCCTGTGAGGGTTCTACAGCTCCGACTACTATTCCTGGATCTTGTGTGGGTCCGACAGCACTGACGACTGTTCATAGATCCTGTGTGGGTTCGACAACTCTATTTACTGTTCCTGGATCCTATTTGGGTTCAACAGTTCTGGATTTTTTTCCTGGATCCTATTTGGGTTCGACAGAATAGATTATTTAGTGGATACATCTAATCATCTCTAACTCTCAAAAAAAGTTGTATACTTATGTGAGATAAGTCAGTAACTTTGTGTTTTCCTCATGATTGAGATGGATTACTTGATAACTTAGGTATATGTATGGGAATATACCAAAGTGGGGTTATCGGTTGATTTCATACCTTGTGGTTTATCTTTGTTGGATTTTGTGAGATCTTGAGGGTCTTGGGGTCCATACTGAGTATCATTATACTCACCCCTACACAGGATATGGCCGCACCTCATTGTGTTGGATGTAGATGGCGGACATCGCTGACTGAGGCTGAGTGTATGAGGAGCGGACGGTACCCAGAGGTGGACCTCAAGATGATTCGGTACCCAGAGGAGACTGACGGGAATGTAGGGATGAGAAGGCTATCTGCACCTACCCTTCAGGTAGGATCTATAGTGGCCGATCGAGGAGCTGCTTTATATCTTTCTGTTGTTTGTCCCTTTTCAGTTGTACTCATACTTTACATATGGGCTTGTATTTCTTGTCCCTTTTACTTTTCAGCACTCTTTGTTATAAAGTTTTACTTAGTGTTTTGCTTCCAGCTTGTACTCTGTTGTGTGTTTTATAGTTATAAAGAGAATTCCTTCCCAGATTTTGGGAAATACTAATTTGGTGCTAGTCCCCACCCCCTGGCCTATAGAAGGTGGGCTTGGGGTAGTCATGGCACAGGTCCCGGGGGACGGGTCATGAAAAATTGGTATCAAAGTAGTCGGTTCTACCGCAAAACATAGGACTCCGATATTTTCTATGAAGAAAAACTGTTAAGGGTATTGAGTGTGGTTTTCAGTTCAGGGATTCCAGTGTTGGTGCGGCGTTCGACGTATCCATACAGAAGGTCCCTGACTTCTAAATTCTAACTCAGTGCACGAAAACACTAATTGTTTGTGTTTTTCAAGAGTTTTCTTACTGATCTCTTTTAGTAAGATCATTAGGTATAAATTATTGACCATGGCACACCTGTTTCTTTATAAGATGCCTCCACGCATACAGCCATCCAGGGTCCCAGGCTTTGTATGGGATGGAAGCCCACCGAGCAATGAGGCCTTGGTGCAGGGCCCTATTACAATGGAGGTTGCAGCACTACCACTACCCGTTGAGCCACTGATGCCACCATCCCTAGCAGCAGAGAGTGCACGCTGCCTGAGCGCATTGCACGAGTTCCAGCGCTAGAGACTACCCAGGTACAGGGGCGAGACGGACCCGAAGGCAGCTGAGGATTTTCTATAGGCTGTGGTGAGAGTCTTCAGACTGGTAGGGACACCAACAGACCTTATGGTGATCCTTGCCATGAGTCTCTTTCAGGAAGCAGCAGGAAGATGGTGAAGCCTGATGCTCCATGTGCATAACGAGGCGACACTTCTCTAGACAGACACCGAGAGCATGTTTTAGGCAGAGTTTGTCGCAGCCACTCTATGTGTGGTGCATATATAGAAGATACTGCATCTACAATAGGGTAGCATGTCGGTGGCACAACACTCAGTGAGGTTCACCGACCTCTCGCTCTACTCCACAGATATGGTTGGGGACCCATTCTTCAGGGCTCGGACCTTCGAGCAGGGGCACAAGCAATAGATCAGGGCTTTTATGATCTCCCTCTGCATCCTGACGCGGGAAGGGGTGTTGGAGAGATCCCTCCTAGAGGAGAGTTTCTTTGCTGAGTAGTCACCAGTAGCGAGACCCGCCACCAGGCATCACGTAGTAGAGTCTTCTGCACCAGGCAACATACATATGTCACTGAGGTCCATGTGAACCAGACCATCTGGTGGATGACCTTAGGACTCAGGTTCGGTTGTGCGAGGAACAAGATATAGAGCCAGTCATTCGAGGAACATGCAGTGTTTCACAAACGGCGGGCTTGTTCACATGACTAGTGACTGTCCGACCTGCCGTACGGATAATCAGTATATAGTTGAAGGACCTCCCAGGTAGAGGCAGAGGTTCAATCGAGGTGATCCACAGGGCGCATGCGGACTTGGTAGAGGAGACGGTCGTGCAACTGGTGGTGGACGACGTTATGAGGTGTTACCACCACCACGACCAGGAGGTCCACCCTAACTACAGGGAGCAGGTGGACATGCGAGAGCTCAGCTCTAGGCAGATGAGGCTTACGATCATGGCGCTCCTGAGATGATTCAAGGTACGATCTGTGTCTACTCCCCCTTGGATATAGTTCTTATAGACACAGGTGTCAGTCACTCTTTCATTTCCATTTCCCTCATTCGGATCTCAGAGATTACGACGGAGCCGTTGGATTGATCCTTACGGTTAGAGACTCATACGAGAGCAGACTCGACTATCATGAACTGGTGCCAGAAGTGTGAGATTAATCTAGGAGGTGATAGATTTGGCTGGGATCTCCTCGTAGTGGCATCTAGGCCTTACAACATCATCTTGGGTATAGACTGGTTATCTACATTCCATGCTCAGATCGATTTTATTAGGCGCAAAGTGCGGTGTGTCCACACATAAGGGACCAGGTTTACCTTCACCAGTGAGAAGGGAGCCTTTTCAGCATAGCAAGGACTTAGTCGGAGGTGGGTGCTGCCGATCACTCATTAGTTGGCATGCCTTACCCTCAGAGAAGTTGATGTGAAGAGTCTGACTTATCCTGTAGTGGTGGACCAGTACAAGGATGTTTTCCCATATGATGTTCCAATACTACCTCCCCACAGAGAGGTGGATTTCTATATTTACTTGTACCCTGGGATGACACCAATATCAACGCCAGTGTATCGGATGGATCCCGTGGAGTTTCGTGAGATACGGGTATAGCTGGAGGACTTGAAGGTGGAAGGGATTCATCCATCCCAGTGTTTCTCCCTGGGCAGTCCCGATTCTGTTCGCCAAGAAGGCGGATAGAAGCATGAGTTTTTGTGTAGACTACCTTCGCCTGAACCAGGTGACTTTGAAGAACAAGTACCCACTCACGAGGATTGACGACCTCTTTTATCATCTGAAGGGAGAACAGTGGTTCTCGAAGATAGACCTCAGATCAGGCTATCACCAGCTCAGAGTTCGAGACGAGGATGTGCAGAAGACGACCTTCAGATGTCGGTACAACCACTATCAGTTCATGGTTATGCCTTTCGGTGTAACCAATGCTCCAGTAGTGTTCATGGGTCTCATGAATATGATTTTACATCCATACATCGATTGATTTGTTGTAGTATTCATCGACGACATTCTGATATACTCGACTACTGAGGAGGAGCATGCCTACAATTTTTAGGTAGTACTGGACACACTCCGAGAGAACTATCTTTATGGTATGCTCTCGAAGTTCTAGTTTTGGATCCGAGTGGTTCACTTTTTTGGACATGTCATCTCGGAGGCTGGAGTTGCAGTGGATCTAGTGATGATTGAGGCGGTACTTTCTTGGGAGCCACCTAGGAGTGTGACGGAGGTTCAGAGTTTCCTGGGTTTGGCCGGATATTATCGGAGGTTTGTACCAGACTTCTCCATAGTTACAGCACCACTATCAGCCTTGATGAAGAAGGGGCAACCCTTCATGTGGTCGGAGAGATGCCAGCAGACCTTTCAAAAGCTGAGGCAGAGGATAACTAGTGCCCCCATCTCGTGGCTTCCAGAGGAGGTTGTAGGGTACATAGTCTACTATGACGCATGAGTGACCAAAATCGGGTGTGTCCTAATTCAAGAGCGAGCAGTGATCGCTTATGGTTCTCATCAGTTAATATAGCATGAGCATAACTACGCTACCCATGAACTAATGTTAGTAGCAATTTTCATCGCTTTGATGATGTGGTGGCACTATCTGATGGGAGATCATTTCACAGTCTACTCTAACCACCAGAGTCTCATGTATATCTTCTCTCAGAAGGGCCTGACCCTAAGATAGCAGTGATGGCTCGAGTTCCTCCAGGACTATGACTTCGAGATAGTCTATACTATTGGGAAGGGGAACATTGTAGCAGATGCACACAGGAGGTGATCTGATATACAACTTCTAGGAGAGGTGATAGAGCAGCTAGCTGCTTTATAGATATCCTTTGTAGACCGAGATGAAGTATCTTTGCTTCAGTCTCTTACAGTCACTCCCCCACTTCTTCAGCGAGTCAGGGAGGCGCAGCATTGAGATGCTTACAGAGAGACTTGACGTGCTCAGATATCCACAAGGCAAGCACCTGATGGATTTTCTGAAGCTGAGGAGCATTTTATCCTCTTTAGAGGACGTATTATGGTGCCAGTGTCACTTCAAGAGGAGGTGTTGAGGGAGTTTCACACATATCCTCTAGCGGTACATCTAGGAGTGTCGAAGATGTACTAGGACCTTCGATGACATCATTGGTGGCCAGGTATGAAGAAGGTAGTAGCGGATTTTTTCTCTCAATACCTCACTTGTTAGCAAGTGAAGGAAGAGCATCAGGTACCAGTAGGTTTGGTTCAGCCTTTAGAGGTCCCAGAGTGAAAGTGGGATGGGATATACATTGACTTCGTGACAGGACTTCCACGTACATCCAGGGGTCATGACTCTATCTTGGTGATCATCGAACGACTCACCAAGTCAGTCCACTTCCTATCGATACGAGAGTAGGGTTTAGTATATAGCTTGGGACACCTCTACATGCAGGATATTGTGTGGCTAAAAGGATTAACTTCTTTTATAGTCTCCGATCGTGATACACGATTTACTTCCCAGCTATGGAAGGGGTTGTAAGAGGATTTCGGGATGCAGCTTCATCTGAGCACCGCCTTCTATCCTCAGATGGATGTTCAGACTGAGTGGACCATTCAGGCCCTCAAAGACATGTTTCGTTCTTGTGCCCTTGATTTCGGTCGCAGCTAGGAGGATCTGTTACCTTTTGTGGAGTTTTCCTAAAACAACAACTATAACTCCACCATTGGGATGGCACCTTTGGATTAGTTATACGGGAGACCTTGCAAATCACCCTTGTGCTGGACAGACCCAGGGGAGTCAGAATTAGTGGGACTAGAGATGGTGCGGGCTACCATAGAGAAGGTGCAGATCATCTAGGAGCAGATGAAGACTGCATAGAGCAGGCAGAAGTCATATGCCGACAGGAGACGGAGACCTTTGTAGTTCGAGGATGGTGACCACGTCTTTCTACGGGTCTCACCTCGACGAGGTTTATGGAGATTTGGCCGAGGCGGCAAGTTATCTTTGTGTTTTATCGGACCTTTTCAGGTCCTCAACAGTGTTGTCCAGGTGGAATACCACTTAGCTATTCCACCTCAGTTGCACCGGGTGCATGACATCTTCCATGTATCCCAGCTGAGGAGATATTTGAATGACCCTTTACACATCATCGACCATGGGGAGCTGGACATCGATGATGGGGCTACTTTTACAGAGGTTCCAGTGGAGATTGAGTGTAACACACCGAGATTTTATGAAAAATATTCTTTTAATTTCATTGATGTCTTCTATCATACACTACACCAAGTTTAACTTGTACTATATGCAACACCGTATTATCTTGCAGTATACACAACACTATTCTTGGCTCGTGTTACACACAATTTCAAGTTCGTTTTGTGGAAATTATTCTACGCAACATTATGTATAGATTTTGTTTAATATATAAATGAAATAAGTTTTGATTATGTTATATGCAACACCAAACGGTTCTTTCACTACACGCATCCCTGACTTGGCTTGCATTACACGCAATCAAGACCTTCCTCGATAGTGTGTATAGTATGCAATACCGAGTTTCACTAAACGAGATATTATTATAATATTCTTATGAACTAGCCGTTATGAATAGTAATACCCATTTTTTGAAATTTTATAAATTTTATTTTTCAAAATGGAATTCATTTCTGGATTCAGAATATCAAAATTAGCCTAGGGTGAATATTTGGTATTTTTATGAAAACTTTCAATTTTTGATGAATAGTGAAAACACTGGGTTACTATTTAAAAACTGACTTTTTATTTAAATAATTATTTATTTTATTTAAATTTATTTTTGGTCAAAATTGATAAATAATGCCTATATAATTTCAATGTAATTTATTGGAGTCATATTATAATAATTTTTGATATATAAAAATTTTATTGAACTTTTCACCGTCTTTTACCTACCTCCTAAGAACTTTTTGAAAACTTACATAAAACTTAATTTTACCGCTTCTGGGAGTGGAATTTCGAAAATCCGAGAGACACAGTTAATATCAAGGACTAAAATGTAGTTCAATGAGATGAAAATAATTTTTGGTGAATAGTAACTTTTTACTTTTATTTACCACGGTTAAAAGTAAATAGGGTAATTAAGGGTAAAAAAGATATTATTATTACCCTAACACATGTCCTAATTCTATTGGATAAGTTTAATTCGACTGAAAACAACCTTAGGAATAAAATATGGCCATTTAGGTCCACTTGGATTAGATTAGGACATTTATTATTAATTTATTTAAAGAAGGGTTAAAATAGTTAAAACCAATGTTTAATAACTAAATTGTTGTTAATATAGGGTTATACATAAGATAAATTCGACTATAAATATTCATTAGAAATCTAAAAATATTTCTTAAATAATGGTATTTTATTTATAATTTTTAGACATTAAATATGTTAATTTATTTATGAAAAAATGACGATGTAGTAATTACCTTATTAATGAAATATTAACATAATTGATTTTATAAATACACAAATAAATGTAATTTGAGACTTTTTATGAATTAAAATAATTTTCTAGGTTAATATGACATGTTAGGATTTATTTAATTAACTTTTTTATAACTAATCATGCTTTTATGATTTTCACAAAAATCAATTACCAAACAGTGTCAAAATTGACATAAAATAGTTTTTAAAACTAATATTATATTATTAATTGTTATTATATTCCTAAAAATCTAAGGTTCGGACAAGATACTTATATAATGATAGTTGTATCATTAATGGACCACTTGGGGGTCGCTTGGATGTATATGGTAAGTTTATTAACTATATAATATAAAAATACAAAGTGACATGGTAAATGTCAATCTAATTAACTAAGAGTTAAAACTAAAATTTAAGGTTAATATAATGACCCAAACCTGTCTAAATTCTATTGGTTGAGATTATTTCGACCCATCCCCACTTTAGATTCTAAATAAATCAATTTGGAGCTATTAAAAACAGAATATGACTTTATTATAAAATAATATTTTAAGTTTTTTCTAAGGTTCCCCTCTCCTCCCTTATAAAAGGGCACATCCTCCCTCTTCTCCTCACACCACTTTGAGCCTTCAAGCTCGGCCAAACCCTCAAAATTTCTCTTATCCACATACCTAGTAATATTCTAGAGTCCTGGTCTTCTTCAAAGACCAATTTTAGTGCCCTAAGAGGAGGTTTCAAAGAGGCGTGTGGAAGAAGAGGTAATATCCGTTACTGATTCTTTCAAATTTATTTATTCTTCTACTTCATATTATTTAGTTGTTTAATTATGAAGTAATAACATCAATATCAATAATATACTGGTATGTTATTATAAATATGAAACAACCCTATTTCACCTTCTATCCATCCTATGGAAAATGAAATCACCACGCGTGCGTACGTACGGAATACCGTCTCCACGTCGTGGTGTAATATGTTTTCGACCACCACCTTACTAGGATGGGTATAATGGTGTAAATAAATAACTATATATGATTATTGTAAAGTGATATTGATTATGAAATATTATGCATACACTTCAATACAATTTCACGATCATGGGAATGATATCATCGCTCGTGCGTACGTACAGACTACCGTCTCCACGATGCGATGAGATTCATTCCCAATGATTAACCATTCATGAATAATTTTAAAGTATATATAATAAGTAATAATGAAATATATGACATAATAATGATACTATATTTATGTATATATATATGTATTTCATCTACATAATTCCATTCAATTCAATAAGGAAACGAAAACAGCGTTCATGCGTACGTACGGCCTACCGTCTCCATGAACGGTGTTTTTCATTCCATTTATCGATCTATCATATATATATATATATGCTGAATATATATTATATATAAATCATGTTTTACATTCTGGAATTAAGTAAATCAGGATATAAGTAATAATATCAAGAACAAAAAGTCAAAATACATACAATAAATGAAACGATTTTACCCAAATCGCTGCTTTTACATCGAATTTGCAAAAGAACAGGTAATATAAAGTCGTAATTAAATTATATATGATATCATAACAATGAATATGATTCTGTAATGAGTCAATGAAATTATTTAAATCATTATACAGGAGATTTGGATACATATGAAGCATATCGGACATAAGGTAAGGGATAACTATTCCAATCTCGTTCTTATCCGGGATTGTTTATTCGTAAGTATTTACTGGGGTTATTGTTATCATCCATGTACATATTTCCTAAAAATGGTTTCATGTATGTTTAAATTCCTTTTTAACCATTTTTGACTTTTACTACATGGTATGTACGGAATCTTTCTTTTTTTACCATATGAGGTACTTTTTGACTTTTCTGACAAAAGTACGAGGAGAATGTTATTTTTAACTTATACGGCGTAAACGGGTTTTTACGGTTTCATAATGCCTCATTTTCATGAAGATTACTATACACGATTGCGTGATTATTTTTAACAAAACCCTTTTATTTTAAAATTGAATGGTATTTTGTGAAAATAAAATGATTTTGAAGAAGAAAGGATATTTTCCTCAAGATTTCATTTCAAGTGTTTTATCAAAAATATTTTCCATCTAAAATGACATTATTTAATATGTTTATGTTTCAAGTATAATTTCTCCATTAATTACATGGTTTGATTCTTCTTATGATGAAATGATATCCATTTTTTTATATGGATTATGTTATGATGGCATGATGTTTAAGAATACCATTCTATTACATGGGTTATGTTATGATGTATGATTTATGATTTTGTGGAACACGAAAGAATGATTTCATTATGAGATGAGTGGGACCTATATCTCCCTTCAATGCATTGGTTAAAGATTTATATCTCATGATATAGACATGGCTGGAACGGTAAGTTAATCTGGTTCAGTGTTACAGGACTGAAACGAGGAGTGAACTCGATTCAGAAAGGGACTTTGTCCACTAAGATGGTCATGGCAGTAATGCCTTGTCTACTATGGAAATCATAACATGTTCTTAATGGTTTCCATAATTACAAGTTTTATTCCCATGTTATTTTATCATGATTAATGTTTCTTTATGATCTATGCCTTATGTACTGCCATGTTTTATGTCATTGCCCAAGATTTTTATGTTTAAACATTATGTTCATGTTTTTAAGTTCAAATGTACATGATTTGTTTTATTTTATCCATGATTACCCTTACTGAGCATTTGAGATCACCCTTTATATGTTTTCTTTTCCCTAGGATTTAAATAAAGTTTTAGGTAAGAAAACCAAAAGTGGAAGATCTTTATGGGAGATGTTGAAGATCTTTCACCATGATTTTACGTTACGAGTTTCCAAAGACACTAAACTTTTACGGTCCTTTGGTGTTTGTTTTTGTTATGTATTAATTATTCCGCAAAAGTAATGTAATGTCCATGTACGTCAAGCTTTGGGTCTCTACAGTTGGTATCAAAGGAAAGGTTTAATTAACCTTTGGAAACTAGGATGTGAAAACTTTAGTGAGATCCCTAGAGATATTTATAATTTATGTATAGGGATGTCCCTAAGGTTAAGTATACGTATAGGTTATAGTCCTAGAATTACGGAAACGATATTAGAATTAAACCTAAGATATTAGATATCGAAGTTACTCCCCCTTTATTATGTTGTTTTTCATAGCATGATTTCTGCCTCTCACACTATTCTTTTTGGGTTTTAAATGATGGCTGGAACCCGAAGGAACCGTGTTGATCAATGTAATGGACAATGCAATGATTTTCCTCTTGAACAAACCAATGTTATGGGAGATGGAGTGCAAAATATTATTGCTATATTTACACAAGCTATGAATCATTCTGGACTTCCAAATGAGCAGAGAAGGGAACAATATTCTATTGAGTCCATCATGAGGCAACGTCCACCTTCTTTCAGTGGGTCTTCTAATACACTTGTTGCTGAACAATGGATCAGTACCATTGAAAAGATATTTTCCATAATTCCTTTTTTGGAAAATGAAAAAGTAATTCTGGTTATTTACCATTTAGAAGGTGAAGAAAATCAATGGTGGACTCTAATTAAGAATACGAGGCCCCGAGATGAAATTGAATCCATGGAATGGGATGAGTTCAAGAACTTATTTTTCAATAATTACTTCCCTCGTATTCTTCGAACAAATATAGAAAAGCATTTCCTTGAGCTTAAGTAAAAGGATGATGAATCTGTTGGTATATACAAAGTGAATTTTACAAGGATTGCAAGGTATGCATCTGGCATTATCATCCAACCCGAAAGTAAAGTTGATTGATTCTTCTGTGGCTTAAAACCAAGTCTTCGAAGGGAATTAGCTATAAGAGACTTCAGTAGCTATGAAGAAATTGTGTGTTGTGATATCAAGATAGAAATGGTAGTTGGTGTTACATTTCCATCTCATGGTTTTGACAAGAAATGAAAGATGGATTTCAAGGAGAAATCTCAGAATAATGGTGAAAAGAAGATGAATGTTTCTTTATTCTCAAAGTGTGGAAAGAAGCATGGTGGAGATTGTCTTAAATGGACTAGAAAATGTTTTAAGTGTGGAAAAGAAGGTCATAGAGTATCTGAGTGTCAAAGTAATGGAAAAAGGGTTGCTAATGATGTGAATAAAGAAAAGACTGCGGAGAACGCACCACCAACACTTCAATGCTTCAAGTGAAATGAAATGGGGAATTATCTTAATCAATGCCCTAATCCAAGGGTTAATGATGATCAACGTGAGAAACCACTTAAGGAAAAGGATAAAGGGAAGTCACATGCGATCACTATTTGTGATGTTGAGTATGACAATGATGTTTTGTAATGATTAGATTTTTATGTAATGGGATTTCAAAATAGTATCATGGAATCTCATTTATTGCATCGTGGAATTTTGGAATATCTATGTATTGGTTTTTAATAATTATATGGTACCGGTAACCATGGAAAGTGATTGAGATATTTTTGTATAGAAGATGATATGCACGTAATGAAGGGATAAGGAGAAAATGAAATGTTTGACAGTATTCATGAGCTCATGACTGATGTAAGGAAAAAGTTATATCATGATTTGAGTATATAGAATTTTTGGATTTTGGTATGTGGAAAGAGTTAACTTTTGACAACATTCATGTTTTCACTAAGATTCAATGGGTATTCATTTTTCAAGAGAATACATGATTAAGGTATTCACATGTTTGGAATGTGACCAACAAGATATATGTTATATGGGGGATAAATGATGGTATTCAAATGCTCGGTAGATGACATTTCTAGTAATCATTTTCTTTATACTATAATATTGGACAGAAGTATTTTGGATAAGCCTAAATATTGGAATGGATTATATTAGATATAAGTTAGTATTGATTAAGTCTATAACTTTTTCGATATTATTAATGGAATGTTATAATAATGTAGTTTTAGAATAAGGACAACCTGAAGGACAGGCGACAAACCATCGCGTCAGACAAGGATGCGGGAATCGAACCCACAACCAAAGTGCGACAGACCATTATCGCCTACCACTAGCCTACAGGAGGTCCCTGGTTAGTAAAAAGTAGTTTTATTTTATTAAACGTTATGATAGCTGAAGTATAAGTCTATTTTAGCAACCATACATGATTAATCTCAGCATAGATGGACTTCTGTATATTTAATAAATTGTGCTAAACTTTTTGTGATAGAAATAGATGGAATGACCTATCATTCTATAGCATAATCTGCTAACACTTCACAGAAGAAAAATTCAACTTAATTTCTTTAAGAGATGAAGTGGAAATTGTTTGAGGCATGGGAAATGGTGATATTGTACCAAAATCAAGTAAGTATTTCTTTTAATTCAACAATTCTTCAAACTTTAGGGAAATGATATTGAAAACAAAAAATGTTGTCCTAGTGCTCTCATATCTGATGAATCGGATGGAACCTTAGATCATCACAAATTTATGGATTTGTGATTGTTGGCTTTTTCATAGCCATGTCCTCTACCACTCTTCATCAGAAGTTGATGGTTATATTTCTCTTCCATATCCATATTTTCACCTATGTCCTACTATGTGGAAACCCAGTGATAAGTTAATTTGGGTAACCATTACATTTCATACTTTAGTTTTTAAAGTCAAGTTTTGGTATTCCTTTTTACTATGTGGGTTTCTATTAAAGAAACTTTCAAGTAGTAAACCATTTATAACCTCGACGAATTTCAAGGGTGAAATTCATTTTAAGGGGGGTAGAATGTAACACCCAGAGATTTTATGAAAAATATTCTTTTAATTTCATTGATGTCTTCTATTATACACTACACCAAGTTTAGATTGTACTATACTCAACACCATATTATCTTGCAGTATATGAAACACTATTCTTGGATCGTGTTACACACAATTTCAAGTTCGTTTTGTGGAAATTATTCTACGCAACATTAAGTATAGATTTTGTTTAATGTATAAATGAAATAAGTTTTGATTATGTTATACACAACACCAAACGGTGATTTCACTACACGCATCCCTGACTTGGCTTGCATTACACTCAATCAAGACCTTCCTCAATAGTGTGTGTAGTACGCAATACCGAGTTTCACTAAACGAGATATTATTATAATATTCTTATGAACTAGCCGTTATGAATAGTAATACCCATTATTTAAAATTTTATAAATTTTATTTTTCCAAATGGACTTCATTTTTGGATTCGTAATATCGAAATTAGCATAGGGTGAATTTTTGGTATTTTTCTGAAAACTTTCAATTTTTGATGAATAGTGAAAACAGTGGGTTACTATTTAAAAACCAACTTTTTTATTTAAATAATTATTTATTTTATTTAAATTTATTTTAGGTCAAAATTGATACATAATACCTATATAAGTTCAATGTAATTCATTGGAGTCATTTTATAATAATTTTTGATATATAAAAATTTTATTGAACTTTTCACCATCTTTTACCTACCTCCTAGGAGCTTTTTGCAAACTTACATAAAAATTAATTTTACCGCTTCTGTGAGTGGAATTTAGAAAATCCGAGAGACACAGTTAATATCAAGGACTAAAATGTGGTTCAATGAGATGAAAATAATTTTGGGTGAATAGTAACTTTTTACTTTTATTTACCACGGTTAAAAGTAAATAGGGTAATTAAGGGTAAAAATGATATTATTATTATCCTAAAACATGCCCTAATTATATTGGATAAGTGTAATTCGACCAAAAACAACCTTAGAAATAAAATATGACCATTTAGGTCCACTTGGATTAGATTATGACATTTATTATTAATTTATTTAAAGAAGGGTTAAAATAGTTAAAATCAAAGTTTAATAACTAAATCATTTTTAATATATGGTTATAAATAAGATAAATTCGACTATAAATATTAATTATAAAGATAAAAATATTTCCTACATAATGGTATTTTATTTATAATTTTTAGACATTAAATAAGTTAATTTATTTATGACACAATGTTGATGCAATAATTACCTTATTAATGAAATATTAAGATAATTGATGTTATAAATACACAAATAAATGTAATATGAGACTTCTTATGAATTCAACTAATTTTATAGGTTAATATGACATGTTAGTAATGATTTAATTAACATTGTTCAAACTAATCATGCTGTTATAATTTTCACAAAAATCAATTACCAAAAAGTGTCAAAATTGACATAAAATAGTTTTTAAAACAAATATTATATTATTAATTGTTATTATATTCATAAAAATATAATGTTCGACCAAGATACTTATATCATGGTAGTTGTATCATTAATGGACCACTTGGGTGTCTCTTGTATGTATATGGTATGTTTATTAACTATATAATATAAAAATACAAAGTGACATGGTAAATGTCAATCTAATTAACTAAGAGTTAAAACTAAAAGATAAGGTTAATATAATGACCCAAACCTATCTAAAATCTATTTGTTGAGAGTATTTCGACCCATCCCCACTTTATCTTTTAAAGAAATCAATTTGAGCTATTAAAAACCTAATATGACTTTATTATAAAATAATATTTTAAGTTTTTTCTAAGGTGCCCCTCTCCTCCCTAATAAAAGGGCACCTCCTCCATCTTCTCCTCACACCATGTTGAGATTTTAATCTCGGACAAAACCTGACAATTTCTCTTCTAAACTTCCCTAGTAATGTTCTAATGTTCTTGGTCTTCTTAAAATACCAATTTTAGTTCCCTAAGAGGAGGTTTCAAAGAGGCGTGTCGAAGAAGAGGTAATATCCGTTACCGATTCTTTCAAATTTATTTCTTCTTCTACATCCTCTTCTTTAGTTGTTTCATTATGAAGTAATAACATCAGTATCAATCATATACTGGTATGTTATTATAAATATTAAACAATCATATTTCACCTTCTATCCATCCTACGGAAAATAATATCATCGTGCGTGCGTACGTACGGAATACCGTCTCCACGCCGTGGTGTAATATGTTTTCGACCACCACCTTACTAGGATGGGTATAATGGTGTAAATAAATAACTATATATGATTATTGTAAAGTGATATTGATTCTTAAATATTATACATACACTTTAATACAATTCCACGATCATGAGAATGACATCATCGCTCATGCGTACGTACGGACTACCGTCTCCACGACGCGATGAGATTCATTCTCAATGATTATAAAGTATATATAATAAGTAATCATGAAATATATGAAATAACTATGATACTGTATTTATGTATATATATATGTATGTATGTCATCTACTTAATTCCATTCAATTCAATAAGGAAACAAAAACACCGTTCATGCGTACGTACGACCTACCGTCTCCATGAACAGTGTACTTTATTCCATTTATCGATCTGTCATATATATATGTATATGATGAATATATATTATATATAAATCATGTTTTACATTATGAAATTAAGTAAATCAGGATATAAGTAATAATATCAAGAACAACAAGTCGAAATACGTACAATAAATGAAACGATTTTACCCAAATCGCTGCTTTTACATCGAATTTGCAAAAGAACGGGTAATATAAAGTCATAAGTAAATGATATATGATATCATAATAATGAATATGATTCTTTAATGAGTCAATGACATTATTTAAATCATTATACAGGATATTCGGATACATACGAAGCATATCGGACATAAGGTAAGGGATAACTATTCCAATCTCGTTCTTATCCGAGATTGTTTATTCGTAAGTATTTACCGGGGTTATTGTTATCATCCATGTCCATGTTTCCTAAAAATGGTTTCATTTATGTTTAAAGTCCTTTTTATTCATTTTTTACTTTTACTACATTGTATGTAAGGAATATTTTTTTTACCATACAAGGTACTATTTGACTTTTCCGACAAAAGTATGAGGAGAATGTTATTTTTAACTTATACGGCGTAAACGGATTTTTACGGTTTCATAAAGCCCCATTTTCATGAAGCTTACTATACAAGATTTCATGATTATTTTCGAAAAACCCTTTTCTTTTAAAATTTCATGGCATTTTGTGAAAAGAAAATGATTTTGAAGAAGGATATTTTCCTCAAGATTTCATTTCAAGTGTTTTATCAAAAATATTTTCCATCTAAAATGACATTATTTAATATGTTTATGTTTCAAGTATAATTTCTCCATTATTTACATGGTTTGATTCTTCTTATGATGTAATGATATCCATTTTTTAATATGGATTATGTTATGATGGCATGATGTTTAAGAATCTCATTCTATTACATGGGTTATGCTATGATGTATGATTTATGATTTTGTGGCACACGAAAGAATGATTTCATTATGAGATGGGTGGGACCTATATCTCCCTCCAATGCATTGGGTATAGATTTATATCTCATGATATAGACATGGCTGTAATGGTAAGTTAATCCAGTTCAGTGTTACAGGACTGAAACGAGGAGTGAACTCGATTCAGAAAGGGACTTTGTCCACTAAGATAGTTATGGAAGTAATGTCTTGGATACTATGGAAATCATAACATGTTCTTAATGGTTTCCAAAATTACAAGTTTTATTCCCATGCTATTTTATCATGATTAATGTTTCTTTATGATCTATGCCATATGTACTGCCATATTTTTTGTCATTGCCCAAGATTTGGATGTTTAAACATTATGTTCATGTTTTTAAGTTCAAATGTATATGATTTGTTTTATTTTATCCATGCTTACCCATACTGAGCATTTGAGCTCACCCTTTATATGTTTTCTTTTCCTCAGGATTTGAAGAAAGTTTTTAGGTAAGAAAACCAAAAGGGGAAGATATTTATGGGATATATTGAAGATCTTTAACCATGATTAGAAGAATACGTTCCGAGTTTCCAAAGCCACTAAAAATTTACCTTCCTTTGGTGTTTGTTTTTGTTATGTATTAAGTATTCTGAAAAATTAATGTAATTTCCATGTACATCAATATTTGGGTCTCTACATTGAGGATTGATAAGAGAAGGTCCTTCATGGACAGTTGATACCTCTGGTGCGTGTTCATTGGCAGCACGGGAACCTCCAGGAGAGCACATGGGAGAAAGAGACTCATATGCGTGCTTAGTACCCCCATTTATTCCCTTAGTTTGAGTTGTAGCTTATAAGGATTTAAAGCCCTGAGGGGGGAGAATGTAACGACCTGGAATTTCCATGGAAATTTTTTTCATAAATACATAGGAATTTTACGAGTCCTCAAAAACTGATGGTGCATGATTCTGAGGCCCGGTGTGCCAAGAATCAATTTCTAAATTTTTGTTCAGGTACGTTTAGTAAATGTAGGAGTGGAATTTTATAACATTTGAACCGGTGCATGGAATTGAAATCTGAGGGCACCGTTGAACTCACAGCGCCAATATTCTCTTAATAATACTTTCACCTCAAAGGCAGTTGGTCAAGGATAAAAGTTAGATTTGGGGTTTTACATGGGAATAATAAAATAATTCAAGTGCATGTATTAATTTATTTTATTTGTTTCAACTTCCACAAGAAAGTTGGAGGTGGGACCACCACACCTTAACCTCACATGACAGGTTATGGTGGTGGGGCCCACCCAAGGATAACCTCCTATTCATGATAAATATGGTGGGGACCACCTGCGGTTATAACCACTTGAACTCCCCAATAAGTGGGGAGAAACCATTTGAGCTCCCCACTTTTTGTAGACAAATCCACAGAATTAATTATTTGAGCATTAATTAATTAATTTGAATCTTTTTGAATTAAGTTACAATGATTAAATAATAGGTAAGATTAATCTATTATTTGGTTGGAATTTTTCTTTGGAGAGGGGAGAACTTCGAAGAAGGCTTCCAACGAAGAACGATCCTCCCAATGAAGATTGATAATTGAAGAACGAAGAACACTTCATCTTCCAACGATGTACATCTTCTTCTTTGATCTCCAACCGGATCAAGGGAGGAAGCGTCGTCCTTAAAGAACGCAGACGACGTCATCCTTGACTTCTACATCTTCTTTTCCAACGACAGCAAATCTAAGGTAGGGGTTCAAGCCTTGTTAAGTTGTTGCATGTTCATCATTATCCATCGAGGATTAGAATTCGAAGCTGCTTGATATCACCCTAACGCGGAGGGCGCGGGCCGAACAATCATGGCCCGACCCCTCTACATTTCTTATGTATTTTGACGCCCAATGTGACATGAGTCCAGGTTGAGTGTTTCTCATCAACATCGATTGCAGATCGAAGGCGACGATCCGATGAGTGTGTGAATTCTTCCGAAACAAGAAACGGGCCACTGGAACTTGTCTGGTGACCCACGAAAGATTCGCTAGCTGTCGGAAGCGGTGAACAACACCGACGATGAAGAGAAGGGCGGCCGACGCTCCAGCCGACCGCATGGACAACGGTGGTGCAACTGTGCCGTTGGAGGAGAAATCCATGGCCAAAAGGGCTATGGTGGTGCAGCGGCAGCCGTCACAAGCCTAGTCGTGAAGGAAGATGGCAGCCCAAGCCAATGGGTCACCGGAGAAGGCGCGGCGCAACCACACCACATGTTTGAGAAGAAGGGCCTGCCTCCCCTGGCCACGGCGGTGCAAAGACGGCCGGTGCAAGGCCGTCCGCGAGGAAGACCGGCAGCCCGAGCCGTCTGGCCGCCAGAGGGGGCGTGACGCAACGGCGCCGGGCAGCCACCCGGGAGGTGCGGGAGCCAGTGGGAACCGCATGACACAGATAGGTGCAACGTGGTGCCGGTTGGTACTCCACCTGAATATCTTATTCGTTCGGGATCTAGGGGGCACGACTTCCACCCTGGAAGCGGCTAGGGTGGACCCCATGGGCCACCGGACTGGAACCAGTGCGGGCCGCCAGGTCGGACCCAGTGTGGGCATCTGGGTCGGACCCATCGTGGACCGTCGGGATGGACCCTGCACGGGCCGGGCCGCCCCCATGGGCAGGGGCGCCCGAGTGGGCCGTTTCAGACCCATGGGCTGGGTCGGACCTATGGACCGGGTCTGACCCACAGACTGGGTCGGACCCGTGGACCAGGTCGTACCCACGGACCAGTTCGGTCCAACTGGACCGGACCGGACCCGGACCCATTTTGGCCTGTTTCCACTCTTTTTCTGGTAACTTGACCTACAGGCGTCCGATCGACGAACCTTATACAGCTACAGAAACCTTGGTGGAAGATGTATTGAAAACTTGGAGGAAGAAAGTTCTTTTTGTATACCCCACTCGAGTTTTGGAAACAGTTGGGATATGGTCGGGTTGGATCGAACGTAAATCCAACCCGGCCCTCATAATAGAAATGCTAATAACTCTCGGACCAGGCGTCCGGTTGATGAACCATCTATCGCATTGAGTTTCATAAGGCGAGAAAAATATTTTGGATACATCCACTTTGGACTTCGAGGAAGTTGATGTATCGAAACTTGGCTTGAGGAGAAGACCCTCCCGAAATCAAGCATACTTTGTATAGAACCCTGTAGCTGGATATGCACTGATGACTGTTCCTTGATCCTGTGTGGGTGAGATAACATTGACGACTTTTCCTAGATCCTATGTGGGTCTGACAGCATTGAGGACTTTTCTTGGATCCCGTGAGGGTTCGACAGCTCCAAATACTACTCCTCAATCCTATGTGGGTCCGATAGCACTGACGACGGTTCTTGGATCCTATGTGGGTTCGACAGCTCCGTTTACTGTTCCTGGATCCTGTGTGGGTTCAACAGTTCTGAATTCTGTTCTTGGATCCTATGTGGGTTTGACAAAATAGATGATTTAGTGGCTGCATCTAATCATCTCTAAATCACAACAAAAGTTGTATACATGTCTGAGTTGATTCAGTAAATTTTTGTTTTCTCATGATTTAGATGAATTACTTGATAACTTAGTTATATGTATGGGCATATACCTAAGTGGGGTTATCTGTTTATTTCATACCTTTTAGTTTATCCTTGTTGGATTTTGTGATACCTTCAGGGTCTTGGGAACCCTACTGAGTATCGTTATACTCACCCCTTCATGGGCTATGCCCGCACCTCATTGTGTTAGATGCAGAAGATAGACAGTGCTGACCGAGACTGAGTGTACAAGGACTGGAGGGTACCCGAAGGTGGACATCACAATGAGTTGGTAACCAGATGAGACTGAAAGATGTGTAGTGCTGAGGAGTTTATTTGTACCTACCCTTCAGGTAGGATCTGTGGTGGAAGATCCATTAGCTGCTTTTCATCTTTCAGTTCTTTGTCTCTTTTCAGTTGTACTTCAACTTTATAGTTGGGCTGGTATTTTGGCCCCTTTTACTTTTCAGAACTCTTTGTTATATAGTTTTACTTAGTGTTTTACTTCCAAATAGTACTCTGTTGTGTGTGTTTACAGTTATAAAGGCAATGCCTTCCCATATTTAGAGAAGTATGTCTTTGCTACTAGTCGCCATCCCCTGGCCTATTGAAGGCAGGATTGGGGTAGTCCTGATATGGGCCTCGGGGAACGGGTCATGAAAAATAAACATAATAGGATGGTGATATAGATGAAAAATGTGTTTTATTATTTTTTATTTATACCTATCAAAACTATCCTTTTCTTTTGATAAATGTTTAAAAAACTCAAAAAAAAAGAAAATGATTTTCATTAAAAAAACTTTGGAAACATGTAATTTTATATTTAATTAAAATAATGGTTAATTTGGTGAGAAATTTCTTTCATTATGTAAATTGTAAAACCATGACTCTATTCACACTATTAAACACATATTTTCACTATTAATTAATGTAGTAGTGCTAGGATAATGACTGAGAAAATTGAAACCCCAAAAATAACTAGAGGAGGATAAAATATAGATTGTTAAAGAGAGAAATATTATACAATTCCACCAAATTATATCCATTTACATCCAATTATAATTAATGTTTAGATTGCAACATAAACAGTTAACTTATGTGTGAGCATTTTCATATACTCTCTTATCCTCTATTATATGAAATTAAGACTTATATATACATATATACCTTATTTATAGTCATATATATCTGAATATTTATCTTCACATTATAATTTATAATTACTCATCCATTAATAATTATTTATTAAAATCAACAATTCGGTGACAATTGTTATGTCTCCCTTGTTGGTTTTGTTAGTAGGTTTCAGTTCATGCTCATTGTTTATGGTTTCATAATTTCAAAAATATTATAAATTTCATAAATATCATTTTTATTCATTAAAAAATATCTAATAACCATTTATATAATTTTTTTATTAAAAATTATTTTCATCACTTCTTAGTGTTGATAATCAATATAAACTCCAGAATAATGTTTTTTATTTTAAAATAATGTAATATATGAAATATAATTCAGAATATTTATTTATAGAGACAAAATAATATCATATTTTTAAAATATATTTATCAAATTAGCACATATTTCAATCCATTTATAGTGGGAATGAAAAAAATCTCATTCATTCATGGATGTAGTAATCAAAACATTCGAATGAATGACCATATAATTTTTCATAGAATGGAATGTTATAGAATATGTATGTACCAATGACATTAAATAATATTGAATATTAATTTTAATAATTTATTCATTCATATATGGTTATTAAAAACATTTAAGAGGTTATGTATGATAGAAACTCAAAATATAACATCATGTAGAATTATATATTCTTTGAGAAACCTTATTTGGATTACAGAATAAGCCTTCTTGGATTGGTATAAGGGGAAAAAATAAATTCTAATAAATCAGTAAATATGATATAAATGTATTTATGTTGGGTTTTTATGATATAATGTGTGAAATATAGGGTAATAACTGAATAGATGAGGTTACATTTTAAAAGCGAGGTGGTGAAAAACTTGTAAACACATAAAAAAAATTAATGTCTATTAAAGTAATAATTGAGTGAATGTGTAATTTTTTTGAATATTATATTATAATATTATTTTGGGTTAAATTCCCATAATAAATAAGATTTATTCATTTCTTTAAGATATTGAAACTATTTTATAAAATTAAATTCCAATAATTTTAATAATTAAATTTTAAAATATTTTTGTGAAATGTAATGAAAACCATTTTATTAAAAATGAATTTTTTTGCATAAAATTAAATTTATTCTAATTCCATCCATTATAACAACCATTAAATTAATTTTGAAATATTTGTTGGAATATATTTTGTATAAATTTAGTTATTATCATTCATCATTAGGGATTAATTTAATTTATTATGTTAAAAACATATTTCATAATTTTTTTTTTTGAAAAAGTCTAATTTTTTCCTTGAAATGATTTTATTTTAATTTATAAAAAATTTATGACCATGAATTAATTTTATTCAAATGTAAAAATTAAATATTCTGTTGTATAAAACTTTATATTAATTTTTAATATACGATATATTACATAATAAATGATTATAAAAAATTAATCAAAATTATTCTTTAGGATCAGTAATATAAACTAATTTCAATAAAAATTATTTTGATAAAATATATTTCACTTAAATAACATGTAATATAAATCATTTTATAATTTATTATTATTATTTGAATAATTTTAGTGTTTCATATATCCCAACATATTAGGAATTTTAATTTATTAAAGAGATATATATTCTAAAATCTTGGGGTGTTACCTTCTATCCCCTCTAAATAAATTTTCCCTCAAATTTTAATTTGTCTAACATGATAAATTTAGAATAACTATACCTAATTTTATCTTTTTTATTCCATTTAAAATCGAAAAACATATAATTCCTCCCAATAACATTAACTAGGTGTGTATTCACGATTCGTATCTCTTGATCATTTTGAACCAAGATGTTTATTGGTGGTCCCTTATAAGAAATATCAGGCTTAAATGCAATGACCTCTTATTTTAGTACATGTTAAGGATATAATATATAAATTATAAAAAAAGAAATATGGAACAAAAAGTTAACATGGGATATGTTCTAATTAAGAAAAAATTTAAATGCTATGGTCCTAATATATTAATGAATATCACATAGACCCATATATTTGGGTATTATTTTTTTTTCAAATCTCATAACATTCATATAATTATATTTTCATCGGAATGAATTTTCACCAACAATGAACTTAATATCTCAAAAAGTATAATTATAATAACGTTTTTGCCAACATTGAGATTCTATGATGTTTTGTTGAATATAACCTATCTTCTTTGCAATTTTATCAAAAAGATCATGTTGAGTATATTATTATTTTTAAGTAACTATTATCATGAACATAATTCTTATATCATTGTTGGATATCTATATATGGGTTTTTTCATTGTAGTAAAGAGTATTTTTTTCTTATGTAAATATACCATATTTTTTGTTATGGTGATTTTAAATAAAGTCATTATGTGTTAAAAAATTATTTTTTTGGAAAATAATAACAAATCAAGTCCACAAGACTCATTATACACCCTGCTCGGCAGCACCAACATGGTCATGAAAATAATATTCCATTAAAAAATCGATATCCAGAAGGATAAATAGAATATTTTTATCTAAAACAACTTTATAGTTTTCATTATTGTTTATATGGAAAATAGATGAATCCACTATTTTGTTGTCATGCTGAAAGGGCCATAGTAATTCTAGGATTAGTATAAAATAATGTTAGTGGAACCTTTTATAGAATATTCTTGTTGAGGTTCTTCTAACTTTATCACATTTACATTGGAATATACTCATTATGGTTATATTTACATGATGATGTATATGTCAGAATCATTTTAGAAATTAAATGAATTATGTATAGAAATGTGGAGGAAATTTTTCATGATGATAAAAATGATTTGAACTAGTATAGGTGTTGAAAAACTTAATCAATTTATTATCATCAGTATATGTGAGTTTAGTATTCTATTTATACTCACTGCACCTTATACACTCTATTAGAATGGATTAAGTGAAATTATAAAACTAAAATAAATTGATATGGTGAGGTCAATGATGATTCATAAAGTTACACTATTATCCTTTTGTGGATATTATTTATGTAGTATAATAAACATTCAAAACTATGTAACCACATGAGATCCTTGAGGAACACCATATGAAATAATATACAGAAATAAATTTTTGTTTTTAGAAACTAATTCATGGGGATGCAAGATGTTATTTAAGGCTGTTTATAACAAAAAGAAACTATCACAGGTCACGTGTTGTGTCATTTTAGGGTATCCTTGGGATACAAGGTGATACTATTGGTGAAACACCTCCAACAAAAAGGTGGAAATCATTATATAAAAAATTCCCTAAGAGGGGTCTCATCTGAATGAAGAAAATTAGGTGTAAGATTGATTTTATTGATATTGAAACTGAACATTAAAGAGGGAATGTAATGTAATATATTCCAAAGTTCCTAAAATATGTTTTTATTCCTAAAGCACAATTACCACCCAAGACCACAATATTTTTTTGGGAAATAGAAACATATGTTTTTATTGCCATTGAGGATTGGGACTCAACACTATTTGATAATATTGATCATCCATACTAAAATAAGGAGGTAGAAAGATTTGGGGCTAAAAAAATGAATGAATACATTAATTTTAAAATGTATTCCATATTTCATAATCAATTTTTGTGTTTGGTCAATCCCACAGTTGATCAAATGAAAGTTTCATGAGAATGGGTATTCAACAGAATACTAGACATGATAGGTAATGTGAAAACCTATAAAATATGGATAGTTATTAATATGATTAAACATTATAAAGGAATAATATATAGAGAAGCCATTTCATTAATATCCATGATTAAATTGATCACAATTTTATATTCAATAGATGGTTTCCAAGAATGTGGTATTTTTCAGATTTGTATGAAATTTAAATTTATTAACAAGAACCTTTAACAAGATGTCTATTGGATATAACCAAAATGTTATGTGACTCTTGGTAATTCCAAAAGGATATTCATGATGGAGATATCTTGTTTATAATTGATTCATGCATTTATTTTATTAAATATTTTTATTATAAGAATTTTAAATAATATTTTGGTTTCATTTAGAATGAAAGTTATCCGGGTGTTTACAAGTTTTTCATATTTTTAGACAATTTCCTTATAGTACATGTCGATGAAATAACACTCGTTGTAAATAAAAAATATTTTCTATAGTTAGTTAATGATAATTTGAACAGGTTATAATCCATGATGGAAATTTGTGTTGAATCCTATATTGTATGTATCTTATTCATTCATAATAGATCCAAGAGGATTATTCAACTATTTAAATTTATATATATTTACTAGAGAATATATTTTTTTAATTAATAATCCATTTAGTGAATAGTTCCAAAGTCACATGGTATACATCATTATAAGAAAATGGTTCCCCATAGACAATAGGAAATAGATAATTAGTGTGATATCATTTATTGATGTGATAGGATCAAAAATGTATGTGATGATATAAATTGGGATGGATGTTTCCCAATGCCATAACATTGTATGAATATATCTAGCAGAACTAGGTAAACATTGTAGAAATATTGTTTAGGATATAGTTAAATATCATGGGAGAACTAATGATATGTTCTCGGTGTAACATCCCATGTAAATAAAGAATATTACAATTTCATAATTATAAATACTTGTTAATTAAATATTAATTTTACTTTAAAGGGTATTTTATGCCTGATAGTATACTCAACTCGCAACAACAGAATTATTTGTAATATTATGTTGCACACAACGTTGAGTTGTGCCGATAAATAATATAATAATAATATTATTTTAAACAGTATTTATCACCGAGCCATTGTATTGGTGGGAATGAATAGAACTAACTAAAATATGATTATACATGTTTTTTAAAATGTCTTTAAATTTATCCAATAAATTTTAGATGCTTAAAATAAGAATGAATCATATTTTAAGCATGAAATACTGTAATATATATTTAAAGATCATTTTACTACCTTTTAATGGAAAACCCTTTTTATATCTAGTTTTTCCCTTTTATTTGTTCTATTTGAAAAAATAAAATTTATATTTAGAATCAGGACATCCAAATTTACTTTTGGAATTTTTTTTGTATTTTTCTGATAAAGTCCATTTTTAATGAATAGTGAAAAATGCTATATTTTAATTCAAAACTGCCTTTTAATATAATTTTTTTATGTTGTTATATTATCTTTTTTGTTGGTTGTAAAGTGTAATTAGATTATGATTTTACCATTTAATCCAATTTTGATAATTTCAAGTAATTTCACTTTGAAATTTGACATAAACAAGTGTCAATATTTTGATAGTTATTATTTATTAAAAACACGCTTTTTGTTTTGACAGTGGGAATCAATTTTAAATTAATTTTTCTGACTACTATGTTTTGAATTTGGAAAATTGTATTTTATATTTGTAATCATAAGTTCCAAGTTTTTTAAATAGATAAATTTTATTTTTAGACATTATGAATATTTATTTCAGTAAATATTTTATTTACCATAGTAAATAGGTAAATTTTGTAGATAAGGGTAAAAAATAATTTTAAAATAATATTAAATTACCATAAAATGTTTCCTAAACCTATTTAATGATACATTTCCGACCATGGGAATCCATGGGTCAACATCAGGACCCCATGGAGCCACTTAAGAGTTATAATGACACTTTTTGTTAATTAATTTAAAGTAAAGGCAAAAATGACATAAACAAATATCGTTTAGTAAAAAAAAATTATTTAGGGTTATATAAATTATTTCTTAGAATATAAATATTCCTTAGAAATTTAAAACTATTTTCTTCATCATGGTGTTTTAGTTATAATATTTAGAAATCATATAAATAAAATTATATATGACACAATGATGATGCATTGTTTAACTCATTAATGAATTATTTAAATAAATAAGATTATAAAAATTTAAAAAATATCCAAAACCTATCCAATTCATAATGGATGATTTTATTTTTAACATGAGTAATCTTATATTCAATTTTAATGAGTTTTGGACCTTTTGTAAACGAAGATAATTTTATAATAAAATAATGTTTTCAAACATCCCTGAAGAGCCCCTCCTCCCCCTTACAAAAAGCCAGCTACTCTAACCCATTACTGACACCTCTCATGCCCTTTGGCTCATCCAAAATCTTCCCAGTTAAGCTCCATAAATCCCTCTCCTCATCCTAGAAACCTTACCTTAGGAAGAAGGCATTTCAGGTAAACCTTTTCTTTTAAACCATAGAGAGTTACCCGATTTAAATGCAACGTCTTCTCTTAAGTTCTTTTCTTTTATATTACTTATCCAAACCACTAAACTAATTTTATTAATTTATTTAATTACAAAAACACTATAATAAATATAATAGTTTGTTATTAAGAAAATAATTCTAGATACACTTACATGCACCTCCATCTAATCGGTAATGAACATACTGTTTCTGTGGACAACAAACTACAACCTCACGAAATGATGATTGTTCAATTATCTCCTACTACTTCACATGGTGGCCATTATGATAGAACTATATATATTTGTGATATATATTAAATTTATATTATTTTTTATGCTTCTGCATTTCCCATTTATATCATACCTTTATGGTTTCCATAAAGGGTAAATAAGATAATTTCATTTGAGAAAGTGCGGACTACCGCCCCCTCAAAGTGATATGACTCGTTCATGCAATATGTGGAATGTATAAACGATAGATATAATTAAATTATATATTATATTATATAATAATTTTAAGATAACTATTTATAATTATGTTTTAATTCCATTAAATATGAAATATAAATGAATGTAACGTTAATGCGTACGTATGACTTACCGTCTCCAGAAACGGTGCATTTCATTTCATATCTTCAAATGTTATGTACTATTATGAATACATATATATACTGGATATATATGAAATATACGATATCTTAATCATGAATATTATTCTGGAGATAATTTAATTTTTACCACATGGACAATTTGTAATAATAACATGTTCATTTTTTACTTAAGTTCTGAACATAGACAAAATGTCCAATATGAACTCAAATAATTAACTTATTGTTATATCAAGGTAATAAGTGATATAAAATGAATAAAAAACCTGATTTTTTTTTAAGATAGTAGAAACTATATTATGTTTTTTATTCAAGAAATAACAATGAACAAACAAGTCAAGTCAGACACGAGGTAAGGGGTTTCTTATCTCCCTTTTAATTCCATGAGATTTCCACTGTTCACCACTTATTTATTGCATGTGTTGTATTGTGTACTGAAATTTGATATATATTATCATGATTATTTTTATATTAATGGTATTCTGTTATTTATTTTATGGTTATTAACTTTTTGTCTTACAACTCGATTGATTACAACTGGTTAATGGGTCTCTTATCTCAGTTTTAATTCCGTGAGATTTCCATTGTTTGCCACTTACTAATTGCATGTCATGTATTGTGAACTACCATTTGATATATATTATAATTATTCACATTATATTCATGATATTATGTGATTAATTTGGTGTTTATTAACTTTTGGTCATATGACTCAATTGATAACAATTTTTCAAGGTGTTTTCATCTCACATTTAATTCTTGTGAGATTCATGCTATATTTTCCACTATTTCCTTTTGTGTTGTGTATGTACTACCCATGATTATATTAATTGTGTAATATAAATTAATTTATTTGTATTTACATATTAATTGTATGATCCTTATTTTATGTGTTGTTTGTTTCGAAGTCACCAAATCGGTAAGGGAACCTTTCACCCTCATATTTTAGTAAAGGGAATATTTTATGTTATGTCTTCTAAATTTACAATTTATAATGTTGGGATATGTTCATCAATATCTTTATTTATATAAATTTTATTACCATGTGTTGAGATACCCTTTTTTTATCTCATCAACTGATCTTATGAATTTTAATGTGACGTTGTTCGACTATTGAATTTCTATAAGGGAACTTCTTCCGCCAATTTCCATTCTTTGGGAAAAAATTCTACTTCATAGTTATGTTGTGATATGAATATGGGTGAATGACCTATGATTATTTTACACATAATATCCACTTATATGGGTGAATTAATTTTTTCACACATAATTATGCAATCAATTTATCCTTAATCAATGGATACGATCTTTGGAAGGGAATTTGTGCCAATTTACATTCCATTGAGAATTATTTGTTGTTATACACCAATTCTCTTTTATATGGTGTATATACTTACCTTTGACATATTATATCATGAATCTCAACATTCTCATGATATTATAATCATTTTTTAATGTTATTTTATAATTATTTTTATTCAACCATTTTTCTCAAGTAGAAGGGACTCTTTATCTAAAACATTATTTTAAAATTTTTAAATATTTATTCTTATAAATATTTATGATTAATGAAGATTTTTTCAAAATGGATTTATGTATTAATTTATTTGGACATTAATTTTTTAAAATTTTAATTCCTTTAAAATCTTTAAATTGGTATTGGACAGTTTGATTCAGAAATACCATTATTAAATGTTTCTAATGGTTTTTGAAATGGATTTTTTATTTTAATATCTTGAAATTATTTCTTTTAATTGAAAATGAAATGTTTATATTTGCACTATTTTATGATTTTATAATGGTACTTGTAAAAATGAATGGTGGTTATGTTATAACCTCCAATGCATTTGGTACAGAAGTTGACCATATAGATATTCTATTTAGTGAAATGTATGGAAGTTGATCGTATGGTTATTCCATTTAAGTATGTTTATTTCCCAAGTTACCTATATATTTTATGTGTGTTTTATATGGATTTTATGGTAATATTTTGGTTAAAAAGGGGTAAACAAGGATCTTTCATTTAGGGAAGAGAATGTACTACTTCATAAAGGTGAAAAGTATTAATTATTACAAAGTATTAATGGTTTAATTGTCATTTTAAAAAACTAACATTTTTTCATCTTTGTGTATCCCTTACTAAGAATTATTTTATCATCTAATGTTTTTTTGAAATTTTTTTCATAGGACATAAAGTGGAATGTGGTGAAGCATGGGATCATGGAAAATACATTCTATCTAAATCATGGAAATAGACATGAATTTTTTTAAGGGTTTTTTTAATTTGTGAAAAAATTGAAACTGAGTATATGTGTATAATTTGTAATTTTTGTGATTTATTGTAATAGTTATGGCCTAAATATCTAAAACTCAAAACCTAAAAATATCCTCAATGTTAATTATTCATTTAATTTAAGATTATGTAATGTTATTAGGTCGGGTCCTTATAGTTGGTATCCATGGTCGATTTAGATAACATTAGAGGTTAGGGTGTTCTTTAATCATATGTGACATAACCATAATGGTTAGGATTTTTGAAAGAGTCATAGTTATTTTAAATAAAGTGAATGAGTTTAATATAACATGAATAATTATATCGTAGTATTTACCCTCTTCATAAGATATTATGTGATGATTTTACTGATATAATCACACTGAACATTTTGGTTTTAGTAAATGGATGGATTTAGCCGGCACCAATGTAATAGTGGATGTGAAGAAAACTATGATGGTTTTATGAATTAAAAACTGAATGAAATTGGAGATTCAATGAGAAGTATTATGGTCATTCTCAACCAACTTTCTAGAGTCAGGATTGACCACCTGAACCTTGGTGATTTTTAGAAGGCATAGTATATGCAAGAAACAAATCCCTTTTGTAATTCAAGTAATAATCATAAAGGTTAGTATATTCAAAAATAGATGTGTCAATGACATGGAAAGAAACACATAGGAAAATGTTTAAAAGGGATATGAAGATGTTTCAGCTGTGGTAATGAAGTTCATGAAGTAAGAACCTACCAAAGAAAAAGGATGTGTCTAGTTGAATCCAGGAAAAGGAAAGATGTTTATTCCGAGGGGTTAATTGAATTTTTTAAATGTATTGTGCTTGGTCACTACACAAATAAATGTCATGAGAAGAAGTTTCGGGAATGGGATCACCATGATCATACAAATATATGTTTATCAATTCCTAATACCATTCCAATTTGAAGATGAGGAATCTAAAAATGACATATGAAAGGTTTGGATTATTTCATAGCTCATGTTTTGAAATTACTGAAATATTAGGAATTTATGCATGATTTTATTTGTAGGAAATAATTATAAATGAATAAGATGGAAAAACATGGATAAAGGACCAGGAATTATTTTTTATGATTAAGATGTCTACAATTTAGGAATTAGGAATTAAAGAGTTATGTTTAATGATATGTTTGAATGTATTAATGATGGGATTACTTTGGAAACATTATATTGTATGTGTAACCAAGAAAATTGACATGTAAAAAATTTATTCAAATAAGAATTATCTTTTCTTTTATGGATATAGTTTTAAAGAACCATTTGGGTTTATATGAACCTTAAATTCTATGCAATTATAGGTTTGTTAAATTTTGGGAAGAAAAATGAAATTTATTAGATAAAATTTGTGGTTAAAATTATGTTATAGTTATTTTTGATGAATTTATCTCATTTTTGAAAATTTTATAAAATTATATATTTTTTGAAAAAGGACAACACACAGACCATGTGATAACTCCTCGTGTTGGACAAATCTTCGGGAATCGTACCCACAACCAAAGTGCGACTGGGATTTATCAGCTACAATAAGACTACGTAAAGTCCCCAGTTAGTATAACTAATTATTTTTATTTAGATGATTTTATGAATCAACAATAAGTTGATTTTGAGTTATCTATATAAAATATTAACCTATCATGGAGAATATGTGATTAGGTTAATTACTTTTCAATATGAGGCTTTGAGATTAACTGATGTTATTTTGTGATAAATATTAAGATTTATCTTGGATGACTATGTGAGTAAATCCTTCTAAGATTTAGAATTAAAAATTACTTTGGATTACATTGAATAATTTTTTGGAATACTGTTTACTGAATGGTCTTTGTTGAACATTGGGTATTTTATGAAAAAATATTGAGATTAAGGGTAGTTTTGGTTTTTGTAAAATATTACCCTTTTTATGGATTTTCTGATCTGGTTCTAACCATTTTGGTTTTGGTTAATGTTAAAGGCATATGAAATATATAGTTCATCTTTTTTGATTATGCAATTCTCTAGAAAATTATTATATCACTTTTAATGTGAACAAGTCATCTTGAATACTCATCGTATGGAGAAATGATGAGTTTGTGGTAGAAATATAGCAAAGGATTAAATTATACATGAAAAGAAACTATGTTTCCATATGCTCTTAAACAATCTCTTAAATAAATTCATCAACTTTATGAAAAGGAACTTAAAACAAAAAAAAAATCCATTTACTTTTCTTACTAGGGAATCAAAGACCATTTAAACCATCACATGTTTGTTATTTTCTAGTAGTTAACATTCTTCTAATCATGTTTTCTATCACTCTCTATCAGAACACGAAGGTTTATTTTCCCCTCCATATCATTGTTTTCATGGAATCCTAGTATCTATTGTATCGAGTTACCTTTTTGATATTCTTTCGTTCTTTTAAAGTGATATATTTATTGACTATTTTTTTAACGTGGGACTTTTTAATGATGTTTCTATGCCAATTTTTAAAATTGCGAGGACACAATTCCCAAAATGGTGGAAGGATGTAACATCCTTGGTAAATAAAGAATACAGTATTTTCATATTTATTAATATTTGTGAATTAAATATTATTTTTACTTTATAGATGATTCTATGCCTGATAGCGTACTCCACTCACAACAATGGAATTCTTTGAAATCTAATGTTTCACACAACGTTGATTTATACAAAAAAATAATATAATAATATTATTATTTTAAATGTTGGTTAATGCATAGCCATTGTATTGGCGGGAATGAACAGAACCGACTAAAATATTATTATACATGTTTGTTAAAATGACTTCACATTTATCCAATAAATTTTAGAGGCTTAAAATAAGAATAAATCCAATTTTAAGCAAGAAAAACTCTAATATTCTAGAAAAGGTCGTTTCACCACCATTTGATGGATAAAACTTTTTAAATCTAGTATTTTCACTTTTATATGTTTTATTTGACAAAATAAATTTTTTCTTTTTAATCGGGACATCAAAATATCATTTGGGTGAAATTTTGGTATTTTTCTGATTAAGTTTATTTTTTAATGAATAATGAAAAATATTGTATTTTAATTCAAAATATCATTTTAAACTAATTTATTTTTGTGTTTAGATTATATTTTTAATTGGTATTAAAGTATATTTAGATTATTTTTTACCATTTAATCCAATTTTGGTCATTTTAAGTAATTTCACTTTCAAATTGGATATAAATTAGTGTCAATATTTTGATAGTTATTATTTCTTAAAAATACGCTTTTTTGTTTAGACTGCGGGAATTAATTTTAATATAATTTCTTCCACTTCTGTTTTTTGAATTTTGAAAAATGGATTTCATATTTGGAATCAGGAGATCCAATTTTTTTATGTAGATTACTTTTATTTTTAGACATTATGAATATTTACATCGGTAAATATTTTATTTACCATCATTAAAGATTAAATATGGTAAATAAGGGTAAACAAATAATATTATAATAATATTAAATTACCCTAAAAAATTTTCATAATCCTATTGGTTGAAACATTTCTGACCATCTGTATGCTTAGGTTGATTTTGGGACCCCATAGATCCATATAAGAGTGATTATGACACTTTTTAAAAATTAATTTAAAGTAAAGGCAAAAATAATATAAAAAAATATCTTTCAGTAAATTTTTTTATATATGGTTATACAAGTTATCTCATTGAATATATATATTCATTATAAAGATAAAAATAGTTCCTATATCATGGTATTTTATTTATAATTGCTTTACATCAAATAAATAAAATTATTTATGACACAATGATGATGAAGTTTTTACCTCATTAATGAATGATTTATATAAATAAGATTATAAAAATTAAAACAATATCCAAAACCAGTCCATTTATTATTGGATGATTTTATTTAGAACATGGGTCATCTTATCTTCTAAGTTAAAGAGTTTTGGTCCTTTTTAAACTGATGACAAGTTTATAATAAAAAAATATGTTTAAACATCCCTAAATAGCCCCTCCTCCCACTTATAAAAAGCCATCAACTCTAAACCATTAATCACACATCTCCAGCCCCATGGATAGACAAAACTCAGCATAATAATGCTCTAAAAATAACTCTACTATTACTAAAAGCCTTACCTTAGGCAGAAGGAACTTCAAGTAAACCTTTTGGTTCCAACCAAAGGGAGTTACCAGATTTATAGGTAACATCTTCTCTTAAGTTATTTTCTTTTATTTTAATTCTCCAACCCCCTAAAATATTTATATTCATTTATTTTATAACAACACCAGTATTCTCAATATACTAGGTTGTTTATATGAGATATATTTGACCTACTCTTACAAACACCTCCATCTAATGGGTAAAGAACATATTGTTTCTCTAGACGACGAATTACTGCCTCACGAAATGATGATTGTTCAATTATCTACTACCACCTCTCATGGTGACCATTATGATGAAACTATATGTATATGTGATAAATATTATAATTATATTGTTTAAATTTTTCTGTATTTTCCATTTATATCATACCGTTAACGTTTGAATAATGGGTAAACACGATAATTTCATTTGAGGAAGTGTGAACTACCACCTCTTCAATGTGATATGAATCCTTCTTTCCCTACATGGAAAATATAAAGGATGTAAATAATTAAATTATATACGATATTATACTATAATTATAATATAACTATTTATTATTACGTTATCACTCAATTAAATATGAAATAGAAATGAATGTAGCGTTCATGCGTACGTATGACTTATTGTCTCCATGAACAATGCATTTCATTTCTTATCTCCAAATGCTTTGTACTATTATAAATACATATATATACTGGATATATATGATATAAATGATATCTAAATAATGAATATTATTTTTTAGATAATTTAATTTTAACCACAAGGACAATTTGTAATTATAACAAGTTCATTTTTGACTCATGTTCTGAATATCGACAAAATGTCCAATTTCAACTCAATTAATTAACTAATTATTATATCAAGGTATTAAGTGTTATAAAATTAATAATAAACCTGAAAAATGTTTTTAATAATGTAGAAATTAACTTATTATTTTTATTCAGGAGAAAACAATAAACAAACAAGTCATGTCTGACACGATGTAAGGGGTTTCTTATCTCACTTTTAATTTCGTGAGATTTCCATTGTTCACCACTTATTTATTGAATGTTCTGTATTGTGTACTTCAATTTGATATATATTATCATTATTATATTTATATTTGTGGTATTTTCATTTTGGTTTTATTAACTTTTCGTCTTACGGCTCGATTGATTACAACGTGGTAAGGGGTCTCTAATCTCACTTTTAATTCCGTGAGATTTCCATTGTTCGCCACTTACTTATTGCATGTGGTGTATTGTGAATGTCCATTTGATATATATTATCACAATTAACTTTATATTTATGGTATTATGTGATAAATGTTTTGTTATTAACTTTTTTTCATATGAATCAATTGATTATAACGTGGTAAGGGGTTTTCATCTCACTTTTTATTCCCGTAAGATTCATGCTATATTTGAAAATATTTCCATTTTTTTGGTGGATGTACTTCCCATTATTATATAAATTTTGTTATATACATTAATTTATGGGTATTTAAAACTTCATTTTATGCTTGTTATTTCATGTGGTGTATGTTTCGTATGTTACCAAATCGGTAGGGGAACCTTTCACCCTCCTCTTTTAGTGAAAGGTAGATTTTATGTTATGTCTTCTTAATTTCCAAATTATTATGTTGGGATATGTTCTTCAATATCCTTATAGTTATAAATTTTATGACCATGTGATGAGAGACCCTTTTCTCTCTCATCAACCCATTTTATAAATTTTAAAGTGACATCATTAGGCTGTCAAATTTCTATAAGGGAACATCTTCACCCTATTTCCATTCATTGGGTTAAACTTCTACGTCTTGGATACGTTATTCTATGAATATGTGTGAATGACCTCTGATTATTTTACCATTAATATCCACTTATATTGGGTGTATTCTTATTTTTTACACATAATTATGTAATTGATTTATTTTTAATTTCAGTATACGATCTTTTTAAGGGACATTGCCGTAATTTACATTCCATTCAAAATTATTTTTTGTTATACACCAATTCACTTTGATATGGTGTATATACTGAACTTTGACATATTATATCATGAATTTCCTTATTCTCATGATATTATTGGAATTTTTTATTTTTATTATTTAATTATTTTTATTCAATCATTTTTCTTAAGTGGTAAGGGACTATTTAACCAAAACATTGTTTAAAATGTTTTAAATATTTATTCTTCTAAATAATTATCATTAATTACCATTTTTTAGAAATGATTTTAAGGATTAATTTATTTTGACATTAATGTTTTAAAATTTTAATTCCTTTAAATCCTTCAATGTTGTATGGGACACATTGATTCAAAAGTTTCTTTATTAAATGTTTTAATGGTTTTTGAAATGGATTGATTATTTAAATATCATGAAATTATTTCTTGTGATTGAAATTGAAATTTTAATATTTTCAATATTTTATGATTTTATAATGGTACTTGGAAAAATTAAGGTTGGTGCCATGATAATCCAGGATGGGTGGTTATGTTATAACCACCAGTGCATTGGGTATAGAAGTCAGTCATATGGCTATTCCGTTTAGTGATATGTGTGGAAGTCGACCATATGGTTATTACATTTTAGTATGTTTATGTCCCAAGTTACCTATATATATTATGTGTGTTTTCTATGGGTTTTATGGTGTTATTTTGGTTACAAAAGGCTAATAAGTGATATTTTGTTCAGGGTAGAGTATTTACTACTTCGTAGGGGTGAAAAGTATTACCTATGATGTAGTATTCACAGTTTACTAGTTGTTTTAAAAAAACTAATAGTTTTCCTTTTTGTATATCCCTTATTGAGATTTATTTGCTCATCCAAAGTTTTTTTGAAATATTTTTCATAGGACATAAAGTTGAATAGGGTCATGGATGAGATCAAGGAAAATTCATGTTTTTTAAATCATGGAACTAGACATGTATTTTTTTAAGAGTTTTTTTATTTTATGAAAAAAAATTAAACTGAGTAGATGTTTCTACTTTATAATTTTTGATATGTAACGTAATTTTTAAGTCCTAATTCTCTAAAACTCTAAACCTAAAAAGATCTTCAATGTGAATTATTTATTTAATTCAAGATTATGTAATTTTTTAAGGCCGGGTCCTTATATTCTGTGTATAGATGAGATGAATACTTAGGTATTAAGGGTTATAAAGAGGCTAGTTATTATAGATAATAGAATTATATGATGTCATAGTCAGGATATATTGTCTGCTCAATAGATGTGGTATATGAGGAATGTCCAAAAAAGCATATTTTCACTAATTTAGCAATGGATATTGAGTATAATGTTTCTATAGATGTATAAAAGGAATCTTTATTTATAACTAACTTTTTTCAAAGGGAATTATCTAGAACATAATGTTAAATATATTATTGCATTATATTATGAAAATATAATTGTATATACTCTCACCAAGGAGATAATAACACACCAAAGAGAAATGAAAATACTCCCAAAGTTTCACATTATAAGGTATTTCTCAAATATTGGTTATTTTTCTTTGAGAAATGTTACCATGAAATAATACATTAAAAATCACCTTAATAAATGTATTTCTTATTAGAAGCATTAATATCAAGTGTTATCAAGCTGGATAAAGGATATTAGTGGTTATCATTGGTTCATGTGGTAGTGTATTGTATTTTTTTTCTAAAATAATGTTTACATACATTATAATAACATGTATTCACTAAATAAAATATTAATAAAATGAGTATGACATCCTAATTTTTATCCTTCGTTAAATAATACTTAATATTTTTTTAGGGAAAATGGTTTAATTAAAAAAGATCATAAATGTACCCTTCTATAATAAGGATAATGAAGATTCATGCTAGTATTATTGATCATATTTTCAATGTTAATATGATATATTTTTATGTGATTCAAGTTATACAAGATCCCTAGGACCATAGGATATTGATGAACATTCCCACGGTTTGGGCCCTTGGTCATTTAATACAAAAGAGATAATGAGAACATGAACCGCTAGTAATAAATATTCATTTATATTTTTCATTTTTTTGTCCCAATCAGAAGACATGTTTTTTATCATAATATATTAAAAATATTATTAATGGATATCATTAATTTCAATCATTTATCCATTGATGAAAAATTTTATTTAAAATTTACGAGGAAAGGAAGGATATGTTGGGTGCAACATGAGTAATATTAAATAAATGAATAATTATAGAATTTTTTTCCAATATTTTTGTTAACATAAAATGATATCTCAGAGAAATTGATGGGAATAGGAAAACCACAATATATCTGTGGTCCTGTTCTATGGGAAAGTCATTTTTTTAAAGTTAATAATGTTGAAATAAATTGTATAGGTGGATGACAATATTATATAGCCTGTATGATAATAGATATTGAAATAAAGGGACTATATTATATATTGATCATTAATATGGGATTTTATGTCATTATGGAATTAACTTATTTCTCTATGGGTTCCTTGAAATATTTCAAGATGTTATCCATATACTATCTATTGCTCTGCGTTATAACAATGAGAAATCGGACTATATGATCACACACTTATTATATCCATGAATTCTATTAAATTATTTTTTTGAATTTTACAATTTATGGTAAAAAAATTTACTTTAATTTGGTGTAATAATTATTTATAGTTGGCTAATCACAATTTTTTTCATGGATTATTCAGAACAATTAATATGGGTGTTAAATTTTAACGAATATTAGTTTTCAATAATGAGTGAATATAATTGTTTTTAATTACTAGTTAATAATGTTTTAATATTTACTTTTTAAATAAATTGTTATTATTCATGGTTTGGTAAATATTCAGGTGGGAAAAAGGGACAAGATTATTTTCTCGACTCCAAACGATATAATATATATTATTTTAATAAATAATATATCATAAATTCATCTCAGGATATTTATTTATCTATAGGTAATGCACATATACATAAAATAATATTATTATTTTAATTATTATTTGACTTTTTGTAAACTAAATAATAAAGATTTGAGTGAGGGACAATGTTAAATTAAAAATTCTCACCTAGAATTATAAATACAAGGTTATATTTCAGTGTGAGTTACTTGTTCTGAATAAAAACCCTAAATATAATTCCTTCAAGACCTAGAGGGATTACTCTCAATAATGAACTCAAGAAAACCCACTCCAATTCTAATAAATTCTCTCAAGCATTCAATATATCCTTATGAATCCTTAATTAATGAAGATATTATTCTTGTGATCAATGTCGAAGTATGTATGTGATCAAAATAAATAATTTTTTAATCAGTGATTCTACGGTGATGTTATATGTTTTTAATGTTCCAAGAATCACTACTAAATGGATTAAACCCATGGATATTACATAAAAATAACGGTACATTTTGTGTATTTTACAAAATATTCATCAAATTAATAATTATAAAACCCAGAAATTATAATGATTCATATAAATTAATTATAAAATATATGTAAAGATCAAATTTTCTTTTTTTCCTTATACTTTATTTATTTAATATCAAATTTAATTCTAATATTAATGATGTTCTTATTAAATTAAATTTTATATTATTGATTGATCACATCAAAATTAATGGTTTTTTTATTCTCAAAAGACACATCCACTATACCTAGAACTGTCCATAGAAACTAATTAGGTTCAAAGATTATCATCTACTTTATAGCCAAACTTTATAAATGATATCAATAAAAAAACTTGTCTTTGTTATCATTTTATATTGTTGTAACCCAGGATACCACATCTCAAAACCTGATTTTTCTTATGATAATCTAGGAAGGCTGTCATTGATCCCCATAAAATGTGCACCAGTGCTTAGGAATAAAAAAACATTTTAGAATGGTTTTAATAAAAAATAATTATATAATTACTGAGTGGTTCTTTTTGAGATCCATGTACGACCACATCACATATTGTTATTTCACGAACCAAAAATAAAAATCTAAAAATTTTAAAAATTCCAAACACTAAGTAGTGATACATAATGTTATAAAAAATAAGGAAATAAAATATATCTGTTAATAAATATGTAACTTTGAAACATAATTTTAAAACACTGGGAACTACGCATGATGAATTAAAAGTGTGATTAAAATGGAATCCTGATGGTTTTATGATGATGTGAAAGATAAATGAATAATGTATAAATAAAGGAACAAAATAGCTACTACCTATCTCAGTGTGATACACTATCCCTTATCTATCATGTCACTTCCTCTGACCAATGAATCAAAAGTAAAAATACTACTACCTTTATGAAAAACCATTTATTAATATTTTTTACTCAGTACATGTACTTTATTAAGACATCATACTTGAAAACATATACCTAGTGCTAAATGTTAATTCAGTAGACATAGGACATGTTATCAAGTAATATTGAACAAGATAAATGTTCACTTATTTAACATTAATTTATTTTTTCAAATGTTACCTCTCATTAATAATCAAATATCCATAAAAACAATAGCTCCATTTTCTTTATAGATTAGATACATTAATATAAAATTTTATATATTTTTTATATTTCTATATATCCACACTATAAAAGAGTTCATTCTTGATGTCAACTTTTTATAATTATCATCATAACAAGGGAAATAAAAAAATGTGGTGAGATCAAACTCATAGAATGGGGAAAACATATAAAAATGTCATCAATTTATAAATGATAATCATGTTATAAAACAAGGTCATGTGATGAATAACTTATTAAAAATATAATATAAAAATATTAATTTTCCATGGAGCTTAAGAAAAGAAAATTTATTCTCAATTGATCAATCATATACCATGTAATAATTCTGTAGAATTATTATGAAATAATGATGATACATGGATCATAAAAAATAAGCCAACATTTAAATGTTCCATAATATTATGAATCAAAAATAATAACTCATTATACGTAGCTATATGAATCAATTACATGATCAATTTTATAAATATAATTAACCACATATCTCTAAATTCGTACACCATAAGAGGAAAAATATACTTTTGAATTCCTTGATCATCAAGAAAAACACTAGAAATCAAGGTCAGCATTCTGTCTAACCCATGTTTCTCAGGTCTAGCTCGACTTTCCTAAACATCTCATTCCCCCATATAAACATAGCTATCACCCTATGGGGATATAAAAGAACCCATCTAGAGATAACAATTGATATGGTCTTGATAAGGCACTAATCTATTGATCTTAAGAATTATATCAAAACCTATAATTTTGAGGATGAAAAGGTTCCATAAGAAATGGTAACTGTTGATCATAAGGGGACACTCCTTGTTCCAGTGTACACTTTCTGATCATACTCCTAACGAAGTATCAAGATTCATCACTCCACCAAAGTACTCAATTTCAATCCTAAGATTTTCTATGATAGACATAGATATAAAAGTGTGTGAAGATTTTGTATCAAACAAAGTATATACTAAAGTCTAGGCTACTAAAATTGTACCTCATACTATAGACATCCCAACACTCTGCTCCTTAGGTGTTGGCTGCACTGCATATAACATGCCTGATCCACAACCCTATGTCACAACCTAACCTCCCTAAGTAGGTATGCTCTACTAGTTCTACACATCATAAGTCTGTATTCCTCAACCATGACCTCCACCTCAGCCTGATTAGCTAGTAGTACTCTAGCTTCCCTCCTAGCATAGAGCTTTTGATCCTGCTCTAGAATTTAGAGCTAGAGCGGATCCTCTACCACTAGGTACTGGTGGAAAGGTCCTGAAAAATATTTAAATATATCCAATCATTTCTTAGACTCGGAACTCAATTGGGTCTATGTTACACTGAGGTTTCATATGTCCTTACCTTCCACACTATTGGCATGTTACATAACTACATGTTCATACACATTTTCTACCACTATATTATGTACTACCTAGCCTAGAATTTGAACTGCCATGACATGGATCTTCAGATTCTCTCATATTACGCTTAGAGATAAGGTTCTAGTTCACTATCTCAGTCACGATAGTCAATCAGGTGTCATTCACCTAATATTTGATGGCATACTTAAGCCCATTTTCAAAAAATCTTGCCCAGGACAACTCGTCACCAACAATAGTAGGTAAGAATAATTTAATCTTTTTGAAATGAGCTAAGTAATCCATAATGGACATATAACCCTACTTTATATGCATGAATTCCCTAGAATGATCGTCTCTCAACATTTCCAGGAAAAATTAATCAAAGAAACTAGTCTACAAATCCCTCCAAATCATATCTCGATGTTGATTTTCCTGATTTAGAATATCAAACCATCACTTGTAAGATCCATGAAGCATGTAAGATGTGAGCTTGAACCTCCTTTTCAAAGGTGTCTCCATATGCTCGAAGATATATAGAATAGCCTCTTGAAATGAATCAATGGCTTGGAGACCACTATCCCTCAAGAGAGTATGTGGGTGATACTACTGGAATTCTATAGTCAAATCTAACATAGAAAATGTAGGTCACGGATTTACCTCTATAGATTTCTCTAACCATAAGAAAATATCTTTGAGCTAAGCATCAATGCCCAGTCTAGGTATAACATGAGGTACTACAGGAGGTTTCACAAGTGGCACTACTGGTAGGTTATGTCCCACAACCTCATGCGCATGGTTGTAACCATCTTCCTTATTCTCGACCTAATTCCATCATGGAGGCATATATCTACAATGCCAAGAACATGCCTTAGAATAGATAGTAGGAAAAAAGATTATATATGGGGAACATGATAGGTATGATTCCTAACTATCCTAGAAAAACACTAACCCATCTACCTACTACTAAGGTCATTCCAAGGGTGAAATTAAACTTTAACTATAAAAGCTCTATTATATGGAGTGTCAATTACAAGTTATTGAAGAAATTTCCCTTTATGTTGTAATTGTAATCCCCATTTAATTGAAACCATTTACTCCAAGAGTTACAATTTTGAGTATGTTTAGATATATGTAATGGTTCAGTTCCATTTACTTCTATTCCCAAGTTATAAAGTCCTAATCATTATAATACAATTATAATTCCATGTAACTATAGTCAGGATTTTACATCTGGTATCATGATGTAACAAGTCCATACAAGATGGTTCAATTATATGGATCACCATTCCCAATTTATATAGGCATAACAATATAAATTGTAATAGGAAGCCATTTAATCACAATCAAATAATGTTTCAGTATAAGTAACCAATATCCCATAGCTAAATCATGTAAAAATTGGTTAGATAAGGTTCCATCATAAAGAAATATGGAAAAACACAATTTAGGTAGATGATGACACTTTATGTAACCAAATTTTCCTCCTTTTTTCTACAAGTGTTAGTGTAATTAAAATTTTAGCAATCAAGGCACATATAACTAGTAACAGATGATCGGGCAATGAAAATTCATGGTATGGAATGCAAATCCCTATATTATTGTAATGATGTATGTAACAATTCTTCCTTGCCATACCATCCCAAGGATAAAAATCCACAATATATTATTAAAACATGTGTGTCACCCAATGGTGAAAGTAGTGAAATTGTAATAGGTGAAATCCATAACAGCAAGTCTCATCCCTAGAAACTTGGCTTTTCCCATGAACATGGGTTAAAAACTCCAAGGCATGACTTATTACCAAGTTATGAAACGTCCTAGTCACCTACCTACCATCCCAAAATAGTAGGACAGAGGAAACAAAGAACCTCTAATAACACTTTGTGACATTTCAGGCCCAATTCACTTATAAGTAACTGAACTCGGTTGGCCACATGGCCTCAAGCACACATCCTTACATGCTATAGGTTTTTGAATAGTATAGAGGGTCTATGATGGTATGGTGGGGAGACTATACCCCCTTTATCAGAGTGGAGCACAATGGTGATAATAATATATAAGAATCATAAATAATACAATGTGATAACAGAATATCACAAGGCAGTAGAAATAAACATCCAGATAATAATAATAAATAGTCAAGATCTATGAGAAATATCATGTTCAAAGGATGATTTCATGTTTATAAAAAATTAACAAGCATACATGGCTGTAGGAATACATATAATACATGTATAAAAAAGGAACAAAAGTCTAACACAGTTATATCTATAAGAATCCCGAGCAGTAACTTGGTCATTTTCTCCCATTATCCCATACCAAAATAAAGATTCAAGCATCCATAGTTGGGCACTTACCCTTAGCCCTACCTACATCCATGAAGTTTTTCTAAGTTCCAATCGGAATCCCAAATAGGGTGTGAGTAAAACTCAGTAGGTCACTGCCAACAGTGTCTAATAAAATAAAAACTATGAATATAAACAGTAACGGTATACAATTCATATAATAGAAGTAAAGTTTTAAATGAATTGTATACAATCTATTCCATAATTATAAACTATGAAAGTTCTTAGTAAGTGAATCAGGATAAACTATACAAAACTTTGAACTAGTTAAATACCACTAGCTTTAGTGTACGTCAAATATTTATGAGCATCAGACCTTTAGTAGGCTAGGAACCCAAGGACCATGGCCAATGCGTCCTCTTCGAGTCTAAGGATCATGTCCAGGGTAAACTTGTTATAGACTTGATTGGGGACCAAGGAGATAATCTAAGGTGGTATGTGTCTAAGGAAATCAAGCTGAATCCAAAAAGATAATTCATGGTATTCGAATTTCTAGAAATATATCATGTGAATCATCGATGTCATACCAAGGAATTCATGAATCTAAGAAATTGAATAATTCCAAAGATTGTGTCCCACTTGGAAGTCGCATCAATGAATTGGGTGTGATCGTTCAAGTTCACTCAAGGCATTCCATGTTGGGAATCCAAGTCTTACTCAATGAAGGCCACACATAACAGTATCATTGAGGTTAATAATAATAATCACAATCCAACTTTTCAATTTATAATTCAATATCCATGTATGGTACAAAAGTAAGCATGATATATCAATATACATGTCATTTCACAATTCAGGGATAAGGAATATAATTCATGCCATTTTTCAATTAAATTCATCCATTAAAGTCATATGACTGATAGATAAATAAAAATCCATTTGATGTTTACTTTCCATATCATGATTCATTTAATTCAAATTGTCCATTCCTTTATAAGTGTCCATTTAGACACACCTTAGTGGTGTTTTGGTAATTACAAAAGCATACTTGTCTGGGTATTTAAATAAGTACACCCCATGGGGTGGTCTGGGTTGGGGGCATCAACCTATAACAGTGTAAAAGGGCATCATGGGACATCAAGTCAAGTTCCATGAGATTAATTAAAGGTACTACATATTTTATAGGTAATGCACATAAAGTACAACTTGCAGCACAACAAGAATAATTTATAAACACCTAGAATTTTAAGGATAAGTACAATACCACCTACCTTACCTTAGTAGTATACTCCTTGTCCATTATCAGCCTCATATTTGGACTGGAATGAGATAAAATGTATAAACCATACAAAAATCCTAAAAATAGGGTATATAATCTCACATGTAAATAACATCCAAGATGTAGAAGAAAATGGAGAAAGGGGGAAAAAGGAATGATAAACTTAATGAGAGGGGATCCAACGTGACTAAATGTTTTTAAATTGGATCTATTATAAGGAATATCTCTAAAATCCTAGAGTAAAGTAATAGGGGAGCTCCCACACATGTTTGTTGTTGTGAAAATGATGGAGGAAAAATTTTAGGTTTAATATAAGAGGGGGGGAATAGTAAATTACGGCATGTTTAAAAAGGTGCACGGTTTGGCTGCATGGCTGCCCAAACTAGGTTCCAACTATGCGTGGAACACTACCCATGCACAAGTACCTCACACAGTTCATGTGCATGGTTATAAAAACCATGAATGCATCATGCATGGTGCACCTACAAGTTATTATAGTTTTTTCATAGTTGTACAGCCTTAGGTGCATGATTTGACAAACCATGTGTCACCCTCTATGGATCATGTGATTGAGGTACATGGTTATCACTAACCATGTGCTATCCATGTGCCTCCCCCTTCCTTCTAAAACCAAAACTCCAATTCCTGAATCAATCTTGAACACTCATCGAACTTTTATGACATATTTAGGAACTTTCATTAAGGGGAAAAAGAAAGGCTGATACTAAAATTTAAAGGATTCATACCTCATCAAAAAAATGGGATCTTACATATAACACCTTAAAAGATCCCTCATTCTTAAGTTTAGAATCCTTCCCTTATTTATATGAGTTTAGTAATCCCTTCAATATCAATTTCCCTTAATTTCTAGGAACACACATTGTTTTTTTATAATACTTTTCACATGTATTTCACTTATTTATTGAGTATATAAAATCTTGAAATTAACCATCTTGATAGCATGAATCACTCAAGATTAATTGTGATAGAAAAAAGGGTTTAGTATTAAACTCACAGATTCCCCTTTAACTCTTATTAATTGATTTTATTTTCAACTTACACAAATTTTTCCTTGTTATCTTAGAAAACTTGTAATTAATTCTCAACTACTCATTTTTCTCAAGTTTATATAACTTATTAAATTATTATTTAACTTGGCTCGTTGATGTGCTATTTCTTTTTAGTAGGCAAGTCACTCAAGTTTGAGTTCAACAATCCAGTGCATACATGTTACAATACAATCTGTCTAAATATATTTTTATTAAACTTCACTAACCCGATATTTCAAATAAGATATTATATATTCTCTAAGTGATTTTTTTCCCAGTGTTGATGGATAAAATTCTTAATGTTATCACCTTTACAGTATACACACCGCTCTTTGCCACATTTTATTTTCACTCTATGACCAATGTTTATAGATGTAGTTAGATGAATAAATTATATTAAAATTAATTTAAAACATATATTAATTCAAAATATATGGAAATAATAATACTTCCCTTTCTGGTTTTCTACTTTTACGCAGTGTGTGACTTTCTCCTTAATCTTCAATTTATCTTCTTCTTATGTTCTATTATTTAAATTAGAAGAAACATTATCAGTGGGATGAGTAAATGTTATTCAACATGAACTAACCAAGGAAAATCCCCACCACAATGTAACTAGAATTAATATTATTTAAAATTGTAAACTATAGCCTGTTTAAGTGATACTCTATGCTCAAATCAATTATTTATTCGATTTATCAACATCTTCCACACAATCTTTCACAAATTTAAATTTAACATCCTTTATAAGAAGTGAACACAATGGCTTGGAAACCCTTGAGAAATCATTTATGAATCTCTTACAAAATATAGAATGTCCAAGGAAACTTCTCACTATCTTCACTAAAGTTGGTGGTGGTATTTTTTAAATAATTTCTATTTTGGATTTATCAAATTCAATCCCTTCCATTAAGATCTTATGACTAAGCATAATGCCTTATGTAAACATTGTTGGATTTGGTTCCCTAGAACCAACTTCTATATACTTTATAATAATTTTTATTTGTGTTTTTTTAATATCAATAAATTCCTTATCACATTATGATTTTTCTTTTTCATGATATTGTATGTAATAATGTCCCAAGAGTAGCTTTCGCACTAAAAGGTCATAGCAGTTCCTTGCTATGATGAGAACCCATAAGTGTTATGAATCTATTCTTAGATATATGTTCTATGTAATGATGATATCCTTTTATGGACACAAATGATATAGGATATCATGGGTGGAGGCTCATAGGACTTTGATGCACCTTCTCATGGTGTATGACCTTGGTGATATCTAGTAGGATATTATGAGAATGAGACCTGATAGTAAGAAATCCCTATTTATAAGTTTCACTGGATGTTTCTATCTACGGATGCGTGTATTGGTCCTTAGGCTTTAATATTATTATTAATGGATTTTATGAGTCACATAATTTGATATATTGATGAAAACCATGATGAAATATATTCACAATAGGTAGGATACATTGGGTGTGTCATGAGTAATATTGCATTAATAAATAATGCAAGAAAGGATTTATCCCTTATGTTTACTAACTGAAGTTAATATCTTAGGACCTTTGATGGAAATGATATATCCTAAACAAATCCATGGTCATGATGTTCTATAGGTAACTTATATTTCCCGAAAGTCAAAGAAAGAGATATCAATCATATAGGTTGATGGAACTAGCATGAAACCTTCTTGATTAGAGATATTGTAATAAAGGGATTATATTATGTGGTAAATATTCATATTAGGTAACGTTTCATTGCATCATTAACTAATTTCTCTATGGATTCCTTGGTGGGTTGCTAGATGATAACCTTGTACTTTAGGCTGCTCTGCCTAATGCCACTGAGAAAGAGGCCTAGAGGGTCACACACTAAGTATATCTAGAATCTCAGTTAAATAATTTATTATTTAAAAATTTGAATAAATATTATACCCAGTCATGGTTTAATAATTATTCATGTATGCCTAATCGCATTTATTCTTTCATTAGTTATTCGATAGAATATATTGTGGATGGAATAATTAATAAATATTAAGGAGGATTGGTAGACCGAGTTTAATGGTCCAATGATAAATAATAATATTAAATATTATTTGATTAAATAATATTTAGTTATAAATCACAAGTTAACCGCATGTTAGGAAATAAAAATATTATTGTTATTATTTGACATGGGGGTTTCACTAGGATTAATGAAATAATTAAAGTCACTTGTGAAAATTATTATATTATTACCCTAGTGAAATAAATTCTTAGTTATATTATTCTCTCATTATCCAAGGGAAAGTAAAGTGACACCAATTGATTTGTGCATAACATTTTGGAGAAAACCTCTAAAGACTAGAGATCTCTTTCTTCTCCAAGAATGATATCAAGAACAAGAGCGATCCTCCTCCACCAGATCAAGGAGAACACTTTGGAAGTAGTTCTCAAGGCGATCGAAGGTGTACGACGCATGCATTAGTATCTTCTATGCTAGCACTCGGAGACTCCTTCGGCGACATCTGAAGATTCAAGGAACACATTTGGATCACCACTAGAGGAGATCTACCCTTGATCTCTATAATCCAATGATGGTGCACTGCAGATATGTGGTCAGACACATCAATGAATAAATAATAAACCTTAGAGGTAATTCTTATTTAATTAAATTATTTATAAACAATATATGTTGATCCTCTCTCTTTGTTACAAGTTTCTATTCATTTGTCTTATTTCTTTGATTCAATTCTATAGATCACAGCATTCATCATCGCATAGATCCAAAAAATTTCATTGAATATAGAAAAAATCAAAGTTGGGCATCGTCCCTCTGATGCTTCCGCTATGCCCAGAACCTACAAGTGGTATCAGAGTGGGCATATTATTGTTTATAATTATTTAAATTCATTGGTGATTTATGAATTCATAATTTAGTTTTTCAATTCAAGTTTAATCATTGTTTTAATATGAATTGTGATATTTGTTTCTTCCTCTATCATTTATCACAGATCTAATAGAAACAATCAATTTTATGATTAAAATAAAGTTGAGTAACTCATTTGTATGTGCTGATGATTCTGCCCAGATAACACAGTAGTAAATGTCGTGTAATCAGAGTTACACTCTGTGTAGTTGTGATTAATGTGCCAGGAGTTAATTTGACAATTACTCAACCTGTGTTCATTAAATACATGTAGTAATGTTAATTCTTACACAAAATGTTAACCGGGACAGACTGGCACACAGTCAGTCGGACTACATGTCGTGTGGCCCACTGGAGATAGTGTGTAGTCCCTTTTGGGTCAGGTCTGGGCTATGTATCTCATACACGACTCAGAGGACCAGTGACCATGTAACATGGAGTCAACATGGCGTGTGGCCCACTAGACACACCGTGTACTCCAATAATTATGAAGTACGCCTCACATGCCGAGTCCCTAAGCATGTACTTTGGATAGATGGTGAAGGTAGTACACACCATGTAGATCAGATATACATGTTGTGTACTTTTAATAAATTACACAGAATTGAAACTTTAATATTTACATAATTTTCAGATCTACATATCATGTATAAGTTGTATTACAGTTATTATTCTACATGCATTAAAGCATGACACGTTACCTAAAAGTCATGTAATTCATGTAATCATCTGTGAATTACACCTCATGAAAGTACCTGATAAGTCATGCATGATATATTTCACAAAGAATAAAGTGTATACAAGTATAATGAATGTTGATTAGATTTGGAGGAGTATTCATCGGGTTACCTCTAAGGTATATTTATGTACAAGGTTAATTTTAAATGAATTTTATTTTTTTTTAATTATAATGGATGAGAATCTCAAGGAAATTTAGAAAATGATTAAGATAAAAGGATTGATTAATTAAAGATAATAATTAATTGATTTGAGAATGATTTATCTTAAATAAGAATGATTAAATAATTAAATGCAAGTTTTATTAAATTTTTAATTCATTGCATGCATGTGGATAATCATGAACTAGACTAGACCTTTGTATGTGATTGGTTTCCTTTTAATTTATTGTTAAATTAAATTGTTGTCCTGCATGCCTTATCTCCTTACTAATATGTAGGGTTTGTGTGCTCATGGTTTCTTTTATGTAAACCCCCTTTTACCCCTCACCTACGTGTGAGTAAAATCATACGTAATGGATGGATATCCCAAGTTAGTGGAGGTAGTTCAAGTTATGAGTCAAGGTGAAACCAATGCAAGGAGATACAAAGTTGGATAGGTGGAAAGCTGTAAACGTGAACCTTAAATGGTTTAAGGTGTTTCTCCCCTAGGTCAGTAGTTAGTTTATCAACTGCTAGATAAAATAACCATTACAACAAGCTCATGATCATAGAATTTATTTTATTTCTATCAGTTTCATGGTTATTTATTATGGATGGTTTATCGCGATCACGTAATTAATTAATTAATAATCATGAAAGATGGAACTAAAATAAACCAGCTTATGCATAAAAATTATCTAAGACATGGTTAATCACTTAATCATATCCCACTTAATATTAACAAGAATTTGAAAAGATAATAATTGGTAGTTTATGAATAAAGGATAAAATCCCTCAATAAAATATTAAGTTGGTATAGCCTTCCATTTCTTTGGTTATAATCAAACCATATTTCAAAGTGGTTGACCAGCCAAAGTTGGGTTGCTTTAAATTATCGGGTAATTCTAATTTGAGGTTTTGGGTTGACTTAACTAGGTTAACATCAAAGGTTGGCTACCAAAGCAGGACTTGATGTAAATAAGAGGAAAAGGTTGAGAAAATATAAATTAATGATTTCAGGATTGTGGATTCCACTCAATGGATCAAGGAACTATGAGTTAATGCAGTTGGAATTTGGATTTCCTACATAAAACCATTCGAGTTTCTTGACCAGCCAAAGTTGAGGTAATGATAATGGAATATGAATCCTTTCCACTTGAATGTCCAAGAAATGGGATATTTCAAAGCCAATGGTGAGGGTTATTGGGTTTTGATAAAATAGTGGGAGACTAATAAATATATTATTTATTTATTTGTCTAAATTTTATCAGATAAAGTACTAAAATTCTTCTAATATTATTTGTAGAAACAACATCAAAAATAACATCAAACATATCATTGTGATCCATACTTGAGAAGGAAAAAATTCTCACCAACACTAATTTATAGGAGTGAAAATGGAATCTACGGGTCATCCTTCACCATGAAAGGAAAATGTATGTGCTGGAAGAACCTTTACCAGTTGTGCCTGGAAATGAGGCAAGTGATGAAGAGCTCTCTCTATGCGAGAAGAATCTAAATGATTCTACAGATGACCAATGCTTCATGTTATAATCCATGTACAATGAGCTCTTGAAGAAACACGAGTAAATGGATGCTTATAGCATGATGTCTCGCCTTCAGGATCTCTATCAAGAGAAGGTAAGACAAGAGAGGTATGAAATCTCCAATGATTTTTTCACAACTAATCTTGGAGAGTCTGCACCAACTGGGCCTCATGTAGTCAATATTATCATCTACATTGAGCATCTGGACATCTTAGGGATTAAATTCTTAGATGAGTTTCATACAGATCTCATACTTTCATCACTATCCAAGACCTTCTCTAGTTTTATTGTGAATTATAATATGAGAAATAATGAGAAGAGTATATCAGAAATTCTTACCGTGATTCTCCAAGTGGATAAGAACATGGGGATTTAAAAACCCATATTCCTTATGGTGAATAGGAAGAGGTAGGACAAGTAAAATGGGCTTAAGACTTATAAAAAATTTAAAGCCCCTGATCACCATCTGACTGAGAAGAAGAAGATCCAAAGGTAGGTTAAGGAAAAATAGGTAGTACTTTTTCATGTGGCAAGTCAGGCCACTGGAAGAGGAACTACACCTAGAGGCAATGGGAATCCAAAGTTGTGTTTGTTATCGAGTGAAATCTTTCCATTTCTACTCATTGGGTATTAGATACAGCTTGTGGTGCTCACATCTATATTTAAATGCAGGAACAAAGTATATTTAGGAAATTTTCCTAAGGAGAGGTGGATTTGTGAGATTCCAATGGGGCAAGGCTAGCTGCTCTTCCATTGGTGATTACCACCTTTCATTGCTGATGGGAATGATTTTTGTTTTACACGATTGTTATTATGTACCTATTTTTACCAAAAACACAATTTTTCTATCAAGCTTAGATACAGATGGGTTTATTTTCAAGTTCAAAAATAAAAGTTGTTTTTTATAAGGAAAATATATGTTATGGTATGGAACATTTAAATAACAGCCTGTATGTATTAAATTACAAAAACCAAGTGTTGTAAATTGATAACAAATTAGGTTCACACAACTCATATAACACCCAGTTGTGGCATCACCATCTTGGTCATGTAAATGAGAAGTGTCTGAAAAAGCTCTATCAAGATGGTTATTTAGACTCTTATGAGTTAAAACCACTTGATAGATGTCATATTTGTTTGTAAGAGAAAATGACCAAACCTTCATTTGGTGGATAGGGTGAAAGGTTCATAGAGCTTCTAGTATTGGTACACACTGATGTGTGTGAACCATTTTCGGTAGAATCTAGAGGTGGATATTCTTACTTCATAACTTTTACTGATGACTTGAGTAGATATGGATATATTTAATTGATGAGGTATACGTATGGTTCCTTTGAGAAATTCAAGTAATTAAAGAATGAAGTAGAGAATCATATTGGTAATAAGATAAATAAGCTTTGATTGGATCGAGGTGGTGAATATCTTAACCAAGAGTTCATCAACTTTCTATGAGATTTTGAGATTCCATCTCAACTCACTCCACCTTATACACCATAGTGGAATGGTGTTACTGAAATGAGGAATTGTACCTTTTTGGACATGGTAAGGTCAATGATGAGTTGTGTAGATCTTTCGTTATCATTTTGGGGATATGAATTACAAATTATGGCATAAACATTAAACCCAGTACCAACTATAGTAGAAAATAGAATTCCCTTAAAGGTATTGAGTGGAAAGAAACCCATTTTGTCACATACACATGTATGGGGATGTGAGGCATTTGATAAAGCTTTCTCAAGAAACAAACTAGCACCTTGGGGCATGAAGTGTATCTTTATAGGGTATCCCAAGGAAACAAAGGGATACTAACTATAAAACCCCTCATACAAGAAAGTGATTGTCGCCAGACAAGTCGTATTTCTTTAGAGAAAGCACATCCTCAAAAAGAATAGTGGGAGAAAGATTGACTTCAATGAAGTTGATGCTCAAGATACACATGAGTTGGTATAGGAACAAGTTTCATAGGTCCTCATGGAAGAAGTAGTTCCTAAAACATAAGCATTGCATAGGAGTGTAAGAGAGGTAAGGGAACCAGAGAGATGTGTCTTTCTAGTCACCGTGGATAGTGACTCATTATTGTTGGACAATGATGAACCTATCTCCAATAAGAAGGCAGTAGAGGGATCAAAAGATGCAAGATGTCTAGAAGATATGAATTTTGAGATGGATTCCATGTATTAGAACCAAGTTTGGGTTCTGGTCAATGATCTAATTTATGAAAATATTGTTAGATATAAAGGGGTATTCAAGAGGAAACTAGATATGGAAGGTAAATTTAGTACCTATAAAGCAAGGCTAGTGGCTCAAGGGTTCAAACATCATCAAGAATTGACTACAATGAAACATTTTCACTAGTTTCCATGTTTAAATCCATCAGAATCATACTTTCCATAATAGCTTACCATGACTATGATATTTGAAAGATGGATGTCAAAACCGCATTCCTTAATGGGAACCTTTTGGAAGATGTCTATATGACACAACCAGAAGGTTTTGTGACACCAGGTAATTCCAAAAGGATTTCAAGTTGCATAGATCCATTTATGGATTGAAGTAAGCATTCAGGTCATGGAACATTCGATTCGATGAAGCTATAAGAGAATTTGGTTTTATTAAAAAATAATGTGATCCATGTGTTTACAAAAGATTTAGTGGAAATGCGGTCGTTATCCTAGTAGTATATGTTGATGAAATATTACTTATTGGAAACAAAATACCAGTATTATAGTCAGATAAGGACTGGTTGAACGAGTTCTTCTCCATTAAATACTTAGGCGAAGCAGCCTACATTTTAGGGATCAAGATCATTCGTGATCGATCCAAGAGGCTTATTGGACTAAGTCAAAGTACATATATTGACCATATACTAAAGAGATTTAGTATGAAACAATCCAAGAGTGGATTGGTTTCAGTGTCACATGGCTTATATCTTTCTAAGAAAATGTGACCTCAGACACAACAGGATAAAGATATAATGAGTAAGATCTCATACACATCAGTGATAGGATCAATCATGTATGTCATGTGATGTACTAGACTTGATGTTGATTATGTACTAGGCATGGTAGGAATATATCAAGAAGATCTAGGAGAACAACATTGGACTATTGTTAAGACTATCCTTAAGTATTTGAGAAGAACTAAGGATATGTTACTGATGTATGGAGGAGACGATGAGCTTTCCATTAGAGGGTATGTTGCTGCTGGTTTTCAGACAGATCAGAATGATCTGAAGTCACAATCAGGATATGTTTTTTGTCTCAATGGAGGAGCTGTAAGCTGGAAGAGTTCAAAGCAGCCAGTTGTCACTGATTCTACAATGGGGTCTGAGTATATAGTGGCTTCTAATGTAGCCAAGGAATCTATTTGGATTCAGAACTTTTTCCATGATCTTGATGTGGTACCTAGTAGTAAATAATCTACCACATTTTATTTTGATAATACTATAGTGGTGGCTCTTTCAAAAGAGTCAAGGTCACATCAATGGAAAACACACATACTCTGAAAGCATCACATCTTGAGGGATTTTCATCAGATGGGTGAAATTTTATTGATCTGAGTATCCACGGAAGAGAACATGGAGAACCCCTTGACTAAAGGTCTATCTCAGTAGAAGCATGAGTATCATGTGAGAGCTATCAGACTGAATGTTGTTATCAGTTGGCTCTAGTGTGAGTGGGATTCTATAGGAGTTGGTGCCCTAGAACCAAATTCTATATACTTTATAATAACTTATATTCATGGTTTGTGAATATCAATAAATTCTTTATTACATCATGATTGTTTTTCTACGTGAGGTTGTATGTGATAAAGTCCCAAGAGTAGTAGTTGTACTAAAAGTTCATAGCAGTTCCCCACTATGATGAGAACTCAAAAGTGATATGTCACTATTATTAGATATATGTTCTATGGCTGGATGATATCATTTGAGGGACACAAATGATACAGGCTATCAGGGGTGGAGACTCATATGACTTTGAGGCAGCTTCTCATGGTGTACTCCCTTGGTGATATCCAGTAGGATATTATGAGAATGAGACCCAACAGTAGGAAATCCACATTTATAAGTGTCATTGGATGTTCCTATCTATGGACGTGTGTATTGGTCCTTAGACTTTAATATTTTTATTAATGGATATTATGAGTTGTGTACTTTAATGTATTGACAAAAACTGTGATGATAGATGTTTGTGGTGAGGTAGGATATGTTGGGTGCGTCACGAGTAATATTTCATTAATGAATAATGCGAGAAAGGATTTATCTCTTCTGTTCACTAATAGAAGTTAATATCTCAGGCCTTTTGATTGAAATAATATAGCCTAAATAAATCCATGGTCATGGTTATCTATAGGAAAATTTATATTTTCAGAATGTCAAAGAAAGAGATATTGAGAATATAGGTTGATGGCACTAGCACGCAACCTTCTCGATTAGAGATATTGTGATAAAGAGATTATATTACATGGTAAAAATTTGTATGAGTTGATATGTCATTTTGGAATTAACTTCTTTCTCTAAGGATGACTTGACGTGCTTTTAGATGCTAACCTTGGACTTTAGACTTCTCTGTCTAATTCCACTCAGAAAGAGGCCTAGAGGGTCACACACTAAGTGTATCCAGAATCACAGTTAAATAATTTATTATTTAACAAGTTGAATAAATATTATTCCCAGTTGTTCTTTAATAATTATTCATGTATGTATGATCACATTTATCCTGTCACTAGTTATTCGAGAGAATATATTGTGGGCGGAATAATTAATAAATATTGAGAATTATTAGCGGACTGAGTTTAATGGTCCAGTGAGAAATAATAATATTGAACATTCTTTGATTAAATAATATTTAATTATAACTCACATGTAATGACCCAATGTTTTATAAATGGAAATTCTTATCTTATAAATATTTAATATTATCATATGAAATCACAACATAATAAACTATTAAGTGCTATGTGACCTTCAAACATAATTTTTTCACTTTTGTGTTTGGAATTTCGAAAATCTGACATACACGGTTGCGATCAGTAAGTTATTTAGAGACCAATAAGAAAAACTTGATTTTTGGTGAATAGTAACCTACCCTTATGAATAGTGATATACCCTAATGAATATTAACCTTACCTTTGATAGTATAAAAATAATATTCAAGTAAAATTATGATGTACCTGTATTTCAAAATAAGTAAATGAATGTTTTAAAACTGGTTTTTTAATAATAAATTATGATTTTAATTAAATATTAAATTAATAACATTTAAAAAATTACTTTTTAAAAATGGACTTCATTTTTTGATTCTATTTGTTGAAAAATTGTTAGGGTGAATTTTTGGGATTATTCTAGAATACTTGAAATTTCGATAAATAGTAAAATACGATAATTTGCAATAAATGATAAATACATGAATTATGATGTCATCAGCTGATTTATGGATGATGTAAGGCCATTATCTCGAACTCACATGCACACATTACTGATTTTGGTCATGTAATCATCACTATTTCGGGTCTTGATGGAAATTAATAAACTAGTGATTATAAAATTGTGAAAACCCTCCTCTCCTCCACTATAAAAACTCCCCCTCGCTCCCTCTTCTCTTCACTCCTATCAGGTATTGTGTCTTGACAATATTCTACCCAAATATTTCCCCAATATCATTCCCCATGTCCAAAATCCCCTAGTCTCTTCAAAATACCAAAACCTCTTCCCTTAAGAGGTTCTCAAAGGAGATAAACTCAATAGGTAAATTCTTCTTTCAAATTCTTTCATTTCTTTTAATTTCTTTTCTTTTCTTGTTTCTTTCCTCACCTCCCTTCACCCAAATAGTATGATAACTCTAGTAACATACATGTAATTGAGTTTTTTATGATAATGGGATATTTAATTATCATCTCTCCTTTCCCCACCATTAATTTGAAAGAAATGAAAACACCATTTGAGATGTGTTAAGTTAGCACATTCAAGGACAACAGTTTATCAATTTCTATTATCATCATTAATTCTGTTCATGAAACCATTTGTATTATGGTTGAACCAGATTATTATATTTTTAATATATCCTATTTTTGGTTCTGTAATCCTTTTGTACAAATGGTATTAATTTATAAAGAAAAACATGTTCTTTGTAATCAAACCCACTGATTAACCAAAACGGTTATCACTAAGGTTTTATATAATAACTCATCTTCACTCCCAATAACCGAATGAATTTTTATAACCATTTAATCTCTTTTATTTTCACTAATAAAATACAACTTAAATTCTTTACAACCACTTTCATCTTAAATTTTTACCTGAACATGAATATAAGTGAATCGATCTTTAAAAACCAAGCAACCAATCGGACCCGAACAATGAAATTGAACCTTATAACCAATCAAAATGGTCTTGAATGAACTTAAAAGGTTTATAATAAATATTTTACATATATAATATGTTCTTTAATTGTTAATTAATAAACCTAATTTGTTTATTCAGGTCATTAATAACAAGTGGATAACACCACCAGATTTAAGGTAAGAGATCCTCTCAATTTCTCTCTTAATCAAGATTATCCTCTATGATATGACTTTTTATGAGTAATACCAAATGATGGGGTATGTTTTTTACCTCCACCATACTACTATAATTTTTTATAATTGATTATAAACCCCTTATCTCTCTCATCAATACCTCTTAGGTACATCTAACACCATGCCGATAAACCGTAACGAATTCTACCCGAACCTCCTTTGTTCTTTCAGGTTGACTTTCTTTCCTTATATTAAAATTTAGTTGTCTTATATGTTTATGTGAATATTATAAATTCTGTTTATTTGTAAAAAATCATTTATCAAGACCCTTTCATCACTTTCTTTTAGGTATATACATGTTTTTAAAAGATTCTCTCCTTAGAACTTCCCGATAATCAAACCTGTTTTAAGGGAACTTCCCGAATTTTTTTACCAAATTTAATGTGCAATCTATCCTCTATTTTAATCCTCCATTGTCTTTATAAAATCATTATTTTTATTATTAAAACCTTCTTGGTTCAATTCTAGTTTTATATAAAAGATTTTTCTCTTTTCTATTTTAAAGGCTCTATAGTATTTTCCTTAAAACTGCACAAAAATGTTTTAATAATAATGTTTCTAAAATACATTTATTATATGTTTTCACTTATTTTTAGCATCACTTACCATGTTATATTACTATTATACCTTATGAACATATATGTATGTTCTAATCCATTTCTTTCATGGACACTTTCATGATACGCCCATTGGTTAGGCTTTATGTCATGATTGTGGTACCCAATTCTTTCCATTGGTACCCTTCTGTTTATGTATAATTGATTATGTATGATTATTTATGTGGAAATAATATTCATGAAAATTTTGATATGGTTTCACCCATATAGCACTCCAATTCATTAGGTAAATTTAAGTCTCATGATATTTGATGTGAAACGGGATTGGCGGTTAGCCTTGACCCGTACTAAAATAGGAATCGGGATTGGCGGTTAGCCTTAACCTGTACTAAAGACATGTTTTATGATTCTTTCACATTTATATGATTCCATGTTTATATGATCCCATGATTATATGATATTATTTCATATTTTCCATGTTTTTGATATCATTATGTCATGTCTACTAACTCATGTGCTTAAGATGCATTCTTATGTTCTTTCCCTTACTAGGTTTTTTAGCTCATCCCTTTTTTCTTGTGTTCCCCAGGGTACCCTATGCATATGTAAGGGCTCAATGGGAGTTATAATATCTTTATGGATATTAAATAAAAAAATGTTTTTTTAGCCCCATGTTTTATGTTTTATGTACCTATTCTTCCAAGACACTAGACTTAACGATCTTTAGCTTGTACTCTAATGAATAATTATGATTAAAATCATGTAATGTTATATGTAAAAGGCTTGGGTCACTATAGTTTGTATCAGAGGATGGTCTAGTTATTTTTGGAGATTAGGAATAGAGCACCTTAGTGAGAACCTTAAGGATGAGACTAAGTATAAGAAAACATTCCTAAATTTTGGTGAGTATTGAGTAAGTGGTTTATCAAGAAAATATATCTCTTTCTGGATAAAAGTAGGTAGAGGCAGCTCTAGTATAAATGTATCTAGGGGTAAAACTCGAAAACACCTCTTTGAGCTAGACTCGAATTGGAACTGGTGCATGACAATGGGCCTTGCTGCACTCTTGGTTACGACACTCTCAGGGGATATGCTTTGGTAAATTCATGAGCTTAGTACAAACCATTATTAAGGGAAAAAAATCCCGTAAGAATATAAGTTAAGAAATATATCGACGATAACCTAGATTTAAACCTAAGGAATCACAAGTTAGGATATACTTCTCCTTTACAAGTTTATCCTTTTATTTTCAAAGTTTCCTTTTTATTCTCAATAGCTAAGTATTAAATCCCTCTAATTATACTTTCTTTTTCTTAGTTAATGGTAGGAAATAGAATAACACATTCCAATAATCATTGTGATAGGCAAGGTGAGGATTTCCCTAATGATATGCCTAATATGACGGGAACAGGTGCTCAAAAATTCATGACAGTACTTACTCAGTTGGCTTGAGTTATAATTAATAACTTGAATCATACAAAACCCCTTCCTCCTCCCAGTAAATAGTAAGTTTCCACATAATAATTTATACAGAAAAGGCCTCCCATGTTTATCAAATCTTCTTATCCCCTCCTCGCGGAATAATAGATTAACTCCACTTAAAAGATGTTATCCATCCTCTAGTGCTCAGAAGAAGAGAAATTCGTACTTGAGGTTTATCATTTTGATGGGTAATCTAATCAGTGGTGGACACTGATAAAGAATACAAAGTCCCAAGATAAAATCTATTTCATGGATTGGGAGGAATTCATGAGGATGTTTTTCAAAAAATATTTTCCTCGAACCCTCCGTCTCAAGATGGAAAGCGAGTTCCTTGGACTCAAGAAGAAGGAAGATGATTCCATTAGGTTGTACGAAGAAAACTTTACAAGGAATGAAAGGTACACCTCTAGATTTGTCATGAACACCGAAAGCATGGTGGGTCGCTTCTTTAGCGGACTAAAGAAGAGTCTATGAAAAGTGTTGGCAATTTGAGACTTTGACAGTTATAAGTATATTGATCATTGTGCCCTCAAGGTTGAAATGGATATTGGAGACTCTCAGTGGTCTTATGGGTCTAGTGACAAGAAGAGGAAAATGGAGAACAACATGGGTGGTTCGACAAACAAATCTAATGATAAAAAGAATCCTAACTTTTCCCCTTTTAAAAGTTGTGGGAAGAAGCATCATGGGAACTGTCTCAAGGGAACCAAGAATTGCTTCAAATGTGGAAAGTTTGGTCATCTATCCAAGAACTATTGAAGGGATATGAAAAACTACACTAATGTTGAAGAAGAAATGAAGGTTCAAATCAATGCTCAGCCAGTTGTGAAGTGTTACAACTGCAAAGAGCATGGACATTATGTAAACAATTTCCCTAAGCTGAGGGTTGTCATAGGAAATCAATAGCAACCTCCAAGGAAACAAGGGAGGGATTATGCTATCACTACTGATGAGGTGGATCTGGATAATGATGTGGTCATAGGTACTCTATTTATTCATTCATGAATAGAGAACATATTATTTGATTCTGGTTCTATGCATTCTTTTATATCTTTTAAGTTTAGTAGAACTATTCAAAAATCACCTCAAAATTTGGAGGAAAAGTTATCTGTGAGAATAGAGAATGGGGAAATTTTTGCATCCATGGTTTATAACTCTTCCCTGGTTAATGTTTATAGACTGAACCTCCCAGCAGATCTAGTCATACTTTCTTTAGTGGAGTTCAATGTTATCTTGGGCATGGATTGGATATCTTTATACAAATCCAACATCAACTATCGGAAAAGGGGGATCACTCTTCACATCCCGAAGCATCCTCTTATTCTATATAATTGTAAGGAGGAAGATGAATCTCCTTTAGAATCATCATCTCAAGTGTGTATATTGTTGCATGATGAGAAAACATATCTAGCTCAAATGATTGAGACAAAGGAGAGAATCATGCTTGAAGACATGCCCATCATGAGAGATTACACTGATGTTTTCCCTAAAGATTTTTCTGGTCTTCCTCCTGACCGAGAGGTTGAGTTCTCAATTGAAATTATTCTTGGATATCTACATATATCAAAGACACCTTAAAAAATGGCCACTGTAGAGCTAGAAGAGCTGAAGAAGCAGTTACAGGAGAATCTGGAGAAGGGTTTTATACACCTGAGTGCTTCATTGTGGGGTGAGCCAGTCCTCTTCATCAAGAAGAAAGATGGATCAATGCACCTCTACATTGATTACCATGAGCTAAATAAAATCACAATAAAGAAAAAGTACCCCCTATCATGGATAAATGACTTGTTCAATCAGCTTCGTGGGGCCAGTTATTTCTCTAAGGTGGACCTTCGGTCGGGATATCACCAACTAAAGGTGAGGAAAGAAGATATTACCAAGTCTACATTTCGAATGAGGTATGGACACTATGAGTTCATAGTGATTCCCTTAGGACTCACTAATGCTCCAGAAAGTTTCATGGATTTAATTAATAGAGTCTTTAGAGATTACCACAAAAAAATTGTGGTAGTCTTTATTGATGATATTCTGATATACTCCAAGAGCAAGGAGGAACATGAGGAGCATTTAAATATTGTTTTAAGGATTTTATGAAGGGATAATTTGTATGTAAAGTATAGTAAATGTGAGTTTTGGATGGAGGAAGTTTCATTCTTGGGGAATGTTATCACCAGCAAAGGGATATTTGTGGACCCTTCCAAGAAAAAGGTAATTAAAGAGTGGCTCATGCCAACTTCTATAACAGAGATCCGTAGCTTTTTGGGTCTAGCTAGGTATTATCGATGATTTGTGAAGATCTTTTCATGATTGTCAAACCCAATGACCAAGATGACATGGAAGGGAGTAAATTTTTTCTGGACTCAGGAATGTGAATATTGTTTCAAGGAGTTGAAAAAGAGGCTTATCACTACACCAGTACTCACACTCCCAATAAGTAGAGAACTCTTTGTGGTGTATAGTGATTCTTCAAATAAGGGCTTAGGATATGTGCTAATGAAAAATGATAAATCTATATCCTATGCCTCAAGGAAGCTGAAAATCCATGATCAAAACTATCACACACATGATCTAGAGTTAGCAGTTATGATCTTTGCGTTGAAAATATGGAGGCATTATCTCTATGGGGAGAAGTGTGAGATATATAATAATCACAAGAGTTTGAAATATATATTCACACATAAAGAGATTAATATATGCTAGTGAAAATGGATAGAGTTCATCAAGTATTATGACTTCTCAATCCACTACCATCCTGGTAATGCAAACAAGGTGGCAGATGCTCTAAGTAGAAAGGATCATATGTCTTTATCAATGATGAGAATTGAAAAGGATCTAATCTTCTTAGATTTGTAGAGGATGGACATGGGAATCATTAAGGGGGTAATAAAATCAATCCTTTCTCAAATGATTGCTCAACCGTCCCTAATAGAGAAAATAAAGGATTCTCAAAGAAAAGATGTGGAAATTTTGAAAAGGGTGGAAGTTATTAAAAATGGGAAATCCTCTGAGTTCATGATTGATGAGGAGGATTTGTAAGATTTAGGCCACAATTATGTGTACCATACAATCTAGAGATAAAGAGGGACCTTTTTAATGACGCACATAGCTTGACCTTCTTTATTCACCAAGGGAGCACAAAGATGTATTGAGATCTCTGAGAAAACTTTTAGTGGGAAAATATGAAAAGGGAGATTTTTGAATATACATCAAAGTTTCTGGTATGTCAAAAGTGAAGGGTGAGAGGAAAAAGTCTAAGGGGGTGATGCAACCACTACCCATACCAACAAGGAAGTGGGAGAAAATTACCATAGACTTTGTCACTGGTCTTCCAAGGACATCCAGAGGAAAAAATTCTATATGGGTTGTTTTGGATCATCTTACAATGACAGCTCACTTTATCACAATTAGAGAGGACTTCTCATTGGATCAACTTGCATAGATTTACATCAAATAAGTGGTAAGGCTGCATGGAGTACCAAAATATATTGTATCCGATAGTGATCTAAGATTCACCTCAAAGTCCTAGAAAAGTCTCCAACATGCTCTAAGCACTGAATTGAACTTCAGTACGACCTATCATCCTCAAACTGATGGAAAATATGAGCGGACTATTCAGACACTGGAAGACATGTTGAGAGCATGTTCTATGGAATTCAAAGGGGGATGGGACCAAAATCTTCCACTAGTTGAATTCTCCTACAACAACAGTTTCCACTTGAGCATCCAAATGGCACAATACGAATCCATTTATGGGAAAAGGTGCAGAACACTGGTGTGTTGGGATGAAGTCGGTGAGCATAAGCTGCTAGGACCTGAAATGGATGAAGAAATGGTGGAGAAGGTGAAAACCATTTAGTAGCATATCAAGGCATCCCAAAGTTGACAGAAGAGTTATGCAGATAACCGTTGTCGAGACCTTGAGTTCAAATTTGGAGACATGTTATTTTTATGCATATCTACATGGAGAAGGTCATGAGGTTTGGGAAGAAAGTAAAGTTAAGTCTCAGGTATATTGGCCCCTTCGATATCCTTGATCGAGTAGGAGTTATGGCCTATCGACTGGCACTTCCACCTACCATGTTGAAAGTACATGATGTCTTTCATGTATCCCTCTTAAGGAAGTACATACCAGACCCTTCACATGTACTCTCTTTAGAGGTGGTACAGTTGGAGGATGATCTTTCTTATGAGGAGTAGCTAGTGAAGATCTTGGATCGTAGAGATAAAGTTCTACATAACAAGACCACTCACCTAGTCAATGTACTGTGGAGGAACCGTAAGTACGAAGAGACAACATGAGAACTGGAGGAGGCAATGAAGGAAAAGTACCTACACCTGTTTATGGCCTAAAATGTAAAAAGAAATTTTGAGGGAAAAATTTCATGAGGTGGGAAGAATGTAATGACCTAATGTTTTATAAATGGAAATTCCTCTCTTATAAATATTTCATATTATCACATGAAATCGCAACATAATGAACTATTAAGTGCTATGTGACCTTTAAACATAATTTTTTCACTTTTGTGTTTGGAATTTCGAAAATTTTACATACACGGTTGTGATCAGTAAGTTATTTGGAGACCAATAAGAAAAATTTATTTTTTAGTGAATAGTAACCTACCCTCATGAATATCAACATACCCTTATGAATAGTGATTGACCCTAATGAATAGTAACCTTACCTATGATAGTATAAAAATAATATTCAAGTAAAAGTATGATGTACCTATATTTTAGAATAAGTAAATAAATGTTTTAAAACTTTTTTTTAATAATAAATTATGATTTAAATTAAATATTAAATTAATCATATTTAAAAAATTATTTTTGAAAAATGGACTTCATTTCTTGGATTCTACACGTTGAAAAATGGTTATGGTGGATTTTTGGGTTTTTTCTAGAATACTTGAAATGTTGATGAATAGTAAAATACGATAATTTGCGATAAATGATAAATATATGAATTATGATGTCATCAGATGATGTATGGTTGATGTAAGGCCATTATCTCAAACTCACATGCACGCATTACTGTTTTTGGTCATGAAATCATCACTATTTCTGGTATTGAGGTTAATTAATAAACTAATGATTATAAAATTATGAAAACCCTCCTCTCCTCCACTATAAAAACTCCCCCTCACTCCCTCTTCTCTTCACTCCTCTCAAGCCTTGTGCCTTGCCAATATTCTTCCCAAATCTTTCCCCAAGCTCCTTCACCACATCCAAAGTCCCCTAGTCTCTTCAAAATACTAAAATCTATCCCCTTAAGAGGTTCTCAAAGGAGATAAACTCAAGAGGTAAATCCCTCTTTCAAATTCTTTTATTTCTTTTAAGTTATTTTCTTTTCTTGTTTCTTTCCTCACCTCCCTTCACCTAAATAGTATGATAACTCCAGTAACATACATGTAATGGAATTTTTTTATGATAATGGGGTATTTCATTATCATCTCTCCTTTCCCCACCTTTTATTTGAAAGAAATGAAAACACTGTTTGAGATGTGTTAATTTAGCACATTCAAGGACAACGGTTTATCAAATTCTATTATCATCTTTAATTATCGTCATGAAACCATTTGTGTTATGGTTGAACCAGATTATTGTATATGAAATATATTCTATTTTTGTTTTTTTAATCCTTTTGTACAAATGGTATTAAGTTATAAAGAAAAACATATTCTTTGTAATCAAACTTACCGATTAACCAAAACGGTTATCATTAAGGTTTTATATAATAACTCATCTTCACTCCCAATAACCGAATGAGTTTTTATAACCATGTAATCTCATGTATGTTCACTAATAAAATACAACTTCTATAAGAACTCATCCTTGTTACACACATAATGTTGAATTTAGTCAAGAAAACACTTCCTTTTACATTGAGGATCTTTTCAAGTTTAGAGCTTTAGAGAATTGGGACATAATACATTCATAACATTACACATTGTTACATAGTGGATACTATAAAAACTGTTTCCATTTTTTTCAAAATATAAAACATTAAAAATTAAAACATGATTCCTTAACAATTCTTCAACATTTAACATGGCTTCCTTCTTTGTCTTTCACATCCATTAATCTGTGAAAATCATTTAAAACTTGGGATGAGCACAAAAAAACTCAGTAAGGGATAAAAAGAAGGAAAGAAAACATTAGTCCATTAATACGTGTATATATATACTTACTTTGTGATACATGAGATTTCCAAAATACATAAGAACATAAGTAGAACCATAAAGGTATCTTGGGGAATTACTTACATAATCTTGTAACCCTCTTGGCTACCTTATAATTTGTAACCCTCATGGCTACCTTACTATTTGTGTAACCATCGCTGTTACACTTGGAGTAACCATATGGCTGACCTCCAAATTACACATACACAATGAATTGGAGGGAAATATAGGTCCCATCCTTCTTCATAAAAAATTCCCAAGATCCAGAACATAATCATACAACATGAATATTAGCATAAAAACATTACTTTTGAATTTTGTAAAACAGAATTTTAAAAGAGGATTTTAAAAAGAAAAGTCCCTTATAAATATCATATAATTTAAGTGAGACTTAATAGAGTGGGTTGAATATGTATATACACTATAATTAGACATAATTCAACATAATATAATAAAAACCCATCACACAATCAATATTAATACCACGTAAATAACGAAGTGGAAGGTTAACCCAAAGAATGGAAATCGGGTTAAGAATTCCCTTACCTCAGGCTTGTCTTACTTCAGACTTGTTTAAACTTCCCATATAACGGTTAAAAGAGTGTTATTAGTATTTTACAGAAACATTTTCATGTTTATAACATCTTATATTATCATTTCATAACCTCATTTCACCCCTTAATTGTTAGTATTTTGTTCTTTGCACTGTTTTGGGTGAGTTCCTTACATGATTTCCATGATTGGTTCATGACGGATGTTCTTGTCGATTGAAAGTGAAAATTTGGAATTGGAATGGAAATGGATTTAAATATTTCTAGTACCATAATTTATACCATTTATCATTTTGATGTTTTATATGAGGATGATTCATAATTTAAAATATTAATGATGTTCGTTTAGATCATTTTAGTGGTTCTTTGATATTAACAACCTCATTTTGTCTTATAAATTAAAACCATGAGTACAAAATAATTCCAGAACCATGGATGAGACATAATAAATATATTATAACCTGTTTCAACCATATAAATTGTTTCATGAATAGACTTGAAATAATTAATGTAAATTGAAATCGCATCATCCACGATGTCGGTAATTCGGTACATCACAAACAATGTTTTTATTCCTTGAATAAGTGGGAGAGGGGAAGAATAATGATGATGAATTTTCCATGAACATGAGAAAATCCCGAATATACATGATTTATGTAGATTTCATTCCTCTTGGGTAATAAGAGATGAAAAAATAATAATAAAATAAAGGAAGTCAAAATAAAAGAATAATTGAGAAATCCCTTACAAAAAATCGGCAGCCTAATGGCTATGCAACATGGTTTTAGAAAATATTAAAAAAAGAAGGGAAAAGGGTCACCCATCCATAAATGAATCATAATAAAAAATAGATCAATAATAATAAGGAAATAAGAACATGGTATGGAAACTTGAATGTTATACCACATAAAAGAGAACTTGAATGAAAAAAAAGAAAGAAATTGAGAATTTCCTTACCTTGTAGTGTAACTCCTGGAACTTGAATGTTGGGACCTTGGGGGCTTGAGGAAACCTTGGGAGGACTACTAGGGAGGTAAGGAGGCCAGAGATTTGTTGATGAGGAATTTGGAATGAAGTTAATGAAGGAGTGGGTTGGTATTTATAGCAAAAGTGAGGGATTATTTTAATAATTTTCAAGGGACACCTCATTAGTGGTATTTGCAAAACCATGGGCTTGCCCATGGTATAATCCACTTGGGACAACTCATAAACTATTTTACTATACACAAGTTGGCCAGATTTATTACATCATTAATGATGTCATTAACACACTGAAACTCAAAATTGTATTTTTTTACTATTCACTTAAAAATCAATTGTTTCAGAAAAATCCCCAAAATTCACCCTAACCATTTATCGATGTGTAGAATTAAAAAATGAATTCCATTTTTTGAAAATAATTTTCTAAATATTTTTAATTTAATTTTTAAATAAAATCATACTTAATTCAAAAATTAATAATTTAAAAACTATAACTATTTTTATATCACATTGAAAAATTAATCAAGATATTATTATCTTAAATCCTTAATAAAATAAAATAATAATACAATTTACTATTCATTAGGGTTATATTACTATTCATAATGGTATGTTACTATTCACCAAAAAACATTTTGGTTCCAATAGAATTCAAATAACATACTGAACACAATTGTAGATAACCATATTTTGAAATTCAAAACATAAAAGCAGTAAAATTATGTTTAAAGGCTACTTATAAATATATACTTTAAACAAAATTTCAAGCATTTAAAATTATTTTTAGAAAACCATGGTGTGTTACATTATCCCCACCTTCTGGAAATTGCATCCTCACAATTTTATTTACTTATTAAACAAGTGAGGGTACCTTTCCCTCATGGCATTTTCAGAATCCCATGTTTCTTCTTAAACCACGTGGTTTCTCCACAAAACATTTACCTGGTTGATTACATTATTCCGCAATACCTGTTCCTTTCGATCAAGAATCTAAACTGGTTTCTCTTCATAAGAAAGGTTCTCTTCCAACTGAACTACTTCTGGGCTCAAGACATGTGATGAATCTGGAACACACTTTCTCAACATCAAAACATGAAAACATTGTGTACCTAAGACAAACTTGGAGGCAAAGCTAATCGATATGCGATTGTTCCAACTTTCTCTAAGATTTTCAAAGGACTGATGAACCATGGACTTATCTTCACTTTCTTACCAAAATGCATCACACTTTTCCAAGGAGATATTTTAAGGAAAACATGGTCACCTACCTCGAAATAGAAGTCTTTCCTTCTGTTATCTGCATAACTTTTTTGCCTGCTCTGAGCTGTCCTCATGTGCTGCTGGATCATCTTCACTTTCTCAGCCACTTCTTCTACTAATTATGGCCCCATCAACTTTCTTTCACCGACTTCATCCCAAAACACTAGAGTCTGACATCGCTTCCTATAAAAATCCTCAAAAGGTGCCATCTGAATACTAGAATGAAAACTATTATTATAAGAAAACTCAACTAAAGAAAGATTTTGATCCCAACTTCCCTGGTATTCCATTGAACAAGCTCGAAGCATATCCTCCAAAGTGTTAATCAATCGTTCTGACTGCCCATCTGATTAAGGATGAAAAGCTGTACTGAAAGTTAATTTCGTGCCCAACGACTTCTGAAGACCCTTCCAAAAATTAGAAGTAAACCTAGGATCCCGATCAGACACAAAAGAAAGAGTAACTCCATGTAACCTGAAAATATATTTGAGGTACAGTTGAGAAATATAATCCAAATACATTGTATCTCAAATAGAAAGAAAATGTGCAGATTTGTCAGTCGATCAACAATAACCCAAATCACATTATTACCTCAATAATTCTTTGGTAGTCCCACCAAAAAGTACATAGATACATTCTCCCATTTCCACTCTAGCACTGGAAAAGGTTGAAGCATCTCCTTTGGTAACTACCGCTTTGCTTTAACCTGTTGACATGTCAAACATTTCATGGTAAAATCAGCAATATCTCTTTTCATTCCATCCCACCAATAATACTCCTGAAGGTCTCTGTACATCTTAGTACTGCCAGGATGAACTAAAAATGGAGAACCATGAGCTTCACACAACAATTCTTTCTTCAACTTGGAATCACAATGCACACACAACCTTTTACAAAATCTTAAAACACAATCTTTATCAAGGTTAAATTCTAGAAACTTATCCACTTTAACCAATTCTACCTTTTTCTATAGCTCATATTCTTCCTGCTGAGCTTGCTTAATTTTATTGTCTGGCAATGAAGACTGCACTAAAAACTGAAACAAAACAGATGTATTCTCTGCACCAAAACTTCTAATACAAAATTCATTAAATCATTAATCAAGGGATCATGTTCCAAACATACCATGGTTAATGATGCATGATGTTTTCAACTCAAGTCATCTGCCACTTTGTTTTTTCAGGATGGTAATTAATCATGCAATCATAATCCTTTATCAGTTCAAGCCATCTTCTTTGTCTCATGTTTAATTCCTTCTGAGTGAATATATTTGTCAGACTTTTATGGTCAGTATATATTTGACATTTGGCTCTGTATGATGCCTCCAAATTTTCGAAGAAAAAACCATAGCTACCAATTCCAAATCATGTGTGGGATAATTTAACTCATGATGTTTTAGTTGTATTGAAGCATAATCAATTACCTGATCATTCTGCATCAAAACACAAACAATTCCCTTCAACAAAACATCATTGTAGATGATGAAATCATCATTTTGGGAAGGAAAGGCCAAAAATGGAGCATTTACCAATCTCTTCTTCAGTTCCTAAAAAAACATCACATTCTTCTATCCAAACAAATTTAACCCCTTTCCGTGTTAACTTAGTTATTAGGATAGATAACCGAGAAAATTTCTTAATAAAACGTCGATAATAACATGTTAATCCAATAAAACTACGAATCTCTGTAAAATTTGTGGGTCTTTTCCATTCATCAACCACTTTTGTTTTTATAGGATCAGCTGTTATTCCATCCTTATTTACAATGTTCCTAAGAAAAGAAATATGTTACAACCAAAAATCACACTTGATGAATTTTCTATATAGTTTCTTTTCTTTTAAGGTTTGTAAAACAACCCTTAGATGTTTTTCATGCTCCTATTTATTTTTAGAAAATACCATAATGTCATCAATAAATACAACCACAAACTTATCCAAGAAATCATGAAATACTCTATTCATAATATTCATGAATACAGTAGGTTCATTAGTTAACCCAAAGGGCATAACAACAAATTCATAATGCTCATATCTAGTACGAAAGTCTGTTTTGGGGATTTCATCCTCCTTAACCTTCAGATGATGGTATCTAGATCTCAATTCAATCTTGGAAAAGTACTGAGCTCCCTAGAGCTTATCAAACAAGTCATTGATATGAGGCAAAGGATAATTTTTTTTAACATTGATGTTATTCAAAGCTCTATAATCAATGAAAAGTCTCATGGAACCATCTTTCATTTTAACAAACAAAACAGGAGCTCCTCATGGTGAAGTGTTGGGACGAATGAAGCCTTTATCAAGAAAATCATGCAACTGATTTTTAAATTCAAGAAGTTCTATTTGAGCCATACGATATGGGGGTTTTGAAATTGGAATATCATCAGGAACTAAGTCAATTGTGAATTTGACTTCCCGATCAAGTATGACACCGGGTAACTCATCAGGAAAAACATCAAGGTATTCATTTACCACTAGCACATCATTAATCTGAAAAGTTCCCTTGTTTTCAACAATATGAGCAAGATAAATTTCATTTTCATATTTCAATAGTTTCTCAGATTCCTGATATTTTATCAATTTTATGGGTTCATTCTTGTATACATATTGAAACTCTTTCTGAAAAACAACTTCTTTAGCTCTACAGTCAATCTTATCATGATAAACAGAAAGCCAATCCATTCCCAAAATAATATCAAACTCGACTAAGGGTAAAACAACAAGTTTTTCAGGTAAAGTCTTTCCACAGACCATAATAGAAAGATTCTTATAATTCCTCTTTGCTATAATATTTCCCCTTGGTGTTTTAACAACAAGTTCAGATCTCATTTTTTGAGGTGATATTTCTAATTTACCCAAAAAATTCTCAGAGATGAAGGAATGTGTAGACCCCGTATCAAACAAAACTTTAGAAAAATATGAGTGAACAAACAAAGTACTTTATACAACTTCATTGGATGGCCTAACATATGCTGACATAGTCTCAAAGGATCTCACTACATCTTTATGCTTATAGTCTGGCTTCTTTGCATCATTTGGATCTCTCTTTGGGAAGACATTTTCATAATGACCCATCTAACCACATTTAAAACACATTACAGTTTTCTTATCAGGATTAGTATTAGGATCATTTTCATTAAAATCTCAGGCCATATGTCCAAACTTACCACATTTAAAACACTTCCCAGTTTTTCTAAGATATTCCCCAGGGTGTTTCTTACCACACTTTTCAAAAACTGGAAACAGGGTTTTCTTACCATCAGATTTCTTTGGTTGATTCTTACCCATCTCTTGACAGCTGGACCTCTTCTTCTTCTTGTTTCCAAAATGCACGTGATCATTAGCAAACTCCATATCTACCCTCTCATCACGTCAGACAAGTTTCTCATAACTTTTGAACTCTAGGGAGGCCAACACCCTTTGATACCTTGGCTTCAGTCCTGAGTAAAAGTGGTTGATTTTTCTATCAAGATCCAGAATAAGATTTGGAGCATACCTCACCAGTCAAGTAAAGTTCTCTTCATACACAGCCACTAAATCATCCTCATTTTGCTTCAATTCAAGGAATTTCTTCTCCATCCTAAGTCTCACCACCTTAGGAAAATATTTTTCAAGGAAAATACATTTAAATTCATCCCACTCTAAGGCATCAAAATCCTCTCTACCCCTAATATTCCTTACCATTGACCATCATTGATCAGCTTCAACTTCAAAACAATAAATGGAAATACGTATCTTTTGATTATTTGAACATCCCATAACATCAAATATCTTTTCAAGTGCTTTGATCCATCCTTCAACTGCTACTGGGTCAGAAGATCCATTGAAAGCAAGAGGGTGTTGTCTCATAAAATACTCCACTACTGTCATGTTCTATTTTGGTACCTATATTTGTTCTCTTGCATGGATTCCACCACCATTTATTGTCTGTGTTAGCTGAGCCATTACTGTCACAAACTACTCAGTTCCAATCCCTACCATTCCGGGCTGTAGATCCGGAAGGATGTTGTTCTGTCGGTGTCTCTCCCCTTCAGCATCCCTGTTCCTTCTACAGACAACCAAACTGAACAAACATATCTTATATGAAGCAACATGGTAATCTTTAAATGCTATAACATTTAAATTTAATGATAGAGTAAAAATCATTTATGGTATTCTTTTAACATCATCTTAAACCCTAAAGTTATCTAAACCTCCCTCTGATACCAACTATAAGGACCCAGCCTTATTATATAAATAATATTGAATTTAGTCAAGAAAAAACTTCCTTTTACATTGAGGATCTTTTCAAGTTTAGTTCTTTAGAGAATTGTAACATAATACATTCATAACATTACACATTGTTATAGAGTGGATGCCATAAAAACAGTTTCCATTTTTTTCAAAATATAAAAAATTAAAACTTAAAACATGATTCCTTGAAAATTATTCAACATTTTACATGGATTACTTCTTTTTCTTATACATCCATTAACCTGTGAAAATAATTTAAAACTTGGGATGAGAACAAAAAAACTTAGTAAGGGATAAAAAGAAGGAAATAACCCATTAGTCCATGAATACTTGTAACGTATGAAATCATTTTCAAAGGACATACTTATCACCTGTATATATATACTTACTTTGTGAAACATGAGATTTAAAAAATACATAAGAACATAATTAGAACCATAAAGGTATCTTGGGGAATTACTTACATAATTTTGTAACCCTCTCGGCTACCTTATAATTTGTAACCCTCACAGCTACCTTACTATTTGTGTAACCATCACAGTTACACTTGGAGTAACCATATGGCTGAACTCCAACTTACACATACCCAATGAATTGGATGGAAATATAGGTCCCACCATTCTTCATAAATAATTTCCAAGATCCAGAACATAATCATACAACATGAATAATAGCATAAAAATATTGCATTTGAATTTTGTAAAACAGAATTTTAAGAGGATTTTAAAAGAAAAGTCCCTTATAAATATCATATAATTGAAGTGAGACTTAATAGAGTGGATGGAATATGTATATACACTGTAATTAGACATAATTCAACATAATATAAGCAAAACCCATCACACAATCAATATTAATACCAGGTAAATAATAAAGTGGAATGTTAACCCAAAGAATGGAAATCGGGTTAAGAATTCCCGTACCTCAGGCTTATCTTACTTCAAACTTGTTTAAACTTTTTTTATAATGGTTAAAAGAGTGTTGTTAGTACTTTACATAAACATGTTCATGTTTATAACATCTTATATGATCATTTCATAACCTCATTTCACCCCTTAATTGTTAGTATTTTGTTCCTTGCACTGTTTTGGGTGAGTTCCTTACATGATTTCCATGATTGGTTCATGACGGATGTTCTTGTCGATTGGAAGTGAAACTCCAGAATTGTAATGGAAAGGTATTTACATATTTCTAGTACCATAATTTATACCATTTATCATTTTGATGTTTTATATGAGGATGATTCCTAATTTAAAACATTAATGATATTCGTTTAGATCATTTTAGTGGTTCTTTGATAATAACAACCTCATTTTGTCTTATAAATTAAAACCATGAGTGCAAAATAATTATAGAACCATGTATGAGACATAATACATATATTATAACCTGGTTCAACCATATAAATTGTTTCATGACCAGACTTTAAAGAATTAATGTAAATTGAAATCACATCGTCCACGATGTTGGTAATTCGGCACATCACGGACAATGTTTTTATTCCATGAATAAGTGGGAGAGGAGAAGAATAATGATGATGAATTTTCCATGAACATGAGAAAATAAAGAATATACATGATTTATGGAGATTTCATGCCTCTTGGGTAAAAATATATGAATAAAGAATAAGAAAATAAAGGAACTCAAAATAAAAGAATAATTGAGAAATCCCTTAAAAAAATTCGGCAGCCTAACGACTATGCAACATGGTTTTAGAAAATATTAAAAAAAAGGGGTACAAGGGTCACCTATCCAGAAATTAATCATAACAAAAAATAGATCAAGAATAAGAAGTAAATAAGAACATGGTATGGAAACTTAAAAGTTATACCACATAAAAGAGAACTTGAATGAAAAGAAAGAAAGAAATTGAGAATTTCCTTACCTTGTAGAGTAACTCTTGGAACATGAAGGTTGGGACCTTGGGGGATTGAGGAAAACTTGTGAGGACTACTAGGGAGGTAAGGAGTCTAGAGATTCGTTTATTATGAATTTGGAATGAATTTAATGAAGGAATGAGTTGGTATTTATAGCAAAAGTGAGGGATTATTTTAATAATTTTCAAGGGAAACCTCATTAGTGGTATTTGAAAAACCATGTGATTAACCATGGTATTTGCCCATGGTGTAAGAAACATGGGAAACCTCATAACCTATTTTACTGTACACAATTCGACTAGATTTATTACATCATTATTACATCATTAATGATGTCATTAACACACTGAAACTCAAAACTGTATTTTTTACTCTTCACTGAAAAATTAATTGTTTCCGAAAAATCCCCAAAATTCACCCTAACCATTTATCGACGTGTAGAATTAAAAAATGAAGTAAATTTTTTGAAAATAATTTTCTAAATATTTTTAATTTAATTTTTAAATAAAATCATACTTAATTCAAAAATTAATAATTTAAAAACTATAACAGTTTTTATACCACATTGAAAAATTAATCAAGATGTCATTATCCTAAAGCCTTAAAAAAATAAAATAATAATACAATTTAATATTAATTAGGGTCATATTACTATTCATATGGGTATGTTTCTATTCAATAAAAAACAAGTTGGTTGTAATAGACTCCAAATAACATACTGAACACAATTGTAGATGACCATTTTTTGAAATTCAAAACATAAAAGCAGTAAAATTATGTTTAAAGGCTACTTATAAATATCTACTTTAAAAAAAAATTCAAGAATTTCAATTTATTTTTAGAAAACCTTGGGGTGTTACAACTTCAATTCTGGACAACCACTTTCATCTTTCATGTTTACCCGAACATGAATATAAGTGAACCGATCTTTAAAAACCAAGCAAGAAACTGAACCCGAACAATGAAATTAAACCTTATAACCAATCAAAATGATCTTGAATGAAATTAAAAAGGTTATACTAAATATTTTAAATATAGGATAGGTTATGTACTTTTTAATTAATAAACTTAATTTTTTTATTCAGGTCATTAATAACAAGTGGATAACACCACCGGATTTAAGGTAAGGGATCCTCTTCATTTCTCTCTTAATCAAGATTGTCCTCTATGCTATGCCTTTTTATGGGTAATCCCAAATGATGGGGTATGTTTTTTAATCTCTTCAATACTTACCTAATGTTTTATAAGTGATTAGAAACCCATTATCTCTCTTATCAAGCCCTCTTAGGTACACCTGATACCATGCTGATAAATCGTAACGAATTCTACTCGAACCTCCTTTATTCTTTCGGGTTGCCTTATCTTTATTTATATCAAAATGGAGTTATCTTATCTATTTATGTGAATATTATAAATGTTGTGTATTTGTACAAAATTCATTTATCAATACCCTTTCATCACTTTCTTTCAGGGATATACATGTTTTTAAAAGATTCCCTCCTTAGAATTTTCTGATAAGCAAACTTGTTTTAAGGGAACTTCTCGAATTTTTTTACCCAATTTCAAGTGCATTATATCCTCTATTTTAAGCAACCATTGTCTTTATAAAATAACTCTTTTTATTATGAAAAAATTCTTGGTTCAATTCTGGTTATATATAAAATATTTTCCTCTTTTCTATTTTAAAGGCTATATAGTATTTTTCCTTAAAACGACACAAAATGTTTTATTGCAAATGTTTCTCAAATACATTTCTTATCTGTTGTCACTTCTGTTTGACATCATTTACCATGTTATATTCCTATTTTATCTTATGAACATCCATATATGTTCTAATCCCTTTCTTTCATGGACACTTTCATGATACGTCCATTGGTTATGCTTTATGTCATGATTTTGGTACCCAATTCTTTCCATGGGTACCCTTATGTTTATGTATGGTTGATTATGTAAGATTATTTATGTGGAAAGAATATTCATGATAATTTTGAGATGGGTGCGCCCAGATAGCGCTCCGATGCATTGGGTAAAGTTAAGTCTCATGAGATGCGATGAGAAACGGGATTGGCGGTTAGCCTTGACTGATACTAAAATGGGAAATGGGATTGGCGGTTAGCTTTGACCCGTTCTAAAGACATGTTTTATGATTCTTCTACATTTATATGATTTCATGTTTATATGATCCCATGCTTATATGATATGATTTCATATGTTCCATGATTTGGATATCATTATGTCATGCCTCCTAACTCATGTGCTTAAGTTGTATTCTTATGTTCTTTCCCTTACTCGGATTTTTAGCTCATCCCTTTGTTCCTGTGTTCCACAGGGTACCCTATGCAGATGAAAGGGCTCAAAGGGAGTTAAGAGCTCTTTATGAAGATTAAATAAAGAAGTGTTTTTAGCCCTGTGTTTTATGTTTTATGTACCTAGTCTTCCAAGACACCAGACTTAACGATCCTTGGCTTGTACTCTGATGTATAATTATGCTTAAAATCATGTAATGTTATATGTAAAAGGCTTGGGTCGCTATATCGCAAGTTAAGCACATTCCAGGAAATAATAATATTGTTGTTATTATTTGACATGAGATTTTCGCTAGGATTAATGAAATAATTAAAGGCATTTGTGAAAATTATTTTATTATTACGCTAGTGAAATAAATGTCCGGTTATATTATTCTCTCATGAGCCAAGGGCAAGCAAAACGACGCTAATTGAGTTATGGACAACATTTTGGAGAAAACCTCTCAAGCCTAGAAAGTTCTTTATTCTCCAAGAACGCTCTAAAAAACGAGAGCGATCCTCCTCCACCAGATCAAGGAGAATGCTTTGGAAGCGGTTCTTAAGGTGGTCGAAGGCGGACGACGCAAGCGCAAGGATCTTCCGTGCTAGCACCCGGAAACTCCTTCAGTGGCGTCCTGAGATTCGTGGAACACGTGTGGATCATCACTAGAGGAGATCTATCCTTGATCTCTACAACGCAGCGACGGTGCACTATAGATCTGTGGTTGGACATGTCAACGAAGAAAGAATAAACCTTGGAGGTAATTCTTATTTAATTAAATTAATTATAAACAATATATGTTGATCCTCTCTCTTGGTTCCTAGTTTCTATTCTTTTGTTTTATTTCTTTGATTCAATTCTGTGGATCACGACATTCATCGTCGCATATATCCCAGATTGTTTATTGAATATGGAAAAAATCAAAGTTGGACACCGTCCCTCCTGCGCTTCTGCTGCGCCCGGAATCTACAAACCTTGGCTAATTTTTTTTATCAATTTAGCATAAGGTTGGTTTACTCATACCTTTCCAAAACTCCAAATAGATTTTCTAAGTCATCATCAAATGTTATTCCCACAACTAGACAATCATCCATAAAAACATCAATGATCTTCTCTGTCATGTATGAGAATAAGCCATCACGAAACTCTAGAATGTGGTAGGAGCATCTCACACACCAAAAGAAATCATTCTATAGGTAAAATTACCATATGGACAGGTGAATATTGACTTTCCATAATCAGTTGGATTAATCGTTGTTTGATTGTACCATGCATATCCATATAAAAAAATGGGAGTGTTCTATAAGTCTTTCCAACATCCGATCTATATAATGTGTTGGATTGGTGTAGCCCGATCCGGTTGGGCCGAATGTTTGCGGCCTGCAACTTTCACGGGTCGAGCTGACCGACCAACACCGACAGGGCACTGTAGCAGCGCGGACTTCAGAGTCAACTTTACTGTAGTATTTTGAACTTCTAGCCGACAACACTGTAGCACTTTTGACTTGGGTGATCGTCTTTCACTGTAGCGACACGAACTTCCTGTGCGGAACAGTGGATCGTCTTCCTCCCTTTGTAACCCATTTTTAGGTTAGGATTTGTGTGAGAAATTTCTGTAATCTATGCTCTCGATTCATAGTGAAATTCTGGCTCTCCGTGGATGTAGGGATTATTCTCAAACCACGTAAATTTGTGTGTTTCGTATGTTTTCTTTTCTTCTGCATTTTCTTTCCGTATCTCGTTTCTTTCGTTGCGACTCCCGACGCTTCCGCAACATAATGAAGAGTAAAATGCTCCTTCAAAATCTATTGAGTTTTCTATAATCTATACAAACTCTTTATTTTATAACCGTTCTGATTAAAAATCACTCGGTCTTCTCATTTGTCATAAGTGTCATTCCACCCTTCATAGGCACAATGACTTGCCTATGGACCTTCTAGATTTTGGTAGATTTTTCCTATATCTAGTCACATCAAGACTTCACCAAAGGGTTCAAACCCCCTTCTGCAAACTAAATTAGAGAATAGGAAAATCCCACTACCCCTAAATTTCTTCCCCTGATTTATTAAATAATTTATGACGTGCTCATGTTGAATGAATTCTGAACTAGTTTAGATTGCATTTTGGTTGAAAAAAATTAAAATCATGCATCTAGGGTATCGGTTTCTCCAACGAGTCATGTTGCTGAGGCTTAATCGTCACCTCTCTCAGATTTAGCCGTAGGAACATTTACCTCACTGCTTCCTCATCGGGCGCTTCCCCAAGTTCATCCTGTTCAGCTTTCACCGAAGGCGCAGGCGACCTTCAATGGTTTCTCGACTCTTTCTCTTTCTCTTTCTCCATAGGAATTTCTTGCCACCGCCTCCATTCATTCTTAACCCTAAGTTTGGTCATGATTTAGTAAAAGAAAAGAAATGATTTCATAATTCATAAAAGAAAAGAAAAGAAAAGAAATGATTTTCATTTCTCTTCATTTTGTTTGGATGCGAAATTTAGTAAAAGAAAAGAAATAATTGCAATTTCTCTCCATCTTGTTTGGTGACAATTATTAAAAGAAAAGAAAAGAAATGTTTTGGAAATATGACAAAAATAACCCTTATTAAAAAATATAGTTTTCCAATACTTAATTATTCTAAATAAAAAAATATTATGATTTTGAATTGTATCTTTGATTTTCAAATATATATATATATATATATTATAAATATTTATATAATTATAAATAAATATATTTATTTATTTTTAAATATATTTATTCATATATAGTTTTATAAATATGCATTCATAAATAAATATTAATTAAAAAATATTAACTCAAAAGTTTTTATAAATTATTTATACAAATTATTAATTCAAGATAATCAAAATTATTTATAATCAAAATTAACTATAATCAAAATTAACAATAATCAAAATTATTTATAATTGTTTGATTTTATTACATAAAAATTAAGTTGAAGTTATAAAAAAATTATCTACAAATTATGTTCAACAAAATATTTATATAAAAATACTAATTTTTATTATTAATAATCACAACAATGATAATTTATATAAATACTAATTCAATAAAATGTTATGTGAAATAAAACATGCACAGGGACATGATAGGAAATTTAAAAAAACGTATATGTCTGGGCGTGTTTCCTTCCAAATCACTCCACTTTTGGGATGATCGTAAAACCACAGTTGGGGAGAAATATTTCTCCCAGTTTCTCCCCCACTTGATATTTCCCTCCCTCACCTAACTCTCACCAAACGAAGGAAATCTGTTTCCTTCGTTCCAAATCCTTTCGTTTCCCCCCAAATCTCCCGTTCCAAACGAGCTGTAAATGCTAATCGCCAGATTTTCAATCGACTAGCGCCTCCTTTGTAAATTTTTGAAATGCATGTCAACTCGGATAGGGGTTTTTTGCTCCGGCGGTAGTAGTTGTTCTTGCCAATAGGCATTTCACTGTGCATCTATTATCTGATGCAGGCTTCAACTGTTCCTGATCCTTGGAGTTGCGCCTATGCAATAATCATCGTTTCCATCTCTTCTGTTGGACGTTGGATTTCTGGAAGGGTTGAGACTGCCACCGAGCGACTCTATAGATTCGTCTCCCAGGGATCCCTTTACCGTTTCAGAACCCAGCTATTCTCGAAGCCATTGGTGAGCGGCCTGGGCATCTTCTGTGGATCGATGACTCCACTCTTCGGTTGAAGCACCTCAAGTTCACGCAAATTTACATAGAGATTGACCTAACAATGCTCCCCAAATGCATTCTCCTGATAGTTGGTGGTGGTACTAGTTTCTGGAATTCCATTCAGTACAAAGGTCCTGTGGGTTTTTCTTCTTCTTTCATTCATCAAAGGAACTGGCCATGCTCTTGCTAGCGTAGGGTGAAGGAAGACCATGATTGCAAACTAGTTCTCCCAATGGTAGTCTCTCCCAGATCTTCCCCTGCTTCCCCTAGAAAGTATGTGGCCGATAGGCATGTTTCCCCTCTAGGCCAGGGTTCTTCTACATATGTTGCTGATGGTGGGTGGTGAAGATTGAAACCTCTCTTCGCTCATGCCATCCTTGCACAAGGCCAGTCGTCTGGCTGGGTTGCTTGGGTGATGAGGGCTGCTCCTATTGTCTTTTCTAGTGTTGCAGGTTTGGGGGCTTTTACCCAGGGTGTCCCATAGGGCGATCCTATTATAGAGTCTAAGTTTGTGGTTTCTCATGCTGGTCTGCAGTGTACAAAGGTAGTAATGCGAGTTCTTCAGTCTACTGTCCCTTCCTATGCCCTGATGCTCCACGGCTTGTCTCCTTCTAAGGTTCAGAATGCAAATTCTTAGGCAGGGAAGACTGCTCAGATGGGTGTTTTTTAGAAGAAGGATAAATGAACGATTATTGATGAAGATGGCTTCTCTCTCTGCCAAGGTAGAAAGCCCAGATTTCGTAATCTCACCAGGAATCCTCTAGGTGGGAAAGTCAGTAGGCAAGTAGGGTCAACTAGGATCAATGCAATGGTCCAAGCTCAATCTGGGGGGCCTGCTTGGCTGCAGGGACCCTTGGCCGTTGAGGTTCCCAATTGAAATATAAATTATTCTTTTGTAGTTGCTGTTAAAGCAGGGTGAAGAGGGGAACAACAGGATGCTGGAGATTCAAAGTCAGCTTGGGGAGTCGTCCCTGTTAGGGTATCTTTTCAACATCCATTTTTAGAAAACGGTTCAAGGGTGGCTTTAAATTGTCTCTTTTCTCAGAGGATACGTCTGAAGAAGCCGGTTTTGCATGCGAAAGAATGTGTGGGGTTGATTTCTCAGCTCATGCTTGGTTGTGGTTGATTTTTGGGTTGTCTTTGTACTATTTTGTTGATTTTGGTTTTGGTCTTTGGTTTGTAAGAGTTCTCAGTAAACCCTATAAACCGAGTTTATAAAAAAAAAAAAAAAATAGAGCTTTAACAACCTCATTCATAATTTGGTTTAGTCTTCTTTAGCATTTAACTATGGGTTCACTTCATCTTCCATGAGGATTGTGCATGAAAATTGATAAACTAATACCATTGATATCTGAAATGGTCAATACAATGGTAGTCTCATGCATCTTAACAGCTCAACCACCCCCTTCTCTTATTCCTCTTCCAAATCCGCTGACACTATAACTGGTAATTTATCTTTGTTTACCAAATATGAAATTTCATTTTTTTGGGCAATGACTTCAATTACAGAACTCGTGGTTGTTGTGCAGATGGTTTCATCATTTTCCAAGAATAATCAAATTACTCTCGGTTATTCCAATGCCTGTCTGTAGTGACCTTATTATCCCTAAACATCACACGGCTCTAGTTCCTCTAATAAATCATTATCTATTTTGTTGGGTTTATTGCTTAAGCTCCCTGTCTCTTTCTAGGAATGAAACTAGTGGTTCATATGCCTTCACATCACTGTCATCCAATTTGTGCATGACATTCCCATAGCTTTTATTATTTCTCTTTTTTTATTCTATCATACATTTTAGGCGGCTTTTTCTCTTCTCCCTTTTTACTATCTTCTGCCATTTCTTGAATTTTATCTCCGTCTTCCTGCTCAACTTCCAATTCAGCCTGTATATTCTGTTCATCACCTTTTCCTTTGATTGTCTAGCCTCTAGTTGTAATTTACATACATCCCTCTCTTGGGTTTGTCTTGGTTTTACTTGGAAACTTTCCCTTCAGCCTCTCCACGCCATCCTTCCCCCCTTCATTTCTCCCATGAACCAAGGTGTGGAATCAATGGGATTTCTTCCATCGAATCAAGGTGATTTCTCCCAAATCACCTCTAACCAAGGGGGCTTCCTCCTCCTTTACTTAAAGGGAGCCCTTTATTTCTATTGAATGCTATTTTGTTGGAAAGCAATTGAGATGTGATGGATTCTAGTGTTTTTTTTGTGATTCTATGTTGAAATTACATGATGAATTAGTTTTTTTATTTGGGGATTTAAGTTATTATTTCTAATGGATTTTAGGGGTATTTTATGTGGGTTTTATTCGAGATTTAATGTTCTTTAATTGTGGTAGTGGTATATTCGGGTTCTTTTTTATATGGGATCTTTTCAGCTGATTCTCAGGGGGTGTTTTTTGACCGTTAGAAGATTCTTCAGTGGCTGTTAGATGTTAAAACTCTCCAATGTGTAAGGTAGGGAAGTCTCAACCCACCGGTGAACTTTCAAGCTATGCCTGAAATATGTCTTCCACTGGTTTCTTCCAAAGCTATTAATAAAGCCTTAATATTATTTTGGAGCTATGAATTAATATTTTCCCTAGTTATTTTACTATATCAATGGGAAGTCCCTTTATTGGATTTTCATGAGATGGTAAAAAATGATCTACAAATCATTCTTTAAACTTATATTATTTGGGTTTAGTAAAGAAATGAGCTTCTTTAAAGTTACAATATTCAAACTTTCCTTGTCTACATTGAGTGCTTTGCTTGAGTTTTTAAATAAACTTTGTTAAACATGCTTTAATTCTAACGTTCCAGGCATCTAGGAACCATTCTTTATTTTACTAATCTTGTTATGTTTTCTATCAAATGTTTCGATGGCAGGATAAGAGGCCTTATGAGTGGTATGGAATAACTGATGTTTACCACGCTATACCTACATAATTTCCTAATTTTTAACAGGTTTTTGGATTGGCGTTTCAACTTTAACGGATCAATATTATCTTAGATGGTCACTTTATTCCACCCTGGACTGCATGAGTTATAATTCATCAATCAAAACTTAATCTAGTTAAGAGTCGTATCAGTGGCAAGGTAACGATTGTTGGAGTTGATACCTTAGAACTAACTTCTGTATACTTTATGATAACTTGTATTCATTGTTTTGAATATTAATAAACTTCTTTATCACATTATGATTGTTCTTCCACGTGACAGAATAACTGTCATACTGAAAGATCGTGACAGTTTTCCGCTATGATGAGAACCTAGAAGTGTTATAATAATATTTTTAAATATATGTTATATAGCCGAATGAAATCATTTGAGCGACACAAATGATAAATGCTATCAGGGATGAAGACTTATAGGATTTTGAGACTCCTGCTCATGGTGTACGCTCTTGGTAATTTTTAATGTAAGAAATTAGGAGAACGAGACCTGTCAGTAAGAAATTCATATTTATATGTGTCCTTGGATGTTCCTATTTACGAATGTGTGTATTGGTCCTTATGTAGGTTCTGGGCGCAGCAGAAGCGTGTGGATGGAGTACCCAACTTTGATTTTACCGTTAACAACGATCAATCCGAGATTCGTCACGATGATAAAACGCCGGATCTTCGAAATAGAGCGAAGAACGAAAGGAAAGAGGGAAGTCCCGAAACCATAGAGAAGATCATCATATGTTGGTTATAAATTTAATTAAAAGACAAGAACTACCTTTATGAAATTCTCTCTCTGTTGATGTTTCCGATCACGATTCAATATGATCAGTCGTTGTGTCGCAGAAGCCAAGTGTAGGCTTCCTCTAGCGGTGATCCACACATGCTCTACGTATATTTGGATGTCGTCGAAGGGATCTCAGGGTGCTAGCGCGGAAGAGCATTCGCTTGCGATATCCGCCTTCGATCGCCTTGAGAGTCGCTTCCAAAGCGCTCTTCTTGATTCAGTGAAGGAGGATATCTCTCGTAACTTGAGAGCGTTCTCGGAGTAAAATAATTCTCTATTGGCTTGAGAGTTTTCTCCAGATCCGTTGTGCACAACTACAAAGAATGACTTGGTCTAATAAGAATAATGCAATTGGGATTTATATTACTTATAACAATAAAATGAGTTAATTACTCAAAAATATTTATTCATTTCATTTAATTCTTAGTAAGACCACATGTCTAATAATAACATTTGACTATTATTATCATTTGGCATGCGCCCAACGAATTACACCTAATATTATTTAATTAAATAAATAATATTATTTCTCACACATCCCCAGAAAACTACACGGCGTGTATATATTAATATACACGGCGTATACTTTTTTTTCCATTTTCTTTATTTTCTCCACCATATTTATTAGACCTTGAATAATGATTATTTATTTTTTAAATAAATATTACTGCATTACTTGTTAATAAATATATTATCTCATTCACAATATATTCTCTCAAATAACTAGTGTCGAAATAAATATGATCAGCCATTCTTGAATAATTATTAAACCACAATTGAGAATAATCTTTATTCAACATGTTAAATGAATATTTAACTGAGATACTTGAACACACTTAGTGTGTGACCCTCTACGCCTCTTTCTCAGTGATATTAGGCGGAGTCTGCCTAAAGTTCAAGGTTAGCATCTAGCAACACGCCAAAACACCTATAGAGAAAGAAATTAACGCCGCAATGACGTGTCACCTCCTACGAATGCTTACCGTGTAATGTAATCCCTTTGTCTCGATATTTCGAATCAAGTGGGTTGCATGCTAGTGACATCAACCCATGTGCTCGATTTTTTTTTGACTTTTCAGAATTGAACTCGCACATTCCTCACCTTGACCATGAATTTATTTAGGCTATATCAATTTTATCAAAGGGCTTGTGATATCAACTTCTGTTATGGAATAGAAGGGACAAATCCTTTCTCGCATTATCTATTAATACAATATTACTTGTGACGCACCCAACATATCCTACATCACTGCGAATAATGTGTCGTCACAATTTTTGTCAATACATCTAAGTGCGTGAGTTGTAATACCTATTAATAATAATCTTAAAGTCTAAGGACCAATACACACGTCCGCAAATAGGAACATCTAATGACATTATGAAATGTGGATTTCCTACTGGCGGGCCTCATTCTCATAATATCCTCCTTGATATTACCAAGCGCGTACACCATGAGAAGCTGCTTTAAAGTTTTATGAGTCTTCACCCCTAATGGCATGTATTATTTGTGTCCTTCAAATAACATCATCCGACCATAGAACATATATTCAAGAATAGAGCTATGACACTTCTGGGTTCTCATCATAGCAGAGATCCGTTATGACCCTTTAGTGCAACAGTTATCTATAAGACATTATCACATGCATTATCATGCAAAAGAATAATCAAGATGTGATAAGATATTTATTAATATTCAAATCCATAAATACAAGTTTATCATAAAGTACAAAGTAGTTGGTTATAGGCCACCAACTCCAACACACTCCCACTTGGACTAGAGCCAACTGCTAACAACCTTTAACCCGCTAGCTCTCACACGATATTCATGCTTCTGCTGAGATAGACCTTTAGTCATGGGGCCCGCCACGTTCTCTTTTGTGGACACTCTGCTCACTGCAACTTCACCACTTTGATAGAAATCCCTCAAGAGGCGATACTTCTGGAGAATGTGCTTTGTCCGTTGATGTGACCTTGATTCTTTTGCAAGAGCAACCGCTGCAGTATTATCATAATACAATGTGATAGAGTCTCTACTGCTAGGAACCACTTCAAGCTCCTGGACAAAGTTCTGAATCCAGGCAACTTCCTTGGTTGTGTCAGAAGCCGTTATATATTTGGACTTTACTGTAGAATCGGCGACAACTGACTGCTTTGAACTCTTCCAGCTCACAGATCCTTCGTCGAGACATAAAACATATCCTGATTGCAACTTCATATCATTCTGATATGTCTGAAAACGAGCATCAGTATACCCTCTGATGACAAGCTTCCCGTCTCCTGTATACACAAGGAACATATCCTTAGTTCTTCTCAGACACTTAAGGATAGTCTTAACAGCAGTCCAATGTTGTTCTCTTGAATTTGCTTGATATCTGCCCACCATGCTCAGCGCATAAGCAACATCAAGCCTATTACATAACATGACATACATGATGGATCCTATAGCTGAAGCGTATGAGATCTTACTCATCCCATCTTTCTCCTGTTTTGTCTGAGGACACGTTCTCTTAGAAAGATGTAAGCCATGTGACACTGGAACCAATCCCCTCTTGGATTGTTCCATACTAAATCTCTTTAGTATATGGTCAATGTATGTACCCTGACTTAGTCTAAGAAGCCTCTTGGATCTATCATGAATGATCTTGATTCCTAGAATGTAGGATGTTTCACCTAAGTCCTTTATGGAGAAACACTTATTCAACCAGTCCTTAATTGACTGTAAGAATGGTACATCATTTCCAATAAGTAATATGTCGTCAACATATACTACTAGGATAATGACTGCATTCCAATTAAACCTCTTATAAACACATGACTCACATTCGTTCTTAATGAAACTGAATTCCTTTATGACTTCATCAAATCGAATGTTCCATGATCTGGATGCTTGTTTTAATCCATAAATGGATTTCTGCAACTTGCAAACTCGTTTGGCTTCACCTGGTGTCACAAACCTTTCTGGTTGTGTCATATAGACATCTTCCTGAAGGTTCCTGTTAAGGAATGATGTTTTGACATCTATTTTCCAAATCTCGTAGTCATGGTAAACTGCTATGAAAAGTATGATTATTATGGATTTAAACATGACAACTGGCAAGAAGGTTTCATCATAGTCAATTCCTTGACACTGTCTGAATCCTTTAGCCACTAGCCTTGCTTTATAGGTGCTAACTTGAACTTCCATGTCTAGCTTTCTCTTGAATACCCATTCGCATCCAACAGGCTTTACATCAACTGGCTCATCAACCAGAACCCAGACTTGGTTCTGATGCATGGAATCCATCTCAGAATTCATAGCTTCTAGTCATCTTTTAGCTTCTGTGCTCTCTACTGTTTCCTTGTAGGAGAGAGGTTCATCATTGTCCAATAATAATGATTCACCATCCTCGGTGACTAGGAAACCAAATCTCTCTGGTTCCCTTACCTCTCTTGAGCTCCTACGCAATACTTGTGTTTATGGAACCTCTTCCATAGGGACCCATGGAACTTGTTCCTGTACCTACTCCCGTGTATCTTGAGTATCAACTTCATCGAAGTCAATCTTGCTCCCACCCTTTTTGAGGATGTGTTTCCTCTCAAGAAAGACGGCTTCTTTGGCGACAATCACTTTCTTGTCTGAAGGGTTATATAGGCAGCATCCTTTCATTTCCTCGGGATATCCTATAAAGATAAACCTCGTACCTCGGGATGCTAGTTTGTTGCCTGAGAAGGTCTTAACAAATGCCTCACATCCCCATACACGTATGTGTGAAAAAATGAGTTTTTTTCATTCCATAACTCGAAGGGAATTCTTTTTGCTGTCTTAGTTGGTATTCAGTTTAATGTGTATGCTGCAATTTGTAATGCATATCTCCAAAAGGATAATGAAAGATTTGCATGACTCATCATCGACCTCACCATGTCCAACAAGGTGCGGTTCCTCCTTTCACTAACACCATTCCACAGTGGTGTATTAGGAGTGAGTTGTGATTGAATCACAGACTCCTGTAAAAGGTCGATGAACTCTTGGTTCAAATATTCTCCACCTCGATCTGATCAAAGCTTCTTTATCTTTTTACCAAGCCGATTCTCTACTTCATTCTTGAATTCCTTAAATTTCTCCAAGGACTCTGACTTATACCTCATTAAGTAGATATAACCATATCTACTCAAATCATCAGTAAAAGTAATGAAGTAAGAATATCCACCTCTACCTTCTACTGGAAATGGTTCACACACATTTGTGTGTACTAATCCTAGAAGCTCTGTGACCCTTTCACCCTGTCCACCGAAATGTGGCTTGGTCATTTTCCCTTGTATGCAAGCGTGACATCTATCAAGTGGTTTTAGCTCAATAGAGTCTAAATAACCATCTCAGTAGAGTTTTGTCAATCGCTTCTCGTTTACATGACCGAGAAGGTGATGCCACAACTGGGTGTTGTATGAGTCCTGTGAGTTTGTTTCGTTATTGATTACCGATACTTGGTTTTCGTAATTTAATACATACAAGACATTTTTTAAATGCGCTATACCATAATATATATTGTTCTTATAAAAGAAACAACCCTTATTTCCAAACTTGAAAATAAATCTATCCATATCCAAATATGATACAAAAATTATGTTTTTGGTAATACTAGGTACATAATAACAGTTATGTAAAACCAAAAGCATCCCAGTTGGTAATGAGAGATGGTCATCTCCAATGGCCAACACAGCCGGCCTTACGCTATTAACAGCTCAAAGATCCAACTCTCCTCTGGAAATCTTTCTAAATATACTTGGTTCCTGCATTTGAATACAGATGTGAGCCCTACATGCTATATCTAATACCCAATGCGTAAAATGGAAAGATTATACTCAATAAAGAACACACCTTTAGCACCCCCATGCTTCTGGGTGCAGTTCCTCTTCCAGTGGCCTGGTTTGCCACATGCAAAACATACTGCCTTCTATTCCTTACCCTACCTCTTGATCTTCTCCTTCTCAGAGGGACGATGCTCGGGGGATTCAAACTGTTTATAAACCCTTGGCCCCTTTGCCTTGTCCTTCTTCTTCTTATTTACCATAAGGACTGCGGTTTTTTCACACCCCATATCCTTATCTACCTGGCGAATCAAGGTTAGAAGTTCCGATAGACTCTTCTCATTATTGCTCATGTTATAGTTGACAATAAATCTAGAGAAGGTATTGGACAGTGATGATAGGATGAGATCTGTACGCAACTCATCCGAGAACTTAATCCCTAAGATGTCTAGGCATTCAATGTAGCCAATAAGTTTGACTACATGAGGCCTAGCTGACGCAGACTCTCCAAGCATAGTTGTGAACAAAGCGTTGGTGATCTCATATCTTTCCTGTCTCAACTTCTCTTGATAGAGATCCTTAAGGTGAGACATCATCCATTTTTTTATGTTGCCTCAAGAGCTCATTAGACATGATCGATAACATGAAACATTGGACATCTGTGTCATCATCCAAATGTTTCATATAGAGAGATATTTCCTCATCATTGGCCTCATTTCCAGGCGCAACTGGAACAGGCTCCTCCAGCACATACAATTTCCTTTTGTGGCGAATGATGATGCGTAAATGCCTCTGACACTCCTGGAAGTTGGTGCCAGTTAGAAGGTTTTTTTTCTCGAGTATGGTTCACAATGATATGTTTGATGTCATTTTTCTTGAAATTTCTACAAATTAAGATGAGCAAATATTTAGTACTTTATCATGATAAAATCGAGACAAATAAATAAATTAATACTTATTAGTTTCCCATTATTTTATCGAAATCCAATAGCCCTCACCATTGACTTTGGAATATTCTGCTGATTGAATATTATAGTGGCAATGATCCATATTTCCCTTCACATTACCCCAACTAGGGTTGATCAAGCAACTTGAAAGGTTTTAGGTAGGCATTCCAAATGCCAACTGCATTAACTCGCAGCTCCTTGATCCGCTGAGTGGACTCCCCAATCCTGAAATCCTTTTATTTTGAATTTCCTCAACCTTTGCCTCTTGGTCACACCAAGTCCAACCGTGGCAGTCAACCCTTGATGTGAACCAAGTCAAGTCAACCTAAAACCTTGAATTAGAATTCCCTGATAATTGAAAGCACCCTAACTAGGGTTGGTCAAGCACTTTGAACTATGCTTCGATTCTAACCAAGATTATGGAAGGCTATACCAACTTAATATTTCCTTGAGGGATTTTATCCTTATACATAAATTTCTATTTTATTATATTTCTTACATGCTTGTTAATATTAAGTGAGATATACTTAAGTGATTAACCATGTCTAAGATAATATTTACGCATAAGACAGTCTTATTTTAGTTCCATCTTGCACGCTTGTTTAATTCATTAATTGTGTGATCGCGACAACACACCCACAATAAATAAACCATGCAACTGACAGAAATAAAATAAATGTCATGATCATGAGTTTGTTCTATTGGTTAGTTTATCTAGCGGTTGATAAAATAACCCAAGACATAGGGGGGAAAACACATTAAACCTTTTGAGTTCGTGTTTACAGCTTTCCACCTGTCCAACTTTCTATCTCCTTGGATTGGTTTCACCTTGACTCCTAACTTGAGCCACCTTCACTAGCTTGAGATCTCCATCCATTACATATGCTTTTATCTCACACGTAGGTGAGGGGTAAAATGAGGTTTTACATAAATAAAACCTTGGGTATGCAGACCCTACATATTAATAAGGAGAAGTCTCGCATACCAATAATTTTAATTTAAATAAATAAATTAAAAGAAACCATTCATATACAAAGGTTCTGGTCTAGCTCATGATCATCCATACATGCAACAATATTTATGCATAAATAAAACTAGCATTCAATTCTTTAATCGTTCCTATTTAAGATAAATCACGCTCGAATCAATTAATTATTTTATTTAATTAATCAACCCTTTTAAAACCTTTTTTGAATTTCCTTGAGATTCTCATCCATCATAATTTTAAACCAATAAATTCATTTAAAATTATCTTTGTACGTAACTTGTACCTTGGAGGCAACCCTGTTAATTCTCATTCATAACTACCCAATGAGTAGAAATAAACATCACACAAATGTTAAATTAAACACACACATATATATAAAATACTTATCACGTGTTGTGCCACAGCTTTACACCCGCACCATGATACACCTCTCAAGGGTTTGTATAATATAATAATAAATTTTAATAAATCTGCGTAATTTGGATGAGTACATGATGTGCAGTTCATACTACACGGTGTGTACTATTATTCACCGTCCATTTGAAGTACACGCTCAGGGTGGCAACATTTAAATGTACTTCAGAAATCTTCAGAGTACACGACGTGTCCAGTGGGCCACACGCCGTGTAGTATCCGCGTTACATGGTCTCCAGCCGGGAAAGCCGTGTACGGGGTACATAGTCCAACCCTAACCCGAAGGGACTACACGCCGTGTCCAGTGGGCCACACGGCGTGTAATCCGGAAATCGTGTGCCACATGTTCCTGGTCAACACACGGAGTCATTAAGACATAGACATACTCCAATGATACGACTTGGTTTGACGGAACAGTACCGATGCATTGTACCTTGACTACACGACATGTGAGTCCAACTACACACTGTGAGTTCTAGTGTTGTATGACCAGAAACCTTTGACACCTCCGGATGAGATCATCTATTTTATTTTAATCAAAATTAAAAGAAAGGACCATTTCTTTAAGATGAACAAGAAACGAAAGAGGATGAATAGATCTTGAGATTCATATTTACAGAACAATTAACTTGAATTGAAACAACTAAATTATTAAATACTTAAATCATAAATGAAAAAACTAACTAATTATAATCAACGATAGGACCGCTCTGATACCACTTGTAGGTTCCGGGCGCAGCAGAAACACGTGGATGAAGTACCGAACTTTGATTTTACCATTAACAACGATCAATCTGAGATCCATCACGATGATAAAACGCCAGATCTTCAAAATATAATAAAGAACGAAAGGAAAGAGGGAAGTCCTGAAACCATAGAGAGGATCATCATATGTTGGTTATAATTAATTTAATTAAAAGATGAAAATTACCTTGATGGAATTCTCTCTTCATTGATGTTTCTGGTCACGATCCAATCTGATCAATCATTGCGTCTTAGAATCCAAGTGCATGCTTCCTCTATCGGTGATCCACACGTGCTCTATGTATCTCTGGATGTCATCGAAGGGATCTACAGGTGCTATCACAGAAGAGCCTTCGCTTGTGATATCCACCTTCGATCGCCTTGAGAGTTGCTTCCAAAGCGCTCTCCTTGATCTGGTGGAGGAGGATCTCTCTCATAACTTGAGAGCATTCTCGGAGGAAAGGAATTCTCTCTTGGTTTGAGAGATTTCTTCAGATCCGTTGTGCACAACCACAAATAATGGCTTGGTCTAATGAGAATAATGTAATTGAGATTTATATTACTTAGAATAATAGAATGAATTAATTACCCAAATACATTTATTCATTTTATTTAATTCTTAGTAAGACCCCATGTCTAATAATAACATTTGATTATTATTATCACTTGACATGCACCTAGTGAATTACACCTAATATTGTTTAATTAAATAAATACTATTATTTCTCACACATCCCTAGAAAAACTACACGGTGTGTATATATTAATATAAATGACGTATACTTTTATTTTTTCCATTTTATTTATTTCATCCACTACATTTATTAGACCTTGAATAATGACTATTTATTTCTTAAATAAATATCACTGTATTACTCGGTAATAAATATATTATCTCAACCACAATATATTCCCTTGAATAACTAGTGTTGAAATAAATGTGATTAGACATCCTTGAATAATTATTAAACCACAATTGAGGATAATCTTTATTCAACTTGTTAAATGAATATTTAACTGAGATACTTGGACCCACTTAGTGTGTGACCCTTTACACCTCTTTCTCAGTGGCATTAGGTGGAGCCTGCTTAAAGTCTAAGCTTAGCATCTAGCAACATGCCAAGATACCCATAGAGAAAGAAGTTAACGCTGCAATGATGTGTCACCTCCTATAAACACTTACCGTGTAATGTAATATCTTTGTCTTGATATCTCGAATCAAGCGGGTTGCATGCAGTGCCATCAACCAATGTGCTCGATTATTCTTTCTTTGACTTCCCAGAATTGAACTCGACCATTCCTCACCATGACCATAGATTTATTTAGGCTATATCAATTCCATCAAAGGGCCCGAGATATCAACTTCTGTTATGGAACAAAAGGGACAAATCCTTTCTTGCATTATCTATTAATGCAGTATTACTCATGACACACCCAACATATCCTACCTCACTGCGAACAGTGTGTCGTCACAGTTTTTGTCAATACATATAAGTGCATGAGTTTTAATACCCATTAATAATAATCTTAAAGTCTAAGGACCAATACACATGTTTGTAGATAGGAACATCCAATGACATTATGAAATGTGGATTTCCTACTAGCGGGTCTCGTTCTCATAATATCCTTCTGGATATTATCAAGGGCGCACACCATGAGAAGATGCCTCAAAGTTTTATGAGTCCTCACCCCTAATGGGATGTATTATTTATGTCCCTCAAATAACATCATTTGACCATAAAACATATATTCAAGAATAGAGTTATGACACTTCTGGGTTCTCATCATAGTAGGGATCCGCTATGACCCTTTAGTGAAACAACTATCCTTAGGACATTATCACATGCATTGTCACGCATAAGAACAATCAGGATGTGATAAGATATTTATTAATATTCAAATCCATGAATACAAGTTTATCATAAAGTACAAAGTAGTTGGTTCTAGGACACCAACTCCAACACCTTAGACTTTAAGATTATTATTAATAGATGTTATGAGTCGCATATTTTGATGTATTGATGAAAATCGTAACGACATATTTTCATAGAGAATATGGTTATGTTGAGTGCATCCCGAGTAATATTTCATTAATGAATAATGCAGGAAAATATTTGTCTCTTTTGTTTTTTAATGAAAGTTGATATCTTAGGTCCTTTGATGTGAATGATATAGCCTAAATATATCTATGACCGCAGTATTCTATAGACAAGTTCAATTTCTGAAAAGTCAAATAAAGAGACATTGAACACATAGGTTAATGACATCAGCATGCAACCTGTTTGATTAGAGATGTTGAGATAAGAAGATTATATTACATAGTGTCTATATGTGGTTTTATGTCGTTGCGACATTAACTCCTTTCTCTATGGGTGTCTTGACGTATTGCTAGATGTTAATATTAGACTTTGGGCTACTTCGCCTAATGCCAACTGAGAAAGAGTACTAGAGGGTCACACACTAAATGTATCTAGAACCTCAATTAAATAATAATAATAATAATTATTTAATAAGTTGAATAAATATTATTCTCACATGTAGTTTAATAATTATCTGTGTTTTCTTGATCATATATATCCTGTCACCAGTTATTCGAGAGATTATTTTGTGATCAGAATATTTAATAAATATTTATTTTCTATTTAATAAATATAATATTTATTTATTTATTGAAAAATAATGCATTGATATGTATTTATTAAATAAATAGTTATTGTTTAAGGTTCAATAAATATTATGCAGAAATGACGGACCCAAATTAATGGTCTGGTGAGAAATAATATATATTGAATATTATTTGAATAAATAATATTTAATTTAATTCACAATTTTAGCACATGTCAAGAAATAATAATAATAATATTATTGTTTTTAACATGGGGTTCTATATGAATTAATAAAAATAATAAGGGTGCATACACATTTATTATTTTATAACCCTAACGGTATATGAACCCAATTACATTATTTTCTTCACGAGTTGCTGATTTCCTTTTGTTATGCACAACGAAATTTAGAATGAATTATCTAAAAGCCATAGAGAGATCCCTTTCCAAGAACACTCTCGAGAACAGAGAAAAATTCTCCACCACCACCACTTTCAAGTCTAGAGAGATCAAATAAAATCCTTCTTCAAGCGATTCACAAGGAGATCAAATGTGAACAATGTGAGCGTCAGGATCTACCACGCTAACATCTAGAGATTCCTACGATGACGTTTGGAGGTTTTTAAAGCATGTGTGGATGACCGCTGAAAGGAATCTACTCTTTATTCCTACAACACAATGACAATATGATGTAGAAACGTTTTTAGATCCATAAATAAAGAAAGAATTAATCACAAGATAATTCTTTAATTGTTTAAATTAATTATAAATAATATGCGATGATCACACATCTTGGTTCTGGCGTTCAATTGTCAGTTATTCTTTGATTCATTTCCTTTGATCAAGATGTTTATCATCGTATAAATCTTGAATTAATCACCGATTACAACAAAAATCCGAGTTGGGTATTCCTGATCCGGTGCTTCTGCTACACCCAAAACCTACAAGTGGTATCAGATCAGTCACATAATTATTTATAATTATTTAAATACCGTTGATTGATTTACACATTTATCATTAGTTTTAAATTCCTATTTAATCGTTCTTTAATCCGAATTGCAAGATATTCTCTTCTTATTCTTCGTTCTCACAAATATAATCAAATTGATTAATTTTATGAATGAAATAGATTTGAAAAACCCATCAGGAGATGCTAATGATTCTGGTCGGATAACATGGACAGTGTTACAAGATTTAGGTTATCTTCTCCAGTGGTGAGGACGACAATATCGATGTTGATGACTCTGTCGATGGCGGATGGTAGTGACATGACTATCTCTCTTGGTTTGAGGTCTCGTGATGGATGATGGTTTGCGGATTGAAGTGGGTAAGTTCGTGGTTCGAGGTGGATTTTGGCTGTTTTTTGAATGTTTCCTTTTGAAATCTGAATTGTGAATTTTTGAATTTTGAATGTGGTTTTTGTGGAAGCGGGATATGTATGAAAACCTATCTCTCTGTATGGTTCCCATTTACCCAAAAAGTGGATATTTTAAAATACGAAAAAATAGTTCGGTTGGTTCTGGTCGGATAACACAAGAGTACACCCCTTGTAGCCCATTGGCACATACCGTGTACCCGTGTTCAATGCATTAAGAATTAATTTGAAATTAATCCATGTCATGTGCATTTATTACACATAGTGTGTATTTAAATTCACCGTGTGTTGACCGGGCCAACCTGGCACACGGTCAGCCGAACTACACGACGTGTAGTCCATTATTCAAAGAAGAGCCATGTATACCCGTAAACAACCCACATGACTGGTGACCATGTAACTCAGAGACCACACACCATGTATCCCATATACATGTTATGTACTTCATTATTTTCCATGGCACGATTACATGCTACGTAAATACCATGTGTTTTGTGTGGTCATTAAGTTGATTGAACAATCCATGAAATTATGTGTTAAGACATGTATACCACATCCCATATGAGTAAACAATATACGAATATAGCACACATTGGTTAGTTTAGACAGGTACTCACCACGTTACCTCCAAGGTACATTTTTGTACACAGTTATTTTTGAATAAATTTATTTAACTTGTTTAAATTATGATGGATGAGAATTTCAAGAAAAATTCATATGAGAATCAAGATAAATGAATTGATTAATTAAAGAAGATAATTAATTGATTTGGTCATGATTTATCTTAAATAAGAACAATTAGAATTGAATGCTATTTTTATTAAATGCGTAATTCGTTGCATGTTTATGGATGATCATGAGCATAGACCAAAATTTTGTTTTGATTGGTTCCCCTTTTAATTTATTATTAAATTAAATTGATGACATGCATGCCATTCCTCCTCTCATTATGTAAGGGCCTGCGAGCCTATGATTAGTGATGCAAAATGGGCTCGTGGCCTGTAGGCTTCGTGGGTATGGGGCAGATGCGGGGTGAGTCAAAGTCTAATTTTTTTGACTATTTAGAGTGTGGGCCAAGGTGGGATGAGCCCACGCGAGGGCAGGCTTACCCGTAGGCCTAATTTTAGAAAAATATATTTTTTACAATGTATGATTCTTTAACATTTTAGTTTTTAATAAAAAAATCACGATTAAACCATGTCATATGATTTTTCACTATAATGGTCATACTAATTCACCATTAATTCATATGTGAATTTTAAACAGGTCTATATTTATTGTTTTAATATGATATTATAATATTTATAGAGTAATTATTAACTATATTCATATGGTGTGTCGTCCCACCTCTTGAAAAATGGAATCCATCTCCCCTGCACATGGTTTCAATTCTAAAAGAGTTATTATAATGATAATATTTTTTGGCTCAATTTAATTTTTTTATTATTTAATTTTATTTTTCTATTAATAAAATATGAAAGGATCTCATGTGAACCCTAATAGAATCCTCTGAAACTGGTCGTTACCTGGAGATTTATCATTCATTTACAGGTCTAACCATTTGCATCACTACACAACCAACATCATTATTCATCTCCCATCACCAATCATTCACCTACATTGCATTGCAACTGTTTTCCACCACATCGACGTCACCACATATCACCATTAACCCATATAATATTGTTCTATCACATCCCTCCAAACTTTAGCTATTTTCAATTCATACGTCTCCCAACAACCACCATTAAGAATGAGAAAAAACACAATATTTAAATGATTATAAATAATACATTTTTTTAAATGTGGGTAAGCATATGGTCTTTTGTAGAGTTGCGTAGGCTTCAAATTTTTTGTTAGCATTATATTCGGGCTTTTGCGGATAAACCCACATGAGCTCAAGCCACCCCGCCCCAACCCTTCAGTTTCACATTACTACCCATGGTTTATTTTATGTAAACTCCTTAACCAGTCATTTGGTTATCCTCACATGCATGTGAGTAAAAGCTTATGTAATGGATGAAGCTCCCAACCTAGTGGAGGAGATTCAAGTTTGGAGTCGAGGTGAAACCAATCTAAGAGGTACATGGGTGGACAGGTAGAAAGATACAACACAAACCATAAAATGGTTCGTAGTGTTTTTCCCTAGGTCGAGGGTTATTTTATCATCCTCCAGATAAAATAACCATTGATAAAAGCTCATGATCATACCCTTTATTATGTTATTTTTGTCAAGTTGCATGGTTATTTTATTATGGATGTTTTTTTTGTGATCATATGAATTAATGAATTATTTATCATGAAAGATAGAACTAAAATAAATAGGATTATGCATAAATTTTATATAATACATGGTTAATCACTTAAAAAATTCACTTAATATTAACAAACATGTAATAAAGATAAAATGATCAATTAACACATAAAGATAAAATCCATCAATTATAAATATTAAGTTGGTATTTACTTCTACTACTTAAGTTAAAATCGAACCATAGTTTAAAGTGGTTGAGCGGCCAAAGTCAAGGTTCTTTTAATTATTGGGGAATTCTAACTTGAATTTTTGGGTTGAATTAACTTATTTCACATTATGGGTTGACTTTCAATGCAAAACTTGGTACAAATAAGAGGAAAAGGTTGAGGAAATCCAATTTAAGGATTTCATGATTAGGGAGTCCACTCAACAGATCAAAGAATTGTGAGTTAATGCAGTTGGAATTTGGAATGCCTACCTAAAACCTTTCAAATTCCTTGAACGACCAAAGTTAGGGTGATGAGAAGTGGAATATGGATCCTTGACACTAGAATGTCCAAGACACGAAAAATAAATATGAATTCAAACATATCAATAGTGATGATTTTTGAGTTTCGATAAAATAGTGGGAGATTAATAAATATAATATTTATTTATTTGTCAAATTTTATCAGATAAAGTGATAAAATTTTGTTTTTATTATATGTAGAAACAAAAAATAAATACGACTTCAAAAATATCATTGTGATCCATACTTGATAAGGATAACCTTCTCACATACACAAATTTATAAGAGTGATAAAGGCGCTTACACCTTATCCTACACCATAAAAAGAAATTGTGTGTGCTTGAAGAACCTATTCTAGAAGCACCTGGTAAAGAGGCTAGTGATGAGGAGTTATTTCTCTATGAGAAACATTTAAATGATGCCACAAATGTTCAGTGTTTCACACTATCATCCATGACCAATGGGATTCCACCACAAATCTCTTTTTTGAATTTTCTAAAATCCACTTTTTGGGTTAGTGGTAACCGCATAAGAACTAAATACATCCCGATTTCAACGATACAGGTTCACAATTCAAAAAGAAAACCAAACAAGATTCACAAATTCAAAACAAAATAAATGAAAGCACTCCTCAATTCCCACCAAATAAGCTCCTCGATGGCCGTGAGATCACCACATGGATCGAGGTCTTCCTGACCGGTCACAGTGTAATCCTAAGTGTCGGCGCCATCATTGCATCACCAGCTTCATCGTCCAATCACCAACGTACTCATCACTATTGTCGTCCTCTCCAACCGTCGTCGACACCAACAGTGTCGGTCATCGGCCAGAGCAACCACCTTCTGACATCAATACCTCAAAGCAGAAACCCCACAAAATCTATGGAGTATCCATTGGAATAGGATCCCATAAACCAAACATGTCACACCACCGTAAGGCATCCTTATCACTGCCAAAAAATACCATCATCACTGTCGATTTAACACCAACCTCGCCGCCGTAATAACACCATGTCGGACGCGCCTCCCGGACACATGACTCAACTCTGGCCGACGAGCAGAAGCAACCACGCATCGAACTTTAGAAAGAAAGAAAAACATAATCGGGGATGAAAACGAAAGTAACCAGGAAGAGGGAAAACCGGGGAAAAAACTATGAAGGAGACCGTGGACGAAACCCTAAAGGGGATCCCCAGAGTAGCGATGGAATGTGTGGATGTGAATGTGTATAGCATGTTATCTCAATTTCAAGATCTCTATCAAGAGAAGGAAATACAAGAGTGATACAGATCTCCAACGCTCTGTTTACAACCAATCTTGGAGAGTCATCACCAGCTGGGTCTCATGTGGTCAAGCTTATTGGAAACATTGAACACTTAAAAATCTTAGGGATTAAATTCCCAGATGAGTTTCACACATATATCATACTTTCCTCACTATCCAAGACCTTATTTGGTTTTATTGTCAATTATAATATGAGAAACAATGAGAAGAGTCTTTCATAACATCTTACTTTTATTCCTCAAGTGGACAAGGATACGGGGTGTGAAAAACCCATAGTCCTTATAGTGAATAAGATATGGAAGAGAAATACAAAGGGGTCCAATACTTATAACAAGTCTAAAGTTCCCAAGCACCATCCTTCTAGGAAGAGGAAGATCCAGAGGAAGGGAAAGGAAAAAAGAACAATTCATGTGGAAAGCAAGACCACTTGAAGAGGAACTGCACCTAGAAGAAAAGGGAAGTTAAAGGTGTGTTCTTTATCGAGTGTAATATTTCAATATTTACACATTAGGTATTAGATATAGCTTGTGGTGCTCACATCTATATCCAAATATAGGAACCAAGTAGACTCTAAAAGATTTCTAGAAGAGAGGTGTATTTGTGAGATGCTAATGGTTCAGGGATAAATGATTTAGTCATTAGAGATTACGACATTTCATTGGCAACATGAATGATACTGGTTTTAAGTGATTGTTATTATGTACCGATTGTTACCAAGAACATAATTTCTGTATAATGCCAAGATATAGATGGTTCTATTTTCAGATTTGGAAATAAAATTTGTTTCTTTTATAAATATGACACATGTTATGTGGTATGATACATTTAAATAGCTATCTTTATGTATTAAATTATGAAAACCAAGTATTGATCATTGATAATGAATCACGTTCACACGATTCATATAACACCCAATCATGGAATCACCTTATTGGTCATGTAAATGAGAAGAGTTTGATAATGATATTTCAATATGTTTATTTAGAATCTTTTTAACTTAAAACACTTGAATGATGTCATGATTTTTTACAAGGAAAATGATTAAACCACCATTCAGTGGACAGAGTGAAAGGGACATAGAGCTTCTAGGATTGGTACACACTGATGTGTGTGGACCATTTCCAGTAGAAGCTAGAGGTGGGTATTCTTACTTTATAACTTTTACTAATAACTTGAGTAGATATGGATATGTCTACTTGATGAGGTATAAGTATGAGTCCTTGGAGAAATACAAAGGATTCAAGAATGAAGTATAGAATCAACTTGGAAAGAAGATAAAAAATATTCGATCAAATCATGGTGGTGAATATCTTAACCAAGAGTTTATCAACTTTATATGGGATTTTGAGGTTCTATCTCAACTCACTCCACCTTACACACCATATTGGAATGGTGTTAGTGAAAGGGGGAACCTTACCTTTCTAGACATAGTAAGGTTGACGATGAGTCATGCATATCTTCCATTATCCTTTTGGGGATATGCATTATAAAATGAAGCATATATACTAAACTCTGTACCGAATAAAGAGGAAAACAAAATTCCTTTTGAGTTATGGAGTGCAAGGAAACTCATTCTATCACATACACATGTATGGATTTTCAAGGAATTTATTAAGGCCTTATTAGAAAAAAACTATCACCCTAGGGCTAAGTGTATATTTATACAGTATCCTAAGGAAACAAATAGATACTATCAATATAACCCCTTAGAAAAGAAATTAACTATCTCTAGAAAAGCTATATTTCTTTAGAGGGAGAATATCCTCAAGAATAATAGTGGGAGAATGATTGATTTTGATTTAGTTAATGCTCAAGATACACAAAAGTTGATATAAGAACATATTCTATAGTTCCACATGGAAGAAGTTGTCCCTAAAACACAAGTACTATGTAAAACACTAGAGAGGTAAGAGAACCATAGAGAGATATATTTATACTTATCGAATATGGTTACCCAATATTTGTTGAAAATAATGAACATATATCCTACAAAGAATCATTAGATATCTTAGAATATGTAAGATGGTAATATGTCATGAATTCTTAAATGAATTCCATGTATTAGAACCAAGTTTGGGTTCTGGTCAATCCACCGGTTGATGAAAAGCCTATTGGGTGAAAATGAGTATTCAAGAGAAAACTGGACATGGAAGGTAGAATAAGAACCTATAAAGTAAGGATAATTACTAAAGGGTTTAAACAATGTCAAGACATTGACTATGATGAAACCTTTTCACCAGTTTTCATGTTCAAATACATCATAATTCTACTTGTTATAACAGCTTACCATGATTATGAAATTTAGAAGATGAATTTCAAAACAACTACCCTTAATGAGAACAAGAAGATGTCTATATAACACAACCAGAAGGGTTTGTGACTTTAGGTCATTCCAATAAGATATGAAAGTTATAGAGATAAATTTATATTGAAGAAATCATCCAGTTCAAGGAACATTTGATTCGATGAATCTATAAAAGATTTTAGTTTCATTAAGAATGAATTTGATCCATGAGATTACTAGATTTTTAGTGGGAATGCATTCATTATCTTAGTAGTATATGTTGATGACATATTACTTATTAGAAATGAAATACCAGTATTACATTCTATTAAAGATGAGTTAAAAAAGTGTTTCTCTATGAAGGACTTAGGTGAAGTAGCCTACATTATAAGGATCAATATAATTAAAGATAGATCCATGAGGTTCCTTGGACGAAGTTAAGGTAAATACATTGAATATATACTAAAGAGATTTGGTATGGAACAATCTAAGAGGATATTGGTTCCAATGTCACATGGTATATATTTTTCTAAGAAAATGTGTTCTTAGACAGAACAGGAGAAAGAGAGAATTAGTAAAATCCCATATGCTTCAATGATAGGATCAATCATGTATGCCATGTTATGTACTAGAATTGATATTGCCTATATATTGAGCATGGTAGGTATATATCAAGCTCATCCAGGAGAACTACATTGGTCTGTTGTTATGATTATCCTTAAGTATTTGAGAATTACTAAGGATATGTTCTTGGTGTACAGAGGAGGTGAGGATCTAGTCATAAAGGGTTATAATGATGTTAGTTTTCAAATAGATCATAAAGATCCAAATTCATAGTTAAGATATGTTTTATGCCTCAAAAGAGGAGCTGTGATATGGAAGAGTTTAAAGAATCTAGTTGTCACCAATTCTAAAGTGGAGTCCAAATATATAACAACTTATTATGTAACCAAAGAAGCCATTTGGATACAAAAACTTTTCTAGGATCTTTATGTGATACCAAGAACTGTAAAGACCTTATCATATTGTATTGTGATAATACTGCAGTGGTGACTCTTGAAAAAGATCCAAGGTCGCACCAATAGACAAAACATATACTCCAGAAGTATCACATCTTGAGGGATTTTTCTCAGAGGGGTGAAGCTACGGTAAGAAAAGTTTCATCAGAAGAAAATGTGGAAATTCCATTTAATAAAGGAATATCTCAACAAAATCATATGTATCATGTGAGAGTTATAGAACTAAAGGTTTCTAACAATTGACTCTAGTGAAAGTGGGAGTCTGTTGGAGTTAGTGATCTAGAACCAACTTTTGTGTACTTTATGATAACCTGTATTCATTGTTTTGAATATTAATAAACTTGTTATCGCATCATGGATTTTCTTCTGTGTGTCATAGTATGTGATAATGTTCTAAGATTAGCTATCACACTGTAAGGTCATAACAGTTCCCCACTATGATGAGAACCTAGAAGTGTCACAAAAGTATTCTTAAATATATATATATATATTCTATAGTTAGATGAAATCATTTGAGGGACACAAATGATATAGACTATTAGGGGTGGAGACTCACAAGACTTTGAGACACCTTCTCATGGTTTACGCCCTTGGTAATATCTACTATAGAAAATTATGAGAACATGACCCGCCATTAGGAAATACATATTTATTTTTTTCATTGGATGTTACTATATGTGGATTTGTGTATTAACCCTTAGAATTTAAGATTTTTATTAATTGATATTCAGATTCATGTACTTTGATGTATTGATGAAAATCGTGATAACATATGTTCCCGAAGAAGTAGGATACGTAGGGTGCATTACGAGTAATATTTAATTAACGAATAATGCAAGGAAGGATTTGTATCTTCTATTTTTTAATGGAAGTTGATATCTTGGGATCTTTGATGGAAATGATATAGCCTAAATAAATCCATGATCATTGTGTTCTGTAGGAAAGTTCAATTTCTAAAAATTCAAAGAAAGAGATATTGAGCACATAGGTTGATGGCACCAACATGAAAATTGATTGATTATAGATATCAAGATAAATGGATTATATTACATAGTTGTATGTGGTCTTATGTCATTGCAATATTAACTTCCTTCTCTATAGTTATCTTGACATGTTTCTAGATGCAAAACTTAGATTTTTGGCTACTTCTCCTAATTCCACCAAGAAAGAGGCCAAGAGGGTCACACACTAAGTGTATCCATAATCTTAGTTAAATAATATTATTATTTATTATTTAAAAATTTGAATAAATATTATTCCCACATGTGGTTTAATAATTATTCATGTTTGTTTGATCACATATTTTCTATCACCAATTATTCAAGAGAATATTTTGTGAGCAGAATATTTAATAAATTTTTATTTTATATTTAGTGAATATAATATTTATTTATTTATTGGTGAATAATGCAGTGATATTTATTTATTAAATAAATAACAATTGTTCAATATCTGATAAATATTGTGGAAGAATGACAAACCAAAATTAATGGATTGATGAGAAATAATATATATTGAATATTATTTGAATAAATAATATTTAATTTAATTATTGAGTTTAGAGAATGTCAAGAAATAATAATATTATTACTATTATTGAAATAGGGTTCCATAGGAATCAAGAAAAAATAATAAGGCTACATGCACAGTTACTATTTTCTAACCCTAATAGTATATAAACCCAATTATATTATTTTCTTTAGGGGTTATAAATTTTCTTTTTTTGTGCACAACGACATTCAGAGAGAATTCTCTCAAATAAATAGAGAGATCCCTCTCCAAGAAATCTCTCAAGAAAGGAGAACTATCCTCCTCCACTACCATTCTCAAGTCTAGAGAGATCAAATAGAATCCTTCTTCATGAATTTATCAGGGTGATCAAAAGTGAACAATGCAAGAACCAAGATCTATTATACTAGCATCTAGAGATTCCTATAGTGACATTCGGAGGTTTGTGGAACACATGTAGATCATCGCTGGTCTCACAACCCCCTCCCTCAAAAGATAATTCAATGAGGGGAGAGAGATAATGAACCATGAGTTCCGCCTCCAATAGGCCTCGGGTTGGAGACTAGCACCGAGGCTATAAAAATATCGTGAAATGAGAGACATTCCACTATATAATAATATAGGATCATGAGATAAGATGAATCATCCACAAAAAAATCCATGACATAATACAAAAAGAAACCAAAACCATCCCACATGAATTTATAAATGAAAATGATACAGAGAAAAATCTCCAAAAGTAAATACCCAAAAGCAAAGCTAAAGCAGTGACACAACAACTGTCTAAAAGGTCTAATGTAGTACTGTAAAGTACAGTCCATGTAGTCCTCCTAGAAAGTTGAAAATCAGTTTATATACGTAGGGTGAGCATAAAAGTATACTTATTAGGAAAACCAAAGTCTCTCATGCACACATGAAAGAGGCACAGTAATGAACCCATGAGTAAACAACAGAACCAACATCACCTAAACAGGTCAACTATCTATCCCAACCTCACTAAGTAATGATCACCAAATAGCGCAAGAAAAGTATAATAAAATAATAAGAAGTATATTGATAAAGGGAACCCCACACCGCTTTCACATTGATTTTCCACTCTCACACCCAACGTCGCATGTCCTGACGCTCCCATATCTTCTGAATAACATATACCCCCACCTCAAAAAATGGTCACATCACATCACACTCTAAAACAACTAATCCATCACCCCGCATCACGATCACATCAAATATTACTCGAAAACACCTAGTTCATCACATCAAACCCATTACTATAGTAGTAGAGTATCATGAACATGAAATAAATAAACCTCGTTACCTCCTTCTACCATGAACAACCCCCACCATAAGCTACACATAACATGGTCACATCATATCTCACCCGAAAAACACTTAGGCCACCACCCCACAACATATTCACATTACATCTCACCCAAAAACACCTAGACCATCACCTAGTGCACTAACAGGCCTTCATCCATCACAACCTATGCATATATACTCACCTAGAAGAGAGATCAGGAAAGAGTTGGTAGTAATCCATCCATCCTCATTACTAGGATGTTGGAAAAACACCCCCATGTGAATATACGGGTGTCGACACTTAGTGTTCGATGTGGGTGGGGGTGTTTATAGAAATCACAAGGAATATACAAGTATATACATATATCCACACACACAAGCTCAACTTATAGGTTTACAACCAAACACTAACCAACTCACAACATCACCACTTTTATTGCCACCTATAAATGCATAACACCACACAACATACACAATCCAAAATTCACATTTCCAAACAAACCCACTATCTAGCCCATTCATTTCATTATTAAGAAACAAACACATTTAAGCACATATCCCTTCATTTTTGTTTTCATTAGCCATTTCCATCCAATTAACCAAACCAAAACCCATCCATTTCAATCATTATTAAATAATTATTCCATCACAACATATGCTTCTAACACAAAGAAAACAAACATCACATGTAGCTCATCATCTCCATCACACCATTGCCTCGCCGCCCCAAAAGCATGGACAAACAATAACCATCTTGATTCCCTAAAAGCATGACCAAACAACCACCACCTCTCCACCCCAAAATACCAACCAAAAAAGAACCACCTTTCTATCCCAAAAGCACATCCAAGTAACCACCACCTTGCCACCCCAAAAGCACGACCAAACAACCACCACCTCACCACCCTAAAAGCACAGCCACATCTCATCCATCAGCCCCATATAAAATTGCAAACACACATCACCTCCCCACAACACAGTCATTACCCACATCACATAAAATACCATTTTATATATTTAACAAAGGGTATTTTTATCAAATTACACTTTATTTTAGGGGCATTATCACACAATCCATAATCCCAGGGAAACCATTTCTTTAGCCAAATATAAGTGGTTAGTCAATTTCCATTTTAGGGTGATGTCACAACAATAAAAATAGACACAAAAATAAAAACACATATAATTCAACACAAACAAAGCCCTAAATGACCATAATTTTTTGTGGGGAACAAATCCCATACAATCCATCATATCATAATAACATAATAATAATAAAGATATAAAAACATGAAAATCATTCCCCTTTCCCCCCTTCAATTTCAATTAACTAATTATTCATCTTTGATTAAGCTAACACAACCATAACCTATAAATAATTAATAGTAAACCCCTCCCACATGATACACAATAAAGAGAAATGAGTGATTCCATACCTAAAATAGATTTATCGACTTTCATCGCACCACAAGGAGAATAAGAAATGCATGAAAACCACAACAACACATAGGAAACTGTGGATCAACCTACGTCACACCAATTATCCATCAAAACACATACCAAATCACACCCCAAATCAAAAAAAAAACTGGTGCAGTAAATCCTTAAGAGAAGAACATGAGGAAACTAACCAAGAAGAAGGAGTGGCTTACCACCGATTTCCAACAGGCATCCATCAGAAGCAAAAGATCAATGCGGGAGGAAGGGGGATAGAAGATACTCTTGAGGTGCCTAGGGTTCTTATGAAATGATAGGGGAATAATATACATCCGAATGAAAATAATCATCTAATAAAAGGACTTTAAATCCTAGAACATTCCATTTTTTACATCGTGTAATATATATACACAATGTGAATTCTATGGGAATTCAAAACATTCCAAATTTCACCAAAAAATGCATTGCCTAGGACTTTATTTAATACACATCATGAATTCCACTTACACGATGTGTAATACATCTCATGGGTCCCCCTTATCCATGTACAAGCCATGAACCAGCCAGATACACAAGCTATGAATCTCCTTTAAACATCTTGAATTCCGCTTACATGATGTGAACTTCCTGCAGTAGCTCTAATGCAGCTCCAACCTCCATCAAAATCCCCCAAAACCTCCCCTGAACACCTCCAACCACCAAAACTAGCAAAGAAATGGGTCATTAATGTACGAGTCATTACATCAGATACCTATAAAATGATTCTCTACCTATAGAATCCATAACCAAGCCCAGAAGGAAAGGGGTCTGAACAACCACCCCATGAAATACCTCTCAAGGATCTCAATACTCCTAAAACTCTAACACCATTAAAACATTCTAAACTAAACAACCACAAAACACCTCACAAAACCTCATATACTGGCCACTCTATGAACATCGCATCATCCACAATATCCAAATATCCCTAGTCAATGACATGGGAGTCATCATAAAGATGAATAAAAATATTATAAATGTGGTAGATTTTGTGGATCATATTTAGACGGGATGACAACACCAACCGATATGCCCCCATGCCAGCTCACCGCAAAACATAAAAGGGCCCAATAAACTAGGGAGAAATCTTACTCCACCTCCCAAACCTCTACTTCCCACATCGAGGGGAAAAATTCAAGAAAATGTGGTCTCCCAAACTCAAACCATAAGGGCCTCCTCCTGTGATCGACATAAGACTTCTTCTAGTCCTGTGCTACTTTTAACCTTTCTTGAACCAACCAAACCTCCTATTTTGTGATCTGCACCACATCAGGACCACAAACTGCTGCCTCCCCAACCTATGTCTAGTATAATGTAGAACATCACAATATCCCATACAATTCCTCAAATGGAGCCATGCCAATAGACGAGTGATAATTATTGTTATATGAAAACTCAACCAAAGGTAAGTATCGCACCCAAGAACCACCAAAGTCCAAGACACACACTTTCAACATATCCTCTAACATCTGGATGGTTCACTCTATATTACCATCCTTATGAGGGTGGAAAGCAGTGCTGATGCATAACTGAGTTCCAAAAGCATGTTGCAATCAATCCACGATCTCCTAGATTGTATCACAACCTCCCTAAGATCGGGGAAATAATGAAATGAAATCCATCAATATTTCATCCCATTTACACTTGGGAACATACAAAGGATGTAATAAACTTCTAGGAACACAATTTACAACCTTTACCTGCTAGTAAACCAAACACTTCACCAAAAACTCCTCCACTATTTTTTCATCCTTGGACACCAAAAATGCATCCTAAAACCATGGTACATCTTGGAAACTCCTAGGTTTACCACAAAAGGTTATCTATGAAATTCATAAAAGAATCCATCATGAATCACTACCAAAACAAACAACCTCCCATGAAATAACATATGGTTCTGAACATCCTCCGACCATCCATCTGGAGCATCACACATGCCAACATGATCATGAATCACCTATTCCTATGAGTCTCCCCACTAAGACTCCCCCTTACCAATTAGATAAGACTACACTATCATTGGAAATAATCATTCTCTGCTATCATCCACATATTCATCTAATTTCAAGGATTACAACTCCTCCATGGCCCTCCAAGAATCCCCAGACTCCTAAACAACATCTTTCCCTAACTTCCTGCTCAAAGAATCAACCACAATATTCCATTTTCTTGAGGTGTAGGATATCTCAAAATCATAATCCTAAATAAACTCCATCCACCTCTTCTTTTGTAAATTTAGGTCATGTTGAGAAAAGATATACCTCAAACTCTTATGATCTATTAAGACCACAAAGCTCTCCCCAATGAGGTGATTCTATCAAAACTTTAGTGAAAACACAACTGTTTATAACTCTATATCATGGGTAGCATAGTTATGCTTATGGGAATGTAACTACCCAGACCTATAAGAGATCACTTCCCTTTGATTCATCAACATTCATCCCAATCCTAGATGAGAAGCATCACAAAACACTTCAAACGTCACACCCTCCTTAGGCAATTGAGGCACTAGAGCACTGACCAAATTCCCCTTTAGGTAACTGAACACTGCCTAACATTAATCAATCCACACAAATTCCTAGTCCTTCTTGGTCAATGCTATTAAAAAGGCTGCAACTTGAGATAAATTGGGCACAAACCTATGATAATATCCTATAATATTATAAAAACTATAAACCTCTTCCACATTCTTGGGTATTTCCAAAGAAAAAAAATACCTCAAATTTCAATGAGTCCACTACCACACCCTTATAAGACACCACATGTCCAAGGAAACACACCTCTCAAATCCAAAACTCACACTTTGATAACTTTCCATAGAGATGGTGGTATCGAAGAACCTACAAGATAGCTCTGAGATGATCGACATGATCCTCCTCAAGCTTTAAGTAGATCAATAATTCATCAATGAATGTGATGAAGAACTAGTTCAGAAACTCAAAGAACATGGAGTTCATAATCCCCATGAACATGGACGGTGTGTTCATAACACCTAATGACATGACTATAAACTAAGAGTTACCATACTTGCATCTGAATGTAGTCTTTGGGATATCACCCTCTTTCACCCACAACTGGTGATTTCTAGACCGCAATTCAATATTAGAAAAATAACTTTCCCCTCTCAGCTGGTCAAAGATAATGTCTATCCTCAGAAGAGGGTAACAGTTCTTAACTGTCACATGATTTAACCTCTGGTACTCTATGCACAACCATATAATACCATCCAACTTCTTGGAAAACAACACTGGTGCACCCCATGATGGCACACTAGGCCATATAAAACCCCTTTTCATTAAACCATCTATATTAATTCTCAACTCTCATAACTCATAAGGTTTCGTCTGATAAGGATCCATTAAAACAGGAGAAGCACCAGACTGTAAGTCTATCCTGAACTCAACATCATGTTGAGGGGGTAGTGTCATAACCACCTATAGGAAAACATCCAATAACTCCTTCACAACCCTAGGTACCCCCACTACCCCAACATCCACTAATTCCACTAATAACTTAGAAATAAAAGAAATAAGGGTATCCACACACTGAATTCCCACATAAAAACCCCTCTTACCAATGAAAACCCCACGTTGTCCATCCACATATGATAAAATGACTCTACTTTGAAGGAAGTAGACAACAACACACATGAAATATAACTATTTGATGTTGAGGATGACATCTTATGTATACATCTATAGCAAGAAAAGATCCCCACGAGACTGATGTAACCCCATCATCAGTCTACACCCCGACACACATCAAATAAGATGGTCTGACCTCTAACTGGTGTATCCAAAACTAGGGGAATGGGATTACTCTCTATGTATAGTACCAAAGTATGAACTAGAGCAGGTGATATAAAGAAGTGTGAAGATCCTGAATGAAATAAAGCATAAACAAGGGTACTAAAAAACTGATTGTACCTCTGATGATCCTTGGCCCCTATTGCACTACCGCCTCCACTGTGTGAAACCAACCACACCCATCTCCTAGAACTCTCTTCTAATACACCTCCACAACCATGCTCGGGTCAAGGTACCTAAACACACAGAACATTTTGAGGCCAGCCTCTACCTATGCCATATCCCCTCAGCAGAGCATAAGCCTATTTTCCCTATATCTAAAATGGTTTACTAAAAACTGCTACTAAGGATGGCTCTGAACCTATCCACCTCCATGAAACAGAGCTTAGGGAGCCATTGGGAATTGTTTCTGGTGATGGACATGAACCCCACAACCAAAATACATTAGCTTGATATCTCCAAGAAAATCATGGAAACCACTGGCCCTAGAAGGTCGAAAATAAAATCAATGAGTTCGACTCCCCACGGGTCGAAACATCAAAGGAACTGATTCCTAAGGTCTGCCACTAACAACCATACTCCTTGAGGAACCCTAATAGTTCCATCTCTAAATAAACCTCCTCACGAGTCCATGCACTCAATCACCTCCTCGTCTTTCTGAACCTCCAGATACTTTGTCAATGTAAAAGGAGTGACTGCATACGGGATAGAATGATGGGGTTCCCCCTCAAGAAATCTCACACAAGAATCATCATCTGGAAAATGATCTATAGAAAAGTGTATGAGGTCCTTGAACTTGATTCCCAACTCTTTCACTGACATACTCCCTTGATGAAGAGAAAGAAGCTACTTCATATTCACTGTCTTCATAGTCGAAGAAAGGAACACCGATTAGAACTATTTTTGAAAGTCGAACCATGAAACATCTATTTCCTTCCTCCCACCCATATAATATACCCATCACTGACGTGAAGCTCCCCATATCTAACTAAATTCCAAAGGGACCCAATATCCCACTGAGTATCGAATCAAACTAAAAGCAATTGGAAGCTCCTCCGGCTAGCTCTCTATCTCCACATCCGAAACACTACCCACATATATCCCCAAGTACTACCACTAGAAAGTGTACAATTACCTTTTCCAAGTATCAGACTCCTTTACTAGATAAACCCTATGATGATCAACCAGATCAGCCTGCTGAACCTTAACTACCTGATCCACACACAGATGATGACCATGATCCATTCACAAAAATAAAGAGAACATCCTAAGCCCAATGAAATGGAATTTTATTTAGATTTATTTTAATTAAAATTATTCATTTTAACCTTCCCAAAACAACCGAACTCATATAGGAACACAAGTCATCATGATGCATGCACCTCTCTTAGCTCTCTACCTTACAAATAGGTTCACCTCACTTGTCTGTTAAATAAGCTCAGAGTCTGTTCACCATGTAATGTCCTGCACCACCTTATTGTCTTGAGAGGGTGGTAGGGAATTACTTGACCTTAAGAGACATCCCCAAGATTCCAAATGCTAGCAATAAATACCGAAGGGTTTAAATACATGAGGGGGATGATTTTCCCTTTAAGAATAAAACCACTAACCAAAAAATCCATATCCAAACAACCATGATATAATGCACGATAACAATTAAAGACAACACAACATTACATTTATCAAAATCATACCAAAATCAAGTTCCATAATAGAGGAATACAATATCTAAGTAAACAATTTTCTAAGGAAATCACATAAACAATTATTTAAATCATTTCACATTCCACTTTAGCATAACCCATTCCTTTCCACACAAACATACATACAACTATGCATGTAATCCATGGACCTCCCTAAACTCGCAAGTGGTGATTCATCCTCCCTCTAAGCCATCACTTAGTGGACCACTTTTACTGGGGTACTTCACACCCTCATTCGTACCAACCTTTTGATGGAGGTACTTCACACCCTCATCTATCCCAATGCATATGAACACACACCACAATCCATGCAAACCCATACCAAATCCAAGTGTATTAAACCATTTAAACAAAACATAATTCTTTTTTATTGAAAACCATTTTCCATGTAGAAAAACCAACAACCATTTTAAAATCCTCATTTTAAAATCATATTATCAAAACACTTTCCAAAAACACACCTAATTTCCCAATTTCACAATCCATCACTCAATAAGGTTTAAACAAATATTTTCATAGTGAATAAACAATCAATTACAATAAAAATAATAAATTTTAAAACAAGACTTCAAGTTATAAGATAGAGGAGTTGAGAGTGAAGCCACCTACCTTGAGAGTTTTGGTGAAAATGATAAAAGACACAAAAAATGTCACAAAACCAAGTTTAATCTCCATGAACCCACCTTATATCTCCTTCCCTATCATTAACAATACTAGATCTAAACATATTTGGCATAAAAAACCTTAGATCTACCCACAACGGGTGTAGATATAAAAAAATGAGATGAAGGGAGAAGTATATCTAAGAAAACGCATCAAGAACAATGAAGAACAAAGCCTTACCACAAGAATCAGGCTTTAACACACCAAGGTATGGCTTCATATTGCTTCCAAATTTCTCGGGAGAGTTTCTCCAACCTTTGAGAGAGAAAAATCTCGAGTAAGGGCTGTTTTGGGGAAAAACAAGGCAGTTAGAGGTAAAAATGAGTTAGATCCAAAATTTAACTATCTAACTTTGACCCGAACATGATTTAGTCACACAGTTAGATAACATTTATGCTAACCATGCTCCTAATTAAGCCTTAAGGGAGGCCTCACACATTTTCCTTACATGATCTCCAAACCATGTACCGACCATGACAAATCTCACTGTCCAAAAATTTCACCACATGACACAGTTTCTCCTAGGCTTCTGCATAGTTTCGAAAAACTGTGCGCCCTCCCTTTTCCCCCTGTCTCATTATGCATAGTTTCCTGTAAGTGTTTCATAGTTTAAAAAAACCATGAACCACCCATGAACCTATAGAAAAGCCCCAAAAACTCTCAAAAATTTCTCCAAATTCTCTAAAACTTCACCCTTATACTTTTTATATTAAAACCCATAAAGAAAGGGTTACATACCAGAAATAGGGGGTGCTACATTATCCACACCATTATTATTTCCATCCCTAGAAAGTAAAAACCCATTAGTGTCTTGAAAGAGTTTCATCCATTTCTCTTTCATCTCCTTCTCATGTTCTAAAGTCTCTTCCTGATTTTGAGCATGTTACCACAAAACCCACACTAGACCGATGCTTTTTCAACACAAGGCTTTATCTTGCCTATCCACAATCCACACTTGGATATGTACCAATGAAGTATCTATCTATAGGTCAATGTGATCCCATCTGATCACATGATCAGGATCAGGCTAATTCTTTTTCAACTGAGATACGTGGAACACATTGTGCACTGCACTGAACCATGGTGGTAATACCAAATGATATGCCACCTCTCCCACCAATTCCAATATCTCAAAAGGGCCTATGTATCTAGGAGATAACTTTACCTAATTTCCAAAACATCGATGTACAATCCTTTGAGAAATTCACAAGAACACAAGATCACTCACTGCAAATAAAAACAGCCATTGACGATGATACACATACGATTTCTGACAAATATGAGCTGTTTATATCTGTTTCTTAATCAATAGAATCTTCTACATTATTTCTTGGACAAGGCTCAGTCTAACTAGTGAAGTCTCACCTATTTCCACCCAAAAAAATGGAGAATGACAAGGAAACCCATACAATGCCTCAAACTAAGCCATATGTATCAAGTACTGATAGCTGTTGTTATATGAGAACTCCACCAATGAAACATGATCTTTCCAAGATCCACTAAAATCCATTACACATACCCAAAACATGTCCTATAATGTTTGTATCATCTTTTCATATTTCCCGTCTGTCTGAGGATGATATGCCATACTCATAGTCAACTGAGTCCCAAGAGATTTTTGTAAGGATTTCCAGAAATAGGAGGTAAACCTAGAATCTCTGTATAACATGATAGAAACTGGTATTCCATGTATCTTTACCAATTCTTGGATATAGATTTTTTATAGATCCTCCACCATATGAATTTCACGAATATGGATGAAATGGGTTGACCTGGTAAGTCGATCCACTATCACCCATATAAAATTGTGCTTTCGAACCGTTCTTGAGAGAATTGTAACAAAATCCATGAATATCTACTCCCATTTCTACACTGGGATAGGTAAAGACTATAACATACCTTCTAGTTTCTAATTTTCTTCCTTAACTTTCTGGCTAGTTAAACATATGGAATAAAACTCAGTCACCTTACTTTTTATGCCGATCCACCAAAACTATGACTTTAATTCCATATACATATTATTTATTCCTAGATAGAAAAACCATCTATAATGGTGGTAAGCATGAAGAAGTTGATCCTAAGAATTCATGGGTACAACTATCCAATCTTGAAACTACAAAACTAAACTCTCATCCAGCCTTCATCCGTCAATGGTCTCCCCACCATTGAGTTTTGAACTTATAGAAACACATTCAACATAGAATGTCTACATCTCCTTTACCATCTTTACCAAATCAAGAACCACCATAACTAAAAAAGAAACCACAAAATCACCTCAGTCTTCACATTCCACATGCATGTTGGCTAGGACCGACATAAGCTACCACTCACGTGAAGATTCTTTTTCCAACTGAGCATATGAGTTTCTGCTTAATGAATCAGCCACCAAATTTACTTTACCCAGTCTATACATCAAGTCAAAGTTGTAACATTTAGAGATACCCCATCCATATTCTTTACCTCAGATTCAAATCCCTTTGTAAGAAAATACGCTTCAAGATCTTATGATCTATGAACACAATAAATTTCTCACTGAAGAGATAATGATGCCATGTTTTAAGGCATGTAAGACTACATCTAACTCTAAATCATGTGTTGGGTAGTTATTCTCATGAAATATTAATTGCCTTGATCCATAAGCAACAACATGGTCTCCTTTCATGAGAACAAACCCCAACCCAGATCTTGAAGCATCACAATACACCATGTACCCTTGTATTGATTTTAGAAAAATAAAGATCTGTATGGATGTAAGGAAAACCTTTAGCTCTTGAAAAGATTTCTAGAATTCCACATTACATTGAAATGAAGCATTATTCTTTGTCAAAACTATTATTGGTGAGGCTAGCTGTGAAAATTCATGAACAAAGAAAAGGTAATAACCAACAAGGCCAAGAAAACTTTGTATCTCAAAGATGTTCTATGGCGATTTCTAGGAGATAACAAATTCTATCTTTTTTGGATCCACTAAAACACCTATTTCATAAATTACATGGACAATAAAGTGTAATTCTTGTATCCAAAAATTATACTTTGATAAATTGGTATAAAATGATATTATCTCAATATTTCCAACACTGTTTCCAAGTGTTTCTCATTATCATCCCTTGTCCTTGAATACACCAATATGTCATCCACAAAAACCATAAAAAAAGAATACAAATATCACTGAAATATCTGATTCATCAATTCCATAAAAACCGCTGGTGATTTCGTAAGATTGAAAGGCATTACCACATATTAATAATGGCCATATCTGCTTCTGAAATCTATCTTCGGAATATATTCATTCAAAACTTGTAATTGGTGATATCATGATTACAAGTCAATCATTAAGAACCACTGTGATCCCCTCAATTGATCAAAAAGATCATCAATACATGGAAGTGGATACCCGTTCTTTATCGTAACTTGGTTAAGATTATGATAATACACACACAGATGTAAAGTTCCATTTGATTTCTTCACAAAAAAAACTGGGGCTTCCCACAGAGATATTCTCTACCAAATGAAACCCTTGTTTTCTATATCTTCCAATTTCACTATCATCTCCTTATTTTGGTGCCATTAGATAATATGGAATAGAGATAGGATTGGTCCCCAGGAGGAGATCAATCGTAAACTCCACTTCCCTTACCGGTGGTAACCCATAAAAATTTTTGGGAAACACATTAGGTAACTTCTCTATGACTACTGGAAAACTGCTATTGTTGATCTCTTCCATTGATTCCAAAGTCAACACCGCCAACTAGTATGAGATAGTTCCCAGTGTTGGTGTGAACAAGCCCATTGAACCTATCTTTACAACCCTTTCTCCTCTAAAGAGATGCTTGATTCCATTATCATTCACAAAACTAACTATTCTGATATAATAGTCAATGTGATACTTGAGAGTTTTCAACCAATCCATACCCAAAATTACATCAAATAAATCCATCTCCAATACAGAGAAGCCCCATTTCAGCTCAACTCCATCAACAGTTATAGAACATGCTTTACATAGGAAGGCTCTACATTCTCTTTTCCCAAGAGGAGTTTGAAGTTTTATCCTGAAGGGAATCATCTCAAGTTTTAAACTTATAAAATAAACAACATGAGAAGCGATAAAGGAATGCGGTGCACCAGTATTAAACAACACTTGCATAAGGGTAGAATTCAAAAGAATCATACCTCTCACTATAGATGGTCCTGTCTAATCATCCACAATCACCTGATCAGCTTCATATAATTTCTTCATCATTGCACTTTGGTATTTATTTCAATATTGAGGTTTTCCTGCTTGAGGAGTCATGGTATTCCTAGAATCACCATGGCTAGCTCTGTTCTGGTGATGAGATTTGATCTACTATCCTTGTACTATCGAAGCATATGATGTCTACGACACCTAAGAAGTGTCTCGAGCACCTGACCTTGGGGCACTATGAAAATAGCACTAAAGATTCCCCATCTTGTTGCAGTTGGGGAATGATCTAGGTTTTTTTATACACTCTCACTTTGTGTGGTCAAGAGAACCACATTAAAAACACCCTAATTTGCTCTTGGTTCGTGGAGGAAGGTTCACTGATCGAGCCATCTAATTTTGATTCACACTCCCACCTTGGAAGTAGGTGTCCCTCTTTCTCTTTCTTTGAGCACTAGAGTTCCCATGGCTATCAACATACTTCCTCCTCCCATATATCCTGAGATGTCTCTTTCATCCATTGTCACTTTATTCACCATCTTTGTATAGTCTGTAATATAGAGAATAACTATCTTTGAGATAATCTCCTCCCTTAGCCTTGATTCAAAGATTCATGCCTTCAAGGATGCACTAGACACAACCTCGAGTGCAAAGCATACTAAATTCATGAATTTAGCCACATAATTAGTGATATAGATTTTCCTACTTTAGGATGAAAATTCCATCATTTTCTGAATCTTAAACATGTGAGGATAGAATTATTTATTGAAAAATTCCTCAAAATCCTCCCAATTAAGGCCTTTATATTCATTATCTCTAACCGATAGATCCCACAACTAGCATGCAAGATCCTCAAGAAAATATGTTTTCGTTTTTTACTTTTAGCCTTGCTGGTGTGCCAATGAAATAAAATATATGATTCATCCTGTTCAACCACACCTCTACATTTTTTTGTTTAGAATCACCCCAAAAGATGGGTGGATTCTGATTCTAGAACTAGAATTAATGATCAACTTTCCTTGGATGATCCCTATGATTCCCTGTTTCCATATCTTGAAACGCTTGTATGATACTCTGAACCAACTCTTGGTTCACCTGTGGCTTAGGTGCAACCACATTCTCCATAGCTTCTTTCAGTTGGTTTCTATAACACATATTAGGCGCCATTTTCTAAATAACAACAAACTCTATAATTTTAACTGTTTGTTAACTTAAGTCTGAACAATTTCAAATTCTAACACATAAACCATCACAAAATTACTTTCCAAAATAAACATTTTCCATATTCGACCATTTTTTAAAACTTTAACTTTATTTTTGAAAATTAAACCATTTTTAAAATACCTCCATCATGCTCGTTTTCAAAATCTTTCATTTGAAAACACTTTCACAATTTTTTTTCCAAAAATCATCACTTTTTCCCAAAACATAAATCATTACTGAAAATGATGTATGCACTCCTAGTAGGAATTCATCCTCTAATTCATGGAATGCTTGTCTCATTGGCTAAACCCATGACAATGATATTTAAAAATCCTATAAGTGTCTCTAAAACACTCATGTACCCAACTCCCTAGTAACTTGATGTTTAGCATAAAAAAGTTAACTACATATTTTTATACTCTAAATTTAAATTCCCAACAATCATAATCTTTTATATGATCCCAACATAAGGAATAGACAAGAATCAATTCAACTCCAAGACTGAAAAAATCGATGACTACTTGTTCCACAAGGAAAGGAACAAGCTGATACCATTTGTCTCATACATATTCTTTTGGACTGCACAAAACTGATACCATTTGTAAATTACTTCCCCTAATCATTGAATTGAGAGGGTGGTAGGGAATTAATTGACTTAAGAGTCATCCCCCAGATTCCAAAGTATGGTAATAAATTCCAAAGGGCTTCAATACATGTGGGGGATGATTTTCCCTTTAATAATAAAACCACTAACCAAACAATCCATTTCCAAACAACCATGATATGATGCATGATAATAATTAAAGACAACTCAACATTACATTTATCAAAATCATACCAAAATCAAGTTCCACAACATAAGAATACAATATCAAAGTAAATAGCTTTCCATGGAAAGCACATAAAAAATTATTTAAATGATTTCACATTCCACTTTGGCATAACCCCTTCCTTTCCACACAACCATACATCCAACTATGCTTACAATCCATGGACCTCCCTAAACTCATGAGTGGAGAGTCATCCTTACACTAAGACTTCACTTAGTGGACCAATTTTATGGGGGTACATCACACCCTTATCTGTCCCAAAACTTTTGATGGGGGTACTTCACACCCTTATTTATCCCAATGCATATGAACACATGCCACAACCCATGCCAACCCATGCCAAATCCAAGTGTGTTAAACCATTTCAATAAAACATATTTATTTTGATTGAATTTTTTTTCCATACAAAAAAACCAACAACCATTTTAAAATCATCATTTTAAAATCATATTATAAAAAAACTTTCCAACAACACACTAAATTTCCCAATTTCACAAACCATCACTCAAGAAGGTTTAAAAAACTATTTTCATAGTGAATAAACAATCAATTCCAATCAAAACAATCAATTTGAAACTAATAATTCTATTTATAAGATATAGGAGTCAAGAGTGAAGCCACCTTACCTTGAAAGTTTTGGATAAAATGATAAATAACATGAAAAACATCACAAAACCGAGTTAAATCTCCATGAACCCACCTTAGATATATTCTCCTATCATTAACAAGAAAATATATAAACATATTTGGCATCCAAAACCTTATATATACCCACAATGGGTGTATATATAAGAAACTGAGATGAACGGTGAAGTAGATCTAATAAAACACATCAAGAATGGTGAAAAACAAAGCCTTACCATAATAATTGGGCTTCAACGCACCAAGGGATGGCTCTGAATTGCTTCCAAATCACTTGGGAGAGGTTCTCCAACCTTTGAGAGAGAAAAATATCGAGTTAGGGCCATTTTGGGGTAAAAAAGAGGCACTTAGAGATAAAAAAGAGTTAAATACACAATTTAAGGATCAAACTTTGACCTGAGCACAGTTTAGTCACACGGTTTGATAAACCATGTGCTGACCATGCTCTTGCTTCTTTCTTAAGGGATACCTTGCACAATTGCCTCGCATGGTCTCCAAACCATGTGCCAACCATGCCAATAATCACTGTCTAATAATTTCACCACATGACATAGTTTCTCCTTGGCTTCATCATGGTTTGGAAAATCATACCCAACCCATGCAGCCTCTATTTTTCCCCTGTCTCACTGTGCATGGTTTCCTGCAAGTGTTGCATGATTTCCACAAACCATGCACCACCTTTTAACCTATAGTAAATCCCCAAAAACTCTCAAAAATTTATCCAAACTCTCCCAAACTTCACACTTACACTTTATATACTTAAAATGCATAAATAGAGGGTTACATATTAGAAACTAGGGGTGATACACAATAGATCATGGGGGGCCCTGAAATCCCATGTCCTAGATGATCTACCAGGCTTGTGTCACATACCAAGGTCAACTGAAACTGCTTCCATACCAACCCATGCAATCCTCAATATTATTAACTCCAAACTCCATCCTATACCTCAATCACCACATCTGATATCACTATGTCACCACCCCTCTTACCAAAGATACTACAATGAGGGGAGAGAGATAATGACCCCCCCCCCGAGTCCCACCTCTAGTAGGTCCTGCATTGGTGACTAGCACCAAGGGTATACAAATATCATGAAATGGGTGGAATTACCTTCTATAATAATATAGGATTGGGAGATAAGATTAATAACCCACAAAAAACTCCATGTCATAATATAAAAAGAAACCAAAACCATCCCACATGCATGTATAAATGAAACTGATACTGATAAAAGTCTCTAAAAGTAAATACCCAAAAGCAAAGATAAATAAGTGACATAGAAACTGTCTAAAAGGTCCAAGCTAGTACTATCCAACCAGGTCCATGTATTCCTCTTGAAAACCTGAAAATCAGTTTATATATATAGGGTGAGCATAAAAGTATACTTAGTAGGAAAACCAAAGTCTATCATCCACATGTGAAAGAAGCATACTAATGCACCTGTGAGAAAACAACAGTATCAACAACACCTAAACAGGTCAATTATCCATCCCAATCTCACCAAGGCATGTTCACCAAAGAATGAAATCCAATTATAATAACATAATAAGAATTATATCAATAAAGGGAACCCCATGCCTCTTTTCCACTAATTTTTCACTCTCACACCCAAGATCGTATGCCCTGGTGCTCCCATCTCTTCTGAATAACATATACCACTGCCCCAAAACATGGTCACATCACATCATTCCCAAAAACACCTGGTCCACTGCCCCAAAGCATGGTCACATCACATCTAACTTGAAAATACCTGGTCCATCACATCACAACCATATCCAAAGTAGTAGGGTATCATGACCATAAAGGACATCAACCTCATGCCCTCCACCTACCATGAATGACCCCCACCATATATCACCCCAAAACATGGTAACATCAAATCTTTCCTAAAAACACCTGGGCTACCGCACCATCGCATGGTCACATCACATCTCACTCGAAAATACTTGGGTAATCACCTAGTGCACTAACAGACCTCTGGCCATCACATCCTATATATATATACTCATTTGGAAGAGAGAGTAGGAAAGAGTGGGAAGTTATACATCCATCCTCATCACTAAGATATTGGGAAAAGCACCCCCATGTGAATATATGGATGTTGGCACATAATTCTCGACATGGGTGGGGTGAATATAGAAATCAAAAAGAATATACAAGTATATAAATATATCCACACACACAATCCCAACCTATGGGTTCACAACCAAACACTAATCATCTCAAAACATCCCCACTTTCACCGCCACCACTAAATTCATAAGACCACACAACAAACACAAGATATATTTCACATTTCCAACCAAACCATTATCCAACCCATTCATTTAATTATTAAGAAACAAACACATTTCAACACACAACCCATCATTTATTTATTCATTATCATTTTATATCCCCTTAACTAAACTGAACCCCAACTATTTCAATCATTATTAAATAATTATTCCATCAATACTTGGGCTTCCAGCACAAAGAAACCACACATCACAAGTATCTCACCATCTCCATCACGCCATCACCTCATCGCCCTAAAATCACAACAAAAAAACCACCACCACACCACCCCCAAAGCCCGACCAAACAACAACCACCTCACCACCCCAAAATCATGAAAAAACACCACCTTTCCACCCCAAAAGCACAACCAAACAACCATCACCTTGTCATCCCAAAAGCATGACCAACAACCACCATATAGCCACCCCAAAAGCATGACCACATATCACCCATCAACTCCACATCGTGTTGCAAACACACATCACCATCCCACAACATAAACTCACATAAAAACAATCAAATATCATTTTCATATTTAATGAAGGTTATTTTAATCACATTCCATTTTATTTTAGGGGTGTTATTACACAAGTCATAATCCCGGGGAAACCATTTAATTATCCAAATATAAGTGGTTAGTCAATTTACATTTTAGATTGATATCACAACACTCACAACATACACAACATTCACAACACATATCATATAGCATAAACAAATCCCCTAACAACCAAAATTTTCATCAGTGCGTAAATCCCATACAATCCATCATGTCATAATAACATAATAATAAAAAATTTGTAAAAACATTCTAATCATTCCCCTTTCCCCCATAAATTTCATTTAACCAATTATTTATCATTTATTAATCCATCACAAATATAACCCATAGAAAATCAAGAGTAAACCCCTCCCACATGATACACAATGAAGAGAAACGAGAGATTTTCTACCTCAAATAGCTTTGTTGACTCGTTGTGCATTAAAGGTTGAATAAGAAACACCCTCAAACCACAACCACACATCATAAACCACAAATTAACCTACATTTCACCAAATATCCATCAAAATAAATCCAAACTCACACCCAAAACCAAAACAACATTTACATAGTGAATCCCCAATAGAATAACAAGAGGAAACTAACCAAGAAGAAGGAAGGGCTTACCATTGATTGCCAACAGGCATCCACCAGATCCAAAAGGTCAAAGTTGGAGGAAGGGGCTAGAAGATCCTCTCAGGGCACCTAGGGTTCATAAAAAATTAAAGGGTAGGAGGCCATGAATGAATGAAAAGAATCAGCTAAGAAAAGGACTTTAAATTTTGGATCCCACCATTTTCACATCATGTAATATATATATATACATGACATGAATTCCACAATAATTCACAAACTTCCATCTTTTTCCAAAAAACACTCACCTCAGCCTTTATTTAATTCATGTTGTAAATTACACTTAAACGATGTGTAATCTAACTTACATGTCCTCCCTTATCCATATAAAATCTATGAACCAGCCAGTTACACAAGCTATGAATCACCTTTACATGTTGTGAATTCCACTTACATGATATGAACACCCTACAATAGCTCTGTTGTAGCTCCATCCTCCACAGAAAACTCACATAACCTCCCCAAACACCTCCAAACACCAAAACTACCAATGAAATGGGCCAAGAAGGTATAAGTTATTACAGATGGAGTAAACCTACTCTTAATTACTACAACCAAATGATGGTACAATGTAGAAACATTTTCAGAACCATCAATGAAGAAATAATTAATCACAAAGAATTTATTTAATTATTTAAATTAATTATAAATAATATGTGATAATCCTGCATCTTGGTTCCGATGTTCAATCATCAATTATTATTTGATTAATTTCCATCAATTATGACGTTTATCATCATGTAAATCTCAGATTAATAATTGATTACAAAAAAAATTGAGTTGGAAATTCCTAATCTGATGCTTCTACTACACTAGGAACCTACAATGTTTGGGACATATAGGAAGAAGGAAGTGATAAAATCTTATGGAACCTTGATTTCCTGAACTAGGTTGTATTTTAAATAAAATTTAATGTTTTAAATATTTTATTAAAAACCTTTCTTTAAAAATGACACACTTTTTTCTAGATAAATATCAAATTCTTTAATTGGTAAGTTCAATTTGAAAAACTAACTTTTATAATTAGAACTTAAACTTTTTTTTCAACTTAAAAAATACTACCCCCATCAATCAACAAAGTGAAGTTCTTCTGTTCCAATAAGGTAAGGGGTAAATTTTTCTATTATTTTTCTAATTATTTTCCTTGAATAATTTTTTCTTTAAAATACATAATTATATTGTCTAAATATATTTAATTTTTAATTAAGAATACATTTTAATTTTTTTTAACTCTTTCAAAAAGGATTTAAAATGTGGAAATATTATTTTTGAAAAAAAAATAATTTTAATTGAATGTTTATAATTAACTTTAATACTAAATTTGACAAGTTAATGAGTCTATTTTTAGTCATCTTGGACTATGTCCAATGCTATAGTAAATTATTTACTTGGTTAACCCTAATGATTGCATAAAACTGTCTTATTCTACTCAATAACATGTTTGATGTGGAAGATAATGAAATTATAAATTGTTGATTACACCATAGTTTTATGATATTTTGGGACTTAATTTCTATACTTAGTTATTAATCCATGTTTGGTTTGTGTAATAATTTGGTTATTCTTTAAGGTATAAATCCATTAATTTTCATAAATTCTCAGTTTAAATGTTTACATATGGTCTAATATGAATTCCATTTGAGTTCATGGAGGTATCGAGGGTGTTAGGGCCCAATTCAAAGCTCAAAACCCAAGTTTTGGGGTGAAATGTCATGGAACACAATTAGAATAAACCATGCGGGTTGGGCCACATGATAGTGTGCCCAGGTTTGGAAAATTGATAGTGGTTTTTTTCACGGTCTCCGCATGGTTAGTCAAACCGTGTGAGGAAGTCACGTGGTGTGCCCTTTCCTACAACTAACCGTGCACGGTTGGTGTATGATTTGTCTAACTATGTTTCTAAACTATTCGACCTAGATATTTTGGGTAAAATGACCATTTTACCCTTAAAATCCTTTTAAATATAAAATATAATTATTTTCTATTACACACTACAAAGGATACTATTTGAGGCTAATCTAGGAATTGCTGCCGAGCCTCCATCTGATATCTGATTCAAGCGCCGCTCATCTCTTTGGATCTGAATCAGTGAGTTCTCAATTCCTTTTTAGTCATTCTTAGTTATTATGGATATCATCTATGCTATTTAGGTGCAAGATAATATGCCCTATTATTTGGTTCTTCATCCATTATTTGATTTTATCCCAATCTAAGTTGAATTAAGAGCTGATACTGGATGTGATATCAACTATGGACCTAAGGTGGGTGGTCTTGTGCCTTTGATTAAAGTCGAGTGGTATATATATGTTTTTGTTCCGTGCACCCAACTTCCAAGCATCACCTTTAAATGAAATTAAATTCTTGAATTTCTAGGCATAACCTATGTAATTAAATATGATTATTGATAAATGATAAGTGGTGAAGAACCTTTAAATGGAACCACCCCATGGGGGTGTTTATTAGTTATATTATACTACCATGGGTGGATCTTAGGAATAGATACCTTTGGGTGTGACCCTTTTACTTTTTTCCATGGAATTTTGAATGTTAAATTGATAATTGTAATTGAATTTTCAATTGATAAATGGAATTGTAATTGAATTGATAAGGAGTAGGTAATGGATTCCATGACCCTATATCCTTGCCATGAAATAGCTTGTTAATCTTTAGGTTCTTCTTTAAATTAAATTCCCATGTGAGTGATTGAGAGGCAAGACTTCTAATCTTTTCCCTTGTTATGAAATTTCTAATTAAGCATGAATTTTCATTTGTATTATTATAATCACATGAGATATATAGAGAATATTCCATGTAATAGTTTATTTAATCTTGATAATCTTGTTATAAATATTTTCCCATGTGAATATTTGGAGGCCAATACTTCTATGCTTGGCCCATGCCTTTAGCCACCTTTTTAGGTGAGATTTGAATTGAAATGTTCTTAGTATTGACCTTGACATGTTAAAATGAATTTTATTAAATGGTTGGAATTTGTTAAATGATTATATTCCTTGGTTTATACATGGATTCAAATGAGAATTCCATGGATTGAATCATATGGATTTGACCTTGCTTATGACTGAGTGACACTTGGACTCCTGATATGGACTACCAAGGATAGACTCAATGGGGATGACCTTTATATTCCAAGTGATACAAGGATTCATATGAGAATTCCATGGATGAACTCAAAGGGAATTGAAATTACATGCCATGGGTTATAATTGGTCTCCCTTAGTGTTCCTCCAAGGATATACTCGAGTGGTAGAGATGTTACACCACACCTAGAGAGATACCCGGGTTCTTGAGGATCACCATGGATGAGCTTGTAGGGTGTTGGTTTATATTACACCTGGAGTTATACATGAATTCCAAATTAGGAATGTCATGGATGATATTAGGTTATAAATTTAATAATATAATTCAATGGTTTACATGACATGTTTCCCAAGCCAAAGCACAATCTTGGATTCAAACCTTGTTTATACTTTATGGATGGACTGTTTAGGTATCCTTGATCATGTTATCATGAGGGACATCGGGCTACATGCCGGGTCTCGAGACTTAATATTTACATGAGAATGAATGGTTAATTGAGAATTCTTATAAATGACATGTTCCTGGCTGTTAAATCATAAAATTATTTCTTAAATGAAAATTATTAAATGAATTGGTTATACAATGATAACCTGGGATTATAGGATGTTCACTTTTGAGTACTTCCTTTACTTGTATATTTTTCCTGCAAACTGTTGTTATATATATATATATATATTCACTTACTGATTAGAAACTGACCTTGGGTGGTTGCCTACTGGGACTATATCTCACACCTTATTTGGGCCACCGTTGGGTACCCAAATAGACTATATGATTATAGGTATGGATAAGGGAAATCACCCTTCTTCAGGTTCTTGATTGCTGCTTAGGAGTATGAGCATGGGACCGAGTTGAGGCTCACGATGCTAGCTGGACATATTTTGGCCTTTTTGTACCTTTGTTGCATGTATTTTATGTCTTCCTTATATACATGATTTGGATGATTTATTAGATACATATGACATGTATCATCATTTTTTATATGAGGTGGTTTATGACATTGCTTATATATTATTCTTCCACTGTTTACTTATTTTTTTGTTATTATACTACTTTTGATACTTGTATATTATTGATTACAGTATGTTACACTCTATTAAGAGGGAATATTCTCCCCACAAACTCATCCTAGGAACTCACTACCAGTCAGAAGCCTTTGGAATTTGGGGAGATGCACTTGATGCCATGTGGCCAACCAATCTCGGGGCACCTTTCAGTGGCATCTGGGTCTGGGATGTTACAAAGTGGTATCATAGGATTACTTTTTGGTTTGATTTATTATTTGGAGACAATAGATAGGGATAAGAAGGAATAGGGATTTGGTAATGAGCTATGCATGGGCATAGCTAACCTGTGTATAGGAAAAGCTAAATTGCCTCAAATGAAATTGTTGTTTTCTAGATTTTGACTATTACAATTGATTTGACTCCACCATTGGGTGATGGAATTGAATTATGATATTATTATTGATATGATTATGGGTTATATTGTGTTGTAACCCAATGAGATGAGGGTATTCCATATCATGCACCATATTAGGAACCTTCTAGATTACATATTCCATGAATTATGACATTCCATTTAGGCGACATTACTTATATCATGCTATTGTGATATATGTACCTTCTATTGTGATACGTATTATGGTTTGTGTTATTGTGTGAATCAGGTGGATTCCATAATTTGGTTCTTAAGGAGTACGGGCCATCATCGATTGAAATATAGAGAACCATTTATTTCAACATATATAAAGTAAATGATATATAAATGAGAATGAAATATGAAATGAATTATTATGAAGTGAAATTGAATATGAAATAAATGAAATGGAAACTTGAATTTCTTATGGAATAGAACTTAACTATACCTGACCTTAGTAGTGGGAAATTAGTAGTGTCTCTTGCATATACATGATTTGTATAACATCAAAACCTAACTCAAGGAGTAGGAAGAGGGGTGTGTTCGAATATAGGGAGTCTTGTACCTATCCTGTTAAAATATTTGCTCTTTTGATCTAAAAAAACTGAGAAAAATATCGATATAAGGCATGTGTTTGGCATTATAGAGGAATTCCACCATGACGACCTCTAGTCGTACGCCATGAGGGTGGATATGAACACAATCTAGAGGTGGTGGTACATGGGATACCAATGGATAATCCATTAGTGCCAGCTGAGGCACCATGGGTTGTACTGGACATAGGTACTGAGGCACAGTTCCTTGAAGTCTTTATGTGGTTCATGATAACCGTTCAGGGAGCACCGCGACTTGACCAGACTATGGAAGAGTTGATGTGTGATTTCTAAAAGCAGCATCCACCCACATTTTTGGGGGATGGAGGAACACAGGCTATGGATTCATGGATGGATGTCATTCTATTTATCTTTGATCATCTAGAAATGCCTCTTGAGTGGAGGGTAATTCTCTCTATGTATATGCTGCATGATTCCTCCAAGAGATAGTGGGATTTCATTACTCAAATGGATATTCATAAAGAGATGGCCTTGAGGGATTTTTACACAACCTTTTATGAATAATTGTATCCTAATATGTTGAGGGATGATAGATCCTGGGGGTTTTTTCATCTAGAGCAGGGCGTGCTATTAGTTATGGATTACTTGTCCCATTTTACTAAGCTCCAATGCTTCACACCTATTCTGATGGGTGAAGAGTTATCTCAATCTAGGATATTTGAGGATGGTATTAGGTATGACATCTAATTATAGGTAAATTTTTTTCAGGAAGAATACTGTTTCTGGGATAGTGGATTGGGCGTTATCACAAAGTGTAACTCGAGAGAGGCTGGAGGTGTGAGCTAGGGCGATTTGGCATCTAGATCTGGTACTGAATCAACTAATAGTAAGAAGAATCATCTAGAGCCTCCATACGGTGAAAATAGTAGAAAAATAAAACAATTATGTATCTAGGTGAGGTGCTACCCGTGCGGTAGGCTAGGACATACAAGGCCACTGTGTATGAGGGACCCAATCTAGTGCTGATCTTTCAGAAATATGGTCCATCTACAATGCTTCTGCAGAACATTTCCTTCTAAGTACAGTGATATAGGGTCTAAACCATCACCAAGTTCAGGAGTAACATCAAAAGATTCTCATCAGGTAGGGAGTTGGAGGACAACTGGCTGATTAGGTCAAGGTGTTGGTCGTGGTAGTTAGATTCCAATCATACAGCGACAACAGAGCGAATCTACTCAAGGTATTTGTAATGACCCAATGTTTTATCAATGGACATTTCTTTCTTATAATTATGTAATATAATCAAATTAAATCACAACACAATGAACTACTAAGTACTATATTACCTTTAAACATAATATTGTCACTTCTGTGATTTGAAATTTTAAAAATCTGACACACACAGTTGCGATTAGTAAGATGTTTGGAGTCTGATAAGACAAACTTAATTATTGGTGAATAGTAACTGACCCTTATGAATAGTAATTTCACCCTTATGAGTAGTAATATGACCCTTATGAATATTACATCATCCAAAAGAATAGTAACCTCACCCTTGAATGTATAAATAAAATTTAGGCATCTTATAAGTGATAATATGACCATAATAAAAGTATTAGTATTTTTGTAAGTCATAAATAAATAATTAAAATTAATTAATTAATTTAAAATAAAATGTATTTTTATAAATTTTTTTCATAAATTATCAATTTTATGTCTTCTAGTTTTAAGATAACAAGACCTTATGTAATTTTTGAAAATATTATAAAATCAGTTATAGTTTTAAAATATGTATTTTTCAAGTAAATTATGATTTTAATTTAAAATTAAATTAATTATATTTAGAAAATTATTTTTGAAAAATGGAGTTCATTTTTTTATTCTACACATCGAAAAATGGTTAGGGTGAATTTTTGGGATTTTTCTAAAATACATGAATTTTTGATGAATAGTAAAATACAATAATTTGTAAATTAAGCTAAATACATGATTTATAGGGTCATGGATGATGTTATAATAATGTAATACCAATTGGTTCCAACTCACATGAACTTATTAATTTTTTTTTCATGGAATCATCACTATTTCTGATCTTGAGGGAAATTAATAAACTAAGGAATTAAATATTATGAAAACCCTCATCTCCTCCACTATAAATACAACCCTCCTTACCTCTTCTGTTCACTTATCTCAAACCTTGTTACTTGCCTAAATTTTGCCCAAATATCTCCCAAATATCCTACCCCACATTATACATCCCTTATTCTCTTCAAAATACCAAATCCTCTCTCTTTAAGAGGCTCTCAAGGAAGATTGATTCAAGCGGAAAATTCCTCTTTTCAATTCTTTTACTTTCTTTTCAATTTTATTTGTTTTCTTTTCTATCCTTACCTCTCCTCATACAAATTTTATGACAAATAGAGTAACTTAAATTTAATTTAATGTTTTTATGATAATATAATACGTTATTATCATCTCTCATTTACTCTTCTTTTATACTAGTAGTAAAGACACCATCCAAGATGTGTTAATTTACCACATTCAAGGATGTTGAGTATTCAATTTCTTTTACCATATACAATTCTGGTCATGAAACCATTTTTTTTATGGTTTAACCAGATTATTATGTAATATATCCTATGTAAGGTTCTATAATATTTTTTACACATTATATTAAATTATAATGCAAAATGAGTTCGTAGTGATAAAAAACCGCCAAGAAACCCAAAAGGTTATCATTAATGTTTTATATAATGATTCAAATTAACTCAAATTAACCAAATTAAATTTACAACCATGTAACAATATGGATGTAAAATAATAAAATATAACTCCAATTCTGGAAAACCATCCCCATTTTACATGATTCTCCATTCATGAAAATAAGTAAACTGATCGTAAAAACCAAGAAAACAAACGGACCCAAACAATGAAATTGAACCACTTAACCCATAAAAAAGGTCATGATTGAACTTAAAAATGTTATAATAAATCTTTTAAATATGTAATAGTTTATTTAATTATTAATTAATGAAACTAATTTTATTATTCAGGTCATTAATATCAAGTGGAGAACACCATCAGACTTAAGGTAAGAGATCCTCTCTATTTCACTTTTATTCAAGAATTTCCTCTATGTTATGACCTTTTATGTGTAATAACTAATGATGGGGTATGATTTAGAATCTCCCCATACTTTCCTCATGATTTATAAGTGATTATAAAGCCCTCTCTCTCTCATTAATCCCTCTTAAGTACACATGATACCATGCCGATAATCCGTAAGGGATTCTACCTGAACCTCCTTTGTTCCTTAAGGTTTCCATATCATCCTATTACCAAAATTAAGTTATATTATATTTTTTTGTGAATATTATAAATTATTTTTACATGTACCAAATTCATTTATAAATACCCTTTCATCATTCTCTTTTAGGGATATATGTGTTTTTAATTGATTCCCTCCTCAATACTTCCCGATAAGCAAACCTGTGTTGAGGGAACTTCCTGAATTCTTACACAATTTCGAGTGAACTCTATATTATGTTTTAAGACACCATTTTATTTATAAAATAATTATTTTTATTTATGAAAACATTATTGGTTCACTTATGGTTTTATATAAAGGATTGTTCCCTTTTTTATTTTAAAGGCTCTATAGTTTTTTCCTTAAAACCGCACAAAAATGTTTTAATGCTATTTTTTAAAACAATTTTCTTACATTTTGTAACTTATAGTTGAAATAAATTACCATGATACATGCCTATTTTAACTTATGAATTTCCATTTATATTTTAGTTCCTTTATTTCATGGAAACTTTTATGATACACCCATTTTTTATGCTTTATGAAATGATTATGGTACCCAATTCTCTCCATGGGTAACCCTTATGTTTATGCAAGATTGATTATGTATGATTATTTATGTGAAAAAAATATTCATGAAAAGTTAATCTGGGTGAACCCATATAGTTCTCCAATGCATTGGTTAAATTTGAGTCTCATGAGATGTTATATGTGACGGTCTTGGTGGTTAGCCTTGGCTTGTGCTACCATGTGCGATGGTCTTGGCGGTTAACCTTGGATTATGCTACCATGTGAAATGGTCTTAGAAGTTAGCCTTGACTCATACTAAAGTCATGTTTTACATTTATACCACATTATTATGTCTCCATGTTTATATGATTCCATGTTTATATGTTATGATTCTATATGTTACATGCCTTTTTATATCATCATGTCATGCCTTCTATCCCATGTGCTAATGCTTTGCTCTTATGGTTACTCCCTTAATGGGAAATTTATATCATCCCTTTATTCATGTTTTCCCCTGGGTAACCTATGTAGATGTTTGAGCTCAATGGAATTTAGGAGCTCTATTTGAAGATTAAATAAAAAAATGTTTTATTTAGTTACATGTTTTCAGTTTTAAGTACCTAGTCTTCCAAGACACTAGACTTTACGATACTTGGCTTGTACTATGATGTATAATTATGATTAAAATAATGTAATGTTATATGTAAAAGTTTAGGGTCCCTATAATTGGTATCATAGGATGGTCTAATTATTTTTTGATATTAGGAATAGAGAACTTTAGTAAGATTCTTAAGGATAAGATTAAGTATAAAAAAACACCCCTAAATTTTGGTAAGTATAGAGTAAGTGGTTTATCAATAAAATACATCCCTATATGGATAAAAATAGGTAGAGGTGGATTTGACACAGATATATATAGGGGTAAAACCAAAAAACACCACTTTAATCTAGACTCAAACATGAACTGGTGCACGACAACGGGCCTTACTGCACTCTTGGTTTGACACTCCCAGGGGATATGCTTTGGTAAATTTATGAGCTTGGTACAAACCATTATTAAGGGAATGAAAAAAATCCCATAAGAATATAAGTTAAGAAATAGATCAAGTATAACCTATATTGAAACATAGGGAATCACAAGTTATTATATACTTCTCCTTTACAAGTTTATCCTCTTATGTTCAAACTTTCCTTTTTATGTTCAATAACTAAGTATTAAAGCCCTATAATTGTATGATATTTTTATTAGTTAATGGTAAGAAATAGAAGAACACGTGTCAAAAATCAATGTGATAGGGAATGTAAATATTTCTCTAATGATATACCTGATATGATGGGAATGGGTGCTCAAAACTTCATGACAGTACTTGATTAGCTACCTCAAGTTATGAATAATAACTTGAATCATGTGGAACACCCTCCTCCTCTAAGGAAAAAGCAAGTTGACATTGAATCCTTCATACAGAAAAGGCCTCCCATGTTTAGTGTATCTTCTAATACCCTCCTCACAGAATAGTGTATTAACTCCATAGAAAATATATTCTCTGTCCTCTAGTGCTCAGAAGAAGAGAAATTCATATTGGCGGTCTATCATTTTGATGTGGAAGCTAATCAGTGGTGGAAAATGATCAAGAACACGAATCTATAGGAGGATATTGATTCCATAGTTTGGGAGGAATTCAAGAGAATGTTTTTCAATAAATATTTTCCTTGAACCCTCTATCTTTATATGGAAAGAGAGTTCCTTAGACTCAAGTAGAAGGAAGATGAGTCAATTGGGGCTATGAAGCAAACTTCACAAGGCTTCCAATGTATGACTCTAGCATTGTCTTGAACACTGAAAGTAAGGTGGATCTATTATTTAGTGAACTAAAGTTTAGTATATGAAAATAATTGGTGATTCGAGACTTTGAAATCTATGAGGAGATTGTCCGTTGTGCCCTCAAGGTTGAAATGGAGATCAAAGACTCTCAGTGGTATCGTGGGATCGATTAAAAGAACCAGAAAATGGAATCTAATGTGGGTGGTCCCACAAATAAATTCCATGATGGAAAGAAGTCCAATCATCCCACATGTAGAAATTTTGGGAGGAACTAACCTGGGAACTATCTAAGGGGAACCATGAATTGCTTAAAATGTGGAAAGTTGAGACATCTGGCTAAAAAATACCAAGGATATATGAAGAATCCTTCTTGTAATGTCCTGGAAATTCAATGTATTTTTTTAAATTATATAGAATTATTTCGAGACCAAAATCTTTGACGACACCTGATTCTGAGGCCCAGTGAGCCTAGAATATAATTTTGAACCTTTTTAAGTTCATTTAAGTAAAAGTGCGAGTGAGATTTTCTATCTTTTAAAGTAGCACTTAGATAAAAAATCCTAGGGAACTGTTGAACTCAGAACAATGGGATTCACCTAGAATGGACCTAACTTTCACCATAAAAGTTAATTTTCAGATTTTTTGGAAAAAAATAAAATAACTTTAAAATTATTTTATTTATTTTTCCAAAACGCTGGGTGGTGACACAATGACGCTGTAGTGTGGAAAAAAAGAGGCAAAGAATCACATTAAATGAAGCTCATTAATGTCTTATAAACGTACAACATAACAACGCATTAAATGAATCATAACAGATATACTGTTTCATAAATGAAACAGCGTAACAATGAGACAACATAGTGTAACAAAAATCCTATGACATGTTTTCTTTTAATGGGTTAATGAGTTGGAGAAATGAGGATCAATTGGTAGAATTATTTTGATGAACCTATGGTGATAATTTTATCCAATAAAGAATGACAAATACAAGAAAATCACCAGTGACTTTGACGCACCTTGAAGAATAGAATCGAAAAGTGACAAATGCCAATGAAACTTGAACCCCACTAATAGACCACTTGAAAGATGAAAACCTTTGAGTTAGGGGTTTGTTTTGTTTTAAGTTTCACCATTCTTAAATCTAAAATGATGAATGCAGATCAACCCATGAATAGGTTGATCTGCAGATCACTCATTCTTGCAAGAGGGAGACTTTTTTTTGGGTTCATGTATCAATATTGATTAAATTATGATAGAACCTCAATCTCAAACCTCCCCATGTTTAAAAATATAACATGGAGGTCACTTGACAACATGAACAAGGCCCAAGCCCCTCCACCTTGTGCATCATTGTGCGTTCTTTATGGCTGCATCATCAAAATTGTGTAAAGGTGGATTTGAGGCCATCGTAGGGAAGATGACATTCCCCGAAGGTTATAGGCGCAAGAAATGCAAAGAACGGACCATCAGAGTGGAATTAGTGGTATGTGGAAGAACTCACCGACATGACGACACTGGCGGCACGCCATGACGGCGCGCCAGAGGGGGGCGCCACGGTGGTGCGGCAGGAGCCACCGGTAGCAGGACGATGATTGGCGGACAAGGGACGTGGCCCTAGGCCATGTTGGTGGAGCACGCCACAGCTGGAACCACATCACAGGTACATGCCCGCAGTCTCTCAACCGTGTGAAGATGGGAGGTGCGGTCGGCATAGGCCGACCACGTGGCACACAAGCTGGATGCCATCAGGGAATTAGAGTAAGAGAGAACTGGATCACACAGTGGACTGGGCAGAGGGGGCCCGGACCCGTCACATCGGGTCGGGCTGGGCCGAATGAGACCGGGTCGCCGGGCGACCCGGCAGGCTGGACCCCCGGCCGAACTAGACCAGGTCTAGTGAGGCCCAATGGACCTAGCCCACAGGCCAGGCTGGACCGGGCTGACCCAGACCCGAACCGGGTCAGGGTGGGTCATATGAACTAAACCAGGGCATGTTGGGCCCCCAGGAAGGGTTGGTCGGGTAGGTCTGACTGGGTCAGACCAGGCCCAGACACAACCGACCCCTGTTTACTAAAACGATTACAACTTACTAACCTTATATCCAATTGAAAAGATGTTTATGGAATTTAAACCCTTGCGACAAGGCAGATTTTTTTGGCATAATCTAAAGATGTTTTCATGGATGTTGAAATATGATGAATGGATTGAGGAGCGGTTCTCCCAGAATCAAGCACACTATGTGTAGAAACCCTATGGTTGGCTGAGACATGAAGACTGCTAACAAGAAACCCTATGTGGATTAGAAAAGATGAAACAGTGGGAAGAGGCTCTATGTGACCCGATAGGTCCACAGTAGGGAGTGACTCTACGTGACCTGAAAACCCCATAGTAATTGACAGGAGGAGTACCTCAATATGGCTAATGTGGGAAGTGGCTCTGTGTGACCCGACATACCCACGATGGGGAGTGACTCTGTGTGACCCAACATACCCATGATAATCATCAAGGATGAATACCATAGTAGTACAAGGTTAGTGGAAAGTGGCTCTGTATGAGCCGATAGGCCCACTGTACTCATTGAGGAGTTCTCCAGTATCCCAAGGTGTTCGATGATATGACCGATGGTCTTAATTTCCTACTCTAGATTATACCTGGTGCGAGCTGTCTTGATTCGTGGTTTTATTTTTGGATTGATTTGTGGTATTTACTTTTTGGTTTGGGGTCCCTACTAAGTATATTGTTACTCACCCCTACACGGGATTTTCTTGCACGTTTTATGTCTAGTGAAGATGATTGACGACTTGGTGGCCCAAGACCAGGTGGTGACTAGTGAGATCAGGCAGACAGAATGTGCTTCTATGACTTCTAGTAGCTACTATGTACTTACTCCTCAGGTGGTGTTTTCAGTGGATGACTTTCCATTAATCTTTTACTTTCTATTATTGTATTTTTCTTTTTTTGGGTTTGAATCCTGACCCATTTAATTTCAGTTGTACCTTTACACTCAATGGTTTTTGGTAGCATGCATGTTCTCTTTTCCAGTTCTCTTAGGACGTGGTTGTATGTGCATGTGTACAGGTACTCAGGAAAATGCCTCCCACTTTTAGGTTGACACCTTCGGTGCTAGTCTCTAACCCCTAGACTTTGGGAGGTGGGATTAGGGGAGTCAAAGCAGAGGCCCCGAGGGATGGGTCGTGACAAAGTGGTATAAAGGTTTTCGGTTCTACCTCAAAGACCAAGAATATGTTGTTTTGTTTTTGGGAAATAGTGTTAAATGTTTTGAGTTTGAATTTTAGATTTGGGGAGTCCAGTGTTGGTGTGGTGGCTGACATATCCATACACTAGGACCTTTAATTTTTCTTTTTGAATCTATACATAAAAACACTAGTTGCATGCATCATATAGGAATTGAGTGCTTCCTTATGTTCTTCTTGAATAAGAGTCAGCTCACCAGGTATAATATATTGAATGTGGTCCATATTGATCTATCTCAAGATGTATCCACATGGAAGACCATCTATAATTCTAATACGTAATCATGAGGACATCCCTCCTAATGATGAGGCATCAGTTCATGGACCAGTGCTAGAGATGGCCCCGCCGAGTGGTGCACTAGCGTTACCACCACCTGTTGATCGACAGTTACTACCGGAATTACTGGTAGAGGATACACACAGGCTTAGTTCCTTGCATGAGTTCCATAGATAGAGACCTACTAGGTTCAGGGGAGAGATAGATCCTTAGGCCGCTGAGGACTAGCTAGAGGAGGTGACACAAGTCTTCTGCTTAGTGAGGATGCCACTCGACCAGATGGCGATATTAGCTGCGAGCCTTATTCAGGGATCGATAGGGAGATGGTGGAGCCTAATAATTTAGACTCATGATGAGGCGACCCACACCTAGGATGACTTCAAGTGAATTTTCTAGGAGGATTTCTTCCCCGCGACCTTGTGCTCAGTGCGTATACAAGAGATGCTTCACCTACAACAGGGCGACATGTCAGTGGATGAGTACTCTATGAGGTTTACAGACTTCTCCTTCTACTATGTGTACATGGTGTGGGACCCTTTATTTAGGGCCTATACCTTTAAGAAGGGTCTTCGGCAGGAGATCAGAGTGTCTATGATTTCCCTCAGCATCCCCACATAGGCTGGAGTGCTAGAGAGAGCTCTACTAGTAGAGAGTTTCCTCACAGATTAGGCACTGACGGTGAGAGATACCACCAAGAAACAGGTGTCCAAACCATCCATGGTAGGTAGATGATAGATGTCGTAGAGGTCTAAGTGGGCTAGATCATCTGGAGGGAGACACCAGGACATAGGATCAGTGGTGTGATGCCACCAAGGCGGTGAGGGTCAGTAGAGAAATAGGGCATGCTACTCATGCGATGACTAGGGACACATGGATTGTGACTGGTCGACCCACCACATAGATGATCATAAGACGGATGAGAGACCTCTAATTCAGAGATAAAGGTTCAAGCAAGGAGGTATGTAGGGTAGAGTACATGGTAGGGGAGCAGGCCGAACAGTAAGCGATGGGCGACAGTTCAAGGTACTGCCACCACCACCCCCAGGGAGTCTACCACGACCTTAGGGAGTAGGTGGAAAGGGGAGAGCTTAGCTTCAGGCAGTGGAGGCCTATGACCATGGTGCTCTAGAGATTATTAGAGGTATGATCTGTGTCTTCTCCACCTTAGATGTAGTTCTTATAGACACATGTTCCAGTCAATCTTTCCTTTCCACAGACCTTGTTTGAGGTTCAGAGATTCTGGTGGAGTTGTTGGATCAATACTTATGATTATATAATCCTTTGGGAGGAGATTCAATGATTAAAAACTGGTTCCATAAGTGTACTATTACTCTAGGAGGCGAGAGCTTCGACTGACATCTCCTAGTAGCGACATCGAGGCCTTACGACGTCATCTTGGGTATGGACTGGTTATCTACAGTCCATGCTCAAATTAAATTTATTAGGAAAAAAGTGAGGTGTGTCCATGAGGATGGGACTAGGTTTTCCTTCACCGACGAGAATAGAAAATTTTCATCACCAGATGTAATTTATCAAAGGAGGGTGTAGACGATCACTCACCAATTGGCTAGCCTCAACCTCGGTGCGGCGGACGAGAGGAGTCCAAGCTTTCATGCAGTGGTGGATGAGTATGGGGATGTATTTCCTAAGGATGTTCTGGGACTACCGCCCCACATGGAGGTAGACTTCGACATTTACCTATTCCCCAATATGACATAGATATCCACACCAGTATATCAGATGGCTCCCACAAAGCTTTGCGAATTGAGGGTACAATTGGAGGACTTGCAGGATAAGGGCTTCATGAGGTCCAATGTTTCACCATGGGAAGACCTAGTGTTGTTTTACAATAAAGAATATGGGAGATTGAGGCTATGCGTGGACTTCCAGCGCTTAAACTAGGTGACCGTGAAAAACAAGTATCCACTGCCAAGGATTGATGACCTCTTCAACCAGATGAAGGGAGCGAGGTGGTTCTCAAAGATCAACCTCAGATCAGGCTATCATCAGCTTCAGGTATGGGATGAGTATGTATCAAAGACAACCTTTAGATGCCGGTATGGCCACTACGAGTTTTGGGTGATGCCTTTCAGCATGAATAATTCCACAACAGTGTTCATGGAACTCATGAATAGGATATTCTAACCTTACCTCAATCCTTTCGTGGTGGTCTTCCTTGATGAAATCTTGGTGTACTCAACATCGGAGGAGGAGCATGCTACACACCTACAGATAGTACTGGATACACTCTGATAGAACCAAATTTATGGTAAGATCTCGAAGTTCCATTTCTGGATTCGAGAGTTCCACTTTCTAGGACATGTCATCTCGGAGGCTGGAGTTGTAGTGGATTTGGAAAAGATAGAGGCAATGCTTGCTTGGGAGCCGCCCAAGAGCATGACTGAGGTGATGAGTTTCTTAGGGTTGGCTGAATACTACCAGAGGTTCATGCATGAATTTTCCATAGAACATCACTTTTATCATCCTTGACATGGAAGGGACAACCCTTCCTATGGATGGATAAGTTCCAGCAGAGTTTCCAGGATCTGAGGGGAATATTGATGAGTGCCCCTATCTTGAGACTACTAGAGGAGGTAATTGGGTACATACCTTTCTAAGACGCATCAGGGGATGGACTGGGTTGTGAACTGATTCAAGAGCGAGTGGTTATCACCTACAACTCATGACCATTGATACATCATGAACAGAACTATGTGACCCATGACATGGAGTTAGCATCATTGGTCTTTGCTTTGAAGATGTGGCAGCACTACATGATGGGTGAATGGTTTATTGTCTACTCTGACCACAAGAGTCTCAGGTATATCTTCTCATAGAAGGACCTAAACTTGAGATAATAGTGATGGCTGAAGTTCATCCAGAACTATCACTTCGAAATATTCTATACTCCTAGGAAGGAGAACGTGGTGGCTAACACGCTTAGCAGGAGGTCCGGTTTGTATCTACTGATTAAGGTGACAGAGCATCTATCTGCGATCCAAATATCCTTCATGGATGATGATAGAGTAACTTACCATCATTAAATTATTGTCAATCCTCTACTCTTATAGTGAGTTAGGGAGGCATAACTTGTGGATGTTGACTGCGAGGCCCGATGTGCTCAGTTATCCTCAGGACAGGAACCTGATGGATTTTCCCTAGGTGGGGTGCACATCATCCTTTTCAGAGGACGCACCAAAGTAGCAATGATTTTGAGGGATGAGGTGTTGAATACATCGCCTTTTGTGGTACATCCTGGTGTGGTGAAGATTTATCAGAACCTCCAACATTAGTATTGGTGGACAGGGATGAAGAAAGCGGTGGCAGAGTTCGTTTTATGATGCCTCACCTATCAGGAAGTGAAGGCTGATCATCATGTTTTATCAAGATTGACCTAACCACTTGAGGTACCAGAGTGGAAATGGTATGGTATCTCTATGGACTTTGTGACAAGGTTACCACACATGTCTAGGGGCCAAAATTTTATCTGGGTGATCATTGAATGAATCACAAATTCGGCTCACTTCCTACCCATCTGGGAGTAGGGATCGATAGAGGGCTTGGGACGCCTCTACATCCAGAAGATAGTGAAACTTCATGGGGTGCCTTTAAAAATCATCTCAGACCGTAAATTTATCTTTACATCCCAGCTATGGAAGGGATTATAGGAGGCATTCAGGACTCAGCTGTGCTTGAACACAAACTTTCACCCTCAGACATATGGTCAGATGGAGCAAACCATACAAACCTTGGAGGACATGCTTCGTGCTTGCATCCTTGATTTTGGTCATAGTTGGGAGGACCACCTTCCACTGGTGGAGTTTTCGTACAATAATATATATCACTCCACCATTGGCATGACACCATTTGAGGTCTTGTACGGGTGGATTTGTAGATCACCTATATACTGGACATAATTAGGGGAGTCAACATTCATGGATCCAGAGTTGGTACAGGCTACCAATGAGAAGGTGCAGATCATCCAAAATAAGACGAGTAATCCAAAGAGCGGGAAGAAATCATATTATGATAGGAGATAGAGACCCTTGGATTTTGAGGAGGGAGACCATGTGTTCCTTTGGGTCTCACCCCGATGGGGTTTACAGAGATTTGGCTGGGGTGGAAAGTTATCTCTGAGGTTCATCAGACCTTTCTAGATTCTTAGCAGAGTTTCCGTAGTGGCGTACCGACTAGCTATTCCTCCACAGATGCATCGAGTGCACAATGTTTTTCATGTGTCACAACTGAGGAGGTACGTGCATGATCCATCGCACATAATCAAATGGGGAGACCAAGAAATTGACAATGGGATGACATTGACGATGGGGCGAGTCCTTCATGGATGGATTATTCCTCTTTTATGCATTCAGTGGTAGCACAAGAATCTCCAAGAGAGCACATGGGAGTAGGAGGCTTAGATTAGTCCTCAGTACCCCCATTTGTTTGTTTATACTTGTTTTAGCTTACGATGACATGGAACATGAGCCTCGACCTAGTTGGTGAGGACTCCTTAAGTGCATCCAGGAGACCCGGGATCAAATCCAGACAGAGGCTAATTTCTAGGCACTGTAACAGCACTGTAGCAAGAACTGTAGCAGGAACTGTGCAGAACTATAACAACCACTATTTAGCACTGTAGCAGCCAAGAATATTCCCCTATTTGGACCTTAGGGCTACTGATTTGGTCCCCGAGTCCTTTAAGGCCTTCGAGCCACCCAGGCCTTTGGGTCAGTAAGGCCTTCAGGCCACCTCAAGGCCTTCGGGCCACCTTATGTATAGATGAAAACCAGACAACCGACAAGGAACAGACTTCAGAAAGAGGAGGAGCAAGGAGCTTTCACCATAGGAGAAGCTAAATGGATTGCAAGAATGAGAGGGTATGGAACCTGCCATTAGGAAAAGCCTGTGCATGCATGGGAAAGCCTAGCTGAACAGCCAAGCGAAGGTGGAGAGTTGATTTCACGATTAAGATGCTGGGGAGAAGCAGTTCCAAGTAGTTAGTCTTGGTTTTATGTAATGTTTGAATCCTACGAGAAATGAATTCCTCTAAGGCCTACATTCCATGTAATACTTACACCTAAGGGCCTTGTAAGGTTTCCACCTCACCCCTTGAAAGGTGGATTATCAAAAATCAATAAAAAATGAAGGCCTTCGGGCCATTGGAGCTTACGATGACGTGAATACCAAAGGGAGGGGAGTAATGTAATTTCCCAAAAATTACATTTATATTTTTTTTTTCAAATTATATGGAATTATTTTGAGACCATAAGATTTGATGACACATTATTCCGAGGCCCGGTGAGCTTGGAATAGAATTTGGAACTTTTTTTAAGTTCATTTAAGTAAACGTGTGAGTGTGTTTTTTTAACTTTTAAACTAGTGATCAAATCAAAAATATGAGGGCACCATTGAACTTAGAATGATGGGATTCTCCTAGAATGGACCAAACTTCGACTAGAAAGGGTTGATCAGAAAAGTTAATTTTTGGAATTTTTAAAAAAAAATAAAATAACTTAAAAATTATTTTATTTGTTTTTCCCAACCACTGGGCAGTGACACAGCGGTGATGCAATGTATAAACAAAGCGGAAACGATTCATATTAAATGAAGCTCATTAATGGCTCTTAAATGTGAAATGTAATGACACATTAAATGGAGTGTAATAGATATGTTGTTTTATAAATGAAATAGTGCAACAACGTGAAGACACAGTAGAATAGAAACTCTAAAATGTGTTTTCTTTAATGTGTTTTCTATCCAATTACAAATGATTAATGCTGGAGAATTGCCAAAAACTTCAACAAAACTCAAATAACGAAACCAGAAACCGAGGAATTCCAATGGAACTTGAACCCCAATGGATGAACCACTTTAATGGAGAACACATTTGAGTTAGGGGTTTGTTTTGTTTTATGTTTCCCTATTATTCATTCTAAAATGATGAACGTGGGTCAACCCATGAACATCTTGATCCATGGATGGATCATTCTTGTGGGAGAGTGCCTTTATATTCATATTCTTGTATCAAGATTGATTAAATTGTGATAGAACATCAATACCAAACCTCCCTATTTTTAAAACTCTAATAAAGAGGGCGCGAGCTGACACAAACAAGGCCTTATCTCCCCCACCTTTTGCGTTATTGTGTGTTATTTGTGGATGCATCCTCGAAATGGTGGAAAGGAGGATCTGATGCCATCGTAGGGAATATGCAATTCCCCAGAGGCTATAGGTGAAAGAAATGTGAAGAATGGACCACAGGAGCGGACCTAGTGGTCTGTGGAAGAACCTGCAGGCACACCGGCGCTGGCGGATGGCTCGGGCTGCAGAGGTGCAACAGGAGTCACTGGCTGAAGGACGATGACTGATGAACAGGGGATATAGCCCTTGGCCGCATTGGTGGAGTGTGTCATGGCTAGAGCTATGGCATAGGTGCTGGCATGCGGTCCCTCGACCATGTGCAGATGGGAGGTGCGGTTGGCATTGGCCGACCGCGTGGTGCACAAGACGAACTCCATCAGGGCATCTAGGTGAGAGATGACCAGCCCGTACAGCGGGCTGGGAAGAGGGTGGGCTAGACCCGCCTCATCGGGTTAGGCCGGACCCATAACCCAATGGGCTGGGCTGGACCCCCGGCCGAACAGGTCCGGGTCCAGCGAGGCCCACTGGCCAGGCCATACTGGGCTGACCCAGACCCAAATCGGGTAGGGTCAGGTTGGATGAACTAAATGGGGTCATGTGGGGACCCTGGGCTAGGTTGGTTGGGTCGGTCTGACCGGGTCGAACCGGGCCCAGATGCAACCAACCCCTGTTTACTAAAATGCCAACAACTTACAAACCAGTCATCCGATTGATGAGCCATTTGTGGTGTTGGAACCCCCACGATGAGGTAGATCTTTTGGAATAATCTAAGGAGGCTTTCATGGAATTTGAAATATAAATAATGGCTTGAGGAGTGGTTCTCTTGTAATCAAGCGCACTATGCGCGGAAACCCTACGGTTGGATGAGACCTGAAGATTGATTATAATCGACCCTATGTGGATCAGCTACGATGGCACAGTGGGAAGTGGCTTTGTATGACCCGGTAGGCCCACGGTGAGGAGTGGCTCTGTGTGACTCAGCAGACCCATGGTACTCAACAGGAGGAGTACCTCAGTATGACCAAGGTGGGAAATGGCTATGTGTGACCCGATATGCCCATAGTGGGAGCAACTATGTGTGACCCAGCATACCCATGGTACGCATCAGGGATGAATACCACATAGTGATGCAAAACAGGCCTGTGGCCCACAAGCTTCACAGGTATGGGGAAGATGTGGGGCGGGGCGGGCCAAATTTTTTTGATCATTTATAGCGTGGGCCAATTCGGGTTGAGCCCATGTGGGTGCGAGCTAAAACGGGTTGATCTAGCGCAGGTGCAGGCTTACCCGCGAGCCTAATTTAAAAAAAAAAAAAATTTTTACAAAAAATTTTTCTTTAATATTTTAGTTTTTTAATAAAAAATTATGATTAAACCATGACATATGATTTCTCATCGTAATTATCATACTAATTCACCATTCATTAATATGTTAATTTTAAATAGGTTTATATTTTTTTTATATGATATAATAATATTTATATTTTAATTATTCACCATACTCACATGATGTATCATCCCACCTATCGAAAAATAGAACTCATCTCCCCTTCACATGGATTCAATTCTAAAAGAGTTATTATAATCATAATATTTTTTGGGTTGATTTAATTTTGTTATTATTTAATTTTATTTTTTATTTAGAAAATACGAAAGGATCTCATGGGAACCCTAATATCCTCCTTTGAAACCGATTGTTATTTGGAAATTCATAATTCATTCCAACCATTCACATTACCACATGACCAACATTTTCATTCGTCACCCCTCACTGATCACTCAACTACTTTGCATCGCAACAGTTCACCACCACATCGACGTCGCCACATGCCACCATTAATCGATAGAAAAATGTTTCATCACATACCTTATAACTCTAGGTATTTTCAATCCATAATTATCCCAATAAAAACCATTAATAATGAGAAAAAATACAATAATTAAATAATTATAAATAGTATATATTTTTTAAAATGCGGGCAACCCGCAGGCATCCTGTGGGCTTATGCGGGGCGAGGAAAGTTTGATTTTTTTGTTCCCATTATATGCGGGCTTTTGTGGACAAACTTGTGTGGGCTCAAACCCACGCGAGCTTGGTCCACCCCACCATGGCCCACCCATTTCGCATTACTAATACCACAGTAGTCCAAGGTTAGTGGGTAGCGGCTCTGTGTGACCCGACAGGCCCACTGTACTCATTGAGTAGGAGTTCTCTAGTAGGCCAAGGTATTCGATGATATGACTAATGGTATTACTTTCATACTCTATATTATACCTTATATGATCTATCTTGCTTCATGTTTTTCTTTCTGTATTGCATTGTGTTTTTTCTTTGTTGGTTTGGGGTCCCTGCTGAGTATATTGTTACTGACCCCTATACAGGCTTCGCCCGCATGTGTTGTTTTTGGTGTAGATGACCGATGACTTGGAGGAGGACTTGGTGGCCCAGGACCAGGTGGTTTCCAGTGAGATCAGGTAGGCAGGATGTGCTTCTACATCTTTCGGTAGCTACTTTGTACTTACCCATCAGGTGGGGTTTTCAGCAAAAAACTTTCCATCGATATTTTACATTCTCTTGTTTTAGTTTTCTTTTGCTGGGTTTGTATTCTAGCCCATTTACTTTCAGTTTTACCTTTACACTCAATGGTTATTTAGTAGCATGCATGTTCCCTTTTCCAATTTTCTTGGGACATGGTTGTATGTGAATGTGTACAAGTACTCAGGAAAATGCCTATCACTTGCAGGTTGATGCATTCAGTGCTAGTCGCTAACCCCTGGCCTTCGGGAGGTGGGCTTGGGGGAGTCACGACCTGAGACCTAAGGGATAGGTCATGACACTGCTAATGTGGAAGAATAAAGGAAGGTTCATATCAACACTTAGCCTATAGTGAAGTGTTAAAACTGCAAGGTAAATGGGAATTATGCGAACAATTTCTCTAAGCCGAGGGTTGTTTGAGTTAATCAAAAAAAAAAAACCTCCAAGGAAACAAGGAATGTCTTATCATATCACTACTAATGAGGTGGATCCAGAAAAAAAATGTGGTGACAGGTATGCTAGTTATTCATTCAAAAATAAGGAACATACTATTTGATTCTAGTTCTACGCATTATTTTATATCTTTCAAGTTTAGTATAACTATTCAAATACCACCTCAAAATTTGGAGGATAATATATCTGTGAGAATAACGAGGGGAAATTATTGCATCCATGGTTTATAAATCCTCCCCGGTTAACATTTGTGGACTGAACCTCCTAGAAAATCTCTTCATACTTTCTTTAGTGGAGTTCAACACTATCTTGGGCATGGATTGAATATCTTTATACAAATACAACATCAACTGTTGGGAAAGGGAGATCACCCTTCATATCCCAAAGCACCCTCCAATTCTTTATAAGTGAAAGGAGAAAGATGAATCTTTTTTAGAATCATTGTCTTAAGTGTGGATAATAATTCCTCATGAGCAAGAATTTATAGCTCAAATGATTGATATAAAGGATAAAATCATGCTTGAAGACATGCCAATCATGAGGGATTACAATGATGTATTCCCTGAAGAGTTTCCTGGTCTTACTCCTGATCGAGAGGCTGAGTTATCAATTGAACTTATTCTTGGATCTTTTCCTATATCAAAGACACATTATGGAATGACCATCGTAGAGCTAGAAGAGCTAAATAAGTAGTTATAGAAGAATCTGGGGAATGGTTTTATATGCCCGAGTGCTTCACCATGGGGTTCGCTAGTTCTCTTCATCAATAAGAATGATGGATCAATGCACCTCTGCAGTGATTATCATGAGCTCAATAAAATCATGATAAAGAACAAGTATCCACTGCCACAGATAGATAACTTGTTCGATCAGCTTCATGGGGCTAGTTATTTTTCTAAGGTGGACCTTCAGTCGGGATATCACCAATTAAATGTGGGGAAGGAAGATATTTCCAAGTCTGCCTTTCAAAATAGGTATGGACACTATGATTTCATAGTGATTTCCTTCAGACTCACTAATTCTCAAGAAATTTTCATGGATTTAATGAATATAATCTTTAGAGATTACCTCGATAAAATTTTTTGTAGTCTTTATTGATAATATTCTAATATACTCAAAGATCAAGGAGGAATATGAGGAGCATTTGAATACTATGTTAAAGACTTTATGAAGGGAGAAGTTATATGAAAATTAGAATAAATGTGAGTTATGGATGGAGGAATTATCATTCTTGGGACATGTTATCACCAGCAAAGGGATATTTGTGGAACCTTCCAAGGCAAAGGCAATTGAATAGTTTCCCAGGCCAACATATGTAACAGATATCCACAACTTTTTAGGTCTAGATTGGTATTATAGACTATTTGTGAATAAATTTTCACAATTTTAAAACCTAATGACCAAGCTGAAATAGAAGGGAGTAAAGTTTTTTTTGAATCTAGAATATGAAGACTGCTTTAAGGAGTTGAAAAAGAGGCTAATCACTGTGCCAGTACTCACACTCCAAACAAATGAATAACTCTTTGTGGTGTAAAATAATTCTTCAAAGAAGGGATTTGGATATTTTCTGATGAAAAGTGATAAAGTGATAGCCTATGCCTCAAGGTAGTTAAAAATCCATGAGAAAAACTATCCAACGCATGATCTTGAGTTGTCGACTGTGATCTTTGCGTTAAAAATATAGCGGCATTATCTCTATGGGGAGAAGTGTGAGATATATACTGATCACAAGAGTCTAAAATATATATTCACACAAAAACAGATTAATATGCACCAGTGAATATGGATAGATCTCACCAAGGATTATGACTTCTCAATCCACTGCCATCCCGGTAAGGCAAATAATGTGAAGGATGCTCTGAGTAGAAAGGATTCTGCATCTTTATCAATGATGAGATTTGAAAAGGATCCAATATTATTATATTTTTTGAGGATGGTCATGATAATAATTAATGGAGGAACATCATCAATCCTTTCTAAAATGATTTCTCAACCATCCCTCATGGAGAAAATAAGGGATTCTCAAAGAAAAGATGTGGAAATTCAGAAAAGGGTGGAAATCCATTAAAAATGGGAAATACTCAGAGTTAAATATTGATGAGGAAGGATTTATAGGATTTGGGTCACGATTATGTGTACCATCCGATCTAGAGATAAAGAAGGAGCTTCTAAATGACGCACATAGCTCAACCTTCTCTATCTACCCAGGGAGCACAAAGATGTATCAAGATCTCTGAGATAACTTTTGGTGGGATAATATGAAGAAATAGATTTCTGAATATACATTAGGGTGTCTGGTATGTCAACAAGTGAAAGATGAAATCCAGAAGTATAAGGGGATGATGAAACCACTACCCATACCAACATGGAAGTGATAGAACATCACCATAGACTTTTTCACTAAATTTACAATGAAATATAGAGGAAACAATGATATATAGGTCATTGTGGATTATCTTACAAATACATCTCGCTTTATCGTAATTCTATAGGACTTCTTATTAGATCAAATTTCTCATATATATATCAAATAGGTTGTAAGAATGCATGGATTACCACTATCTATTGTATCTGATTGAGATATGAGATTCACCTCAAAGTTTTGGAAAAGTCTCCAACATGCTCTAAGAACTGAACTAAACTTCAGTAAGGCCTATCATCCTCAAATTTATGGCCAATCTAAGTGGAATATTCAGACACTAGAAGATATGTTGATAGCATGTTCCATGGAATTCAAAGGAGGATGGGACCAACATCTTTTGCTGTTTGAATTCTCCTACAACAAAAGTTTCCACTCGAGCATCCAAATGACACCATATTAAGCCCTTTATGGGAAAAGGTGAATAACACCGACGTGTTGAGATGAAGTTAGTGAGCGTAAGCTGCTAGGACCTGAAATGGTTGAAGAAATAGTGGAGAAGGTGAAAACCATTCAGCATCACATCAAGACTGCCAAAATTCGACAAAAGAGTTATGCAGACAATTGTCGATGATACCTTGAGTTCAAAGTTGGAGGCATGGTATTTCTATGCATGTCTCCATGGAAGAAGGTCATGAGTTTTGGGAAGAAAGGAAATATAAGTCCTAGGTACATCGGCCCCTTCGAGATCCTTGATCGAGTCGGAGCTGTGGCCTATCGACTAGCACTTACACCTACCATGTCTAAAGTACACGATGTCTTCCATATATCCCTCTTAAGGAAGTACATACCATATCCTTGACATGAACTCTATTCAGAGGTGGTACAGTTGGAAGATGATCTTTCTTCTAAGGAGAAACCAGTGAAGATCTTGTATTGTTGAGATAAAGTTATACATAACAAGACTACTCACTTGGTCAAAGTACCATGGAGGAACCATAAGTACGAAGAGGAAACATGGGAACTGGAGGAGGAAATGAAGGAAAAGTACCCACACCTGTTTATGGATTAGAATGAAAAATGGGATTTTGAGAGTGAAATTTCATAAGGGGGGAATAATATAACAACCCAATGTTTTATCAATGGAAATTCCTTTCTTATAATTATGTCATATAATCATATGAAATCACATCATAATGAACTACTAAGTACTATGTGACCTTTAAACATAATATTGTCACTTCTGTGATTTGAATTTTGAAAATCTAACATACAAGGTTGTGATTAGTAATATGTTTGGAGTCCGATAAGACAAACTTAATTTTTTGTGAATAGTAACTAAATCTTATGAATTGTAATTTTACCCTTATGAATAGTAATATGACCCTTATAAATAGTACATCATCCAAAATAATAGTAACCTCACCCTTGAATGTATAAATAAAATTTAGGCATCTTATAAGTGATAATATGACCATAGTAAAAGTATTGGTATTTTTTAAGTTATAAATAATTAATTAAAATTAATTAATTAATTTAAAACAAAATATATTTTCCTAAAAGGTTTTCATAAATTATCAATTTTATGTCTTCTATTTTTAAGATAATAAGACCTTATGTAATTTCTGAAAACATTAAAAAATCAGTTATGGTTTTAAAATCTGTATTTTTCAAGTAAATTATGATTTTAATTAAAAATTAAATTAATTATATTTATAAAATTATTTTTAAAAAATGGAGTTCATTTTTGGATTCTACATGTCAAAAAATGGTTAGGATGAATTTTTGGGATTTTTCTAAAATACTTAAATTTTGATGAATAGTAAAATACAATAATTTTCTTATTAAGATAAATACATGATTTATAGGGTAATGGATGATTTTCAGATGATGTAAGCCCAATTGGTTCTAACTTACATGCACTTATTACAATTTTTGATCATGGAATCATCACTATTGTTGGTATTGAGGAAAATTAATAAACTACGGAATTAAATATTATGAAAACCATCATCTCTTCCACTATAAATACCACCCATCCTTACCTATTCTATTCACTTCTATAAATCCTTATGACTTGCCTAAATTCTGCCCAAATATATCCCCAAGACCCCCCCATGTTAAACAGGCCTTAGTCTCTTCAAAATACCAAATCCTCTCCCCTTAAGAGGCTCTCAAGGAAGATTGATTCAAGTAGTAAATTCCTCTTTTCAATTCTTTTACTTTCTTTTCAAGTTCATTTGTTTTCTTTTCTATCCTTAACTCTCATAATCCAAATGTTATGAAAACTCCAGTACCATACATTTAATTTAATTTTGTTATGATAATGTAATATTTTATTATCATCTCTCCTTTACTCTTCTTTTATACTAGTAGTAAAGACACCATCTGAGATGTGTTAATTTACCACATTCAAGGATGATGGGTATTCAATTTCTTTTACCATGTAAAATTCTGGTCATTAAACCATTTTTGTTATGGTTTAACCATATTATTATGTAATATATCCTATGTAATGTTCTATAATCTTTTTGTACACATGATATTAATTTATAATGCAAAATGAGTTCGTAGTGATCAAAAACCGCCAATAAACCCAAATGGTTATCACTAAAGTTTTATATAATGATTCAAATTCACTTTAAGTAACCAAATTAAATTTACAACCATGTAACATTATGTATGTTAAATAATAAAATATAACTCCAATTCTATAAAACCATCCCCATTTTACACGATTCTCCATTCATGAAAATATGTAAACCGATCATAAAAACCAAGAAAACAAACGGACACCAACAATGAAATTGAACCACTTAATCCATCAAAAAGGTCATGAATGAACTTAAAAAGATTATAATAAATATTTTACATATATAAGAGGTTATTTAATTATTAATTAATTAACCTAATTTTATTATTCATGTCATTAATATAAAGTGGAGAACACCACCAGACTTAAGGTAAGGGATCCTCTCTATTTCACTTTTATTCAAGAATGTCCTCTATGTTATGCACTTTTATGTGTAATAACTAATGATGGGGTATGATTTAACACATCCCAAATACTTTCCTCATGATTTAAAAGTGATTATAAACCCATTTACCTCTCATTAATCCCTCTTAAGTACACCCGATACCATGCTGATAATCTGTAAGGGATTCTACCTGAACTACCTTTGTTTCTTCGGGTTGCCTTATCATCATTTTAACAAAATAAAGTTATCTTATATTTTTATGTTCATATTATAAATTCTGTTTAAATGTAACAAATTCATTTATCAATACCCTTTCATCAATCTCTTTTTTGGATATACATATTTTTAAGTGATTCCATCCTCAATACTTCCCGTTAAGCAAGCCCGTTTTGAGGGAACTTCCTGAATTCTTACCCGATTTCAAGTGAAATATATCTTATATTTTAATCCACCATTTTATTTATAAAATAATTCCTTTTTATTTATGAAAAAATTCTTGGTTCACTTCTGGTTTTATATAAAGGATTTTTCCCTTTTCTATTTTAAAGGCTCTATAGTATTTTCCTTAAAACCGCACAAAAATGTTTTAATGCTAAATTTTTTTAAATAATTTTCTTACATGTTGTCACTTATACTTGACATCACTTAACATAATACATGACTATTTTACCTTATTAATTTCCATGTATATTTTATTTATTTTCTTTAATGGACACTTTTATGAAATTCCTATTTGTTACGCTTTATGACATGATTACGGTACCCAATTCTTTCCATGGGTAACACTTATGTTTATGAAATATTGATTATATATGACTATTTATGTGGAAAAAATATTCATGAGAAGTTAATATGGGTGCTCCTAGATAGTTCTCCAATGAATTGGGTAAATTTGAGTCTCATGATGCGTTATGTGCGACAGTCTTGGCGGTTAGCCTTGGCTTGTGCTACCATGTGCGACGGTCTTGGCGGTTAGCCTTAGCTTGCGCTACCATGTGAAACAGTCTTGGAGGTTAGCTTTGACTCATGATAAAGTCATATTTTATGTTGTTTCCACATTATTATGACTCCTTTTTTATATGATTCCATGTTTATATGTTATGATTCCATATGTTGCATGCCTTTTTATATCATTATGTCATGCCTTCTATCCCATGTGATAATGCTTTGTTCTTATGGTTCTTCCCTTACTAGGAAATTTAGATTATACCTTTGTTCATGTGTTCCCCAAGATACCCTATACATATTTTTGAGCTCAATTAAAGTTAGAATCACTATTTGAAGATTAAATAATGAAATGTTTTATTTAGTTCCATGTTTTTAGTTTTAAGTACCTAGTCTTCCAAGACACTAGAATTTACGATCATTGGATTTTACTCTGATGTATAATTATGACTAAAATCATTTAATGTTATATGTAAAAGGTCAGGGTCTCTATAGTATCCAATTAGAATTATATGGTCACAATTCAGGCCAAATATACACAGTGAAACGGACCCTTGAGAGCAGGATCCTGGACCTTCTACTATTCGATATACTATTCTAGTAGCCACAACCTTAGCTTATGTACTTTTTGATATAGTGTATTATCATAGTTTTATATCTATACCCATTGTGAAGAGCCTTGGGCTCAGTGTTCAGACCACATATAGTGTTATGAATATTGCCACTCTGTTGGGGATTATAATAGAGTGTGTACATTAGTGCAGGGAGAGTGCCCCTTGATATTGGTGGGTGTCACTTTGTATGAACTAGTGGAAAAAGGTGTTTCCACATCGGTTTTTTTACATTTTGACTTCTGTTTTTAACTAATGTCGATAAAGGTGATGTTATGAATGGATGTTTCAACATTGGTTTTTATAAAACTGATATCTAAAAATAAATTAAAAATCCACTTATAGTCATTTTAGGATTAGTTTTTATAAAAACTGACACTGAAACTCGGCCCCTAGGGTATTCAATGTCAGTTTCATAAAAACCAACATCAAAAGTTGGTCCAAGGGGGACTTTGGAATCAGTTTTTGTAAAAACCGATTCCAAAAGTCGGGCCTCGGTGGCCTTCAAAATCATTTTTATATAAAATGATGTTGAAAGTTGGGCTTCATTGATCTTTGACATTAGTTTTACAAAAAAACTGATGTCAAATAGAAAAAATATAATTTACACACCTATTTTGGTAAAATCCAATGTAAAAAATTAAAAAAACTCAATACCAGAATGTATTTGGTTTCCCAAAATTCAATTTGATTAATCGTGGAGTTAAAATGGAATTTCGGATCAGAAGTTATCATTGTTGTAAGTTGTACCTCTTTAAGTTTTTATAGATACAAATTTCTTTCAAAAAACATGAGAAAAAATAACTAAAAATTACAATCACCAAATGAAAAAAAGAGAATAAAATTAAAGATTCAATATAATTTCAATTCTATTATTGGTTTCCTTTGAATCAATATATATTTTTTGTTAATTATCTTTTTTTAATGATGAACTCACGCCGAAATGAAAACGGTGATCGATAAAATGATGATCGGTAAATAATTTCATACCTCAGTTGGTGAATCTCGAGTGAAAGTTTTATCTTTGTATCTTGATCAAAGAATTATTCATCATCATAAGAAAAATTATCAAGAGTTTTAGTAATAAGGAAAATAATAATAATGAAATTAAATGATGAGAATAAATACCATGTACAAATCATCGATTGAAGAAGTGTTGACATTTTTATTGGATTAAAGATGTCGAAAATGTTGAAATAAAGAGAATGGGGATATATATATAAATTATAATGTTTGTGGTGGTTATGTATTAAAATTTAGGCAGGATTTTTAAAATTAAAATGCGCATTGTGAAAAAATTGAAATACCAAACCCACGTATTTAAATTTTTTTACTTTTAATATTCAAATTATGATGTCCATATCCTTTGATCTGTAAGTACATTTTAGCTGCACAATTGGTAAAATATAATATCAGAAAATTATCTAAATCTCGGTAAACATTTTTGATGTCGCTGTTTTTAAAAACCAATGTCAAAAGAGACTTTTAACATTGGTTCTTGAAAAAAAATGACATTAAAAATCTTTTAATGGTTGACTTCTAATGTCCATAAATTTTGATCAATTAGTATTTTTTAGCTCAATGACTTTTTAAATTGAAGATTTTGAAATTATCTAAATTTAAGTAAACATTTTTGACATCAGTTTTTTTAAAATCCAACACAAAAAGAGACTTTTAATGTCGGTTCTTGAAAAAAACTGAGGTTAAAAGTCTTTTAATGTTCGAATTCTGATGGTAATAATTTTTGATCCATAAGTCTGTTTTAACTCTAAGACTAGTAAAAGAGAAGATTAAGAAATTATATAAATCTTGGTAAACATTTTCGATGTAATTTTTGTTAAAAAATGATGTCAAAAGATACTTTTAACATCAGTTATTGAAAAAACCCAACATTAAAAGTATTTTAATGTTCATATTCTGATGTATATAACTTTTAATACATAAGTATTTTTTAGCTCCACAACTAGTCAAATCGAAGCTTAGAAAATTATCTAAATATTTGTAAATAGTTTTGATGTTAGTTTAAAAAAAACCAATGTCAAAAGTTACTTTTAACATCAGTTATTGAAAAAACACTGGCATTAAAAGTCCTCATGGAAGACTTTTAACATCAGTTGACTGATGTTAAAATGATGACGTTAAAGACTATTTTTATACTAGTGATGAGACTGATAAAACACTATTTTATTGAATATTTTATTGATAATAAATGATATAATTTCCTCAAATTGTGTTAAATATGTTTATTTATAAAATATTTGGGATTTGATCATTCATTTGAAAATTTGGTGAAAATTCCAGTTTTACCCTTAATAGTGCACTGTATTATTTCGAAGATAAATATTTTTATATTTATTATTTGAATTTGAAATTTTGTAACAGTGTTCCTAACTTAATTATCTACAACTTTTATTCAGGACACTAAAGCTAAAGAGTTAATTTGGTTGTTGAAATTGGGCCATGAAGTCAAAGTTGGGCTGGGCTCGCCAGAATGGAGAAGGTTCTGTATTTGGGCCATATCCTCTACATACGGGCTTGGATTGAGCCCAAATTTTGAGGAAAGCTCGGGGACATGATGTGGCACAAATCATCCTTCTGGAAGGCCGGTCAATTCACGCGTTTTGGAGGTCAAATGGGCGGTGCAAGTTTCATTAAAATATTTGGCCGAGATTTTGCATTCACACTTGAAACTACTTTAAACCTAGCCTCCCCTCCACTCTATAAATTAGTGATTTTCTCATTTGGAGAGGCTGGTTCGTGCATTGGGAGATTGGAGGCAGAGGAGAATTGGTTTCAACCAAATTCTCCAACCATTGTAAGAGAGGTAGCTCTTGAAGCAAGGATCCTCTCATCGAAGCCTCCTTCTCTCATTCATGTTGTAATTGTTTTGTTTGTGTAATAAACTTCTTTGTTCTTCTTTTATTTCTTCTCTTTTCCTCTGTTTTATTTAAATTTATTCTTCTCTTAATCTTCCTCTTGGGGCTGGAATTCTTGAGTAGAAGCGATATTGGGTTATACCCATTATAAACCTTTGCACATGCAAAACGCTTCTACGATGATTACGCCACCCATGGAAGAGTAATTTTTAGTGATCGATCTATCTTCTACCCTCTTCATTTAATTATTTTGAATCATTGAGCCTACTGTAATTCACTTAATATGATCCATGAATTATGTTTTTAAATTTTAAGAAACTAAGCAAGCAATTGAACAATTAATACAAAAACACGCGAGGTCGAGATTTTGTGCAAATTGTGAGAGTGCGAGCTTAATCGGTAATACAAGACCACTTGGGATAAATTTGTAGAGTTCAAATATAATCCCTAAACACAACTCATCCTCATTTCCAGAATGGATTTGTGCTCTAATTAACCACTGACCATAAGCTAACCTTAGAACAACAATCAAAGCAGGGTTCTGCGATTGCATGTTCCGAAGCTAGCCTAGGGTTTAAGTAATTCCATCTTTGTGGTTAAGTTAACTCTTGTAGGGTTCGAGGGTTAACAAATTAGAGGATCATAATTAAGTGGATATTCATTTAAATGATAATGATTAATATGTAAATGAAGAGGTAGAGTTAGATCGATTACGCCTTTTAAAATATTTTCTAAAAAAAACATCTTCTTGTTGTGTTATTTTAATTGGAATTCATTTCAAAACTAAAAACAAAAAAAATACAATCTTCTTCCAGCAAACTTCTTCTAGATTCATAAACTATAAACAACCCCCATCCTTTTCTAGTAGTGTTTTTATTCTCTTTTATTTTATTTTTAGAATACCTCTAATAAGATGTTTTAATTCACTTCCTCCTTTGAGAGACGACCTTGGTTAGCCCCCTATGCTACACCAAGTAAACTAAACATTAGCTTCATAGAGTGTTGTACTTGGAGTTTTATCCAACGTAACTCACTTTTGAAGTTCTTTTGAGAGCACGTGCGACAACGCTCTTTCAAATTGGCGCCGTTGCCGGGGAGGCAAGTAATTATTTCAACCAACTAGAGGTATTTATTTTATTTTACATTTTATTATTTTCCTCTCTTCTTTCTTCCTTCTTTACCCAATCTGATTTTTCATCCTCTTCTTTTATTTTCTCCTACTTCTTTGTGGACCATCAACTCAAACTTCTCATTTTTATTTTACTATGGTCCACCTTCTTTCTTTTCATTTTTATTTGATCTATGACACGAACTAATCCCGAAGATCTCTTAGATCTTGACCCTGAGATTGAACGTAGCCTTAGGGCACGAATCAGACATTCTCAGTCTACGGGAAGTTTCAACATTCAACCAGTTGGAGAATTACTCCAATATCAGAACATTGAAATTGGAAGCAATTCAAATTCAAACATAAAAGAGGAACCAATGGCTGATAATAATGGAAATGAACTTAATAGAACCATTCGAGAATTGGCTGCACCTGATATTAACTATCAACCAAATTGTATTGCATACCCAAATCTCGAATCGGACTTTGAACTAAAATCAGGGTTAATTCACTTACTTCCAAAGTTTCATGGCCTCTCTGGTGAGGATCCGAATAAACATTTGAAAGAATTTAATGTGGTTTGCTCAACACTAAAACCTAAAAATGTCTCTGAAGATCAAATCAAACTAAGAGCATTCCCATTCTCACTTGATGGAGCTGCGAAAGATTGGATGTATTATTTACAACCCGAAGATGTAACTTGTTGGAACGATTTGAAACGTCTTTTCTTGCAGAGATTTTTTCCAGCATCAAGGACCACATCCATTCGAAAGGAGATATCGGGGATCAAGCAAGCACAAGGGGAGTCCATGTATGAGTATTGGGAGCGATTCAAGAAGTTGTGTGCAAGCTGTCCACATCACCAAATCAGTGAGCAACTCCTCATTCAGTACTTCTATGAAGGACTCACAGCTATGGAGAGAAGCATGGTGGATGCCGCAGCTGGAGGGGCATTGGTGGACAAGACACCAATAGCCGCACGTGCATTGATTGACAAGATGGCCCAAAACTCCCAACAATTTGGCGATAGAGGTACACTACATGTCAGGGGAGTACATCAGGTAAGTCCTTCTTCTCTTGAGAGTCATTTGATTGATACCAAGTTAGAAGAATTGACAACTATGGTAAGGCAGATTGCTTTGGCACAAAAGACATCTTTACCTCCTCCTTCAAGGCCTTGTGGTATTTGCACTGAGACAAGCCACCCAACTGACTGTTGCCCACAACTCCAAGAAACAGAAGATTGTGCAGCAGTGTTCCCTGGGAGACCATATCAGCAGCAGCAGCAACAACCATATCCCCAGAAGAAGTTTGATCCAACATTCAACCAAGGGTGGAAAGATCATCTGGACATGAGGTATGACTCTGGACAACAACAAAGGCCCCCTTTTCAACCAAACTTCCAGCAGCCTCCGCCTTACCAGCAGGGTTTCCAACAACCCCAAAGGAGATTTGAAGCTCAAACATCAACAAGTCAACAACAAGGGAATCATCCACCAAAGGTAGATTCTAATACTGATGATCTTTTGAAGCAAATTGTTCTTAATCAACAGAATGAGCTGAAGAGTCAAGGTTCGGAGCTGAGAGAGTTGAAGACTCAAATGAGTCAGATTGCCACCGCCCTCCATGAACTTGTGAGTAAGAATTCTGGAAATCTACCTTCCCAACCCACTCCAAATCCAAAGGGGAATGTTAGTGCCATCACATTGAGAAGTGGGAAGCAAATGAACGATACATCTACACCTACCATTCCACCGGGATTCACCTCAACTTCAGAGAAGCCGCATTCCATACCAACTGATGAACAATCCAAGGAGAAAGATAAAGGTAAGAAAAAGATTGATGATGTTCCTCCTAAACCACTTCCTTTTCCAAATAGGGTTGTTCAAACCAAGAAGATGGCTGAAGAAGCAATGCAAAAGGAGGTTTTGGACACATTCAAGCGTGTGGAGATCAACATTCCTCTACTCGAAGCCATTAAGCAAATCCCAAGGTATGCCAAATTCTTAAAAGAACTTTGTACCAATCGAAGAGGGCTCAAGGGAAATGAGAGGATCAACCTTGGAAGGAATGTCTCAGCACTCATTACACCAACTCTAGCAATGCCAACAAAGTGAAAGGATCCCGGGACATTCACCATCCCATGCACCATAGGGGAGTTTCACTTCTCTGATGATCTTTGTGATTTAGGAGCTTCAATAAATGTGATGCCTCACTCTGTTTTCTCTTCATTGCAGATTGGTGAGCTCAAGCCTACAAGGGTAGTGGTGCAGCTAGCGAATAGAGCTACAGCATATCCGGCTGGTGTCCTTGAAGATGTGTTGGTAAAGGTAAAGGACATGATCTTCCCTGCTGATTTCTATGTACTAAACATGGAAGATGACCAGGTAAGTTCTCATGCCCCTATCATTCTTGGTAGACCCTTCCTCAAAACTGCTAAGACCATTATCAATGTTCATGAGGGTACTCTTTCCATGGAATTCGGGGATGAAATCGTGAGGTTTAAAATCCTGGATTCTATGAAGTACCCACCAGAGGAACACTCAGCATTCTTTCTCTCTCATTCTGAGTCTCCATGTGATAGTCCCTCTATTTTTGATTCCCAATCTCTTGGGGACTATTCACTTCTTAATGAAATAATGAGTATTGGGTCCAACTTGATGTCTCATTCTACTTCATCCCCTTTAATTCATGATCTTTCTGATCTTGGGATTGGTTCATTTGTCCAATCATATTTGAATTCTGAGCATGTATACTCTGATTATGATATGGCTGCTAATTTTTCTGATGGATTTGATGCATTGTTCTCTCATTCAGATGATATGTATGATTGTGCACAGATGTCTACGCCACTCATGCTTCCATCCATTCAGCAGCCACCATCACTGGAACTAAATCCATTGCCACCAAATCTCAAATACTCATACTTGTTAAGTGGTGAAAAATTACCTGTTATCATTGCTAACAATCTCTCTTTTGAACATGAAGAAAAACTTTTGAATCTTTTGAGGGAGAACATCAGGGCAATCGGGTGGACCTTGGCTGACATATCAGGTATTAGCCCCTCCATTTGCATGCATAGGATTCTTTTGGAAGATGGAGCTAAACCGGTGAGGCAACCACAAAGGAGACTCAATCCAACCCTTCTGGAGGTTGTTAAAAAAGAGGTTGAAAAATTGCTCGAGGCAGGTATAATCTATCCCATTTCAGATTCTCAGTGGGTAAGTCCTATTCAGGTTGTGCCTAAGAAAAGTGGTGTTACTGTTGTTAAAAATGAGAAAGATGAGTTAGTTCCAATGAGGGTACAAAACAGTTGGCGCGTGTGTATTGATTATAGGAAACTAAATCATTCCACTCGCAAAGATCATTTCCCCCTCCCATTTATTGATCAGATGCTTGAGAGACTAGCTGGGAAGACACACTATTGTTTCTTGGATGGATTTTCTGGATATTTTCAGGTTCCTATAGCTCCGGAGGATCAGGAGAAGACTACATTCACCTGTCCCTTTGGGACATTTGCCTATCGGAGGATGCCATTTGGACTTTGCAATGCCCCAGGTACCTTCCAGAGATGCATGGTGAGTATTTTTTCTGATTTTATTGAGACCTGCATGGAGGTATTTATGGATGATTTTACAGTGTATGGATCTTCATTTGATGAATGTCTAAGTAGTTTGGAAAATGTGTTGAATCGTTGTATTGAGAAGAATCTAGTCCTGAACTTTGAAAAGTGTCATTTCATGGTAGAGCATGGCATTGTCTTAGGGCATGTAGTGTCAAAAAATGGGATAGAGGTTGATAGATCTAAGGTAGACATCATTTCATCCTTACCCTACCCTTCATGTGTGCGTGATGTTCGATCATTCCTTGGACATGCTGGATTTTATCGACGCTTCATCAGAGATTTTAGTAAGATCGCTCTACCCTTATCTCGATTGCTTCAAAAAGATATTGACTTCAATTTTGATGATTCATGCAGGGTATCATTTGATGAGCTAAAGAAGTGTCTGACCACTCCACCGATCATACAGCCCCCACGGTGGGAGATTCCTTTTGAGCTTATGTGTGACGCCTCCAACTTCGCGGTTGGAGCTGTCTTATCTCAGAGGGTGGAGGGACGTTCACATGTGATCGCCTATGCATCGAGGACACTAGATTCATCCCAATCAAACTACACCACAACAGAAAAGGAGTTTCTTGCTGTTATATTTGCTTTAGATAAATTTCGTTCATATTTATTGGGCTCTAAAGTAGTTGTTTTTTCTGACCATGCAGCTTTGAGGTACCTCCTAAAGAAGCCAGATGCAAAGCCACGACTTATCCGTTGGATGCTACTTCTTCAAGAGTTTGACCTTGAGATAAAGGACAAGAAGGGGTCAGAGAATTTGGTGGCAGACCACATGAGTAGGCTTACTCACACACTAGAGGGTGACACCTTGGACCAGGTACCACTTCGGGACACTTTCCCCGATGAGCATCTCTATACCATCTCAGGTAAGCATCCTTGGTATGCTGATTTAGTTAATTACATTGTTGGCTCTGAAATACCAGTAAATTTGAAGAAGCATCAAGTCCAAAAATTAAAAAGTGAGTCTAGGTATTATGTGTGGGATGATCCATACCTCTGGCGCATGTGTAGTGACCAAGTCATTAGGAGGTGTGTTCCCGATCATGAGTTTGAGTCTGTTTTGCATTTCTGTCATACACTTGCTTGTGGTGGACACTTTGGACCCCAACGGACAGCTAGGAAGGTTTTAGACTCTGGATTATATTGGCCTAGCTTGTTCCATGATGCCCATTTGTTTTGTAAGTCATGCTCTCGTTGCCAACACACTGGGAACATTTCTAGGAGACATGAGATGCCCCAACAACCCATACTATTTTGTGAGATTTTTGATGTATGGGGCATCGACTTTATGGGTCCTTTTACTAGTTCATTTGGATTTTTGTACATTTTGGTTGCTGTCGATTATGTGAGTAAATGGGTGGAGGCCAAGGCCACCAGGACTGACGATTATCATGTTGTTGTGGATTTTATCAAAGCACAGATTTTTTGCAGGTTTGGAGTACCAAAGGCCATCATCAGTGACCAAGGGACACACTTTTGCAATAGGAATTTTGCTTCCCTCCTTCGGAAGTATGGGGTGACACACAAAACATCAACACCATACCACCCCCAAACAAATGGCCAGGCTGAGGTTTCAAATCGTGAGTTGAAACAAATCTTGGAGAAAACCGTGCAGCCAAATAGGAAGGATTGGAGCAAGCGCTTGGATGATGCATTGTGGGCTTATAGGACAGCATACAAGACCCCCATTGGTATTTCCCCATTTCGGATTGTTTTTGGGAAAGCGTGTCATCTCCCCGTGGAAGTCGAGCATCGGGCATATTGGGCTATAAAGAAATGTAACATGGATTTGGCCCAAGCTGGAATTCAAAGGAAGTTGCAAATTCAAGAGCTTGAGGAGATTCGCCTGTCATCATATGAGAACTCAAGGCTCTACAAGGAAAGATCAAAAGCAGCTCATGACAAAATGATCCAACAAAGGGAGTTTCATATTGGAGAGAAAGTCCTTCTCTATAGTTCACGACTGAAGTTGATGCCTGGTAAGTTGCGTTCCAGATGGTTAGGTCCTTATATTGTGTCTAATGTTTTTCCTTATGGTGTAGTGGAGATCACACAAGAGGACACTGGAAGGAGCTTTACAGTCAATGGGCAACGTTTGAAGAGATACATTGAGGGACATCCTACTGATGCAGTGGATTTTATCACACTGCATGACCCCATCATCACTTGATCACATCAGGCTGTTCCTAACCCTTTCACTTTTATATTATTTGTCCTATTTAAAAATTCTGCATTTCATGTGCATATATCATCTCATGGGTTCACATTGAGGACAATGCAATATTTTAAGTGTGGGGGAGGGAACCTTTTAGTTTAGTAATTTCAATTGTTTTCCTGTTAAAAAAAAAACCAAAAAACAAAAATTGTGTGTTTTTCAAAATTTGTGTGTTTATTTTACAATTTTCTGTGTGTTTTTGAAACTTTTGAGCTGAAATGATTCTCATCACCATTTTTAAATCCATATCAATAAGTGAAACAATTTACCCCTTGAAACTAAGCTTAAATGAATGCTGAAATGACTTTGTTTCAAGTTCAAATATTTAGTAATTTCATGCAAAGTACGCTGAATTTTGAATCCCATGCCAATCTCACTGTCTTTATATTTGAAATCACTTTCCTGTGAGGCTTCTAAACCATTATTTTCATATTCTTTACATTCACCTCACTTCTTGAGAGAGCCAAACCATACTTGATTTAACCAGAATTTGATCTATTCCTGTCAAAACTTGAGGGTTTGAGGTACTTGTGTTTAAATGATTGAGGCATTTGTTTGGTATTAAAACCCCTATTTCAAATAATCCTTTTTTATAATGGCCTACCTTGAATATTTAACCCTTGTAGCCCTTAGAAGCCATGCACAGCCTGTTAGGTTAAGCCACATTACAAGCCAATTTTCCCTATCCAACCAACTCTTGAAGTGAAATTGCATAATCTAGTTGAGCTTAAGTGTGGGGGAAGCTGTCTTATGTTGTGCCACCACATTATGTGATACTTTGGGTGGAAAATTAAATTTTGAAGAGATGTGTTTGCTGCTAAAGAAAGTCATTATATTGAAAGCTGTGCCTTTTCTGGAGCTTTCATGACAAGTGAAGCTGTGCCTTTTCTGGAGCTTCTAATTGAGGTGGAAAGCTGTGCCCATCTGGAGCTTTCAAGAAAATCATGTTCTAGAAGATTGACATTTTTTATGCTGAAATGATGAATGGTGTAAACCTTTCATGACTTTTCATGATGATGGAGCTGAATTGATACTATGGGGATTGAAGAGAAGACCATATTTAAGTGAAAATTAGATTAATGCAATTTTGCTTTAAAAGAGTCAAGCCCTCCTCATTCAGCCTCAGAGTTTTTCACATCTTAATCCTACCAACCGAAAGCCATAGAACAACCCTGAAAAGTCCTCATGATAAACATATGTCCTTGACTCACATCGGGTAGCGATGTAGGAATCTATCAAGCCTATGGTGACCCTTGTATGAGTTTGGATGAGAAAGACATTGCAAAAAAAATTGATATTTGAGTGATGAGAGAAAATTCAAGCGAGGTAAGTGTTTTGTGCATGGGTGGATAAATGAAGTAGAAATATATTGAATGATATAAATGGAGAACCTGAAATAAGGTTTTTTATGAGGCATGATATCTTTTTTATTCTTGGTGTGAAATTGATTGATCTTAAAGATATGTGTTTTAAAATTGGTTTTGATTTGATATTGATGTTTACTTGATATGAGGTTTTGCCCAGGTGTGCAAAAGGGTAAGTGTGGGGGAGTTGATAAAACACTATTTTATTGAATATTTTATTGATAATAAATGATATAATTTCCTCAAATTGTGTTAAATATGTTTATTTATAAAATATTTGGGATTTGATCATTCATTTGAAAATTTGGTGAAAATTCCAGTTTTACCCTTAATAGTGCACTGTATTATTTGGAAGATAAATATTTTTATATTTATTATTTGAATTTGAAATTTTGTAACAGTGTTCCTAACTTAATTATCTACAACTTTTATTCAGGACACTAAAGCTAAAGAGTTAATTTGGTTGTTGAAATTGGGCCATGAAGTCAAAGTTGGGCTGGGCTCGCCAGAATGGAGAAGGTTCTGTATTTGGGCCATATCCTCTACATACGGGCTTGGATTGAGCCCAAATTTTGAGGAAAGCTCGGGGACATGATGTGGCACAAATCATCCTTCTGGAAGGCCGGTCAATTCACGCGTTTTGGAGGTCAAATGGGCGGTGCAAGTTTCATTAAAATATTTGGCCGAGATTTTGCATTCACACTTGAAACTACTTTAAACCTAGCCTCCCCTCCACTCTATAAATTAGTGATTTTCTCATTTGGAGAGGCTGGTTCGTGCATTGGGAGATTGGAGGCAGAGGAGAATTGGTTTCAACCAAATTCTCCAACCATTGTAAGAGAGGTAGCTCTTGAAGCAAGGATCCTCTCATCGAAGCCTCCTTCTCTCCTTCATGTTGTAATTGTTTTGTTTGTGTAATAAACTTCTTTGTTCTTCTTTTATTTCTTCTCTTTTCCTCTGTTTTATTTAAATTTATTCTTCTCTTAATCTTCCTCTTGGGGCTGGAATTCTTGAGTAGAAGCGATATTGGGTTATACCCATTATAAACCTTTGCACATGCAAAACGCTTCTACGATGATTACGCCACCCATGGAAGAGTAATTTTTAGTGATCGATCTATCTTCTACCCTCTTCATTTAATTATTTTGAATCATTGAGCCTACTGTAATTCACTTAATATGATCCATGAATTATGTTTTTAAATTTTAAGAAACTAAGCAAGCAATTGAACAATTAATACAAAAACACGCGAGGTCGAGATTTTGTGCAAATTGTGAGAGTGCGAGCTTAATCGGTAATACAAGACCACTTGGGATAAATTTGTAGAGTTCAAATATAATCCCTAAACACAACTCATCCTCATTTCCAGAATGGATTTGTGCTCTAATTAACCACTGACCATAAGCTAACCTTAGAACAACAATCAAAGCAGGGTTCTGCGATTGCATGTTCCGAAGCTAGCCTAGGGTTTAAGTAATTCCATCTTTGTGGTTAAGTTAACTCTTGTAGGGTTCGAGGGTTAACAAATTAGAGGATCATAATTAAGTGGATATTCATTTAAATGATAATGATTAATATGTAAATGAAGAGGTAGAGTTAGATCGATTACGCCTTTTAAAATATTTTCTAAAAAAAACATCTTCTTGTTGTGTTATTTTAATTGGAATTCATTTCAAAACTAAAAACAAAAAAAATACAATCTTCTTCCAGCAAACTTCTTCTAGATTCATAAACTATAAACAACCCCCATCCTTTTCTAGTAGTGTTTTTATTCTCTTTTATTTTATTTTTAGAATACCTCTAATAAGATGTTTTAATTCACTTCCTCCTTTGAGAGACGACCTTGGTTAGCCCCCTATGCTACACCAAGTAAACTAAACATTAGCTTCATAGAGTGTTGTACTTGGAGTTTTATCCAACGTAACTCACTTTTGAAGTTCTTTTGAGAGCACGTGCGACAACGCTCTTTCAGAGACCTATTTTTCTTCTAGAAGACAGGTTTTGATATCATTCTCTAGATGGAATGGTTGGTTCCCTTTCATGTTTTTGTTAATTTCTATCACCAAAAGGTGACCATCACATTACTAGAGGGTGGAAAGTTCATTCACAAGGGTGAATGAGATGTCTAGGAGAGCCGAGATGGAACTAAAAATCATGGGTAGGGTGGAATGACAACCCATATTTCATGTTTATATCTGGATGATCAGGGAATAGGTCAGGATGCTTTCCCTCTAGTAGTTGATCATTTCAGGGAAATCTTCCCGGATGACTTTTCATGATTACCTCTAGTAAGAGAGCTAGAGTTTTCTATCAATCTAGTTCTAGGATCTACACCTATATCTATTCTTCCTTACAATAAGAATACTACTGAGATGAAAGAGCTCATGCAGAAGCTAGAGGATTTAGAGGAAAATGGTTTTATCTGGCCCAATACTTCTCCATAGTGTTCACCAGTCCTTTTTGAGAAAAATGTGAATGGAACTCTCAGGATATGTGTAGATTACTAGAAATTAAACCAGCTGATGATTAAGAATTGGTATCTTCTACCATGGATAGATGATCTCTTTGACCAGATTCAAGGAGCATAGGTTTTCTCAAAGATTGATTTGAGATCCGATTATCATCTGGTGTGTGTTAGACCATCAGACATACCTTGTAGATCCTTTAATATAAGGTATAGTCTATATGGGTATTTGGTTATGCCATTTGGTCTCACAAATGCACCAATAGTCTTCATGGAAATAATGAACTGATTATTCCATCCTCATCTTGATTCATTTTTGGTAGTTTTCATGGATAATTTCTTGGTGTATTCTCATAATCGATACGATTATGCCAAACATCTTAACATCATTTTGAATACACTGAGAGAGCATCTGTTATATGTTAAACTCAAAAAGTTCCACTTCTAGGTGGATCAGATTCACTTCATGGTCCATATTATCTCATAGATATGAGTACTAGTAGACCCATATAAGGTTAAAGCGGTATTTTTATAGGAGCATCCTAAGAACTTATTTAAGGAAAGGAGTTTCTTAGGGACAACTGGTTACTATTGGAATTTCATACAAGACTTCCCACACCTAGAATCCCCACTTATGGGCTTGACTAAGAAGGGTGTAAAGTTAGTATGGTCATATTCTTGCGAGACATCCTTCCAGGAGCTTAAAGGGAGATTGAATTCAACACCGATACTGATTTTACTAAATCTAGGAAGAAGTTACATGGTTTAATGAAATGCATTAGGTATTGGGCTTGGAACAATTTTTATGGATACAGATAGATTCATGGTGTATGGGTCTTAGCAGTTGAGGCCACATGAGAGGAATTTCCTGATGCACGATCTTGAGTTAGCTGGAGTTGTTCATGATTTGTGCTGTTGGAGACATTGCATACTTGGAGAGTGTTTTGTGGTGTATACAAACCACAAAATCCTCAAGTGCATATTTTCATAACATGATCGTAATCTGAGGTAATGAAGGTGGGTGGAATACCTTCAGTATTTTGATTTCAAGCTTGCTTACACACCTGGTAAAGGCAATGTAGTGGTTGATGAACTGAGTAGGAGGAATCAGATCCAAGTAGTGAAGCATTCTAGTAGTGAGTTGAATCTCATGTTTTTGTTCTATGAGGTGCATTTGGAGGTGTAGGATATCCAGGTATATAATTTTCTATCATCTATAGCCGTTACCTCTATACTTCTAGATAGAGTGAGGATGAGGTAGCTATCGGATTCCAAGAGACTATTTCTATGTGAGAGTGTGGCAGGTGAGGACCCTCCTCCTGGTTGGACCATAGGTGAGGATGAAATTCTGTGAGTACATGGTCATATATGGGGTTCAAAAGACATGTGAGAGGAGTTGATATAGGATATTCATGCTTCATCTTGGGTAGTTCACCCGAGTTTCACCAAGTTGTATCAGGTTTTACACCTACAGTACCGGTGGATGGGTATGAAAAAATACATATCTAGTTTTTCCGTGATATGTTCCACCTATTAGCAATCAAAGGCAGATCACCAGAAACCTACTAGAATTTTATAGCATCTTTACATACCCAATTGGAAATGGAATGATGTCGTGATGGATTTCATGAAGGCTTTATCATGGTCACCTCAAGGTAATGATGTTGTATGGGTTTTTATTAACAGGCTCATGAAGGTTTCATATTTTCTACCAATCATGGAAACCTTTAGTGTGGATGATATTAGAAGGATTTATATCCATGATATATTATAACTTCATAGGTTCCCACATAATATCATTTCAGATAGGAATTCTTAGTCTACTTCATGGTTATGGAGAGGGATACAGAGGTCGTTAGGTATATTGGTGCTTCTGAGCACAAAATACCACCCCTAGATAGATGTCTAGTCAGAGCACATGATTTAGGTGATAGAGGACATGTTGTGGGCATGCGTCCTATATTTTAGGGGGATCTTGTGAGAGGCATGCACCCCTAGTTGAATTATCCCATAATAATAGTTTTCAGGATACTATTCATATAGAGCCTTATAAGGTTTTTTACGGTAGGATATGCCGATCAACCTTGTGTTGGTTAGAGGTAGGAGAGACAACTATTCTTGAACCTAATCTTGCTCAGGAGACCACATAGAAGGTGAAGTTGATATGAAAGAAGATTTATACTATGTAGTCTCATCATAAATCATATGCCAATCACCACAGATGACCTCTAGAGTTTGAGTTCAAGGACCGAGTTCTCTTGCGGGTCTCACCGAGGTTGGGACATAGGAGGATCATGAGATAGGGTAAGATTTCACTGAGATACATATGGCCATTCAAGATTCTAGAGAGAGTTAGACTGATAGCCTATTGGTTGCAGTTACATCATAGGTACTGGGTCATGCATGACACCTTCCATGTTTCTTATCTACGACGCTATTATTCAGATTCGTATCATGCATCTTAGCTCGAGGAGGTTGATTTATAGGTAGATGCATCATTTTTTGAGCATCCTATATGTATTTTGGATCATATAATGAAGGTTCTCTGAGGCCAGTTATTTACTTTAGTATGGGTGCTATGGAAGCATGGATGAGTATAGGATGAGACCTAGGAGTGGGAGGCCAATTTGCGATCGTAGTGGCTGGAGTTACTCTCAAACATGATTGAACACCCTTGAGAAGGAAATTTAGGGGCAAATTGCTTTAAGGTGGAAATTTTGTAAGAACATGGTTCTTCATTGAGTTACAAATCCTTTAATTTTAATAAATTCATAATTTAAATGTTTAAATATGGCCCAATATGAATTCCCTTTGAGTTCATGGAGGTATCAGGGTGTCTGGGGATGGTTCAGAGCCTGGAACACAATTTTTGTGGTGAAATGGAATAACACACTATTAAAGAAAACCGCGTGGGTTGGGCCGCATGACCATACACCTAGGTATACAAATTTGATAGTGGGTTTTTTCATGGTCTCTGCATGGTTAGTCAAACCATGTGGGGTTCCCTTTCCTATATCTAATCATGTACGACTGATGCACATTTTGTCTAACTGTTCACCTAAACCGTGTAACCTAGGTATTTTTCATAAAATAACCATTTTACCTTTAAAATCATTTTAATCAAAAAATATAATTCTTTCCACTTATGCACAACAAAGGTTACTCTTTGAGATACCTCTTTGAGCCTAATCTTGGAATTTCAACTGAACCTCCGTGTGATCTCCGATTCAAGCGCCACTCATCTATTTAGAGTTGTATCAATGAGTTATCAATTCCTTTTTATCCATTATTTGTTCTTCCAGATACCTGATGTGCTATTTAGGTGTAACCTAATATGACCTATTATTAGGTTCTTCATCCATTATTTAATTTTCTCCCAATTTGAGCTGAATTAGAAGCTGATACTGGATGAGCTATCAACTACGGACTTCAGGTAGGTGGTATAATGTCTTTAGCTTAAATTAGAGTTGTTTATATATGTCATTGTTCCACACACCCAATTTCCAGACATTGACTTGAAATGAAATTAAATTCTTGAATTTATATGCATGACCTATGTGTTTAATGATACTCATTGATAAATGATAAGTGGTGAAGAACCTTCAAAAGGAACCACCCCATGGGTATATTGACTAGTTGGACTAGACCACTATGGGTGGATCTTAAAAATGGATGCCTTTAAGTGTTCCCCTTTTAATTTTTTCCTTGGAATATTAAATGTTAAATTGATAACTATAATTGAATTTTCAATTGATAAATGGAATTGTAATTGAATTGATAAGGAGTATGGAAATGGATTCCATGACCCTAAATCATTTCCATGCAATAGCTTGTTAAGATTGAGTTACTTATTTAAATGAAATTCCCATGTGATTGATTGAGAGGAAAAACTTCTAAGATTATCCCTTTCAATGTAATTGATTGATTATGAATGAATTTACCTTTGTATTGTTATGACCATATGAGATTGATAGAGACTATTCCATGCATTAGTTTATTTAAGCTTGAGAATCATGTTATAAAGATTTTCCCATGTGATTATTTAGAGGCTAAGCCTTCTAATCTTGGCCTGTGCCTTTTTCCACCTTTCGAGGTGAGGTTTGAATTAAAATGTTATTGATATTGACCTTGAAATGTTTAAATTAATTTTATTAAATGGTTGGAATTTATTAAATTAATATATTCCTTGGGTGACACATGGATTCAAATTAGAATTCCATGGATGGACTCATATGTCTCTGACCTTACTTATGCCCAAGTGACACTTTGACTCCTAATATGGACTGACAAGGATGGAATAAATGGGGATAAACTTTATATGTCGAGTGACACATGGATTCATATGAGAATTATAGGGATAAACTCAAAGGGAATTGAACTTACATGCCATGGGTGATACTTGGGCTCCATTAGTGGACTGTCAAGGATGGAATCAAGTGGAAGATATGTTACACCACACCTAGTGCGATACCTAGGTTTTTGAGTATAACCATGGATGGGATTGTAGGCTCTTGGTTTATATTACAGCTAGAGTGATACATGAATTCCAAACTAGGAATTTCATGGATAGAATCAGGTTCTAAATTGAATAATATAATGAAATGGTTTCCACGATGCGTCAGCCAAGATAAAGAAAAATCTAGGATTTGGTCCTTCATTATACTTTATGGATGGACTGCTTAGGTTTCCTTGATCATGTTATCATGGGGGATGCCAAGCTATGCGTTGGGTCTCGAGACATAATATTTACATGATAATGAATGGGTAATTGGGAATTATTATAAATGAAATGGGACCGACTATTTAATTAGATACTTATTAATTAAATTAAAATTATTAAATGATTTTTTATAAAATTAGAACCTAGGTTTATAGGATGTTCAAATTGGAGTAATTTGATTATATATTTTTCCTACACACTATTGTTATATATATATTAACTGAATGATTGGCACCTGACCTTGGATGGTTCCCTATTGGGATTATATCTCACACCCTATTTGGACCACCTTTAGATACCCAAACATACTATATGATTGTAGGTATGGATAAGGGAAAGTTACCTTCTTCATGTTATTGACTGCTGCTTAGAAGCAGGATCATGGGACCGAGTTAAGGCTCGTGATGCTAGCTAGATAAATTTTGAATTTTTTTTACTTTTTTACATGTATTTTATATTTCCCTTATATACATGTTTTCGATGATTTATTAGAGACATATGACATGTATCATCATTTTGTATATGATGTGGTTTTTGGAATTTCTTATATAACAATATTCCACTATTTACTTATTGTCTGGTTATTATACTACTTCTTATACTTGTATATTATTGATTATGTTGTGTTAAAATATATTAAGAGGTCATAGTCTCTCCACGGACTCACCCTAGCCCCTCGCTTCTAGTCAGAAACCTCTGATGTTTCGAGATATGTGCTTGAGGCCATGTGGACAACCGGGCTTAGGGAACCTTTCAGTGGAATCCAGGTCTGGGACGTTATAGCTTGTAACTTGTAAACTTGTTCATATTCATGATAGATCATTCTTGAAATGTGTATATTTATTTCATGTCTACATTGAATTTATAAACCTTCCATGAGGATTTGGTAACTATTATAACATAGAGGTCTCTATCTACCATTTTATGTTGATAATAATAATGATTATTTTACTTAATTTATAATTTTATCTTGATTTACATAGTATTTTATGACCATTCTAGAAGTTTTATGTTTATATTTGTTATAATTATTATAAACTATTAAGTAAGTTCTCTATCCATTGATGTATAGGTGCATACATGGGTTTAGTTTTTTATCCTTGACTGAGTAAACCCTTTACCCTATTACATGGGATTGATTGAGGCCTTAACTTTGTATATACCTTACCCTTTTCATGGGATGTGAATAAAATTTGACTCTATAAGTGAACCTGGGTGGTATGGGATATAATATTTCCCTACCCCCATCCTGACAGGGATGGTATTTATGATTTCCCTTCCTCCATCTTAAGATTGATACTGGGATTTACCAAGGCATTTATGTTTTGGTGAGTTAAAGTATGAATCCTCCTAGTATGGGGAGAACTATTTGCAGCTACTATAATTATTAATACAACTTCACTAATAATTTTATACATTATCTTGATGCTAATATGTTTTTATGATTTTCTTATTGACTAAAAAATTGGTTTCCTTATATTTATGTAAATGAGTAGCTATGTTCATGCATACAATTTGGTTTTTACTAATGTATTGAGGATTTTTGGTGGTTCCTTACTATATATATATATATATATATGTATATGATGACACCTTGTATAGACACCTTTTTGGACAAACTGGGAGGTGCACCTGAGGTATTGCGGTGGATTATCTTGGTGCCATTTGAGTAATCGGGTCAATATCACTACATTATAGGTTTTTGAAAATAGATTACCTCTCATAGTTTTTCTTCCATATTTACCCACCTAATTCACTTCCTCTACTCTATTTATTAATGAATCTAGTGATGAAAAGTCAAAATTAATTCAATGAATGGAAATGTGACAAAACATTCAATAATAATGACACTGTTCTTTATTACCTTGTGTATTTGAAATAAGATTTTGTAACTACATGTGTAATATAAAATATGGGTGTTCACATCATCCTCATTATCACCTCATTTAAAATAACCATTCTTCCTCTTGTTGACATATGTTTTGAGTTCATTTAAATCATGTTTTGCATATACTTGATCTCTTTTACAAATTTGTAACCATAATAAACTTATTCTTCCGAATCAACCAAATTTTTACTATGAAATTAAATCATTCATAGAGGAATTAAATAAAACATGAATTATAGAATTAAATATGAGGTAACCAATAAGAGTAATCTTAATGTCTCTCCCAAGCCTCATGAAATTCTTCTTGATCATTTTGTACAGAGGTGGAAATTTAGGTTCTTAGATCCATAGTTCTATAAGTTAAGTATAATCCTTTTATGATTTAATTATAAAGGTCATCACATGTTTTGAATGAGTTTTTTAATAATTTTAATAACTAATTACTTGATTGTTCCTTTCATATATTAATGAAAAAACCTCATCCTAAGTTCAACCTATTATATTCTATTAAGTGTCACATACTGAATTGTGGTTAGAAAATCCTTGATAAATTCAAATGCATATATTCATATGTATCCCATTGAAAATAGGAAAATATTTCATGTGATGATGATTCTGTTCATAGTTTCTTATATTTGGAGTATGTCTAATGGAAGATGGATTTCCAACGACTCTTGGAACCTTCAAGTACCTAATCCTTGGTGAAATATATTCATTCTACATGATGTCATATAGAAACTATTACCCCTTTATTCTTGGTGGAATTTTGGTAGGATTAACTCCTTCCATGTATTCAGTGGTTTATCCTTACTTTTATGGAAATTTCCTTCAATATTTGGTATTAATGGAAAGAGTTCAATACTTAGAGATCTACTTGTGTAAATAAACCTATAAACCATACCAATGTTTTAATAAGTGTAATATAATAAAAAATCAATGAATATGTGGAATGTATATTGAGTGTATAAACTATTTTTTTATTTTATATATGAAATGTAAACAAAAATGTGAAATGAAACCACTATCCTCAATGATGTCAATTTTTTTGATGTGTATAGTTTTGGAGTTCAACTACACAACCTCCCACAACTGTATAGGGTGTTGTATCACCCTAATTGGGAGACCCCCCGAGTTATTTACACATGGATTTTTTTTCTTTTTTTTATTATAGTCCTCTTATAATGATAGAGTTTAAAATTATTATTGAAGAAGTAGTGTGATGTAATGAAACCAAATTAACTGAGAGGTAAAAAGAATGTTTTAAGGTCCTGAGTATTCAATAATAGTGATTTGGGATGGATCTTGGATTGAACTTTTGACATTGGACCTTGACAAGGTGTTAGGGGTGTCAATAATGTATATGGATTGAGTCTGAAAATTTTTCATGGGTTTAAGGGTTAAAATGTAATGAAGTTATACTACTGGTAATTTTTAGTGGAGGCCTATAGTTTTGGGCATGAAGTTACAAAAATTTCAATTATGTAAGTATTTTGAAGTAATTTTTAGTGTTTTTAAAAGTTGCAGTGGATTTCCTAAAATTTAGATAACTCTGGTATGTAAGTGTAAACATTTTTTGTTAAAGAGTACCATGCATATAGTTCATTATGTTTTAAAAATATGTTATTTATAACAAGTAAAAGTAACCCACTATGAGTTTGTAAAATTTAGCAAAGTATTGGATCCCTGTATCTATAAAAGTAAATATATGGCTAAGCGAATACATAAGAGTAAACCCCCTATTGTAAAAGTAAAATCTTGATGCATTTGAGTAAGTTTTTCATATGTAATAGTAAATTTGTGAGGAGTTAGAAAAAATGGATAAGTTTATACATAAGGGTAACTCTTGAGTCACCTTTTTTATGTAAGATTAACCATGAAACAAGTAAGTGGAATTACCCTTGTATATAAAAGTAAATTATTCATGTGTAAAAGTAAAATTATTATACATAAGTGTCTTTTCTATTGATACATAAGACTTATTTGGGGGAAATATGTGACATGTAAGGGTCATCAGGAGGTGTACATAAGTGAAAATGGATTACTCTTATGTTCCAGTACACCATACATAAGGGTAATGATGTTTTTCAAAATTGCCTTATGATGAATTATTCCATAATTTTTAAAAAATTATTAAAATGAAATATTAAATGGGAAATTTGACTATAAAAGAGAAATTAGGGGTATTTTGACCAGAATAAATCCTTGAGCCTTAGTTTTAATTTTCTCCTATTCCACTTGTTTCTTGGTAATTCTTCACTGATTATTATTGGTTTTTATGTCGTTTTTTTGAGGGATTTTTTTGTAGAAAAGGCTAGGTGATCTTGGATATTTATTATCATTTTATCTCACTGTCTCCATAGTTTCTATCAAATTTTCCCTAAAATAAGGTTTTTTCCATATTTACAAATTTATCATAAGTGAATCCGGAGTATCCAAAGTTTTACAATGAGTGTATTCCCACATACTACAAGTAGAGGTGTGAAACCATTTCCTTTGTTATAAATGTGTAATGTGATGTGTAAAAAATAGGCATGGGTAGGGTTGTGTGTGTATAAACAGGAACAGAATCACTTGGGGTTTTTTTGTCATTAAGATATACTTGAAGGTAATATCATGTATAAAATAGAGGATACAATCTAGTATGGAATACTTTCTTAGTATTATTGATTTAATTCATGCTGGGATTGGGTCCGTGCGTTGTAAAGTGGAGATTATTGGGTTGTGATGACTGATGTGATTCCTTGGGAATATGTTAGGTGTAACTTGTGTGGTTATGGGTGATGTTGATCAATGGTAATAAGGAAATTTGGTTTTTCAATAATGTGAAAATGGTATTGAACATTCCTACAGGTGGTGATGGAGGGTCATCAAGTTGTGTTGTAGGTCATTATTATTTCCCACTCATCATAAGGATGAGTCCATTAGGGTCATGTGTACATAGGGAATGTCCTATATTGTGGTTTATTTTACTCTTTATAGTTTATAACCTACACATTTTGAGTATCTTAGGGGTTATGGTGTTGACCATTGGTATGGAGGATGGGTACACCGTGGGAAGCCATGAATGGTGATGAGAGGGAAATCACCAGATGGGAGTGTACTACTCACCAATTTGGAAGATGTGTTGGGAATAGCTTGTGGAGAATTATATGGACTTTCCAATGGGGTGTTGCAGTTGAACTATGACTGTAAAATTTGTTATAGATAGTTTATGAATTTAATGATATGGGTTGGGTTGGAAGGATAATGGAACTTCTGCTATGATAAACTATGGGTGCATAATTACACTCCAAAACTATCCAAGGTAGTTAAAGGATCACTTAGGGATAGTCAATATCGAGTTAATAAAGTTTTTTAATGTGTTTAGTTTTTTTATTTCTATTTAATACACCGATATATGTATAGATATTAGCTATGGAAACCATTGGTGGTGTCCAACTGAGTTCATACTCACACCCTGAATGATCCATCTAAGACGTTTGATGACTTATCTCATGGTATAGGTAAGGGTAGAGGTTAAATGTCTAGAAACTATTGGATATAGAAATGTTGATGGTGTACAAGATGGATGATATGGTTTTAAAATTGGTCTGGGTGGTTCCTTGGTGCTGGTATGGTGATTTATTTTGGTTATTTTTCTATGTACATATGTGATCAACCTCTAGGTGTTCTTTTACTTTTTTTTGTGTGAAATTCCTAACCTTGTAAAAATTGTTTCATCATATAGCATGTTATGATATCTATTATACTATACTTATTTTATAATTTCTGTCTATTGTTATTAATTTTGTTATTTATCTTTAGAGGATATAGTCTCCCCATTATCATCTCATAAACCCTCACTTCTAGTGGTATCCTTTAGTGTACATGGAGGTGTGCCTAAGTTTTAGTGAAACTCAAATATCTTTACTGTGGAGTGAGCTTGTTCATGGTGTTTAAAAGTGGTATTAGAGAAGGTTGAGGTAAAATTATATCATGTAGGGATTGTTTTATAATTTGGGATATGGAAGGATAGAGGCTTAGGAAATGAGTTCCCATGTATTTTAAAATCAAACTTCCGATATTTTTTTGTTTCTTGTTTGGAAAAAACCTATATGATTTGAAGTCCAAGTTCCTAGGGGAACTGGGATTATTGTTTTGGTTTTCATTTTTATAGAAAATTTATTTTATTTGGATAAATTATTATTTTATGTTATTAATTTATGGTTTCAAATTCATGGATCTGAGTGGTAAGAGATATTTACCATGTATTATTATAGGCACGTAGGGCACACATGACATGCATGTGATTCTTGTGATTATTATTTTGATCCTATAATAGAAAAAGGGTTTAGCTTCTTAAATTTACAAAAACATGATAAAAAATGTTTTCCTTCATAGTCTCTTGGTGTAATTCTACTTAGCTAACTATAAGATCCCATATTTTCCAAGTACGACTCCTTTTAATTGTTTGTAGTATACCATGTGAATTTAATTCATGGATTGAATTAATTCAAACCTTGAAAAAATTACACACCCTATAAATGTTTTTCACCACATGTCAATATTTCATGAAATTAGTTTTCACCATGTGTCAACATGTCACGAAACCAAATTACACACACTGTAACTAGTTTTCACCATGTGTCAACATGTCAGAAAACTAGATTACACCACATGTAATTCTTATTTATTGTTTTTTAAAGGTGTGATGGTATTTCTTTATAAAAAATGGGGAATAGGTTATAAATTTTACACAATGTGAAATGGGAATTCACATTGTGTAATTGTTACACCCATCACTTTAAAAACTCCTCTCCAGCATCACGTAACCCTCTACACCCTCTTTTATTTATCATAGACGCCCTGTGCACCTCCTCTCTAGAACGAAACTCCTCTACCCAACACCAAATTCAACCAAAGACCCTCTACGCACCCCCTCTTGGCTATGGGTCTTTTTCTGTTGATTTATGGGAGTCTTCTTTGATTCGAAAGTTATTTGGGATCGGATCTTGGATATACAAACCAAGATTTTTAAGGAATTCCTTCCAGTTATTCATCTACTTCTTGATCCATTGATAACCGATTATTTGGTTCTTATTGAAAGGAATCCAGAATCCAATTGCTACCACAAATGTAGGGTTTTTTTCACAACTTCCTCCACTTTAATGGTAGGTGGTATATTATTCAAATATCATAGTCATGATTTTAATTATGTGTATGTAATTGTAGAATTTATAGAGTTTGTTTATAAATTAGATTCCTGATTTTTTTTACTTTTAATAGGGAATCCCTAGGTGTGGGCTTTTTGAACCCTCCATACCAGAAAACCCCCCCTCCCCAGGAAGGGATCACTTTGGAGAGATCCCCAGCCAAGAAGGAGCCATTTCGAGCTGAGATGGTAGAGCATTCCAGAGGGTGATGACCTGAGCAGTGATGGTTTGACATAAAAATCTAGCAGCACAGGTGGGTTGCACCTCATTTCACCCACCTAGTCAGAGCCCGAGTGACCTAAAAAGAAGAGTGGATCCTGTGGGAAGGAGAAATTTTCCCAAGAGTGAACTCCTAGGAATCAAACCCTGCACCTCCCAAAAAATAGCGTTGTTGTTCTACTTTCCATCACCACTACGCCAATGTTGAAGTGGCCTTATATTCCTGAATTGGATTAATTAATTTGATGAATTAATTAATTAATAAAACATGAATATTATAAATTAATTTATGAGAATTTTTGATATTGAGAAATTGAGGATTTAATAATTAATTATTGGATTAATTATTGAAATATTAAAATTTTAGGATTTTAGGAATAATTAATTATTGAATTTATTATGGAATATTGAGATTATTTAATTATATAAGTTAATTGTTGAATTAATTTATGAGAATTATTTTTTTGTAAAATTTTTCATTTGGTGTAATTAATTGTGGAATTAATTATTAAGATTTTGTAATTATGAACTCGGGACAATTAATTGTTAGAATATTGAATAAAAGTAATGGTATTAATTAATTTTTGAATTAATTAATGGATATTTTGTAACCAATTAATTGATGAATTAATTGAAGGTGTTTTCATGATTAATTAATTGTTGAATTAATTAATGGAGTTGTTATAATTAATTAATTTTTGAATTAATTAATGTGATGTATGTGACATTATGATATATGTGATAAAAATGTGTGGGACATAGTCTACTGCATCCAAAACCCGTAGTGTTAAATTGTTTGATAAATATGTGTGGGACAAGTTCTGCTTCATCAAAATATCATAGTGATAAATTGATATTTGTGGGTGGGACATGGTCTACTGCATCAAAACCCCATAGTGATAAATGAGTGTGGGACACAGAATACTTATTTAAATTCCCATTCATGTGTTTAATTGATGAATGAGTTGTGGGTCACAGACTACTGCTTCAAATACCCACGGGGTCCTAGACTTGACGATATAGAATCAAATTGTTGGCATTGGAATATAGTTCTAATTAGCCATTTTATTAATTGAAATATAATGGATAATGCAGGACCATTTATTTAATGAATTATGAATTGATTATGTTAAATGTTTCAAACTCTGTAATGGGCCAAAACAGGTATTGAGGTATGGGTGTCATCAATAACTTGAGTGATTTATGTAGTTAAATAAAGGTTAATTAATAATGTGATAACTATTTACTTATGCATTGTAATTATTTATTTATACAATTGCATACATTTTTCTTAACTAGATTTGTTTTATACATAATTGGTGGTGGCTTACTGAGTTGTATTCACACCGTACTTGGGCTGCCTGATCGATACCTGAATAGACTTTTTGTTTTCTAGGCAGGTTAATGGAAAAGGCCCTGAGTTAGATTACTGAGTTGGGATGGAGCTTGTATGAGGGAATTGGACAAGGTTCAAGACCCACTTGGGAATTTTCTGTGTCTCTATTTTTAGTTTTCATTTTAGACACTTGACACATACTTCAACATGGCATGTTTTCTATTTTAGTTGGATATTATGTTTCCTGTATTGTTTATCTTGAGATATTGGTACTGTTTATGATTGTATATGCTTATGCTATTGTATATTTATTTACGTTGGTGTTTTACTCAGGTAAAAGAGGGTATATTATCCCCATGAATAACTCACCAGACCCTCATTGCTAGTCAGCAGCCTCTGGCGTATGGGGAGGTGTGCCCGAGGTCATGTGGTGGTCCGACTTAGGGCATTGTTGTGTGGAACCTAGGTTGGGATGTTACAATGTGGTATCAGTGGTACCGTTTAATTTTCTTCTTCTTTTGTGTTATTGTTTGCGAAAGGAAGATTGAATACTAGGAAGAGTTAGGGCTTGGAAACGAGCCCTTTCATGGGAGTTTCAAACCCATGTACGGGGGAAAACCCAAGTACTCAAGGTGGGATTTTTGTTATTACTGTTTGTTGTTATAGTTGAATATGATTTCACCTTGGGTGATGCACTTGTGGTGTTATGTGATCATTGTTTTTGATATTTTTTTATAATTGAATCATGGAATATAATTTAATGAGAGTTGAGCCTACATGGACCATTCTAGGTAACCAGTATTATTTGTGATATGCATCATTTTAGGCACGCATGAGAAAATGGGTTTTGGGTAAGTTGTTGAAATTGAATTATTTTTCCTTTCTTGTGAAATGAAAATAAAAATGGTGCCTAATATTGAAATTGAGAATGGAAAAATGATGAACATAAGAATAAATTAGTGTATAAATGAGAAACTTGATTTATGAGAATAATAATTCCCTTTTATAAGCAAGTCTTAGGTGTAGGATGATTAAGGGTAGTGATATCACCATGGTTTTGATTTCATGGTGAGGTTTGGGGAAAAGACTTATTATGACTAGTTGGGATTTTCATTTTTATTAAATGTGTTAACATTATCAAATATTTACTAAGATGTGTGTTTAGAATTTTAGATTTATCCCTCCACGACGATGTTTGTTAAGAGGATGATTGGAGGAAATAGCGATGGAAAATCCTCCAGTGGTGAAACCCGAGGCACCATTAGTGGCAGCTGAGGAAGTATGGTAGTAGTTCCAAGAGAAATTTGCTCGATTCATGAAATTAATTGAAAGAGACCCAAAACAGGATATGAAGAGCATGTATGACCTGATGAGGGAGTTTCAATTTCAACACCCTCCAAATTTTACTGGAGAGGGTGGGCCTCAGGGGGTTGAGTTCTGGATCAAGTCCATATAGACTTTACATGACCACTTAGAGACTCTTTGTAAGATGTAGGTCAAGATATCTACTTACATGTTACGTGGACAAGTGAAGCATTAGTGGCACATTTAAACTTGGGATGGACAGTTGGAGACTATGAAATGGAAAGACTTTGAGGATAAGTTCTTCATGTAATTTTATCTAGAGACACCCAGGAAGGAGAGAGCAGCTGAGTTCATGAGACTAACTTAGGGGAATATGACTGTGGTGGACTATACTGGATGCTTCATAGATATAAAACAGTTTTCTACAATATTGGAAGGATACAAGGATATTGTGATAAAGAGGTTTCAGGATGGACTTAAGTGTGAAATTAAGTCCCAGGTAAATTTCATCAGGCTAAAGATAATTTTGAAAATCATAAATTAGGATCTCATCACAGAGGGGAACCTGAAGGTGGATTCTAGTAGAGGACATGTGGGGTTTTATGGATGATCAAGGGGTGTGGATTCTATGATCAGGAAGTGATGATATGAGAACTTTAGTCTGAGCAGTGGGAAGTAAAGTGGCAAGTCAGAGGAATCAGTCACTCAAGACCTTACAAATGTGTTTTTCACCAGTGTGGTAGGGATGGACATTTTTGGAAAATTTTCCCCAACCACCAGTGGAGTGATGATATTGAAAAAATATGGGACACCTATAGAGGTTTTGTAGTAACCTGATAATGAAAATTAGTGATTAAGGAGATAGGAAGAATCAGGGTGTAGGGAGGTGATCTTCTTCACCATATCATTCTGTCACTTAGAGTTTACTAGCTGAGGTGGTAGAGGAAGTGGGTATGGTGCTTTAGGGAATGGGTGACCACATCAAAAAAGTTGTGCAACTTAGGAGAGTTAGACAATGTCATAGTGAAGAGGGTAAGGATAGTTACAAGCAGTGTAGCCTATACTTGTGGATGGTGAGGCTGGGACATCAATAGTGAGAGGTACTATTTTAGTAGATTCTACTTTATCTAGTTCCTTATTTGATATTGTTTTCTATCATTTATTTATATCTATAAAAATTGTTAATGGTTTGAGCCTGGCGGTAAAGTTTTTGAGCGGTGTAATGACTATTGATACACCATTGGGGGTACAATATAGGGAAATCTATTTTTGCAAAGGATGTTATCTTGAATCGGGGAGTATCATTTTCTATGGGATCTCTATATCCTTGAAATGTCAGGATTCGACTTGATAATGGGTATGGACTGGCTAGTCACATAACAATCCCACATATATTATTACCAAAGGAGAGTTAATTTTAAATCTCTTAAGGGTAACCGGTACATTAACCATGGGGAGTGGGATATCCAAGAAGGCCGAGCAGGGCCAATTACTCAACAAGTAGGAGAGATCACAACCTTGTTTGCTAGTATTTTTCTGGATGATGAAGGTATAAAGCATTATATATTTCCACCAGTAGTTGAATGGTTTCAGGATGTGTTTCTTGAAGACTTATCAGGGTTTCCACCTAAGATAGATTTGGAATTCACTATTGAGATCTTGCTAGGGGCTGAGCCAATATCTATTCTATAGTATATAATGGCACTGACAGAGCTTCAAGAGATCAAAACTTAGCTATAGGAGTTATTGGATAAAGGTTTTATCTATATGAGTATGCCACCTTGGGGATCGCCTTTTTTGTTTTCAAAGAAGGCTAACATGAATCTATATTTTTTAATTGATTAAGAGAAGTTTATAAGAAGAATATAAAGAACCAACATCCTCTTCCACATGTCGAAGATCTTTTTGAACAGTTGAGAGGAGCTTGTGTGTTCTTAAAGATAGACTTGAGATCATGGGATCTTCAACTGAGAGTTCAGACTTTTGATATATCGAGGACTAATTTAAAAAGTAGGTATGACCTATATGAGTTTTTCATAATTCCATTTGGGTTAACAAATGCACTAGTAGTGTTTATGGAATAGAAGAAAAAAATATTCCACTCATACCTAGATCATTTCGTTATAGTATTCATGGATGACATATTGGTGTACTCTAAGCCTCAAGATGATCATGCCAAACATCTTGACATCTTCCTGAGTACACTAAGAGAGTATTAGTTATATTCCAAGATATATAAGTTTCAATTTTGGATTGATCTGGTACAATTCTTAGGGAACATCATCTGAATGGAAGGTCTTTCAGTATATCTGAAGAAGTTTTAGGTAGTGTTTTCTTGGGAGTATCCTAAGTACATGTTTTATATCCATAGCTTTTTGGGGTTGGTTGGATATTATTAGAGATTAATCAAATACTTTTACCATTTGGAAACACCACTTTCAAGATTTAACAATAAAGGGATAAAGTTCAAATGGTCGTAATCTTATGATAATTCTTTATAGGATTTGAAGATTTGTTTGACTTCAACACCGATCTTGATACTACTCGAGTCAAGTGAGGAGTAGACGGTGTATTGTGATGCTTCTAGGATCAGACTTGGAGTAGTGTTGATGCAAGTAGATCAAGTTATGTTGTATGGGTCTTGATAGTTGAGGCCTCTTGAATATAATTAACCCACACATGACCTTGATCTAGTAGCAATGGTTTATGACTTGAAGTGTTATCAACATTATATTTTGGGCGATAAGTTCACGGTGTTTACATATCATAAGAGACTAAGGTATATCTTCTCATAATGAGATTTAAATCTTCAGAAGTGGAGATGGGTTGAGTATATGCATTCATTTTATTTTGATCTAGCATATATGCTCAGGAAGGGAAATAGTGTGGCTGGCACTTTGAGTAGGAAAACTCAAACTCAGATGGTTCGGGAGTCTAGTGTTGAATGGAAGATAATGACCTTACTGACTGAGATGCATGTGGTGGTACAAGAGAGTTAGGAGAAGATGACTCTCATATCAGTCTCAGTGGAGTTGACACTTTTGAGACATATTAGAGAAAGGAAATATGAGGATCCAGAGTTTTTAACCTTGAGGGAAAGACTTGGAGGTGGGAATTCACCTTAATATTGGACCATAGATGAGGATGAGATCATTTATGTTAGAAAATGGGTTTTTGTATCTACGATCATGTGATAAGAGATGATACAATAATTTCATACCTTGAAGTGGGTGGTACATCTAGGTGTCACAAAAATTTACCATGAACTTCGGAAATATTTTTGGTGGCCAACGATGAAAAAGGAGATATCATGGTTCCTAACACGATGCTTCACCTGTTAGTAGGTAAAGGCATACAATCAATGAATTTGTGGTTTTCTGCAGCCATTACTCATTCTATAATGGTTTTGGGATGACATGACCATGGATTTTATGGTGGGTCTCCCGAAGATGCCATGGAATAAGGACGATATCTGGGTTATTGTGAATTGATTGACCAAAGTAGAATATTTATTGACAATACAGGAAACCTCCACAGTAGAGTAGTTAAGAAAACTATATGTTTAGGATATATTTGTCTACATGGGGTGCCATAGACTATAATTTCAGACTAAAATTCATGTTTTAATTCACGATTTTGGAAGGTCTTTCAAAAATCACTTGGTACACAAGTATTATTGAGTACAAATTTCTACCCACAAATAGACGGGAAATCAGAGTGTACTATATAGGTGCTTGAGGATATGTTTCCAGCATGTATACTTGAATTTGGTGGGTCTTTGGAGAACAACTGGGATTTAGTGGAGTTCACCTATAACAATGGTTATCAGGAAACTATACATATGGAACTATATGAGGATATTTATGGTTGTCCATGTAGATCATCACTATGCTAGATAGAGGCAGGTGAGTTAGATTTGCTGGGAATGAGTCTTATGAAGGAGACATCAGAGTAGGTACAACTAATTTAGAAATGCATGGCTATAACTCAAAGTATTGAGAAGTCATTTGATAATAGATGGAGATGACCCCTAGAGTTTATAGAGGGTGATCATGTATTCCTTTGGGTGTTGCCTAGGTTGGGTCACAACAGGATACAAAGACAGGGAAAGTTGTCACCCATGTTCATTGGACCATTTGAGGTAGTAGAGAGAATCAAGCTGGTGGAATACTGATTAGATCTTCCATAGAAATACAGTGCTATACATGATGTTTTTCATTTATCAAAACTTCAGAAGTCTCAGCCCAACCCTTATCATGTGATTGATGTGGTTGAGGTTGATCTTGAGGTAGATGCATCCTCTGAGGAGCATCCAATATGTGTATTGGATCACAGTGAGAAAGTGTGTGAGGGAAAGATAGTGCTGATAGTTTGTGTATTATGGAAACATGGATGTGTGAAGGAGGAAATGGGGGAAAGGGAAGCAGATATGTGATCTAAGTGGCCCAATATTTTTGATTTGGAATCTTAGAGAGGATTGGGAGTGCTACTCGAAAGACAAGCTGTTATAAGGTGGGTAGATTATAAGATCCCTTCTTTTTATAGGCACGAATCCTTTTAACTATTTGTGGCAGAACATTTGAATTTAATTCATGGATTGAATTAATTCAAACCTTAAAAAAATTAAACACCTTATAAATGTTTTTCACCACATGTCAACATGTTACAAAAGTAGTTTTCACCGTGTGTTGACATGTCATGAAACTAGATTACACACCCTATAACTAGTTTTAACCACATGTTGACATTCCACAAAACCATATTACACCATGTGTAATTATTATTTATTGTTTTTTAAAGGTGTGATGGGATTTATTTCAAAAATGGGGAAATAGGTTATGAATTTTACATGACATTAAATGGAAATTGACATCATGTAATTATGACACCCAACACTTTAAAAACTCCTCTCTATCACTGTGTAACCCTACAAACCATCTTTGCTTTGCTAAAAATGCCCCAAAAACCTCCTCCCTAGAACAAAACTCCTCCATGCACCACCATATTTGACCGAATACCCTCTACGCACCTCCCTCTCGGTTGTGAGTCTTCTGCTATTGATTTCTAGGAGTACACTTCAATTTGGAAGTGATATGGAATCAAATCCTAGATATCCAGACCTTGATTTTTAAGGTACGCCTTCTGGTTATTCAACTGCTTCTTGATCCTTTTCTAATAGATTATTTGGTTCCTGTTGAAAGGAATCTAGAAGCCGATTACTATCACAAACATAGGGTTTTTTTCACCGCTTCCTCCACCTTCAAGGTCGGTGGTCTATTATAAAATCTCATAGTCATGATTTTGATTTGGTATATGTAATTTTAGAATTGATAGAGTTTGTTTAGAAATTATATTTTTGAATTTAATTAATTAATTTTATGAATTAATTAATTAAAAGAACATGAATAGTATAAATTATCTTTTGAATTAATTTATGTGAATTATTGTGATTGAGAAATTGAGGATTTAATAATTAATTATTTGATTGATTATTGAAATATTGAAATTTTGGGATTTGATGAATAATTAATTGTTGAATTAATTATGGCATATTGAGATTATTTAATTCTATAAATTAATTTTTGAATTAATTTATGAGCTTTTTTTGTAAATTTTTTCTTTTGGGATAGTTAATTGTAGAATTAATTATTGATATTTTGTAATTATGAACTCGGGAAAATTAATTGTTGAATTAATTATTAGAATATTGAATAAAATTAATGGGATTAATTAATTAGTGAATTAATTAATTGAATTGTTGTGATCAATTAATTGATTAATTAATTTAAGGGGTTTTTATGATTAATTAATTGTTGAATTAATTAATGTAGGTTTTATGATTAATTAATTATAGAATTAATTAATTTGATGTGTGTGATATTATGATATATGTGATAAATGTGTGCGGGACATGGTTTGTGTATCCAAAACCTGTAGTGTTAATTTTTTTGACAAATATGTGTGGGACATGGTCTACTACATCAAAAGACCACACAGATAAATTGATATTAGTGGGTGGGACATGGTCTACTGCATAAAAAAACCCATAGTGATAAATGAGTGTGGGACATGGACTACTGCTTTAAACGCCCACTTGTGTGATTCATTGATGAATGTGTTGTGGGTCACAGACTGCTGCTTTAAATAACCACATGGTCTTAGACTTGATTACCTAGACTCAAATTATTGGCATTAGAAGATGGTCCCAATTATCCATTTTATTAGTTGAAATAGAATGGATAATGAAAGCCCATTTATTTAATGAATTGTGAATTGATTACATGAAATGGTTCAGACTCCGGGACAAACCAAAGAAGGTATTGAGGTACGGGTGTCCTTAGAAATATAAGGGGTTTATGTAGTTAAATAAAGGTTAATTAATAATGTGATAAATATTTACTTATGAATTGAAATTATTTCTTTATACAACTATATACACTTGTTTTTACTGGATTTATTTTAGACACCGTTGGTGGTGGCCTACTGAGTTCTACTCACACCCTACCCGGGATGCCTGATCGGTACCCAAATAGACTTTTTTTTCTAGATAGGTTAAGGAAAAGGACTTAAGTTAGATGGATGATTTTGGATTGATCTTGGATGAGGGAACTGGATTTGGTTCAGAACCAAATTGGGAGTCATATATGTATTTATTTTCAGTTTTCATTTTAGACACTTGACACGTACCTCGACATGGCATGTTTTCTATTTCAGTTGGATATTATATTTCCTATATTGTTTATCTTGAGATATTGGTATTTTTTATGAATATATATTCTTACACTATTGTCTATTTATTTTCTCTGGTGTTTTACTCTGGTAAAAGAGGGTATAGTCTCTCCATGACCGACTCACCAAAACCTCACTTCTAGTTGGCGTCCTCTAGCATACGGGGAGGCATGCCTGAGGTCATGTGGTGGTCCAGCTCAGGAACCAGTGCATAGAACCTAGGTTGGGGAATTACAATAACCCATTAAGGGTCATGATTTTGGAAATTAAATAGGGTTAAACTATTTAAAATGTCAAAAAAACCTATATGAAAAATTTCCATATATCTTTTTCGTGCCATTATACTAAGCCAGCCTAAGATGTGTGGATCCAACATGTGTATGATGTGTGTTATTCCTAACTCTGACATAAGTATGTGGACTATGAGGTAGTATGGTATGGTCATGGGTGTGGTAGGGAAGTGTGATGGCTAATGGGTCATGTTATATGTTATAATTTTTATTATTTGCGATATTAAAACCATTATATCCCCATGGAGCATAATATTTTGTTCTGAGAATACTAAAACCTAGGGGGAATCCATTAAAGAATCAAGAGGGTAGATATTTAGTTTCACTAAGTCATGCACCGAATGAGGCCCCTAATGGTGAAGGTGAGCATGAGCCACATAAGGAGGCTCTGAGACAGGTAGGTTAGCCGTAATAACCAATGGAGTTTGAGCATTGGTTGGATGAGTAACACAAGGTGAGCTTGGTGAGGGTAATAGAGATCATATATTGGGAACCCCATGGAGCTAATTTATCCATGTAATTATTTAAATGGGAATTCTAGTCACGACATACTCCTTTTTTCCAGGGAGAGGGTAAACCCCTGGCAGCGGAGTACTGTATTGAGTTAGTACAAATGATTTTTGATCAGATCAAGACACCATTAGGATAGATAGTGAATTTGAAAATATAGTTAATCGTAGAAATAAATAATATTATTATTTATATTTATTCATTTTATGGATTCATATTCATAATTTTTTTGTAAATAATTTTATATAATTTTTCAATTGAAAAAGAACTTGTTTTACTATATATTACATGGTTTTATTTAAAAGTAAAATTTATAAATTTTAGAATTTGAATTTTATAAAAAGGAAATATTTTTTATCCATAATATTGAATTTATATTAGTATGAATTTTAGATACTTTTATGAAAATATTTCTTTTTTGGATGAATAGGAAAAAATATCGATTTTTATTGAAACTTTCATTTATTTTAAAGTATTTAAGAAGCCCCATTATATTTCAGATTTGTTTTAAAGTAACACACAAAAAATTTTATTAAAAAAAATCTAATTAATTTGAAATTAATAATAATTATACTTGATTTTGGCATAAAATAATTTTTATTCTTAAAAGGGAATATTTATAAAAATTGTTTTTTTATAATTTGAACATTTATATTAAAATTAATTTTTACCAATTATAGAAATTGATTATGGTAAAATGGATTTAATATTTGGGATCATTATTTTGAAATATGGTAATAAAGTTAATTTCATTTTTTTCACATTATGAATAATAACCACATGAGATCTTTTTCACCATAGTAGTGGTCAAAAGAGTTAACATGGGGGTTAAAACTAAGAGATAAAGTTTAAAGTATTGTATTTTTTTAAAAAATTGATTATATGGGTTTATCTTAACTTATAATCCTCCTAGATTCAAAATATTTCAAATTTTTTCAACTTTATTTTGATAAAGACATATAATATATTTAAAATATTTAAATATTTACAAGTGTGCCACTCCCATAACTTATAAAAGGGAACCTCCTATCATCATTTATTCACACAATTTAAACCATTTATATTATCCAATACATACCCAAATAATTTACCAATATCCCTCCCCACATCCTAGAGGCCCTGGTATCACCAAAAGTCCAACCTAAGAAGGCTTAATGTGTAAACCAATGGAGGTTTTCCAAAGAATAGGTATAATTTTTAACATATTGTTTCATGTTTATTTCTTATTCTACATCCTTAAAATATATTTTAAATAGGATTATATAATAACATAAATATATTACATATACTTAAATGTAATTATGTTTATGGAATAACCCATTTTCACCACCTTTTCCATCCTATGGGGAATGAAAACATCACCGTGCGTACATATGGATTACCACCTCCATGAAGCGATGTTTTTTTTCTATTACCAGATAATATTCCTGGTTAAAATTATGGATCAAAAAACATATATGATATTTATAAAATAATAATTATTCTATAAATATAATATATTATTTACCTTCTTTCCCTTTCATCAGTTGGAAAACAATAATGTTGCTCGCACATATGTATAGACTACCACCTCTAGAAAGTGATGTGGTTCCCTCTTCATTTACACATTACAAGGGTGGTCATAAGGTTATAAATAATGAATAAATATGAAATTTATAATATATTTATGATTATGAAAAAAAAATATTATCTACTTTATTTCTTTTCCACTCAATAGAAAAATTAAAACTTCTTTCATGCATACGTATGGACTACCATCTCTATGAAATAACGTGATTGTTTTTTATAACCACCTTACCTGGTTGGCTTTAAAAGAATATTTAATGTATAAATATGATAATTATATATATATTTTTTAATATTTTTAGGTAATTTTGTAACGCCCCGACCCCAGCTACCCAGAGCCAGTGCGTTACTTCGTAACATTGGCATGATCACAAAAGATCAAGTCTCGAAAGACCGATTAGTTTAGTAGCCTTGGAAACACTAGATACATTCATAAGTGTTACATTACATCATAAAGTGAAAAACTAATAATAAAGTATTCATATTCCACACTCATATCCTCTTCTGACTATCCCTACAGGTCATTCATAAAATACTTCTTCACATCCTGGAAAATATCAAAACATTGAAAGGGGTGAGCTCAGATGCTCAGTAAGGATAACAATATTGCGGAAGCTTTCATAAATAAACATAAACATTTAAGTCAATGTATAACTAAACAAAAGCCTTATTAAACTTGAACTTCAACATAATATGGTAAAAGTAAAATCAAATAATGCCACTTACTTACTCACATGGAAATTCTACTAGATGAATAATCACATGAAAGATCAATAACCACTTTCATAATGAGGGAATGTATAATGCCGGACATTCTGAAACATTTTGTCAAGGCCTCGACCAAGATGTCTAAAATGATTAAGGCCTCGGCCAAAACCATAAATCAAATTGGGAAAGGGCCTCGGCCAATTCCACGTATAGTTGTCTCATGAGACCTACCGATGTATCGAGGAGCTATAGCGGGCTCCACCTGTCACTTATTAAGTCCAAGACATTCCTCATATGAACAGGTTTAAACATCTCATAAACCATAACATAATCGTATCACATAAAACATGCATAAAGGAAACATAACATTTCCACATTTCAATCACAAGATATCAATACAACACATTGATATAATAAAAACGCTTTCAAAACCATTTTCAATAAAAGAAAAGTATAACATGGTATTTATTTTTCATTAAAAAAAAGGGTATCGCTTGTAGAGGAAGCCGAAACTCAAATAGTGGTCACGGCGGCGGAGAAGTCGTTGTCGCCGCATACATATGAAAAAAACATTCCCTTTTGTAGTTTAGTAAACGCTTCGTATAAAAATGATTCCTTTTGAATAAACGTAAAAGTCAAAGTGGTTTATACACCGTATAAAAGAAATTTGTGTATAAAACCAAATATGCCTCAATGAAAGGAGATTGAGACAAAGTCCTTACAAAGATAATTTTTAAAATAAAATAGATATATTATGTGTATTCACTTTAGGTACACATAAAGAAAGTAAAAATACAAAATAAGACATAATAATATCATGACATAATTTGAAAGTAGGAGATTAACCCAAAGAATGGAAGTTGGGTTAAGAAGTTCCCTTACCTTGCGTCCTGTCCTGACTCGACCGTTCTTTAACCTCCTGAATAATAAAATAGATTTAATTATTATTTACTTAAGAACCTTTTTCATGTTCATTATTCCTTTTATATCCCTTATTACCATGTTATGAACATTATGTAATTATTTAAGTTAATAACGGTCATTTTGTCGATCTTTGGTACTTGAGTCAAAAATAAACTTCTTATAATTACAAGTTGTTCATGTGGTGAAATATCCATTATATCCAGAATTATATTCATGATGTAGATATCATATATATGATATATATCCAGTATATACATTCATTCATAATGTCACGTAACATTTAGAGGTAAGAAATGAAATGCACCGTTCATGGAGACGGTAAGCCGTACGTACGCATGAACGCTACTTTCATTTCTATTTCGTATTTAATGGAATGAAATCATAATGATATAAATTTATAATATAATTAAAGTATAATATAGTGTATAATACCATTTAATCCATCCTTTATACATCCCACATATGGCATTAACGATTCAAATCACTTTGAGGGGGCGGTAGTCCGCACTTCCTAAAATGAAATTATCGCGTTTTACCCATAATGGAAATCCTAAAGTATGCCATAAATGAGAAATACAGAAGCATAAGTAAAACATAAACATATTATATATCATATATAAATATAGTGACATCTTAATGGCCACCTTTGAAGGTGTTATATGAGTGTTGAACAATCATCGTTTCGTGAGGCAGAAATTCGCCATCCACAGAAACCGTATGTTCTTTAACCATTAGATGTAGGTGTGTGTAAGTGTAGCTCGAATACTTCTTATAACAACATCCTAGTATATTTAGGATACTGGTGTTGTTACAAAAGAAATGAATAAAAAGAGTTTAGGGGGTTGGAGAAGAAAAATAAAACAAAACAACATTAGAGAAGACATTACCTCAAAATCGGGTAACTCTTTTTGATTTGAGCCAAAGGCTTCCTTGGGAAGAGTTATGCCCAAAGTGAGGCTTCTAGGAGTAAGAGGGGGAAGTTGGGAGAGTATTTGGGCAGAGGTTGGCCGAGCCAAATGGCTTGAAAGTGTGAATGAGGTGGTAGAGGTGGGGGCCTTTTATAAGAGGAGAGGAGGGGCTCTTTTGGAAAGATTGAAATGTTACATTATTATACAATGCTTTTCGGATTCTAAAGGTCCCAAACTTATATAATTTGTGGATAAGGTGATAAGGGTTTGAAATATACCCATAGAATAGTCTTGGACAAGTGTAAGCCTTGTATTGTACAGTATCTTTTCATTTTATTAAAATCGTTAAATAATGAGGTCATCGCTGCATCATAATGACGTCATAAATAATATAATTTATTTAATGTCTAAAAATTATAAAAAAAACTATGATGTAGGAAATATTTTTATCTTTCCAATGACTATTTATAGTAAAAAATATGACTTGTATAACCCCATGTAAATTTTTTTTTAGTAAAACATTTCATGTTTGTGTCATTTCTTTACATTAACATTAAATAAAAGGTATTTATGTCATTTTCCAACTAAAGTGGCTCCATGGGGTCCCAAAGTTGACCCATGGATTGTCTTGTTCGGCCATGACTCATATAATAGGAGTAGGACAAGTGTAAAGTCCATCTCATATTATTAAAACATTATTTTTACCTTAAACTACACTAATTACCTCTAATCGCGATTAAAAACTTAAAAGTTACTATTCACCAAAAAATTATTTTGATCTCATTGAACCAAATTTTACTTCTTAATGACAACCATGTATGTCAGATTTTTGAAAATCAAATCACAGAAGTGGTAATATTTCATTTAAACGAAAAATCAGTTATTTAACTACCACTTAGTGGTTTCACTATTCATCAAAAATTGAAGTTTTTTAGAACAATTCCAAAATTTCACCCTAAGATATAATTGATATTCCGAATTCAAAAATGATGTCTATTTTAAAAAATTCCAAACATATAAGTTGCATTAATTAATTTTATAATTAATTCCCGCTGTCACAACAAATAGCGTGTTTTTAAGAAACAATTTATATCAAAAGATTGGCAATTGTTTATGTCCAACTTCAATGTTAAATTAATTCTAATGACCACCATTGGATAAAATGGTAAAAATATATTATAATTATACTTTAAAACCACTAAATAGTATAATTTATCACTATAAATTATTTTGATTAAAGAAGTTGTTTTTAAGTATTTTTCACTATTCATAAAAAATTAGAAGTTCTCAGAAAAATACCAAAAATTCAACATAGGCTAATTTCGATATTCCGAATCCAAAAATGAAGTCCATTTTGAAATATAAAATTTCTATAATTTCAAAAAGTGGTTATTACTATTCATAACGGCTACTTTGATTAGTCGCGGTGTTTTAGAACTCGAAGTTGCGTACAATGCAAGCTATTGCATTATTGAATGAGAAGCGTATCATGGAAGCTCGGGGTGTTACATTCTCCCCTCCTTCAATAAATTGTGTCCTCGAAATTTGAAAATTTTCTTTAAAAAAAAAAGGTTTAAAATAGAAAATACCTTTGTGGAAAACCCAATCAGAAATAATGTTAATAAATATATAACATTAAAAGAAAGCAAGATAAGTACAAAGGTCACCCGATATAGCCCATTCTAGGATTCTATGAAAATATGGATATGGAGGAGAAACAAACCATCAAGGTCTGATGGAGAGTTATAGAAAACAGGATTAGGAGAAAGTTTAACTACAAGAAAATCACAAACTTGTGATTGGTTAAACGGTCATTGAATCCCCAGTTGGAAAAGTTAACCGACAACATTTTTGTTTTAAGTTACCTTTTATAATGTTGAGGAATTTATTTAGGAGATTTACTAAGAACGTATGGGAATATACATACTTGTTATGTATACTTTCATTCGTTAATAAATTTTTACCACAAACCCATCTTTTACTCCAAATGGTAACGAAACTCAAAAATATTATTTTTATCCTAATTGTATAAGGTTCCAAATATTAACACATACCATTTAGATTAGTAAAACTATTTTGTAATAACCAGGGACTTCCTGTAGGCTAGTGGTAGGTAATAAAGGCCTGTCGCACTATGGTTGTGGGTTCGATTCCTGCAGCTTTGTCCGACGCGACGGGTTATGCCCCACCCTGCAGGTTGTCCTTTTCCTAAAACTATGGTATTATAATATTCCAAAAATAATCTTCAGAAATGATTTAACCTTAAACAATACTATCCATGGTTCAACTTAATCCATTCCAACCTTAATAGTTATCCAAAATACCTCCGTCCAGACTTTCTCTAAAAGGTCTCTAAATTCCAAAATCAATTGTAACATCAGATTCCCCAAACAAAGAAAAGTTTCTCTTATTGTCACATACTAAAGATATGATTACCTTAATCATATTAAAACCTTACTGAAATCAAAAAGTAATGCAGTACAATCATTATATATATCACATTATTCTTATAACCAGAATACAATCCTTGAGTCCAAAAGCACCAATACATTAATTATTCCGCTTCAACTGTAGTCACAGCATAAGATTGGCCTTGATCCCTTGGCCTTTTCTGAGGTAAGTTTCCTTGACGCTTAGGACATTCATTTGCATAATGCCCCATTTCCCTACAATTGTAGCATTAAACATTGATAGCCTCTTTCTTTCCCTTGCAATCACGAGCCTGGTGACCCGTTTCTCCACATTTATAACAAACTACCATTCCTTTTAGGCAAGTACCAGGGTGATTCTTCCCACAATTATCACATAATGGAAAATCCTTCTTTCCCTTTTTCCCTTTATCTGTCTCTTGTTCCACCATTCTCTTCTTCTCTTTCTTTACTTTGTTGTCATAAGACTTAGAGAATTCCTTTTCTGTCTTGATAGCAGACGAGACAATATCTTCGTATGATGAGAAGGATTGTGATACTAAAGCTCGACAGAGAAATGGTTTTAACCCATCAAAGAAACGATCAATCTTACTCCTTGGGTTATGTATATAATTGGTAGCATGCCTCGCTAGCCTTGTAAAGTTAGCCTCATACTTTGCGAAATTCTCATCCTCCTTCTGCCTCAGACTCAGAAATTGCCTTTCCATATCTGCTCGATGGTCACGAGGAAAGTATTTTTCTAAGAAACGCTCTTTGAACTCCCTGCATTCCATATTCGATACGTCACCATCTTACTTTGTGTTTTGAATCAGCGACCACCACTGATCGACATCTCCAGTGAGGCGGTAAACTGCCATGACAACCTTCTCCCTTTCACTACTCCCCAAGACATGGAATATTTTCTCTAAGGAATTTATCCATTGCTCAGCTACTATAGGATTTGTACTCCCATTGAAGGTTGGTGGTTGTTGCCTCATGAAATGGTCTAGCATTGATCCTCCACGTTGTGGATCAGGGTGATCCATATGAGTAAGGTTATTATTCATAACCTGAGTGAGTTGTCCCAGTATGGTAATAAGTTGATCAGCACCAGTTGTATCTCCAGATCCACAATAATTATCTTGAGCAGGAGGGAAATACCTACACAGAGTTCGTGCATTGATACAGTTTCCATTACTTCCACTAGGCGCCATTTCTAAACAATGGCATAAACTAGATTAGTTTATGAATCAAAATACATAATTCCATACTTGTAAAACACTTTACATAAATTGAACTATTTATGGATATAATCCATAATCATAAAAAGAAATGTTTTCTTTGAGGAAGTATATACTCATAACCCTTCATAGTGGTTTGTAAATAAAATGAGAATTATCCTAAGCATATCCACCGGGAGTGTCGTAACCAAGAGTGCAGTAAGGCCCGTTGTCGTGCACCAGTTCCCGTTCGAGTCTAGATCAAAGCGGTGTTTTCGGGTTTTACCCCTAGGCACATCTGTGCCAGAGCCGCCTCTACCTGCTCGTATCCATACAGGGATGTATTGCTCAGAAAACTCATAACATCTCTATAATACCAAAATTATAGGAAGTTCTTCTATACTAATCCTCAAAGTCTATCTTTGGGCTATGTGCTCTAATCAGAGTTTATCTAAATCTAGCTTCCTAGGTTAGTACTAAACTACCTCTGATACCAACTGTAACGCCCCGACCCCAGCTACCCAGAGCCGGTTCATTACTTCGTAACATTGGCATGATCACAAAAGATCAAGTCTCGAAAGACCGATTAGTTTAGTAGCCCTGGAAACACTAGATACATTCATAAGTGTTACATTACATCATAAAGTGAAAAACTAATAACAAAGTCTTCATATTCCACACTCATATCCTCTTCTGACTGTCCCTGCAAGTCATTCATAAAATACTTCTTCACATCCTGGAAAATATCAAAACATTGAAAGGGGTGATCTCAGATGCTCAGTAAGGATAACGATATTGCAGAAGCTTTCATAAATAAACATAAAAATTTAAGTCAATGTATAACTAAACAAAAGCCTTATTAAACTTGAACTTCATCATAATATGGAAAAAGTAAAATCAAATAATTCCACTTAGTTACTCACATGGATATTCTACTAGACGAATAATCACATGAAAGATCAATAACCACTTTCATAATGAGGGAATGTATAATGCCGGACATTATGAAACATTTTGTTAAGGCCTCGGCCAAGACGTCTAAAATGATTAAGGCCTCGGCCAAAACCATAAATCAAATTGGGAAAGGGCCTCGGCCAATTCCACGTATAGTTGTCTCATGAGACCTACCGATGCATCGAGGAGCTATAGCGGGCTCCACCCGTCACTTATTAAGTCCAATACATTCCTCATATGAACAGGTTTAAACATCTCATAAACCATAACATAATCGTATCACATAAAACATGCATAAAATAAACATAACATTTCCACATTTCAATCAAAAGATATCAATACAACACATTGATATAATAAAAATGATTTCAAAACCATTTTCAATAAAAGAAAAGTATAACATGATATTTATTTTTCATTAAAAAATGGGTATGGCTTGTAGAGGAAGCCGAAACTCAAATAGTGGTCACGGTGGCGGAGAAGTCGTTGTCGCCGCATACGTACGACAAAAACATTCCATTTTTTCGTTTAGTAAACGCTTCGTATAAAAAAGATTCCTTTTGAATAAACGTAAAAGTCAAAGTGGTTTATACACCGTATAAAAGAAATTTGTGTATAAAACCAAATATGACTCAATGAAAGGAGATTGAGACGAAGTCCTTACAAAGATAATTTTTAAAATAAAATAGATATATTATGTGTATTCACTATAGTTACAGATAAAGAAAGTAAAAATACAAAATAAGACATAATAATATCATGACATAATTTGAAAGTAGGAGATTAACCCAAAGAATGGAAGTTGGGTTAAGAAGTTCCCTTACCTTGCGTCCTGTCCTGACTCGACCGTTCTTTAACCTCCTGAATAATAAAATAGAGTTAATTCTTATTTACTTAAGAACCTTTTTCATGTTCATTATTCCTTTTATATCCCTTATTACCATGTTATGAACATTATGTAATTATTTAAGTTAATAACGGTCGTTTTGTCGATCTTTGGTACTTGAGTCAAAAATAAACTTCTTATAATTACAAGTTGTTCATGTGGTGAAATATCCATTATATCCAGAATTATATTCATGATGTAGATATCATATATATGATATATATCCAGTATATACATTCATTCATAATGTCACGTAACATTTAGAGGTAAGAAATGAAATGCACCGTTCATGGAGACGGTAAGCCGTACGTACGCATGAACGCTACTTTCATTTCTATTTCGTATTTAATGGAATGAAATCATAATGATATGAATTTATAATATAATTACAGTATAATATAGTGTATAATACCATTTAATATATCCTTTAAACATCCCACATATGGCATTAACGATTCAAATCACTTTGAGGGGGCGGTAGTCCGCACTTCCTAAAATGAAATTATCGCGTTTTACCCATAATGGAAATCATAAAGTATGACATAAATGAGAAATAAAGAAGCATAAGTAAAACATAAACATATTATATATCATATATAAATATAGTGACATCTTAATGGCCACCTTTGAATGTGTTATATGAGTGTTGAACAATCATCGTTTCGTGAGGCAGAAATTCGCCATCCACAGAAACCGTATGTTCTTTAACCATTAGATGTAAGTGTGTGTAAGTGTAGCTCAAATACTTCTTATAAAAACATCCTAGTATATTTAGGATACTGGTTTTGTTACAAAATAAATGAATAAAAAGAGTTTAGGGGGTTGGAGAAGAAAAATAAAACAAAACAACATTAGAGAAGACATTACCTCAAAATCGGGTAACTCTTTTTGATTTGAGCCAAAGGCTTCCTTGGGAAGCGTTCTGCCCAAAGTGAGGCTTCTAGGAGTAATAGGGGGAATTTGGGAGAGTATTTTGGCAGAGGTTGGCCGAGCCAAATGGCTTTAAAGTGTGAATGGGGTGGTAGAGGTGGGGGCCTTTTATAAGAGGAGAGGAGGGGCTCTTTTGGAAAGATTGAAATGTTACATTATTATAAAATGATTTTCGGATTATAAAGGTCCCACACTTATATAATTCGTGGATAAGGTGATAAGGGTTTTAAATCTACCCATCCAATAGTCTTTGGACAAGTTTAAGCCTTGGATTTTACATTATCTTTTCATTTTATTAAAATCGTTAAATAATGAGGTCATCACTGCATCATAATGATGTCGTAAATAATATAATTTATTTAATGTCTAAAAATTATAAAAAAAATACTATTATGTAGGAAATATTTTTATATTTCCAATGACTATTTATAGTCTAAAATATGACTTGTATAACCTCATGTAAAAATTGTTTTAGTAAAAAATTTCATGTTTGTGTCATTTTTTTACTTTAACATTAAATAAAAGGTATTTATGTCATTTTCCAACTAAAGTGGCTCCATGGGGTCCCCAAGTTGACCCATGGATTTTCTTGGTCGGCCATGACTCATACAATAGGAGTAGGACAAGTGTCAAGCCCATCTCATATTATTAAAACATTATTTTTACCTTAAACTACATTAATTACCTCTAATCGCGATTAAGAACTTAAAAGTTACTTTTCACCAAAAAATTATTTTGATCTCATTGAACCACATTTTACTTCTTAATGATAACCATGTATGTCAGATTTTTGAAAATCAAATCACAGAAGTGGTAATATTTCATTTAAACGAAAAATCAGTTATTTAACTACCACTTAGTGGTTTCACTATTCATCAAAAATTGAAGTTTTTCAGAACAATGCCAAAATTTCACCCTAAGATATAATTGATATTCCGAATTCAAAAATGATGTCTATTTTACAAAATTCCAAACATATAAGTTGAATTAATTAATTTTATAATTAATTCCCGCTGTCACAACAAATAGCGTGTTTTTAAGAAACAATTTATATCAAAAGATTGGCAATTGTTTATGTCCAATTTCAATGTTAATTTAATTCTAATGACCACCACTGTATAAAATGGTAAAAATATATTCTAATTATACTTTAAAACCACTAAATAGTATAATTTATCACTATAAATTATTTTGATTAAAGAAGTTGTTTTTAAGTATTTTTCACTATTCATAAAAAATTAGAAGTTCTCAGAAAAATACCAAAAATTCAACATAGGCTAATTTCGATATTCCGAATCCAAAAATGAAGTCCATTTTGAAATATAAAATTTCTATAATTTTAAAAAGTGGTTATTACTATTCATAACGGCTACTTTGATTAGTCGCGGTGTTTTAGAACTCGAAGTTGCGTACAATGCAAGCTATTGCATTATTGAATGAGAAGCGTATCATGGAAGCTCGGGATGTTACAAATTTAACCATAAACACTTTGACCATGGTTAACTTACCAATGCTGTTTCGAGGTTATAAACTAGACGACCCCAAAATGACCAACATGAACTTGACCATTTTAGTGACTAAATAAAATATGGTAATAAATGAAATAAATGGAGTAATGATAATGCAATGAACATGAAATAGGTTATTATTAATGTAAATAACTAATATAATTTTTCTATTTAGTAGATAGATAATGTACAAATATGTAAAAACTTAAAGTAAGGGACTTTCTTTAGAAAATATTATTTAAAAGTTTATTTACTAACTATTTTCCTCCATGTACATGTTCATTAAAAGGTTTGATGAATATTATTATTTATTAATAAAAGGTTTATAAAGTTTATTTTATAATATATTTTACTTTCGATAAAATTTTTTAAAAAAGGAATCATTTCAATGTTTTCTATATGGGTCATTTTTTACTTTTTACAAAAGAACAGAAATAATATTTTTTAACATATACAAATTGAAAATTTTTACCACTATTATAGCTGTTATTCATCATAAGTATCCATATACAAGTTAAAATGGTTTTTATAAGTAGATAATATTCATTATACTTTAGTATTTTTGCATTTTTAAGAGTTTAAAAAATGATATCTGTCATTATAATTATGTAAAAATATAAAGTGTTTTTCTTAGGGGTTAAAATTATTTTTAAAAGGTTTTATTAGAAAAAAATAAAATAATAAAATTGTTTTATTCATGATATGGTACTTTATAATTATAGATTATGATGGGTGAGCCCAATATATCTCACCAATTAATTTAGTAATGATTTAGTATTTGAAGGAAAAAAATGAGGGATATATCCAGGTTGGTTACTCATATGGAATTAAATGGGATTCAATTATGAAAATAAATTATGAATATATTTCTCCTAGATACCAATATTATGATTGTAAAAAGTGTTTTTATAGATTTTTTTTGATTTTATGAGGTAAGGAATGTTTAAGAACTTTTAAATTTGAATGGTTTGAATTGTTTTCCTGAGTTCCAACACGACTCAAGATGCCTTCATTGTTTTCTTATTTTTAATAACATGTTATAATTTTTTTTCTTTAATAAAATGTTTATTTTTATATACGGAAATGTTTTATTTATGTGCTAAAGAGTTTATTTGGAAAAAGTTAAATATTTTTATAGGTTTTCATGTTTTCACTGCACTAACAAGTTCCTTTTATTTTTATGTCCTTTAATGATATTTTTATGCCCATCCTATATTTATAAATGTTTCTCATAGGATATAATGATAAGTAAGAACTATAGTTAAACTTTCCACTTTGGAATCATCTTAAAAGAAGAAAAAGTTTCTTGAATGAAATAAGGGTATACGATTAATGCCCATTTTTTATAGGAAAAAATGTAGACTGTATGGAAGTGTACACTTTGTTAAGTAATGGTTTTCCTAATTCTCTAAAACTCTAAACCTAAAATATCTTGGGAATGTAAAAAATGTGAAATCCTTTCTATTAAATTCATATTATTGGGTTGTTAAAGTAACATGTCATTATAGTCGGTATCAAAGAAAGGTTTAGATAAATTTATAGGTTAGGAGAATATTAAAAAAAACACTTAAGAGATTCATATTTATGTTTATATTATTATGAGATATATTTTAAAGGTTCTCAAAATTTCTTCATCTAATCCATGTATGTTTATAATGGTTTCCCATAAAGGAAACATGGTAGCTGATGTATGAAGGCATTAAAAGGATAATAACCTTCTAAACTAGTAACCTAGAATGATTAGAATAAAATAGTTTGTGGTAGTGTTAACTCATTTGACATATTTTATTAATGATGGAACACATGAAATAAAAAAACCAAATTATCCACATAGAAACATATCTATAGTGTATAATTTCATGAAACGACACCCTCTGACTTTCAGTGGATCTTCAGACCTGGTGAAAGCTAAATGATGGATAAATTAATCAGGGAAAATATTTAAAGTTTTGTGATGTACCAAACATCAAAAGGTAATTATTTCTATTTATTATTTTTAAGGTGAAATTGATCGACGATGGTCTCTAATTTATAATACTAAGGAAAAGGATGAGATTGATTCCATAGAGTGGAGGATCTTTAAAGATATTTTTTATTGAGAAGTTTTTTCCTAAATTTATTTGAGTGAGAATAGAAAGGTAATTTTTAGATTTTAATTAAAATAAATAAGAATCAGGGGTTTCTGATGAATCAAATTTTACCAGATTGGATAGGTATGCACTAAATTTTTTTGGAGCATGAGAGTAAAATTGGTATATTTTACATAGGAATAAAACTAATTTTATGAAGACCATCAACCTCTTAGGAAATTAAAATTTATGTGGAGTTTATTTTTTGTACTGAGAAAGTTGATATGGAGTTTTCCGACACTTATATAATTCATGAAAAAAGTAATAAGCAGTTAAGGTGGAATGTAAAAGACAAGTAGCAAACCAGGAAATATAATGGTAATATGTTAGACCAAAAACTATGTTTGGTGTTGGATTTTTTGTCCATAATTTTATCATATAGTATTTATAGAGTAATTAATATATGATAAATTCATTGCATGAAGTTTTAAAGAATTTTTTTTGGAGAAATACAAAGGGATACTTGATATATTTATATATCAAGAACCAAGTTTTTGGTCTAGGGAGTTTACTGAATATTATATTAGTATGAACATATTAATGGTGAGTTCTTGATTTCCCAAGGATGACAGTGAAGACTATGTTGAATATTCAATTGTAATTTTTTTTTGAATATGTGTAGTCCAATAGAGTGCAAGATACTGAATATTTGGAATCCTTTTACATTCATTTAAAATTTGGAATCATGGAACATGAAATTAAAATGGAATCATTTTTGAAAGATATGATTACAACATAATCATGTAAACCCTTAAGGGTTACAAAATTTCATAAGAAAAAAGGATCATTAAATCATGTAAATCCTATCAAGTCATGTGACCTTCCATGTTTGATCCAGTGGTGTGGTCACATAAATTTCATAAAGGGAGTTATTATATAAGTAACAAAGAATTCATGAAATTGAGGCACAAATGATTTTATTGGAATAAGTTAGTGAAGGGTTTCATGTAATGTGCATAAAGGATAGACATATGTTTGAATTGATCCTGATATGGGGTCTTATTAATCACATATATAAAGATACACTAGTTTATGGAGAGTCTTGTGACGTACAATTAAGGTTGAGTGCATAAATCCTTATGGATCACTCAACTACACCTATTCAAATGACTATATAAGCTTGAAGTGATATCTTGACTCAGCCATGGATATGTGATATAGCGGGTTATTCAAGGGACCCATGAACCATTTTATTTTTTTCATAAGGAAGAAATGAACCTAAGTAAGCTTTATGGAATGACTGACTGTCCATGATTTTCAGAGACTAAGTTAGTGAAATTGGAAATAATTACTGCATTATTTAGGTCATTAAGTAGAGTTGATAAAGCATTAGAGTTTAATTTGGATTAGAATTCTAGGTAGAAGTAAGGGTGCCTATGTGAAGCAGATAAAGAAATCCATATAAAGTATAAGGGGTCACATGCACAGATTCTCATGCTCAGGATTTAGAATTCAGAGTCTTTCTCCCATGATCACTTGATTGAGGATATATGATTGGGATCATAAAAAGTTGTTTTGTTTAAGTAATATTCATAGGTAGCATGATAAGTTTATCTAAGCAATATTACATGAACATGGTTACACACACATAGGTTACCCACCTAGGTGTATCATGTTTGGAGTTATGCTCCAGGAGTTATGTGACAAGGGTAACATTACAAATAGGGTTTTGTAGTGAAAAATGTTTCCCAATTGATTCAAACTGGTATTTTCATAGGAATCTATCTAGTAAGCATTCTAGAGATTAAATAGTATATATAGGATCAATGAGTGATCCATAAGGAAGAAGATTGAGTATATTTTTTTGTTATATTTGGTAGTAGAAGTAGACAAAGGGAAACATGACAATTCCCATTTGGAATTATCCTAATATGGAGAAGAAGTGATATTGATATTATGTTATTGAAGGAAAAGATTTAATTCTCTCATAAAGGATTTAATATAATTTGGAATAGTAGAAGACTATGGTGGAGGAGAATAGAAACATAGAATCAAATAATGAGTTATGATGAAAGAAGAGTCTCATTCTAAAAAGATATAGACCATTGTGTTTCTTATCTATTGAATAGACTTATGAGTCTATAAACTATGTAAGATCCTCCATTTAAGTAGTACATAGAAGTGAATAAGAGGATGTGTGCCTTGGGAGAAGAGTTATTGAACCCTAAACATTATAAAGGCAATGATCATATCATTGAGTGGCCATGAAAAAATCTTTGAGTCCATATAATTAATGAATCTTAGTTAATTTTGGAACATCGACGCATCATTGGTGTGTTATCCTTGGATATATACCTATGTAGTAAACCAATTAAAATATTTTCATTCTAAATATTCTTTAATTTACTACATATTTTTTATTATTTTAGTGATTATTCTGTTAAGTAATATAGGATGAACATAGTTCATGTCAACATGGGAACAAGATCCTAAAATAAATATATAAAACTTAAAGAAAAATATTAATTATACCATCACCTTAATTCACCCCTATTGGGGTGTCTCTACTTGAGACATAGGTACATAAAATATTAGAAATGTGGTAAAATAAATTTAATTTTTTTATATTATCATAGAAGTGTTCGCAATGTGGTAATCTTAGTCATTTTAATCATGACTATAAGGAAAAGAGGTTTGATTAAAAATGTAATGGAAAAATAGATATCTAACCAACAATAAGATATTTTAATTACAATGATTCAGAATATCATACTAGCACATATACAAATTTAGTTACTCAAGGTGTGAATCATCCATATCAGAAATATAAAGGTTCAAAAAAGTATTTTTCTACTACTATGATAGATACAAGACCATAAAATGATGTGGTGATATATACATTACTTTTTTATTAAAATTATTCCAATGTATTATTTTATTTAGGATCAACAAATTCTTTTATATTTGGTAATTTTGAAAGTAAAATGGAAATAACATATGAATAAATGATGTTAGAACTTTTTATCGGGGTAGTATAAATGCATAAACAATTTATAGGAATCTTATTGTTATCATCTATGGAATGTTTTTTCCTACAAAACTTGACGTACTTCCCATTGTATAGTTTTATGTTATTTTGGGTATGGATTAAATTTTAGTTTATCATTCCAATATATATTATAGATCTAGAGAATTTATTTTTCATAATGAGGTTTAGTTTGTATATAATAATGAATGTGCACCTTTAATAACATATCAAGAAGCATAGAAACTAATAAAATATGAAAGTGAAATTTATCATTCACATATTTTTGAAAAGAATGAAATTGTTAAAGTTAGTGATGCACCAGTATTAAATGAATATTTGGAATTATTTCTTGGTGATTTTTCTAGTTTTATTCCTGATCAAGTGGTTCAATATACTATTGACTTAGTTCCTGATGCTAATATGATTTTAAAACCCCCTTATCAAAATATCTAGTAGAACTTTTGTAATTAATAAACAGTTACAAGAGTTTCTTCATAAGGGATTCATCCACCCAAGAACTTCACTTGGGGTGATATTATTTTTTTTGTTAAAATAAGGATTGTTACATGAATTTTTTCATTGATTATATAGTACTAAATAACATCACTATTAAGAAAATGTTTATGTTTCCTCATATCAATGGATTTCTTGATCAGCTCTAGGGTGATTACTATTTTTTTATGATTGATCTCAAGTTTGAGTATCTCCAGATAAAGGTGAAGGGGAAGAAATTATGAAGATGGTATTTCATACTAGGTATGGACATTATGAGTTTCTAGTTACTCTTTTTGGGCTGAAAAATGCACCCATTGTATTTATGGATCTTATGAATATATTTTTATAAGGGAAATTGGATAAAGTTTTGGTTATTTTCATCAATGAAATTATGATTTATTCTAAAATTTATGAGGACCATTAAAAATATATAAGGATTTTTTTAAAATTTAAAATAAAATAAGTTTTATGAAAAATTTAGAAAATATAAATTTTGGTTACAATAGATTTTAATCCTTGGGAACATTTTTATAAATATGACATAACTGTTAATCCAAAAAAAACTAAAGTGGTAGAAGAGTGGAAAAGAACTAAAATTTTACTAATATTTGAAGTTTTCTTGGAAAAGTTGGTTAAAACCAATGGTTTTATGAAAAATTTACTCGATTATCAGCCCAGTAACTAAGTTAACTTGAAATGGATTTAAATTCATCTCGAAAAAGTAATGTGATGAATATTTTTAGGAATTGAAAAGAAGATTAGTTAATGCTCCAGTGTTATCCTTTCAAACAAGAAATTGTGAATTTTTTATTTTCAAAGATGATTATTTGAAGGGAGTTGGTCATTTACTGATGTAAGATGATTGGGTAATTGAAAACTAATCAAGTCAATTAAAACTCTATAAAAAGAATTACCTTATACATGATATTGATCTAATAGTGGCAGTTTTGATTTAAAAATTTGGTGGAATATTTTATATGGGGTAAAATATGAAATATACAATTAAGTAAAAGTTTAAAGAAAATATTCTCTCAAAGAATATATATATTCACTCAAAAATAGTTAAACATGAGGTAGATAAGATTGTTTCAATATATAAAGGATTACGATTTCACCATTCACTATCATTTAGGTAAGGAAAACTTGGTTTTGGATGACTGGATTTGAAAACATAATGTATCATTAACCATGTTATGTTTGTAATATGATATTTTGGTAAATTATTTGATGGATTTTGGCCTAGAAAATTTTTATGTATGAATTCCCCCTCTTTTGGTTCATATTTCAATGTAGTCATATTTATCAAATATAATTAAGCATGCTCAAATATAAGATCATGATTTGTATGAAATTATAGAATTAGACAAGAAGGGTAAGTTTCATAAATTTAACTTTGAAAAATAATGTGTTTTTATATTTTGAAATATGTTGTGTGTAATAAGTGATTCCCGGTTAAACAAGTAATTGTTAAGTGAAGCTCATAACTCTCTATTTTCCATTCTTCTCAAAAGAACTAAAATGTATAGAGTCCTTCAGAAGTATTATTAGTGTAACAACCTGGGTAATTTTTATAATAGATCAATTTAATTCCTTATAAATATTTTTTAAATATATTTTATATATTTATATTCACTATAATATTATTAAGTAAATTTATAATACAAAAGAAAATAGTTTTATTCGTAATAAATTCGATTACATGAACAATATGATTTTATTTAAAAATTTTAATTTATAAATTACATAATTTTAATCTTAAAAAAGGATATAATTTTTATATTATAAATTCAAAATTAGTTTAGAGTTATTTTTTTTTAATTTTAAGAAAAAGTTTATTTTTGGGTGAATTGTAGAAAATACCGATTTTTATGAAAACTGCCTTTTATTTTCTAGTATTTACATAGTACAATTTTGTTCTGGATTGGTTTTAAAATGAAATTAGTTACTTTTTATTGAAAATAATACAATAAATTTCATCAGAATTAATATTATACTTGAATTTGGTAGAAACCAATTTTTATAATTAAAAAATCATTTTTCTAGAAAACTGTTTTTTGCGTGTCTTATAGGATTATTTTAAAAGTAATTTATTCTACTTATATAAATTGAATTTGATAAAATGGAATAGATATTTTTAACCATCATTTTTAAATTTATCATTCTTTATGAATAGTAAATTTGATAAAAAGTTATTTAACATGAAAGGTGATAAAATAGGTTAAAAGGGTTAAAACTAAAACTATAAGGATTAAAATGAATTAAAACTTGTCTAAATCCAATTTTATGGTCATATTTAGACCTTATCCCCTACGTTATTCTAAAATGTACCATTTTGGACTTATTTTCTTGAGTAAGATGTTAATATAATTTATTATTTTAAAAAATTCCAAGTGTGTCATATCCCTCACCTATAAATGAACACCCCATTTACTCTCTTCTCCATAATTAAATACCCTCTTTAATCCACAAATAATTTCTAAAATACCTTCCTGATATCTATCAACACACCTTAGAAATCATGGTTTGATAATAATACCATTCTAAGAAGACTTTACATATAAACCTAAGGAGGTTGTCCAAAAAAGAGGTATATTTCTTAACAGAGTGTTTTCTTTTTTATTTCTTATTTTATATTCTTAAAATCTATATTAACCATTTACATTTAATAAAATAAATATTTACCATAGATTTTAATGTTATTATGTTTATTTTATAACCCCTTTTCATCTATCTAATCTTCTAATGAAAAATAAAAACGTCGCTCATGAGTATATGTAGACTTCCACCTTGTGAGATTGATGTATTTAATTATTCATCACCAAATTTTGTGAATGATAATAATAATGTTTCAAAATGAAATAATATGATATAAATTTAATTTTGGAATTATATATAAATATTCTACTACTTTATTTACAATCCAACATAAAATAAAAACATTGCTCGTGTGTACGTACAAACTACCACCTCGCGAACTGATGTGTTTTATTTTTCATCACCTCCTCATGTGACTTGTATATATAGGTGTATTTAAATAAATAATATTATATTTATGATATAAGTATCATTTTGTAAATTTAATATAATATTTACCTACTTTCCCTCAAGTTTTTTGAAAAAATTAAAACATTACTCATGCGTAGGTATGATCTACCATCTCCACGATTGTAACATAATGAATTTTCTATAACAACCTTACATGGTTTGTAACATCCAAATATTTTATATGTACTTCCTTTGAAATAAACTTATGGTATTTGATACCTTCTTTTACATGCAACCACGTACCAAAATGAACAGTGATATAGTATTCTTTTATATCTTAGATGTTAAATGGGCAGATATGAATAGTAATAACCAAAATATGAAAAATATGAATAAAAGTTTAAAAAAATTAAAATTTATTAATTAATCCATAATAAATAAGTACTTAATTTTCAATAAAGTGATTTTATGCTTCAGAGATATGTTTTCTTTGAAAATGGTTTTTATTTTATTTCATGCATGAACATCAAAATTAATTTCTATCATTTTTAGAAATTTTATTTGAGGTAATAAATATTTTTTTGAATTCATCATGTCAATATTATCTTTGGGAAAATTTTTAGGATTTTTTAAAATGATTTATTTTTTAATAAATAGCGCAAAATCTTGATTTTTATAAAAATAACCATTTCATTTCAATTTAAAGTACCTTTCTATTTTGAATTTTATATTAAATTAACATAATTACAATTTAATTATAAATGATGTAATTAATTATATAAGGACTATATTTATAATTTATTTTGGGATAAGTTCATTTTTGGGTTTAAAAATACATTTTTATAAAAAATATTTTTAGGCGTGCAATGCGTGTTTATATAAATGAATTAAATTAATATCTATTTATTAATGGTTATAATGATATTTAAGGGTTATATATTAAAAAATATTTTTTAAAATTAATTTTATATTTTTTACAATACAAATAATGGAAGTAAAATCAATTTTATGCTTAAAAATGCATTATTCTAAAATGGATTTTCATTGTAGTTTATATGTTTATTTGAAATTAAATTCCATCAATTATATAAATTGAATCTGATAAAATTGATTTAAATTTTTTAATAATCCTAATTAATATAATTTAATATGTTCAACTTAATTTCTTTTTCATAATGAATGATACAAACAGTATAATTTTGTTATAACGGTTAATGTTAAAATGGGTTTATTTGGGGGGGGGGTGGGGTTAAACCAAGATATAAGGGTAGGTATGTGACATAAAATTGTATAATTATTATTATTTGAAGATATTTCAACCTTATATTTTCCTACCTTATATTTCATGTCCATTACGATCCATTTTCTCATGAAAGTGACCCTATATTATTGAAATCTTTTAAGAAATTCCATGTGTGTCCCTCCCCTCACTTATAAAGGGGATCCTGTTACCAACCATTATTCACAAAAATTTAGCCTTATATATCTGCCAATACCTACTACAAAACTTTTTTATAATCTTTAACTTAATCTTAGAGCTCTTGGTCTTCTCCTAAGATCAATATTTCAAGGATTAAGGTGTAAGCTAAATGAGGCCTCTCAAAGAAGAGGTAGAAATCTTTATTGAGATCTTTCAATTTTATTTCTTATTATACTTTATAAAAACCTATTGTATACTTAATAACATGATTAATACATTATAATAAATATACTTATAATTTATTATGATGATGAAACAACCATTTCTCACCTCTTCTCCATCAAATGGAAGATGGAAGTATTTCTTGTGCATATGCATGGACTACCACTCCATGTAGTGATATTATTCATTTTCCATAACCATATTTCATGGTTGGTTATTGTGATTTATTTAATATATATATATATATGACATTTATTATATAATAATGATTCTTTAAAGGTGAATTATTATTTATGTTTCTTTCATTCCATCCATCAAAAAGTAGAAAAATTACTCTTGTGTATGTACAGATTACCATGTTCAAGAAGTGATGTAATTCATTTTTCTTCACCATAGTTATTGATATGTATATAATTAATATATATTATATTTATATCATGATTAAAATTTTTTATATTAAGGAACCATGATAAATTCTCAAAGATCATACTGCTAAACCAAAACATACAAGAAAAATTAAGCAGTTAACACCTAAAATGACAATGATAATGAAATATTATTAATGAATGGGTGATAATATGTTATAAGTAAAACATGAATTTTATTATCGGTTTTAATAAGGGTTTGATATAAAATTATATAAAATTAATTTTTTTATAGGAGTCTAGAGCGCTTGCAAATTAAGATGGACTAGAGGTAATGGTTTAGAGTCTCACATTAATTTTAGTGAGACACATGCTATATTCACCTCTTATTTTATTTGTGTGGTGTATATAATACCAAATAATTTATTATATGATATTTTTCATTAAATTATGGTTATTTAAAAATACATATAAGTTTATCCCTATTATTATGTTTTTAGTTAGAGATTACTAAAGTTGTACCGGTTTTTGGTCTCAATATTGTTTCATTGAGACATGTTTTATGTTATGAACTTATTTATGTTTATGAGGTATATACACCAAACCTTTGAAATTTTATATCATGTTTCATTATTAATTCATGTTATTTAAGGATATAATCCAAATTATTTAATACAATGTTCCATACTTCAAAATTTATCAAAGTGGTAAGAGTTTATTGTCTCAAATTTTCTTCTTTGAGACATATGTTATGTTATACACCCATATTATTTTATGAGGTGTATCTACTAAAAATTTTATATGTGGTATCATTAATATACTCATATTAATGGTATTTGAAATTTTATTTTAATTTACCTCTTTCATGGGGGTTATAAATCAAAAGTAACTAAAGGAGTAATGATTTTATGTTACAATCTCATTTTTATCAAGATTTTTTATGCTTTATTTCCAATGATGAAATTATATAATTTATATCAATAAAATATTATGTATTTTATTTTAATCTATTAATTTCTAGTGATTATATGTTTTAATTTCATTTCCCCATCTTTAATTACTCAAGAGGCCAAAATATTGTTTTATGAAAAACCAACTTTATTTCTCTCTTCGGTCAACAATATTTTTCTTCCAAGTCCATATTTTCCGAAAAATGTTTTCAAGATTGTTTATAAAATTATATAAAGATTTAATAAAGATATTTTTCCCCAATTTTTAATTTCTGTAATTTTTTCTAAAGTGTTATTATTTTCATTTTCAGAACAAGGCACTTTTGACTTTTTACTAAAAATGTAAGAGGAATTTTTGTTTTAATATACGCCACATTAATAGTTTTTCACACCATTAAAGATTTTCGTTACATTAAAGATTCATTTAAAAGTTAACATGGTTTTTTTAAAGAAAATTTTCCCTTAATATTATTGTAAATTTTTAGATTTTAAATAAGTGATTTCAAAATAAAAAGGATATTTTTATCAAGAAATGATCCAATGATCTTTTATGGGAATTTTCAACTATAATAGGATACTTTGATGTATCACATTATATACTGGGGATATGATCTAATTTTACCATATTTATTATTTATTATAGATATTTTACGACTACGATGATGGAATTTTTATGAAACCCATTTTCTTTTCATGGGTTATGTATTATGAAATGATGAATTTTTTATGTGGTACTCATATATATGGATTATGATTATGTGATAGGTGGGTCCATTATACCCCTACAATGCATTAGGTAATGATTAAGTAGTTGATAAAACCATAATATATGATGATTTTAATAAACTCATAAGATATTATAAAGTTAAATTTATGGAAGTTACTCCTAGTAAAATTTTGGAAATGATAGGGTAGACATTTCCATTATGAGAATTTATCCACAATGATAGTCTTGGGATTGAACCATGACATATAAAATGTTATTTTCTATGATTATGTGTATGCCAAAAACTTATGTATTATACTTATGATAAATTATCATGACTCATTATTGATTATTTATGATTCTAAAAACTTACAACTTATGTATATTGTTGAGAAAATTTATTATTTCATGATTTATGATTAATGATCTCTGACTGATTGTATAGGATTATTGTAAGTTAATATCATGTTCCCATACCCTTATACTTATCTTATGCTCAATTATGATCATTGATTTATATCTATTATGTTTAACCTTACAGAGAATCTAATATCAACCTTTCATATGTTTTATTTCCCCAGTTTATGAAAAAAGGTTTTAAGTAAGATATGTCCAAGAAGGGTGATATTTGTGAAGAACTTAGTAGCTAATTACGAAAATCTTTTATTTACCATATATTTATCTATCCAAGTTTCCAAAGAAACTAAATAATTATGGGTATGACATGGATAATATTGATATGTAATGAATATTAATATAAAATTATGCAATATTTATATATGAAAAGTTTAGGTTGCTATAGTTGGAATCAGAGATAGTTTTAGTAAATTTTGGAAACTAGGATGAGAAAAATTTAGTGATAACCCTTAGGATAATCCTAAGTATAATAGAACATCCTAATTTATGGTAAATAAAGGATTTTGATTTTCCAAGGAAATACATAATTGTTTAGATACTAGTAAGTATATGAAATTGTGACACAGATGAACCTACGGGTAACAACTCTAAATGTAGTGGATTGGGTATTAACTTGATCACCACCAGTGCATGTTGAGTGGTTTTAAAACTGAAAAACTTTCTAGATACTCCTAGGAGATATGATTGGGTGAATTCAAATTTTATTTATGATCTATTAAGTACGATTTGAATAGATAATGACCATGGATGGCCTAGATTAAACCTAAGTTTTCATAGATTAAAAAGAAGGTGTCATGATTTAGAAATCCTATGAATTATTTTCCATGATTTATCACTCTGATTAATGATTCTTGATGGTCATTCTAACCATTTTTTTGCTTTAGTATGGGATACAGATATAATGATAACGTAATGACTTGAGGTTTTGGAACCTTTTAAAATATATACTATTTTCTATAACTTATGTCACAAGCTATAACCAATGTAAACAAACCACAACATATTAAGAATAAATTAGTAAGAAATATATAATAAAAACTAATATGGTATACTATTAATATCTATTATCTTCAGTAGATAAGTAATTATTATGAGTTAATATTGAAAACGTTTATAATAAAATATATTTTATTTATATTGTACATTCTTTCAAAAATTTAATTTTAAAATTTTAAAATTTTAATTTGATAAAATAAAATTCATTTTTTAACTCCTATCATGAAAACTTACTTAGTATTAATTTTTAATTTTTTCTAAAAAGATTGATTTCTTAGTCGAAAATAAGGTTTTTATAATATTATCACTATGTAAGAAAAACCTAAAAGTCTAAAAAACCTTTTAAGTAATAAAATAAATATTTAAGGAATAAAATTATAAATTTTAATATATTATTTTATCTCATAAATACCATTTCCAACATTTTTAGAACTTAATAAAAATGCTAGTTTAATAAAAATTGATTTTGGTCTTCTCATTGAATAAAGTATTTTAAAGGTTATATTTAATATTTTATTTACTTTAAATAATGATAACTTTAATTATATTTATATTTAATCAATTTATTTCATTAAAATCAGTAATAATAATACATTTATCTTATATATAAATTTAAATATGAAAAACTTCATTTTTCTAAATACTTTTTTTATGCGATCAAGTGTATTTATTTTAAAATATAATTTTCACACATTTATTAATTTAATATGATAAAATGATTTTCAAATTTAGAATCATATGGTTCAAATAAGTTAATAAGTTAAGTTTTAATTTTATTTTTCAAAATTAATTACTCAGGTTAATAAATAGTTACCATGGTAAAAAGTAAATATAGTAAAAAGTGTTTTACTTAGGGTAAATAGAAAAAACATGTTAAAAAATGTTTTAAAATAATTTTTTGTGATTATTTTCAACTTTTTATTTTTTCAAACTCCACTTTTTCCACATTTGAGCCAGTGAACCTTGAATTGTGTCATGAAATTATTGAAAAATGATGAGTGTTTCCAAAAGTTACCTTTTCTCATATTATAAAAGGATATCACTCACAACCTTTCAAATATACACTTAACCTTTGAATTTATCCTTTAAAATATTCCATTTTTATCTCAAAATAACCCCATCCTACAAACATAATCCCATGGTCACTCATATTTAGCCTAAGTCATTTTATTTCAAGGGAACTTCCATGGAAAAATCAAGTCTACAAACTAAGTATTATCTTATTTTTAAGATTTTATTCTTAATATTAATATTAAAAATATCATATCACCATAATAATATAATTAATTTAGTATAATTATTATAATGATATGTTTTTATATTAATTTTATAACACTTAGTTATTTATTACCATCTACTTAGAAAAAACAAAAGAGCATCACTAGTGTGTTGTGCAGATTACCACCTCCACAAAGCGACATAATTTGTTTTTCATTATTGCATTTCATAGTGGGATTTAATGTAGATAATCATAAATAAATATGAGATATCTCATATAGTTATAATTATGAAATTTCAATTTAATATTTACCTTCACCCCTTATCATGTGTTGAGAAACATGAACGCTAATTATTTGTATGCGTGGATTACCACCTCCACGATGAAATGTTGCTTGTTTTTCTTTTATATTTTCATAAATTATCTAAAAAAAATTAAAATATAGTTAAAAATAATAAAACTAATAAAAAATTATCATTATTATTCATTTATAATGATATTACACCAAAATAAACACCTCCTTAACTATACTTGACAATGGTGTTAAAGCGTATACAAGTTTGGGTCAGTTTAACCACCTGTGGGAATAAAGCTTTAAAATCCTATTATGGATAACTATGGGAACATGAAAAATAATAATATTATTATATACTAAGAAAATAACAATTATTATATTATTATGTAAATATTAAATACATTATTTAATTTATTATTAAAGTAACATTCTTGTTTGCTAGAATTACTAAAATAAGACATTATCAATTCAGTTTTAACACAATGTAACCAAAACACAGATGGAATGAAATAATAACATATTAAAAAAATATAGGTTATATATTATAGAATCATAAATGATATATCAATAATGAACTTGGTATAAAATGATGCGAAATAATATCCAAATTATTAAACATGCATAAAATAGTTAATGTTATGAACACCCAATAGTCATAATATGCTATAACTAATTAATGTAATCATGATAAATAATTATAATAAGTATTATAAAAGGGTAATATTTATGATTAATGTTATGAAATACTTTATTAAGTTATCTATTTTTGTTTTAAATGAGGTTAGAGTGTGATCAATTAAGCAAGGAAATAATGTAAGGGATTTCCATCTCAATTACCCTTCATTGAGACATTGTTTATATTAAAAACATTTTTTTTTATTTTAGTGGCATTTATACCACCTATAAGATATATTATATCATGAATTAATTCTTCATTAATGGTATTCTAAGTTTAATTTCAAGTTCATTATTTTTCAATAGTTTTTATTTAAATGCTACTCAAGTTATAAGGATTTATTTTCAGCTTCCTTCCAAAAATCAAGATCTCTCAAATGTGATAATCCATATAGTAAATTTTTATGCTAATTAATATTAAATACTCTATAATTTTCTTATCATATGGATATATATGGTGAAATTAAATCTCTCTTTACCAAATTTTAAATTGTAAGGTTTAAAATATTTTAGGAAATGTGGGTTTTAAAAAAGGTTATTTTTAAAATGCTTGAATGTTTTTTTTGTAACCTTTCAAAATAGAATGTTTTATCATCCAATCCAAATTTTATTTTGATAAAATTTATATATTTTTAAGTTTCCATTATTAATGATTTTTTTAAAATCGAAAATTTTCAAATTATTTTCACTATCCTTGTCACGAACTAACCTGGGTCGGCTCGTGTGACCAATTTAGGGTTGACCCAGGTTGGCTCATAACAAAATGGTATCAGTGCATTATCCCTTGTTATTTAGGGATTTTTGGTAGTTTTGGGATATTATTTTCAGAATTAAATTGGTCAATCATGTGTAATTTCTTTATCACCACCAATTTGGAAGCACACTTGAATTTCTAGGGTGGTCCGGGATGGTTGTGCCATAAAATTTGATCTTGGATCTCAGATGTTTTCAAGGTCATTGGTTTTTGTTTGAGATTTTATATTTGGTCTTGAGATTTGGTGGTTATTTTTAAGGTATTAAGAGGGTGAGTGGTTACTATGAAGGGTATGGAAAACATTTCTTAAATTATGTAGTTACCTATATTGACCTCTAGTGTGCTCAGATGATAGGAACACAGTACACCAAACCACATGGACAAGCTGAACGTGGAAGATGTTTTTTCTATGTTTTGTGATTTTTGATCCATTGAGTAATCAATTTTTTTTTGTTCTTGGTATTGCTTTGGGATATTTTATTTTTTTTACTTTTATTTTAAAGTAATGTTTGGTTTATCAAAATCGTATTTCAAAATTAAATCTTTGAGTTCTTTGAAGATGAAATGGAAATTGGTTTAAAAATGGAAGGGGATTTGTTTTTGGATTTTGGGAGGTTCTGAAAAATGTAGGAAGAAAAGTGAATTGGTAATTTGGAAATTTTTTATTTAATAATAATAAGTGGATTTAAAATTTGGTTGGGAATTTTAAATTTGGGTTGAATTTTTTTTTGTAAATAGAAATGTTTTGTTTTGACCCTTGGTATTCTTATGAATACTCACATGTGTAGATGTATATATATGGTACATGGATAGATATGGTTATGTGTGGATGGGTGATTGAGCTAGTATAAGTATATATATATATATCTATATATATATATATAAAAGGCTTTATGGAATACCAATGGAAAGTACTTAACCACTTATGGTTGTATTTTTTTTGGAAAGTGTTTTCAAAAAAGTGTGTGGGGGGTCAATGTTTTGAAAAGTGGGTGTGGAGTGATGTTTCCATTTTTTATTTGGAGATTTACTTTCTTGTATTTTAGTTCTGATGTATTGGATTTTTTTTGGAATGATATTTCAAGTATGTATCTTTAATTTTCGATTGATGTATGGATTTTTGGTCTGTGTTGGGTTTTTTTGGGTTTTGTTTTTATTGTTCCAAAGTTTGCCCCCACTAATTTATAAGGAATCTTGAAAAGAATATGTGGGTGGATCTTCCATTGCATGTTGTTTAGTTGATCAAGTATCATCTTAGTTGTTTGGTTTATCTATTTTTAATATGGAACCTAGTATTACATATTCAATTTATCGATATCAGTAGTTTTTACAATGGTTCTGAGAGTCAAACCCTCATAATTTCTTTTATAAGTCAGAACCAGTGAAAGCTGAGGAATGGTTATGAAAAATTGAGAAGGTATTTATTTTTCTTGAGTCTCCTTAACCTTAAAATCTTGATTTTTCTACCTCCATGTTAGAAGAACTAATCCGGGAGTGGTGGAATTCTATTCTTTATACCAAGACATAAAAAATACACTTGTGGGAAATCCTCAAAGCCTTGTTCATCCAGTAGTACTTATCCAATTCAGTGAGGATAGTAAAGAGTTTCTCATTGTACCTACTCTAATAGTTTGATTCAATGGTATTGGATTATGGTAATATCTTTTCCATTTTGGTTCCATATCTCCGAAATCTCACTAGAGATGAATTCTTGAAGTCTTGGTTCTTTGAATGGGGCCTCCAATCATAATTTTATCAGGCAATATATTCATTCCCAAACAATTATGAAGAAGTTGTGAGGCCTTTTTTTAGGTCGAAGTTACTTGATCTATGTCTAGCATGTTGATAAGTGGTATTAAAATGAAACTATGTTTTTTCTTTATAGATTCATCTGAGAGTAAGTTTTGGTTGTGCTATCAGTGTGTGAAACCCAGGAATATGAAGTCTTCATGCTATAATTCACCAAATATTTGTCATATCTGTGGCCATTTAGGTTATTTGAAAATGTTATTACAGGGTGCTTCCAGGAAGCGATGTGGAGCCAAATCCACTCCATTAGAGAACCTTTAATCTCAGTTGAATTGAATTAGTTATAGAACAATATCAAAATAAACCTTACTTATGTTTTAAATTATTTTTGTTGTAATTGAGGTATTTTGCAATGTTGTCTTATTTTTGGGTATGAAGTATGATGCAATGTATCTTTTGGGAACTATGATTTTAATCGAAATGTATTTTGGGAAATTATGGATTTTTTTGGTCATAAAATGGGTGTGTTCCCTATTTGTTGCCTTGTTTCTCGAAGATTTAGTTTTCAATGGGACTTGTGAGTTCATTTTGGCCTAAGAATCGGTGTTTGAATGAAGTCTTAAAATGGTAGGGAAAACTCCAAAAAGGGAATCAGGGTGAATTGGATCTTCAAGAGTTTATGACGGGGTAATTCTCTATTACCATTCCACTCGACCCTGATAAGTTTTTTTGGAGATTTTTATGATAGGGTCCAGGGTGTTTCTTGTTTTAGGTTGTGTTTGGATACATGAAGGCCCTTCTATTTTCATTATTTGATTTGATGTTTGAGTTCCTTTGGACTATTAAGTTGTTATTTTAGGTTTTGTTTCATTTTTAATGATGAAATATTTCCATATTTTGGTATTTTAAGGTTTCAGTCTGTTGTAGGGAAGTGAGTTTTCCATTTTCGTTCTTCGTGTTGCAAAGGTTTTATTTTGGGAGGAATTTTTTCCTTGCCTCGTGTATTTATAAAATGAGTTATTTGGTACTTTCTAGGGAAAGAAAGTATCAATGGTGGGGAGAAATTTTACACCCAGAACATGGTGTATTAATTTTTTTAATTGGTTAATTAATATTATCTTCTTTTTCAGGTTTCAGGTCAAACTAGTTTTAAATTCTAAAATTTCATATTTTTATTATAGGCACATGGTTGGTGCACGGTTAGTATAAACCATGTGAAAACCATGTGAGGGTGTTTTAAATTTTAATAAATACAAAATTAATGGTCTACACATGGTTTACATAACCATGAAACCTACCCATGTGAGGTGATATAGGGGTCCAGTGAGGGGTATATGGTTGGCACATAGTTTGGACAACCATGTGACCAAACTGTGCATGGTGTTCATAATAAAAAAAGTAAAATAAATGAATAATAATATTATTAAGACCCCCAAATGGGTAATCACACATATGATCATCCTACCCCCACCCCCTCTCATTCAACCCTTTCCCACCAGTGGTCTCCCATGTGCATGATTCCCCTCCTCCCAACTCCCATTTACTTCATTTTTCCTCACAATTTCTGATGCGATCATCTCAAGTTAGCTACTCACCTTCTCCTCCTCCTTACTATATCTCTTGATTTATTTTCCTACCTTGTGGTGTGTTCAACCTAGGGTAAAATCCTAACCTAATTTCGGTGTCTATTTTTGTTATTATATGGTTCTTAGAGTTCGAAAGGATTGAGATGAGGCCCTTTCTTGCGGCATTCGTCAAAGGAAGTGACTTGTGGCTCTTTGAAGACTGTTTTTATGAATATACATAGGTAATTACACACACACACACATTCTATGTATGTATCCCCTTATAGCGAGGGGAATATTTACATTGGGTCAATAGGTGAATATATATATATATATAGGTGTATATGCATGTAAGTGTGAAGTGAACATCATTGAAGGAAACATGTTTTGAGGTAGGTTCCCTATTCCCAAGCCTTTAAATTTAAATCCTTGTTTTATTAGGTGTTTTTGAAGGGTGTTTTCATTATTATATAATGTGTATACTCTATATAAAATTGTGTAATTCTTGTAAATGGGTTTTCACCTACTTTTAATATTTTCCTAATATTACAATATGGGTTTTTTATTTAAGAAATTTCTAAGCTTATTTAAAATTTTAAAGTGTTCTAAATGTTTAATTGGTTTTCAAATAAATTGTACTGGGTGAATTGAAAATATTCAAAGATGTTTTTTCCTTTTGAAAATTTTTCCATAAAAGGTTAATGGAATGTTTGATTTTCCAAATAACTTCAAAATTGTTTTTCAAATGGTAAAAAGGTTGTTTTTAAATGATGAGTCCTGGTAGGTACCTTTAAATGTTTTCTTGAAAATAGGGAACCTCTCTGGATACTCTCCATTATAGGGTGAATTTTCATGGATGGTGTTGGGAGGTGGGATTAGCATGTATAATTTTTTTTCATGAATGAGATGTTGTGATTTTGATCGCTTCCTCACCTCCCACTTTTTATAAATTCATGGGATCCTAGGCATCATAGAGAGAGTTGAGAGATGGTTTCTATTTAGTCCTGATTAGATGGACAAGAACCCCACGAGGTGGCCATGTGGGTTGTTCCACTAGTGAAGCTAGTTGAGAGCAGTCAGGTTGGTAATTGAATTTAGATCACATTGATATGCTAAAAGATATATTCCTAACCGAGTACTTATAGGGTCTCTTTACTTGGTTTCTAGGTATATCCCATGATAACCATTGCACATGTATTTTACTTTCCCTAGTTTTTTTATGTTTTTAATAAGATCATTTAAACTATTATATTTTTACTAGAAATTATTTTATGAGCATTTATTTACTTGTACTCTTCTTTACTTTGTTTTGTTATCACCTAGTGATATGCTTCACACTATTTTATTTTCACTGAGATATATCCTTCACCGCATGTTTATTTTTGTAAAATGATTTATTAGAAAATATTTCATTCTTTGTAAAATGTTTTGGAAAATGGAAAGGAAAATTTTAATTTTGAAATTATTAGCATTTTACTTGTTTTTAAAGGAATGGGAAACCTTGTTTTAAATATATGTATTTCAAAATATCATGACATTTTTTTCTTTTTAAAGTTAATGCATAGGTTATGGTTCTACTTTTGGAATCCTTATCGAGCATCTGGGTACTCATGCCTAGTTTCTTTATCATTTTTCAGCTCCAGGTTCTTTCAACCATGGATTTATCATAGAAAGAGTGTGTTTCTATGGTTAGAGGTGACCTATGAAGTCACATGGATGTATTTTTAACTGTTATGTTTTTATTTATTTCCAACTTCTAGTTTGTTACTTTATGTTGATTTTTTTTCTTTGTCTGCCATTTATGGGCTAAACCATTCCTAATTGAGTTGTATTTGATGCCCAATACTAGTTTCTAGTGTGAGAGGATTGGGAACAACTCTCGGGCCTTGTTGTGGTCTAGCTCAAGTGACTAGTTTGGGGTTGACCTAGGTTGGTTCATGACAATAATTCTTGAAAAATTTGTTTTTTTGTTCAAATTTCTATTATTTAAGATTATTTTTAAAAGTAAAGGTTTTCAAAGAATTTTTACTTACCTTTTTGAAAACTTTATATATTTTTAAAGTTTACATTATTAAATATTCTTTTTAAAAGTAAATACTTTCAAATTATTTTCACTTACCTTTGTGAAAACTTTATGAAATTTTCAAGTTTATATTATTAAATATTCTTTTTAAAATTAAAAATTTTCAAAGTATTTTTACATACCTTTCTGAAAACTGTATGTATTTTTCAAGGTTTTATTATTAAATATTATTTTTAAAAGTAAATGTTTTCAAAGTATTTTTACTTATATTTTTTGAAAACATCATTATTTTTTCAAGTTTCCATTATTAAATGTCATTTTGAAATTAAAAGTTTTCAAAGTATTTTCTCTTCCCCGTTTTGAAATAATAATTTATTTTTTTGGTATGTGTTATTAAATTTTATTTTAAAAGTAAAATATTTCAAATAATTTCAGATTATTAAATTAAAAAACTTTATGTATTTTCAAGGATCATTTATTTGGAAATTAGGTTTTCAAAATTCTTCCCTTTCCCTTTATGAAAATATATTTTTGAAAGTAATTTTTACTACAAATATTTAAAGGATTTTTTTTAAAAACTTTTGTATTTTAACTTATATTTAACCTATAAGGTTTATCTTATATATATATATATGTTGTTATCTCCATTTATATGTTATTATGATATTATTTATTTGTAAAATTATACTTTTGATATTCAATGATTTCTTCAGTTCATGTTATGTGATGTTTTGGAACATTTTAAGAAACCCATTATTTTTCCATGGGTTCTTTATGAGAGATGAATGTTTGACTTTCTTATGGAACTTATATGTATGAATAGTGAAGGTTGGGGTCATGTATCACCCACTAATTAATTTTCTAAGGATTTATTCCTCTTGAGAAAAGGATGTTAAGCATGGACATTTTTTATTGATAATGTGAAGCGTGGTCATTTTGTTTATTGACAATATAACATGTGGGAATTTTTTTTCAAAAAGCGAAGCGTGTAAATTTTTTTGTTCACAACATGAAGCAATGTATTTTTTTGTTCGAAACATGATTTTTGAGATTTTTTTGTTCACAACATGTAATTTGGGCATTTTTTTGTTAATAACATGAAGTGGGGACATTTTGTTTGTACACAACATGAAGTGTGGACGTTTTATTTGTTCCAAATGCTCTAATTTTCTCTATATTTATTATTGTTTAATATTTTCAAGTTATTTATCATGTTATTACATATTTAAATGTTTATTACTTATTTTTAATGTATTCCACACTTTTATGCCATGCAAAAATGTTTTTGGTTATTGTTATATATTTTGATCTAGGTCATAACTTTTATGATTCCCTAATGATCTTTTTATGATATTATGTTTCTACATCAGGTTTTATGATTATCATACATGGTATTTTGATATTTTATTAATACATTTATGCTTTCATAATATTCTCCTTTATGTTTATGATCTAATACTTTATGATATATCTTTCCATTACTGAGTGTTTGAGATCACACATTTCTTATGTTTCCAATACGTAGGTTATGAACATGATTATATCATGTGATGTGTCTTGAAATGATTTAAAGTATCATGATTATGGAAAAATGTTCACAAGTGTAATAAAATAAGTTTTTTGTGTATCTAATCTCCAAGACACTAAACGTTTTAGTCCTTGTATTGTGAGACTATTATGAGTTATATAATCTAAATAAAGTGATTAATGTATTATTTATGTTATGTTTATCATGGGTCACTATAGTTAGTATTAGAATAGGTTTTAGTTATTTTTAAGATTTGTTTAGTTATTTTTGGAGATTAGTTTATATAAATTTATTGAAAACCCAAGGGAAAACTCTAAGGGACGAGTATAAGTATAAGAAAACATCCCTTTGTTTTGGTAGAGTAGAAATTATATATTTCTATAACAAATTACATCCCTATCTAGATACTATAAGTGGATTAAGGATTTGGCATAGTTGTACCTAGGGGTAATGAACCTAAATTGGGAATATTGGGTATTGACTCGATCGTCACCTAGTACAAGACAAAGAGGACTAACTGAACAAATGTTTTAAAACTCTCATGGGATATGCTTTGGTTGATCACATTCTCATGAAGAACCTCTATAATTTTTTTATTTCCTATTTACGTTTTGGAATTATGTTGATAAGTATGAGATAATACAACTTAAATTAACCTATGTAGAACCAAGAGATTTAGAGGATTAACCTATAATGACATAGTTGAAAAGGAAGTATCATAGTTTGAAATAAAGTTATCATTAGAGAATACATATTAGGATTGAAATTTCATTTTCATATACACTAATTCTTTTGTTTATTATCATAAACTTTTTGGATTTAGTATTTGGTTGAACCAAGATCAAGTAAAAAAAGCTATAAAAGGTATGTCCCTAAGAACTCTTAAGAAGAATATTTGGGACAAGACGTTTCTTAGTCTAACTAAGGGTAATGAGATTAATATCTCATTAGAAAATATATGTTGAGTTTTTAATGGATCTCTTAGATTCTTTCTTTAGTAAATGATAATTAAAATTTCAAGGATACAATTTATTTAAGGGGAGTATGTAACAAAATGATATTTTAGATCCATTAAAATACATATTATGTTCCATAACTTATGTCACACACTACAACCAACATAAAAAACCACAAAATATTAATAATATATTATTAATAAATATATAATAAACATTAATATGGTAGAACATTAATATCTATTAACTTTAGAAAATAAATAATTAATATTAATTATTATTGAAAAAGGTTATAATAAAAGTAATTTTATTTATATTGAAATTTTTTTCAAAAAAAGAATTTATAAATTTGAAAATGTAAATTTTATAAAATAAATTTAATTTTTTAACTCCTCTGATGAAAATTTAATTAGTATTTTTTTTATTTTTTTGAAAAGATTGTTTTTTTGTCGAAAATAGAGATTTTGCGATTTTATCACTATGTAAGCTTATCCTATAGGTTTAAAAAAACTTTTAAGAAATAAATATATATTTAGTTAATAAAAGTATTCATTTTATTGTATTCTTTGACCTTATAAATCCCATGTTAAACATTTTTAGAACTAAATAAAAATGATAGTTTAATAAAAATTGATTTCTTTATTTTCTTTGAATGAAGTATTTTCAATGTGATATTCAGTTTTGGATTTCCCTAAAATCCTAATAAAATTAATTTTATGTATAATAAATCAATTTATGTCATTAAAATATATAGTAATTATAATTTTATATTATATATAAATTTAAAGATGAAAAACATCCTTTTTATAAAAACTGCTTTTACATGATTAAGTATGTATATTTTAAAGTTAGAAATTCACACATTTAAAAATTTGACATGATAAAATTATTTTAAAATTAAAAATTATAATTTTCAAATTAGGTAATAATTTCAATTTTAATTTTATTTGTAAAAAATTAATTACTAAGGTTAAAAAATAGTTACCCCTGTAAAAAGTAAAAATAGTAAAAAGATTTTTACTTAGGGTAAATGTCAAAAAAATGTTTTGAAATTACATTTTGTGATTATTTTATAATTTATATTATCCCAAAATCTAATTTTTTCCACTTTTGATCGATTGAACATTGAATAGTGTTATGGTAATATTGAAAAATGATGTGTGCTTCCAATAAAGCCCTCTTATCCTCTTATAAAAGGATATCAATTACACCCCTTTAAAAGGTAAACCTATACTTATAATTTATATTTTAAAATAAAAAATTTTACTATAAAAATAAACCTATATCACATAAATAATACTCTTTTTAATAATATCTATCGTTAGACCTTCAATTTTAGGGTAACTTCCTAGGAAAAATCAAGTCTCCAGTGTAAGTATTATCTTGTTTTTAAGCTTTTATTGTTAATATTACTCTTACAAATAGAATATAAACATAATAATATGAGGAATTATGTAAAACTAGTATATTTATATGATTATATATTAATGGTATAACCCTTATTTATTCATTTTAATCCACTTAGAAATAACAAAAGAACATTGTTAGTGCATTGTGCGGACTACTGCCTCAACAAAGAGAAGTCATTTGTTTTTCATTACCGAATTTCATGGATGGTATTAATGGTAGTAATTATGAATAAATATGGTATATATCATATAATTATTATTCTAAATTATCAATTTAATATCCACATTCACCCCTCTCATGTGTTGAGAAACAGGAATGCTAATCGTGTGTAAGTGCATATTACCTCCTTCTTAATAAAACATTTTTTATTTTTCATTTAGATTTTCACACATTAAATGAAAATCATAAAATAAATTTAAAAATTATAAAAATATAAAAATTAAATCATTATAATTTTTTATAATGATATTAAATTAAAATAAACACCCCCTTAACCATATTCTCAAACCGAGTTAAATCATGTTTAGGTTTGGACCGGTTTAACAACATACGTGAAAAATGATTTAAATTCTGAAAATGGATGACTACGAGAACATGAAAAATAATAATAATACTATCTATTAAGTATATAAATATTATTATATTATTATTTAAATATTATATTATGTATTTAACTTATTATTAATGTAACATTTGTTTTTATTAAATTTACGGAAATAAGTCGTTATCAATTCGATTTTCACATAACATAACCAAAACACATGTGTAATGAAATAAGAACATTTTAAATCAATATAAGTTATATATTACATATTAATAAATGATATATCAATAATTTACTTGGTATCAAATTATGGGGAATGATTTCAAAATTATTAAACATTTGGAAAATATTTGAAGTTATTAACATCAAATTGTCATAATACGCTATAACTAATTAATGTAACAAAGATAAAGAATCATAATAAGTATTATAAAAAGTTAATATTTATGAGTAAGGTTATTGAATAGATTATTAAGTTATATATATTTCATTGATAGTAGGTGTAACACTCCAAGCCTCTACGGTATGTTTCCGTTTGAATAATACAATAGCTTGTGTTGTACGCAACTTCGAGTTGAAACACACCACAACCAATCAAACTAGCCATTATGAATAGTAATACCCAATTTTTAAAAATTTATAAATTTTATCTTTCAAAATGGAATTCATTTTTGGATTCATAATATCAAAATTAGATTAGGGTGAATTTTTGGTATTTTTCTGAAAACTTTCAATTTTTGATGAATAGTGAAAAACACTACGTTGTTGGTTAAAACCGAATTTTTATTTAAATAATTAGTTATTTTATTTTAATTTATTTTAGGTCAAAATAGATAAATAATACCTATATATGTTCAGTGTAATTCATTGGAGTCATTTTATAATAATTTTTGATATATAAAATTTTATCGAACTTTTTACCGTCTTTTACCCACCTCCTAGGAGCATTTAAAAATTTGTATAAAACTTAATTTTACCATTTACGTGAGTTGAATTTCAAAATTCCAAATAACATGGTTAATATCATTAAGTAAAATTCGGTTCAATAAGATGAAAATAATTTTTGGTGAATAGTAACTTTTGACTTTTATTTACCGCGGTTAAAAGTAAATAGGGTAATTAAGGGAAAAAATGATATTATAATTACCATAAAACATTTCCTAATTCTATTGGATAAGTATAATTCTAAAAAAAAAACTTAGGAATAAAATATGATCCTCTTCGGTCCACTTGGATTAGATTAGAACATTTATTATTATTTTATTTAAAGAAGAGTTAAAAGAGATAAATTCAAAGTTTAATAACTAAACCATTTTTAATATAGGGTTACACACAATATAAATTAGACAATAAATATTCATTATAAATATAAAAATATTTATTACATAGTGGTATTTTATTTATAATTTTTAGACATTAAATAATTTAATTTATTTATGACACAATGATGGTGCGGTAATTACCTTATTAATGAAATATTAAAATAATTGATATTATAAATATCCAAATAAATATAAATTGAGACTTCTGATGAATTAAAATAATTTTATAGGTTAATATTACATGTTAGGGTTGGTTAAATAAATTTTATTTGAAGTGATAAAGTTTTTATGGCTTTCAGAAAATTCAAATACTAAATAGTGTCAGAATTGAGATAATTGAGTTTTAAAAAAAAATATTATATTATCAATTGATATAATTTTCCAAAAAATATAATGTTAGGTAAAAATAATTATATAAAGTCATATATATTAATAATGAACCACATGGGTTTCTATTGGCATGTTATAGTAAATTTTTTAACCATATAATATAAAAATACCAAGAGACATGGTAAATGAAAAACTATTTAACTAAGAGTTAAATATAAAAGATAAGGTTAACATGATGAACTAAACCTGTCTAAAACCTATTTTTTGAGAGGTTTTAGACTCATCCTTACCTTATACTTTAAATAATTCATTTTTGATCCATTATAAACCAAAAATTATTTTATTATAAAAAAATATTTCCAACTTTTCCTAAAGCGATCCTCACCTCTCTTATAAAAGGGAACATCCCCTTCTCTTAATTTCACACCTAGAAATCCTTTTGGATTGGACAAAACCTGAAAAAATATCCTCCCAACTTTACTACCTTCATCCTAGAGGCCTTACTTTGTTCAAAAATCCAAACTATGGAGCCCTTTTGATCAAATCAAAAGGAAGAATCCGAAGAAGAAGTAAATATTTCATCACCTCTTTCAAGTTCTTTTCTTCTTCCACTTCCTATTTCTTTGTTGTTTCCATTATAAAATAATAAATCCATTATCTTCTATATAATTTTATGTTATTATAAAAATGGTACAACCATATTCATTATTCTATCCATCCTATAAATGACAAAGTCACTATACGTGCGTACGTACGGATTACCATCTCAACGTCATGGTGTAGTTTGTTATTCAAACACTTAATTATTTGGATGGGTATAATAATGAGTATAACTGATTTAAATAATAAATATAACATGTTAATTATTATTTATATATGATATACCATCCCATTAAATATTATTTATCCATTAATATAATGATATTGTCACTCGTGCATATGTACAGATTACCATCTCCACGAACGTGATGAGATTCATTCCCCATCGTAATCATTCAAGAATAATTTTCATTTGATGATTAAAAATAATGTTTAAGAACTTAAAGTAATTATGTATATGAATCAAATACATCATATCCATAATAATCATAGCTTACATAACAAAACATATAAAGGAAAACGAATCAGTTAACACCCGAAACGACGATAATACTAAAATATTATTAACAAAGTAATATTAGAAGATCATATATGATATCATATTTAATTATATGGTTCTTTAATAATTTAATAAAAATTATTTAACTATTATAAAATAGGTTAATGTACCCTCAACCAAGGAAAAGTACAAGGTAAGGGTTAATTTCACAATCTCTTTATTATCCGAGTTTGTTTTTACGTATCTACTAGGACCTATTTATCATCCACATCCATGTTTTCTTAAAAATGTATTTCAAAACATTTTTATCATTTACTAGACTATGGGTTAAAGTCATTTATAACCTTATTTGACTTTATATGTTTTGAAAGGAATATTTCCGTCATTTTCCAAACAAGGTACTTTATGACCTTTTTGACAAAATTAATGTAAGAATGTTTTTTTAACTTATATGGTTGGTGTGGCTATTTTCCACCATTATAACATTGTCGAAGCTTCCCTAAAAAGATTATAAGAAAATTTTCAAAATAACTATTTTCTTTTATAATTACACAGCTTCTAAATGATTTCAAAATAGAAAGAGATATTTCTCACAAAAAGTTCTGATTTCATCTATGTCAACATCCTTTGATGGATTTTAAGCTTGTTGGAAGTTGATTTATTATGATAAAAAACTTCCATATTTTATTGAAGGTTTTTTGATATGTTTGACAGTGGATGTGTTTTATTCACAACATTCATGGTTTATAGATACAGTATTTACATTTCGTATGCTAGTTTTAATACAGATATTTTTGTTATGTTTAAACCTTTTCATATGAGGAATGCATTGGACTTAGTAAGTGATGGTTAGAGCTCACTATAGCTCCTCTATGCATCGGTAGGTCTCATGAGACAAACTAGTGTCTTGGCAGAAGGCCTTGACAAAATCTTATTTATAGTCTTGGAACAAGGCCTTGACTATGTGGTTATGAAGTCTGGCATTATGCATTCTATCATTATGAAAGTGCCTATTGATATTACATGTGATTATTTGACTAGTAGAATATCCTTGTGAATTAGTAAATGAAATTATTTGATTTTATCTTTGCCATATTATACTGAAGTTTAAGTTTAAAAGGCTTTTTTTTAGTCTTATACATCACCTTAATTGTTTATTCTTATTTATGAAAGTTTCCTCTATATTGTTATCCTTACTCAGCATCTGAGCTCACCCCTTTCTATAATGCCCTAACCCCAGTTACCTAGAGTCGGTGCATTATTACACAACATTGGCATGATACAAGGAATCATGTCACGAAAGAACAATCAGTTTAGTTTCCTTGGAATTACTAGACACATTCATAAGTTTTACATTACATCATGAAATAAAAATATCAACAACATTTTCCCCCTTTTTAACACTCTTATATCCTTAGCATATCCCAGTAGGTCAACTATAAAATAATTCTTCACATCTTGGGAAAAATAAAACATAGAAAGGGGTGAACTCATATGCTCAGTAAGGATAGAAATATAGTAGAAACTTTCATAAATAAGCATAAACATTTAAGGCAATGTATAAGACTAAAAGAAAAGCCTTTTAAACTTAAACTTCAGCATAATATGGAAAAGATAAAATCAAATAATGCCATTTACTAATTCACAAGGATATTCTACTAGTCGAATAATCATATGGAATATCAATATCCACTTTCATAATGATGCAATGCATAATTCCAGACTTCATAACCACATAGTCAAGGCCTTGTTCCAAGAATACAAATAAGATTTTGTCAAGGCCCTATGCCAAGACACTAGTTTGTCTCATGAGACCTACCGATGCATCGAGGAGCTATAGTGGGCTCCACCCATCACTTACTAAGTCCAATGCATTCGTCATATGAAAAGGTTTAAATATAACATAAACATTCATATTAAAACTAGCATACGAAATATCAATACATTATCTATAAACCATGAATAGTGTAAAAATAATACATCAACATTTTATCGAACTTTTTACCGTCTTTTACCCACCCCCTAGGAGAATTTGAAAATTTATATAAAACTTAATTTTACCACTTTTGTGAGTTGAATTTCAAAAATCTGAGAGAAACGGTTAATATCAGTAAGTAAAATTTGGTTCAATAAGATGAATATAATTTTTGGTGAATAGTAACTTTTGACTTTTATTTACCACGGTAAAAAGTAAATAGGGTAATTAAATGTAAAAATGATATCATAATTACCCTAAAACATGTCCTAATTCTATTGGATAAGTATAATTCGACCAAAAATAACCTTAGGAATAAAATATGATCCTCTTTGGTCCAATTGGATTAGATCAGGACATTTATTATTATTTTATTTAAAGAAGTGTTAAAAGAGTTAAATTCAATATTTAATAACTAAACCATTTTTAATATAGGGTTACACACAATATAAATTTGACTATAAATATTCATTAGAAATATAAAAATATTTCCTACAAAATGGTATTTTATTTATAATTTTTAGACATTAAATAATTTAATTTATTTATGACACAATGATGATGAGTAATTACCTTATCAATGAAATATTAAAATAATTGATATTATAAATATCCAAATAAATGTAAATTGAGAATTATGATGAATTAAAATAATTTTCTTGGTTAATATGACATGTTAGGGTTGGTTAAGTAAATTTTATTTGAAGTGATAAAGTTATTATGGCTTTCAAAAAAATCAAGTACTAAATAATGTCAAAATTGACATAACTGAGTTTTTAAAACTAATATTATATTATTAATTGATATAATATTCCTAAAAATATAAGGTTCTACCAGATGACTTAGATAAGGTTATATATATTAATAATTAACCACATGTGGTTTTCTTGGCATGTTATAGTAAGTTTATTAACCATAAAATATAAAATTACAAAGAGACATGGTAAATGACAAACTATTTAACTAAGAGTTAAATCTAAAAGATAAGGTTAATATGATGACCTAAACCTATATAAAACCTATTGGTTAAGAGGTTATAGACCCATACCCACCTTATCCTTTAAATAATTCATTTTTTAGGCATTAAAACCAAAACATTATTTTATTATAAAATAATATTTCAAGCTTTTCCTAAAGTGACCCTCACCTCTCTTTTAAAAGGACACTTCCCCTACTCTTAATTTCACAACTCCAAAGCCTTTTGGCTCGGCCATACCCTACCCAAATATCCTCTAAAATTTCCTCCCTTCATCCCAGAGGCCTTACATTGGTTAGAAAGCCAACCTAAGAAGATCTTTTGATCAAATCAAAAGGAATGCCCTAAAGAAGAGGTAAATATTTCATGACCTCTTTCAAGTTCTTTTCTTCTTCAAATTACTCTTTATTTGTTTTTTCCATTATAAAATAATAAATCCAGTATATTCTATATAATTTTATGTTATTATAAAAATTTTACAGCCATATTCATTATTCTATCCATCCTATAAATGACAAAGTCACCATACGTGCGTACGTACAGATTTCCGTCTCCACATCGTGGTGTAGTTTGTTATTCAAACACTTAATTACTTGGATGGGTATAATAATGAGTATAAATGATGTAAATAATAATTATAACATGTTAATGATTCTTCATATATGATACACCATCCAATTACATACGATTTCTCCATCAATATAATGATATTGTCCCTCGTGCGTACGTACGGATTACCATCTCCACGAACGCGATGAGATTCATTCTCCATCGTAATCATTCAATAATAATTTTCATTTTATGATTAAAAATAATTTTTAAGAACTTAATATCATTATGGATATGAATTAAATACATCCTATCCATAACAAACATGGATTATATAACAAAACATATAAAGGAAAACAAATCAGTTCACACCCGAAACGACGATAATACTAAATTATTATTAACAAAGTAATATTAGAAGATCAAATATGATATCATATTTACTTATATGGTTCTTGAATAATTTAATAACAATTATTTAACTATTATACTGGAGGTTAATGTACCCTCTACCAATGAAAAGTACAAGTTAAGGGTTAATTTCACAATCTCTTTATTATCCGAGGTTGTTTTTACATAAGTATATACTGGGACCTATTTATCATCTACATCTGTGTTTTATTAAAAATGTATTTCAGAAAATTTTTATCATTTAATAGACTATGTGTTAAATTCATTTATACCCTGATTTGACCTTTTATTTTTTTTAAAGGAATCTTTCCATCATTTTCTAAACAAGGTACTTTATGACCTTTTTGACAAAATTAAAGTAAGAATGTTTTTTAACTTATACGGTGGGTGCAAATATTTTCCACCGTTATAACATTGTAGAAGTTTCCTTGACAACATTATAATAAAATTTTCAAAATAAATGTTTTCTTTTATAATTACATGAATTCTAAATGATTTCAAAATAGAAAGAGATATTTATCTCAAAAAGTTTTGATTTCATCTATGTCAACATCCTTTGATGGATTTTAAGCTTGTTTCATGTTGATTTATTATGATACAAACTTCCATATTGTATTGAAGGTTTTGTGATATGTTTGACTATGGATGTGTTATTTTTACACCATTCATGGTTTATAGATAAAGCATTGACATTTCGTATTCTAGTTTTAATACGAATGTTTATGTTATGTTTAAAACTGTTCATATGAGGAATGCATTGGAATTATTAAGTGAAGGGTGGAGCCCAATATAGCTCCTAGATGCATCAGTAGGTCTCATAATACAAACCAGTGTCTTGGCACAAGGCCTTGACAAAATCTTATTTGTAGTCTTGGAACAAGGTCTTGACTATGTGTTTATGAAGTCTGGCATTATACATTCTATAATTATAAAAGTGGATATTGATATTCCATGTGATTATTCGACTAGTTGAATATAAATGTGAATTATTAAATATAATTATTTGATTTTATCTTTTCCATATTATGCTGAATTTTAGGTTTAAAAGTCTTTTGTTTTAGTCTTATACATTGTCTTAAATTTTTATGCTTATTTATGAATGTTTATGCTATATTGTTATCCTTACCGAGCATATGAGGTCACCCCTTTCTATGTTTTATTTTTCCTAGGATGTGAAGAAGTATTTTATGGTTGACCTGCAGGGATAGGCTAAGGATATAAGTGTGTTCAAAAGGGGAAAATGTTTTTGATGTTTTCATTTCATGATGTAATGTAAAACTTATGAATGTATCTAGTACTTCTAAGGCTATTAAAATGATCAGTCTTTCAAGATTTGATCCCTTGTGATCATGCCAATGTTATGTAATAATGCACCAACTTTGGGTAACTGGGGTTGGGGCATTACAGTAGGTATGGGTGTGATCAACTAATTAAGGAAACAAGGTAAGTGATTTTCATCTCAATTTCCCTTCTTCAAGACATTGTTTTTATCACACACGTATTTTTAATTATTTTTTTTATAATTACTATGAAATATATTATCTAATGAATTAATTATTCATTCATGGTATTCAAATTTAAATTTCTGGTTCATTATAATTTAAAAGTTTTGATTTAAATTTTACTCATGTCATAAGGATTTATTTTCAACTTCCTTACAAAAATCATGATCTCTCAAATATGATAATCCATATGGGGAATTTGTATACTCATTCATTATAAATCATATGTAATTTTATTCTTCAATAAATATATATTCTAAAATTCAATTTCTATTTACCTCATGTTAAATTTGAAGGTTTAAAATCTTTTAAGCGATGTGGGTTTTCAAAAAGAATATTTTAAAATGTTTGAAAGGTTTTTTACCCTTTCAAAATAAAAGGTTTTATCATCCACTCCACATTTTCTTTTGATAAAATTTATATCCTTTTAAAATTTTCATTATTATTGTTTTTTAAAAGTAAATGTTTTCAAAATATTTTCACTTTCCCTTTTTGATAACATTATGTCCTTTAAAGTTTCTATTATTAATGATTCTTTTTAAAAGTAAATGTTTTCAAATTATATTTATTTACTGTTTTGAAAAATTTATGTATTTTTCACGTTTCAATCATTAAAGATTCTTTTTAAAAGTAAATTTTTTCAATGTATTTTCACTTAACTTTTTGAAAACTTTATTTCATTTTCAAGGTTATATTATTAAATATTATTTTTAAAAGTAAAATTTTTCAAAGTATTTTTACTTATCTTTTTCTAAAATGTTATGTCTTTTTTCAAGTCTCCATTATTAAAGGTTCTTTTAAAATTAACTGTTTTAAAAGTATTTTCACTTAAAAATTTTGAAATAATTATTTCATTTTCAAGTATTTATTATTCAAGTATATTTTATTTTGAAATAATTTTTTCAAAAGTCTTATATTTCCCTTCATAGTTTTTTTAAAAGTAGTTTTTACTTCAATCAACTAAAATTATTTTTATAAACTTATCTATTTTCACTTCTATTTATCCTATTTTTTATATTTGATGAATATATGTTTTAATAACCATTTATATGTTATTATGATATGATTTATGTGGGAAAATTATAGTTTTGAAATTTTATTATTTCCTAAATTCATGTTATGTGATGTTTTGAACATTTTAAAAAACCCAATATTTTTCTATGGGTGCTTTATGAGATGATAAATGTTTGATTTTATTATGGAACTCATATGTATAAATGATTAAGGGTGGGGTCCTATATCACCCTATAATACATTGGTTATGGATTTACACCTCATGAAAAAAGGATATTAAATGTGGGCATTTTGTTTGTGAACAATATAAATCATGAGAATTTTTTTTTTCACAATATGAAGTGTTGGAATTTTTTTATTCAAAATATAAATAATATAAATTTTTTGTTCAAAAAATTATGTATAGAAATTTGGTTTATTCACATTAAGAAGTGTGTGAAATTTTTTGTTTACAACTTGTAGTGTGTGCATTTCTTTTATTCACAACCTAAAGCAGTGAAAGTTTTTATTCATAATATGAAGTAGATAAATTTTGATTGTTCATAATGCTATAATTTCTATATGTTTATGATTGTGACACATTTCCAAGTTATTTATCATGTAGTGTCATGTTTTAATTATTATTACTTATTTTTAATGTATTTTGGACTTTATTTCTTACTCACATGTTTTTGGATTTTGATACGTATTTTATGCCAAGCCATAGATTTCATGATTCCTTAATGATATTTTTATGTTCTTATGTTTCTCCATCATGTTTTATGATTATTATCAATGATATTTTGATATTTTATATGATATTTATGTCTTACTCATAGTTTTATTCACATTTATGATATAATAATTTATGGTATATCTTTCCATTACTAAGCGTTTAACCTCACCTATTTATTATGTTTCCAATCTATAGGTTATAAATATGATTATATCATGTGATATGTATAGAAAAGTTATAAAAGATAATGATTATGGATAAATGTTCAAAAGTGTTGTAAAATAAGATTTTTATGTATCTAATATTTTTTAAATTAAACATCTCGATCCTTCGTTTCTGAGACTGTTGTGAGATATATAATCAAAATCATGAGATTAATATACTATTTATATTAAGTTCAGCATAGTTCACTATATATATTGTTTATGTGGATACAAGTATGTTTAAATATTGAAGTACCATATTTTTTATTATTATTATAAATTCCTATATGTCATGAAAAGTGTTAGGGAATATTAATTCATATCCTTGATGATTATATGTTAAATTAATAGTAAAAAATAATATCGGTACAATGATATCATCTCAAGTTTATGATTCTTCTCTGATTGAAGTTTGTGGGAATGAGTTTCCTGTAAATATTTTTATTCTCCCACTAGTTAAATTTGATGTGATTTTGGGCATGAATTTGATTTATTTATATAAAACCCATATCAATTATCATGTAAGGGAAGTCACATTTGATATTTCAGACAAACTTATGATTGTCTATCCATGTGAGGATAAATATAAACTTCCAATGGAAATTAAATCTATTGAATGGGTATCAATTCCTAATCAAAATGTGTATTTATCTTAGATGACTGGGGAGAAACTCAACATCGAAGATACGCCTATTTTATTTTTGATTTTTCTCCAAAAGTGTTTCCTAGTCTTCCACCAAATCATGAATTTGAGTTTTCAATAGCACTCATACTTGGTGAAACACCTATTTAAAATAGTCAATATAGAATTACTTTTATTGGGATACATGAATTGAAGTATAAACTCTTATAGAATCTTGATAAAGGATTCAATCATCTTAGTACATCACCTTAGGGTGAACCTGTTCTTTTTTATAAGAATAAATATGGATTAATGTGACACTGTATTGATTTTTGGGGTATTAACAAGATCATGATCAAGAATAAGTATCCTATACCCATATTGATGATTTTTTTGATCAATTGTGAGGACATAAATATTTTTCCTAGATTGATATTTGATTTGGATACTATTAGTTGGGGGTCAAAAGTGAATAAATACACATGAAATCCTTACATTTATGGTATGTACACTATGAATTTATAAGGATTACATTTGGTCTTACTAATTTCCTAGATATTTTTATAGATATAATGAATATAGTATTTAGATATTACCTTAACTAGTTTTTGGTAGTATTTATAAATGATATTATTATATATTTAAAGAGAAATTAAGAGCATGAATTTCCATTGTGGATTTAATGAAGTCCCTAAGTAAGTAGAAGTTTTATGAAAAATTTTCCGTGTGTGAATTCTAGCTACAAAATATTTATTCTTGCGTCTTATAATCTCAAGTGAGGGTATATCTATGGATCCATTAAAGATTAAAGTCACTAAACATTGGCCTAGACCAAAAACTATGACTAAGATCCATATTTTTCTTGTATTAGATGGATATTATTGAAACTTTTTGAATAATTTCTCATGAATATCTAATCTGCTAACCAAGTCAACTCATAAGGCATTCAAGTTCCTCTGGACTGATGAATGTGAAGAAAATTTCAAGGAGCTAAAGAGAAGGTATGTCAATTCACTTGGGATCACATTACCCTTCAATAAATAATGGTTTTTTATTTATATTTATGAATAAAATAAGGGATTAGGATGTGTTATTATGGATAATTATATAGTGATAACTTATGCCTCAATCCAATTGAAGGTTCATAAGAAAAATTATATGACTCATGATTTAGAGTTAGAAATAAAAATATTTTCATTAAAGATATGGATGCATTATCATTATCGATAATGGTGTGACATACATACTTATCATAGAATTTTTAAGTATATATTCACCCATAAATAGATGAATATTCTCAATAGAAGATGATTGGTGTTGATTAAAGATCATGATTTATTAATACATTACCAGCCTAGAAAAGCAAACAAGGTTTTTAATTGTTTAATTCAAAAGGATATTTTAGATTTTATATGATGAGAATAAAAAATCATATATTATTTAAGTATTTTAAAAGTATGGACCTTGAAATATTAAAGGATGGGGAGAAATATTTTCTTTCCCAAATGTGTTTTCAACCATCTATCTAGATGAAGATTAAATAGGTGAGAAATGAGGATGTAGAGCTATAAAATATGGTGATAAATATTCCTAAGTTAAACCTTGATTGTATTGGAGTGAAAAGGTTTAAAAATTGACTATTTACCCCACCAATACAACACTTTAAGAATGAGATATTGGAAGAAGCTCATAACTCAAATTTTTTTATTCATCCTAGAAGTATGAAGATGTATAAAGATATAAAAGAGTATTTATGGTGGGACCACATTAAGAGAGTCCTTATGGAGTATGTATCTTAGTGATTAGTATATAAAAAAGGTAAGGGTAATAGATATAATTCCAAGGGAATGTTACAACCATTACCCATACTAGAATGGAAGTGGGAAAACACCACCGTTGATTGTTTCATGAGACTCCCCAAAACATAAAATGTTCATAATGTTATTTTGGTGGTAACTGATCTCATTATGAATTAATAACACTTAATTTATATGGTGTACCATATTCTATTTTATCTAATCAAGATATGAGGTTTACCTCGAAGTTCTAGAAAAGTTTCTAGCAAGACCTAGATACCGAGTTATGTTTCAGTACTTCCTACCATACTAAAATATATGGTTAGTCTAATAGAACCATTTAGGCCCTGTATTATATGTTGAGATCATGTTCTATAAATTTAAAAGGTGTTTAGGAACAATACTTTCCTATAGTCTATTTTTCTTACAACAACTTGAGCATTAAGATAAAACCTTATGAATCTATCTATGGAAAGAAATGTAAAACTCTAACATACAACGATTAATTTGGAGAAATAAAGATATTGGGATGTGATCTATATGATAAAATGGGTGATAAGGTTAAATGCACTCAATAACACCTCAAGGTAGCACATATTTGACAGAAGATTTATGCTAAAAATTATCAGCGATATTTGTAATTCAAAGTGTATGAGAAGGTATAACTATGAATTTATCCATGGGATAAGGTCATGAGATTTAAAAATAAGGAAAATAAGATCCCTAGGTATATTTTTACCTTCAATATTCCTATATAAGTATGGATTGTGTCTTATCTTTTGGTCCTTCAACGAAAATTTTCTCAAGTTCATGATGTGATATATGTATCTCCCTTGAGGAATCACATATATGATCCTTTATAGGTATTGAAATTATAGGATTCACCACTAGATAATGATCTTTACTATGAATAATATCTATTATAAACCTTGGATATCATATATAAATTGATATATAGTAAGACTACTCACCTGGTTAAAGTTTTCTAGAGGAATCGAGAATTTGAGGAAGCTACATGGTAACCTAAGGATGTGATGAAGTATAGATATACCCATTTAATTATATCAGAGTGACGAAATTTTAAGGTCAAAAATAATTTTAAGGGGGTTATAATGTAACACCCTATGATTTTATATATATTTCCTTCAAAATAAACCAGAGGTATTTGATAATTTTCTTTACATGAAACTCATAGTCTAAATGATCAGTGATATATTAATCCTTTACAATCTAGTAGTTAAATTAGATGGAATGAATAATAATAAAAAAATTATGAAAAATATGAATAAATTTTTTAAATAATGAAATTTTATTTATTAATTAATAATAAATAAGTAATCAATTTTTAGTGAAGTGATTTAATGCTTCAAAGATATGTTTTCTTTGAAAATGGATTTTATTTCATTTTACACATGAACATTATAATTAATTTATAAAAATTTTAGAATTTTTTTATTGTAATTAATATCATATTTTAATTCATCATTTCAATATTATCTTATGGTAAATTTTTAGTCTTTTTCTAAAAATATTTATTTTTCTGTGTAAAGTGAAAATATTGATTTTTATAAAAAATATCATTTATTTTTAAGTAAATTTAGCTATATAATTTTAATTTGATATTAAAGTAACATAACACTTCTTTAATTACAAAAAAAAATAATTACATAGGAATCATCATTATACTTGATTTTGGTAAAAATTCATTCTTGGGCTTTAAAACACATTTTTCTAAAAACTATCTTTATGCATGTAATATTATTTTTTAATAAAAAATTAAATTAATCTCTATTTATTCATTATTTTATTAAAATTTATTTATTATATATTCAATAAAATATTTTAACATTCATTTTATGGTTTGGACGAAGCAAATAATGGAAGTGAATTCAATTTAATGCTTAAAAATGCATTATTCTAAAACGAGTTTTCTTTGCAGTTTGTATGCATATTTAAAATTTAATAACGAAAATTATATAAATTGAATATATTAAAATGGATTCCATATTTTTAATCATAATTATTAATATAATTTAATAGTCTTAACATAATTTTTTGTCATAATGAATAGTAAAAATAGTAAAATTTTGTCACCACGATTAACCCTAAAATAGGTTTACAGGGGGGCGGGGTTAGGCTAAGAGATTAACATATAGATGACAAATAAACTTGTATAATTATTAATATTTGAATAATTATTTATATTATATCATTCTTACTTTGAATTTGTGTCCATTTGGAGCCAATGTTTCATGAAATTGGCCCTATATTATTGAAGCATTTTAAGAAATTCCATGCGTAGTTCTCCCCTCACTTATAAAAGGGAACCACTTATCCTCCATTATTCAAAAAATTTGAGCCTTATATCATGAAATATTAATACTTAAAAATATTCAATGATTTATTCCCTTCATCTCAGATCTCTTATTTTTCTTCTAAGACCAATCTTTCAAGGCTTAAGGTGTAAGCCAAAGGAGGTCTCTCCAATAAGAGGTATAAATTATAACTAAGATAATTCAATTTTATTTCTTATTATGCTTCATATAATACTATTATATCCATAATAAAATTATGAATCTAGTATAATTAATATAATAAGTTGTTATTATTATTATTTTATAACCATTTAACACCTTTTCTGTAGAGACCCAAAGCCTGACGTACATGGACATTACATTAATTTTGCGGAATACATAGTACATAACAAAAACACACACACAAGGATCGTAATAGTTTAGTGTCTTTGGAAACTCGGAACGTAATCTTCTAATCATGGTGAAAGATCTTCAACATCTCCCATAAAGATCTTCCTTTTTTTATACCTAAAATCTTTCTTTATATCCTGGGGAAAAGAAAACATAAAAGGGTGAGCTCAAATGCTCAGTAAGGGTAAACAAAAGAAATATCAATCACATCATATTCACAAGAACATAACATTTTGGAAATCTTAACCTGCAAAAGAGAGCATAATTTCATAACATGGGATAAATCATAGTAGTGAAATGAAATCCCAATAATCATAACTTAAAACATGAATCTTTGTGGCATACACACATAATCATAGAGAATCATATCTTATTAGTCAAGACTCATATGCCAAGACTATCTTAGTGGACAAAGTCCATTTCTGAACCGAGTCACCCTCGTTTCAGTCCTGTTTCACTGAACCGGTATAACCTACCATTCCAGCCATGTCTATATCATGAGATATAAAATCTTTACCCAATGCATTGGAGGGAGATATATGTCCCACCCATCTCATAATGATACCATTCTTATGTGTGCCACAAAATCATAAATCATACATCATTTCATAACCCATGTAATAAAAATGGGAATCTTAAACATCGTGACATCATAAAAAAATTCATATAAGATAAATGAATTCATAAAAATATAATTCCATCACAACATAATCAAATCAATGTAATAATAGGGATAAAAACAGAACCCTTTATTATCTTAGATGGAAAATAATTTTGATAAAACACTTGAACTCCATTCTTGAGGAAAATATCATTTATGCTTCAAAAACAATTTTCCTTTCTTAACATTTCGTACAATTCTAAACTAAAAGAATTTGATTAAAAATTAACTTGAAAACTTGTAAAGGGAGATTCTTGGAAATAATGTTTTAAAAATCCATTCATGCCGTATAAGTTAAAAAAACATTCTTCTCGTACTTTTGTCAGAAAAGTCAAAAAAGTACCTCGTACGAAAAATGACAAAAGATTCCTTTCATATCTTTTACTAAAAACTCACCGAAGGGTAAAATAGGATTTAAACAATTGTAGGTGAATGGAAATAATATTACATATTGAGGAAATATGGATGTGGATGATAAAATACACCCCAGTAAATACTAAAGTATAAACAATCTCAGAAAAAAATGAGACTGTGATATTTCCCTTACCTTAGGTCCGTTTTGCTTCGTAAGTGTCCGAACCTCCTGTATAATGATTTAAATAATGTTATTGAATTATTCCAGAATCATAAATATTTTTATGATATCATATATGGTCATTTTCTTATCTTCTAAGTAGTAATATTTCATTGCTACTTGTTATTCGGGTGTTTATAACTTTTTGTTCTTATGCTTGTTTTGTCGAATAAATTCTTATTCTTATCTTTAGGTTATAGATACCTCATTTCCAGAATGGTATTAGTGTAATATATATCATATTCATTTATTCAATTCATTTATATAATCATTATGAAATGAAGATCATGTAAAACGAGTCGCATCACATCGTGGAGACGGTATTCCGTACGTACGCACGAGTGATGATATCGTTCCTATGATCGTGGAATTGTATTGGAGTGTATGTATACTATTTCAGAATCAGTATCACTTTATAATAGTCATATATAGTCATTATTTATACCATTATACCCATCCAAGTAAGGTGGTGGTGGAAAATAGATTACACCACGGCGTGAAGACGGTATTCTGTACGTACGCACGCGCGGTGATTTCTTTTTTCTGTAGGATGGATAGAAGGTTAATTAGATTTATTTCATATTTATAATAACATATCAGTATATAAGAAATACTGATGTTATTACTTTATCATGAAACAACTAAAGAAGAAGAAGTTGAAGAAGAAAGAAATTGAAAAAGATCGGTAATGGATATTACCTCTTTTTGACGCGCCTTTTCTTAACCTCCACTTAAAGAACTAAGGATGGTCTTTGAAGAATACCAGGACCACTAGGATGATACTAGGGAAGTGGAGAATAGATTTTGGCATGGTTTGGCCGAGCTTGAATGCTCAAATTGGTGTGAGGAGGAGAGGGAGGAGGTGCCCTTTTATAAGGGAGGAGAGGGGCACCTTAGAAAAATCTCAAAATTTTATTTTATATTAAGGTCAAATTCGGTTTATAATGGTTCCAAAGGGTCTTATTTCGAAGCTAAAGTGGGGATGGGTCGAAATACTCTCATACAATAGTATTTATTCAAGTTTAGGTTATTATTTTAACCTTATCAATTAGATTTAACTCTAAGTTAAATAATTTAACTTTTACCGTGTCTTTTTGTTTTCTTACACTATATGGTTAATAAACTTACTATATCAAGCCAAAAGAACCCCAAGTTGATTATTATTAATATATATAACCTTATCTAAGTCATTTGGCCAATCCTTATATTTTTAGGAATAAAATAACAATTAATAATATAATATTTGTTTTAACAACTAATTTATGTCAATTTTGACACTATTTGGTACATGATTTTTATGAAATTTATAACAGATATATAAGTTCAAACCAAGTTACTTAAATCAACAATAACATGTCCTATTAACCTATAAAATTATTTTAAGTCATAAAAAGTCTCAAATTACATTTATTTGGGCATTTATAACATCAATTATGTCAATATTTCATTAATAAGACAATTACTGCATCATCTTTGTGTCATAATAAATGATAATTATTTAATCCCTAAAAATTCTAAATAAATTCCTATGATGTAGTTAATTTTATTAGATTTCTGGATACTATTCATGTTCGAAGTTTCATGAAGTTTATCACTAGATTAAAATTTATATACTTATAAGATTTAAGAAAGTGACATGTTGTCACATTCTTTGGTTTTAATAATAATTAAATTATTTTCATTGAAAAAATTTAATTAAATGAATCTAATCCGACCCTTAGGTGATATGAATCGACTTTTAGTCATACAATAGGATTTTGACATTTGTTAGTGTAATTTTAAAATATTATATTTACCCTTAATTACCCGATTTACCTTTAACAATGGTAAATAAAATTTACCGTAGTTACTATTCATAATTACCAAAAATAAAAAGTAGCTTATTAACAAAATTTGGATCCACTAATTCCAAATATGGAATCCATTTTTCCAAATTCAATACACAAAAGTTGCAGAAATTAAATTAAAATTAATCCCGTTGTCGAAAGAAAACGAGTTTTTCTTTAAAACATTGCAAAAGATTGAATTGATTTAACCTACAAATTCGAGGTAAAATCAATGCTAATGACATACATTATATTAAATGGTAAAAATATATTCTATTTATACTTTAAAACAATTCAATATTATTATTTAACCACATAAGATATTATGATGAAAATAGTTGTTTTTAATTAAAATATAGCGTGTTTTTACTATTCATTAAAATATGAAAGTTATCGGAAAAATATCAAAACATTATCTAATGTAAATTTTTATATCCTGATTCAAAAGAAGAATTTTATTTTGTAAAATTGAACATATAAACATGTCAAAAACCAGATTTAAAGTTGGTACGCCATCAAAAGGCGGCAAAACTGTATTTTTTGAAAAAAACTTATTTTACCCGAAATATTTATTTTGTTCTTATACCATGTTCTAGAAAATGTGTAAGATGAATAATAATGTTATAAAATTCAAAATTTAATTAATACTATTCATAACGGCTAGTTCATGACAATATTATAATAATATATTGTTGTTTATTAAAACCCGGTATTGCGTACAACACACGCTATCGAGGAAGGTCGCGATTGCGTGTAATGCAAGCCAAGTCAGGGTTCCGTGTTGTGCAAGAATCCTTCGTTGTTTTGTATAAAATAATCCAACCATATTTTATTTATACATTTAATATATATATATATATATAAACACACTCAATGTTGCATAGAATGACTATTATAAAACGAACTTGAAATTGTGTGTAACACGATCCAAGAATAGCGTTGCGTATACTGCAATCTAATACGGCGGTGCATATAGTACAAGATAAACTTGGTGTGTTTTATAATAGAAGACATCAATGAAATTAAAAGAATATTTTTCATAAAATCTCGGGGTGTTACATTCTACCCCCCTTAAAATGAATTTTGCCCTCAAAATTCGTTGGGGGTTATAAATGGTTTGCTACTTGAAAATTTCTTTAATAGAAACCCACATCGTAAAAAGGAATAAAAAAACATTACTTTAAAAAATAATGTATGAAACGTAACGGTTACCCAAATTAACTAATCACTGGGTTTCCACATAGGAGAACATAGGTGAAAATATGGATATGGAAGAGAAATCTAACCATTATGTTCTAATAGAGAGTGGTAGCGAACATGGCTATTGAAAAGCCAACAATCACAAAGCCATAGATTTGTGATGATCTAGGGTACCATCTGATTCATCGGATATAAGGGCACTATGAAAACATTTTTGGTTTTCAAGATCATTTCCCTAAAGTTGAAGAATTTGAATTAGAATAAGTACTTACTTTATTTTGGTACAATCTCACTGTTGTTCGTGCCTTGAACAATTTCCACTTCATCTCTTAAAGAAATGAAGTTGAATTTGTTATTCATGAAGTGTTAGCAGATCATGTGATAGAATGATGGGTAATTCCATCTCTTTCATACAAAAGGTTAGCAAAAGTTATAAGTCCATCTTATGGTTAGATTAATCGTATATGGTTTCCAAAAATGAACTTATACTTCATATATCCTACCGCTTAATAAAATAAAACTAGTTTATACTAACTAGGGACTTCCTGTAGGCCAGTGGCAGGCGATAAAGTCCAGTCGCACTTCCGTTGTGGGTTCAATTCCCACAGCCTTGTCCGACACGGTGGGCTGTCGCCCGTCCTGCAGGTTGTCCTTTTTCTGAAACTATATTACTATAACATCCCATCAATTATATCGAAAGAAAACTTCTATCCTTAAACAATACTAACTTATGTCCAACATAATCCATTCCAATCTTTAGGCTTATCCATAATACTGCAGTCCACTCTCATAATATAGTGAAAATGATTACCAGAGATTTAATACCATCGTTGATCCCCATATATCATAAGATATGTCTTGTTGGTCACATTCCAAACATTCGAAGGCCTTAATCATGTATTCTCTTGAAAAATGAATACCCATTGAACCTTAGTGAAAACATGAATGCAGTTAAAAGTTAACACTTTCCACATACCAAAATCCTCAAAATTCTATATACTCAAACCATGATATCACTTAGTCCTTATATCAATCATGAGCTCATGAATACTGTCAAACATTTCATTTTCTCCTTATCCCTTCATGATGCGCATATCACCTGCTTTCCAAAATATTTGTATCACTTTTCATGGTTACCGGTACCTTAAAATTATTGAAAACCACAATAGAATAATACAAAAATATTCTAATAAAAGTACCTCAACAACATTATTCTTGAATACCAATACATAAACACTTCAATCCATCCTCTTCAATTATTGTCCTGGAATAAGTCCTTCCTTGATTTAGAAGTAACTTTTTAGGTCAGGGCATTGAGTTGGGTAATGCCCATATTCCACACAAATAATACATTGAACTCCATAACAGTCTGTCACTCTATGACCCTTTTCTCCACACAGATAACATCGGTCCCTCCATTTGAGGTATTCCTCAAGGTTCTTCTTCCCTTCTTTAGAAATCTCAATCTTTGTTTCTTTATGCTCCTCAACATGCGAACATGCATAATATTTTATCTTCCTCTTCTTTGATGAATTAGGCATACCACTAAATTTCACCTTGTTAATAATATATCGCGATGACTGATTCAGCATAATCACAATATCTTTCTCTCTAGGAATTACACAATTTTGTTGCTCATAGTCACCAATTTGTCCATTGGATTCAATGTTAACCAAATTTCTTCTGGTTCCCTCAATTTACTAAAACAGAAAAAGAATTCTGTGAGAGGAAAAAATCATGCTATAGAAAACAACATAGTAAAGGGGGAGTACCCTCAATATCTAACATCTTAGGTTATATTCTAAGATCGTTAGTGCAATTCTAGGACTATAACCTATACGTATACTTAACCTTAGAGACATCCCTAGAAATACCTTAGAAATATCTCTAGGGATCTCACTAACGTTTTCGCATCCTAGTTTCCAAAGGTTGACTAAACCTTTCCTCTGATACCAACTGTAGAGACCCAAAGCCTGACATACATGGAAATTACATTACTTTTTTCGGAATACATAGTAAATAACAAAAACACATACACAAGGATCGTAATAGTTTAGTGTCTTTGGAAACTCGGAACGTAATCTTCTAATCATGGTGAAAGATCTTCAAAATCTCCCATAAAGATCTTCCTTTTTTACCTAAAATCCTTCTTTATATCCTGGGGAAAAGAAAACATAAAAGGGTGAGCTCAAATGCTCAGTAAGGGTAAACAAAAGAAATATCAATCACATCATATTCATAAGAACATAACATTTTGGAAATCTTAACCTGCAAAAGAGAGCATAATTTCATAACATGGGATAAATAATAGTAGTGAAATGAAATCCCAATAATCATAACATAAATCATGAATCTTTGTGGCATACACACATAATCATAGAGAATCAAATCTTATTAGTCAAGACTCATATGCCAAGACTATCTTAGTGGAAAAAGTCCATTTCTGAACCGAGTTACCCTCATTTCAGTCCTGTTTCCTTGAACCGGTATAACCTACCATTCCAGCCATGTCTATCTCATGAGATATAAAATATTTACCCAATTCATTGGATGGAGATATAGGTCCCACCCATCTCATAATGATACCATTCTTATGTGTGCCACAAAATCATAAATCATACATCATTTCATAACCCATGTAATAAAAATGGGAATCTTAAACATCGTGACATCATAAAACAATTCATATAAGATAAAGGAATTCATAAAAATATAATTCCATCACAACATAATCAAATCAATGTAATAATAGGGATAAAAACAGAACCCTTTATTATCTTAGATGGAAAATAATTTTGATAAAACACTTGAACTCCATTCTTGAGGAAAATATCATTTCTGCTTCAAAAACACTTTTCCTTTCTTAACATGTCGTAAAATTCTAAACTAAAAGAAGTTGATTAAAAATAAACTTGAAAACTTGTAAAGGGAGCTTCTTGGAAATAATGTTTTAAAAATCCATTCATGCCGTATAAGTTAAAAAAAACATTCTTCTCGTACTTTTGTCAGAAAAGTCAAAAAAGTAACTCGTACGAAAAACGACAAAAGATTCCTTTCATATATTTTACTAAAAACTCACCGAAGGGTAAAATAGGATTTAAAAAATTGTAGGTGAATGGAAATATTATTACATATTGAGGAAACATGGATGTGGATGATAAAATACACCCCAGTAAATACTAAAGTATAAACAATCTCGGATAAAAATGAGACTGTGATATTTCCCTTACCTTCGGTCCGTTTTGCTTCGTAAGTGTCCGAAACTCCTGTATAATGATTTAAATAATGTTATTGACTTATTCCAGAATCATACATATTTTTATGATATCATATATGGTCATTTTCTTAGCTTTTAAGTAGTAATATTTCATTGCTACTTGTTATTCGAGTGTTTATAACTTTTTGTTCTTATGCTTGTTTTGTCGAATAAATTCTTATTCTTATCTTTAGGTTATATATACCTCATTTACAGAATGGTATTAGTGTAATATATATCATATTTATTTATTCAATTAATTTATATAATAATTATGAAATGAAGATCATGTAGAAGGAGTCGCATCACATCGTGGAGACGGTATTCCGTACGTACGCACGAGTGACGATATCGTTCCTATGATCGTGGAATTGTATTGGAGTGTATGTATAATATTTCAGAATCAGTATCACTTTATAATAGTCATATATAGTCATTATTTATACCATTATACCCATCCATGTAAGGTGGTGGTGGAAAATAGATTACACCACGGCGTGGAGACGGTATTCCGTACGTACGCACGCGCGGTGATTTATTTTTTCTGTAGGATGGATAGAAGGTTAATTAGAGTTATTTAATATTTATAATAACATATCAGTATATAAGAAATACTGATGTTATTACTTTATCGTGAAACAAATAAAGAAGAAGAAGTTGAAGAAGAAAGAAATTTAAAAAGATCGGTAATGGATATTACCTCTTTTTGACGCGCCTTTTCTTAACCTCCAATTAAAGAACTAAGGATGGTCTTTGAAGAGAACCAGGACATCTAGGATGATACTAGGGAAGTGGAGAAGAGATTTTTTCAGGGTTTGGATGAGCTTGAATGCTCAAATTGGTTTGAGGAGGAGAGGGATGAGGTTCCCTTTTATAAGGGAGGAGAGGGGCATCTTAGGAAAATCTCAAAATATTATTTTATATTAAGGTCAAATTCGGTTTATAATGGTTCCAAAGGGTCTTATTTCGAAGCTAAAGTGGGGATGGGTCGAAAGACTCTCATAAAATAGGATTTATACAAGTTTAGGTTATTATTTTAACCTTTTCAATTAGATTTAACTCTAAGTTAAATAATTTAACTTTTACCGTGTCTTTTTGTTTTCTTACACTATATGGTTAATAAACTTACTATATCAAGCCAAACGAACCCCAAGTTGTTTATTATTAATATATATAACCCTATATATGTCATTTGGCCTATCCTTATATTTTTAGGAATAAAATAACAATTAATAATATAATATTTGTTTTAACAACTAATTTATGTCAGTTTTGACAGTATTTGGTACATGATTTTTATGAAATTCATAACAGAATGATAAGTTCAAACCAAGTTACTTAAATCAACAATAACATGTCATATTAACCTAGAAATTAGTTTAAGTCATAAAAAGTCTCAAATTACATTTATTTGGGCATTTATAACATCAATTATGTCAATATTTCATTAATAAGACAATTACTGCATCATCTTTGTGTCATAATAAATGATAATTATTTAATCCCTAAAAATTCTAAATAAATTCCTATGATGTAGATAATTGTATTATATTTCTGGATACTATTCATGTTCGAAGTTTCATGAAGTTTATCACTAGATTAAAATTTATATACTTATAAGATTTAAGAAAGTGACATGTTGTCACATTCTTTGGTTTTAATAATAATTAAATTATTTTCATTGAAAAAATTTAATTAAATGAATCTAATCCGACCCTTAGGTGATATTCATCGACTTTTAGTCATCCAATAGGATTTTGAAATTTTTAGGGTAATTTTAAAATATTATATTTACCCTTAATTACCCGATTTACCTTTAACTATGGTAAATGAAATTTACCGTAGTTACTATTCATAATTCCCAAAAATAAAAAGTATCTTATTAACATAATTTGGATCCACTGATTCCAAATATGGAATCAATTTTTCCAAATTCAATACAAAAAATTTGCAGAAATTAAATTAAAATTAATCCCGTTGTCGAAAGAAAACGAATTTTTCTTTAAAACATTGCAAAAGATTGAATTGATTTAACCTACGAATTCAAGGTAAAATCAATGCTAATGACATAAATTATATTAAATGGTAAAAATATATTCTATTTATACTTTAAAACAATTCAATATTATAATTTAACCACATAAGATATTACGAGGAAAAAAGTTGTTTTTAATTAAAATATAGCGTGTTTTTACTATTCATTAAAATATGAAAGTTATCGGAAAAATATCAAAACATTATCTAATGTAAATTTTTATATCCTGATTCAAAATAAGAATTTTATTTTTTCAAATTTAACATATAAACATGTCAAAAACTAGATTTAAAGTGGGTGCGCCATCAAAAGGCGGCAAAACTGTATTTTTTGAAAAATACTTATTTTACCCGAAAAATTTATTTTGTTCTTATACCATGTTCTATAAAATGTGTAACATGAATAATAATGTTATAAAATTCAAAATTTAGTTAATACTATTCATAACGGCTAGTTCATGACAATATTATAATAATATATCGTTGTTTATTAAAACCCGGTATTGCGTACAACACATGCTATCGAGGAAGGTCGCGATTGCGTGTAATGCAAGCCAAGTCAGGGTTCCGTGTTGTGCAAGAATCCTTAGTTGTTTCGTATAATAGAATCCAACCATATTTTATTTATAAATTGAATATATATATATATAAACACACTCAATGTTGCGTAGAATGACTATTATAAAACGAACTTGAAATTGTGTGTAACATGATCCAAGAATAGCGTTGCATATACTGTAAGCTAATACGGTGTTGCGTATAGTACAAGCTAAACTTGGTGTGGTGTATAATAGAAGACATCAATGAAATTAAAAGAATATTTTTCATAAAATCTCGGGGTGTTACATTTTCTCCATCAAATGGGGGATAAAAGTATTGTTCGTGAATACGTGTGGACTGCCACCTCCACATCACAACTTAATTAATTTTCTATAACCATATTTTATGGTTGGTTATTATGATGGATTTAATATATATATATATATATTATATTTATTATATAATAATGAATCATTAAAATTAAATTATTCATTAATTTTCTTTCATTCCATTCATCGAAAAGTGGAAACATTACTCATGTGTAAGTATGGGCAACCGTCTCCACAAAGTGATGTAATTAATTTTTCATCACCATGGTTATAAATATTTATATAATGAATATATTTTATATTTATATCATTATTAAAAAATTTCATATAAATTAACCATGATCAATGATCAAATACCATAATCATCGAACCAAAACATACAAGAAAAACGATGTAGTTAACACCCAAAAAATGATGATAATGAAAGATTGTTAATGAAAAGGTGATAAGATATTATAAGTAAAAAATTTATGGTATTATAATAATGAATATGGTTATGTTATATATATATAATAAATTTAAATTTATTATGCTTAAGTTTAGAGTGCTTATGAAGTAAGACATACTTGAGGTAAGGGTTTCTAATCTCACTTTAATTTTCACGAGACACATGCCGGATTCACCACTTGTTTCCTTTATGTAGTATAAATAATTACATTAATTTATTTTATTATGAATTTAATGAATATTATTTGGATGTAAAAGTCCATATAAGGTTCTCTCTTCCATTAGGTTTAGATTTATAGATTATGAAACTTATAAGACTTATTTGTCTCAATATTATTTCACGAAGACATGTATGATGTTATGAACCTATTTATGTTTATGAGGTGAATAAATTGACACTTTTACATGTTATATAATTTATAATTCTTAATTCATGGTACCAAAATTTAAAATTCAAATTATTTCATCCAAGGGGGTATGATTCGAAAGTTATCAACGTGGTAAGGGTTTATCATCTCAAATTGTCTTCTTTAGGACATATGTTATATTATACACCTATTTTAGTTTATGAGGTGTATATATTTACAATTTTATATGTTGTAAAATGAATATCCTCATGTTAATGGTATTTCAATTTTCAATATATCTTATTTCTTTAAAGGTGATTATGAATCAAAAGTTACCAAAGTGGTAATGGTTTTATGTTACAATCTCATTTTTACTGAGATTATTTAAAATTAAATTGATGTTGTAGAAATTATATGATCTATCTCTCTAAAATATTATATATTTTCTTCAGATATTTTTATTTCTTGATATTACATGTTTTAATTTCATTTAACACTCTTTAAGTACTCAGGAGACTGAAAGAATCTTTTTATCGAAAAACGACTATATTTCTCTCTTCGGTCAGGAACCTTTTTCTTCCAAGACCATATTTTCCTTAAAATATTTCCAAGAATGGTTTTAATATTATCCAAATATTTATTAAATTCATTTTTACTCATGTTTTACTTTCTATAATTTTTTTAAATGAATCCTTTTTTCATTTTCCAAATAAGGTACTTTTGACTTTTTAATGAAAATGTAGAAGGAATTTTTGTTTTAATATAGACCACATGAACAGTTTTCCTCCCACCATCATGGATTTTCTTTAATTTTAATATTACATTAAAATTTTACATTTTTATTTTCAAGAAATTTTTTTCCTTAATATTTTGATTTTTTTATTTTATTTAAGTGATTTAAAAATGAAAAGGGTATTTTCCTCATGAAAAATTATGGTGATCTTTTAAAGGAATTCTCATATATAAAAACATCCATTGATTTTTCTTACACTTTACCAGGGATATGAACCAATTTTTCAGTCATTTTTACTTCCCTTTATAGTTTTATAAATATGATTATGAAATTTTTATGAAACCTGTTTTCATTCCAAGGATTATGCTCAGATGAAATAATAAATGTTTTATGTGAAACTCATATGTATGGATTATGATTATGTGAATGGTGAGCCTAATATAGCTCATGATAATAGGTGGGTACATTATAAATATATAATTAATTGGGTAATGATGAAAAATTTTAGAAACTCATAAGATATTATGAAGTTAATAAACTCCTAATATATGATATATTTAACTAGATGCGATTTACTCCAAAGAGAATGTTTGAAGTGACAAAGTAGGCATTTCCATTATGAAATTTTTTCCACAATGATAACATTGGGAGTGAACCATGACCATGTAAGTGATTTTATATTATTATTTGTATTCTAAAAATTTATATATTATGCTTATGATACTTTCTCATGTCTTGTGATTGATTAATGAGAATTCCGTAAACTTACGAATTATGTTTGTTACTATGACAGAGCCAAATTAGATGATTTATTATTAATGATATTTGATTGATTGGGGATGATTATTTTATGTTATAATCATGTTCTTATACCCTTATTCTTATCTTATTCTCACTTATGATCATTGATTCTTATCTCTTATGTTTACCCTTACTGATCATTTGATATCACCCTTTCTTATGTTTCCTTCCCCCTTGTTATAAAGAAAGGTTTTAAGTATGAAGTTTATAATAAGGGTGATATTTGTGAAGAAATTAATGGGAAATTATGTTGATATTTTATCTACCTGATTTTTCTGTATCCAAGTTTCTAAAGACACTAAATATTTACAGTTTTGGTATAAATTGTATTGATATGTAATGGATATTCATAAAAAATAAGGCAATATTCATTTAATAAAGGTTTGGATCTCTAGATGATTAGTTTTAAAAGTATAAATAATTTATAAAAAATGATAATTATAACATGATTAATATTATAAAAATGATATAATCATGATCCATTTGACCATAGTTAACTTACTAAATTTATTTTGGACATATGAGTTGAGTATCATCAAAAAGCCTAACGCGAACTTAATTGATTAAGTAATTGAATATAAAATGATAATAAATAAAGTAAATATAATAATATACTTTAAAAGGTTTATTAATAAATTAAATAATTAATATAATTTTATTATTCATAAAGATAAAGAACGTATATGACAACTTGGACTCGAGGTAAGGGACACTTTACCTTAAAACCTCATTTTAAACATTTTAAAGACTTATTTTCTAAATATTTTACTCCATATACATATTATTAAAATTATTTTACAGATGTATTTATATGAACATAAATGAATTATAAGAGGCATTTTATTTCTATTTTGACTTTATTTTTTTTCAAAAGGAATCTTTTTACATATTTTATATGGAATGTTTTGACTTTCTTTTTAAAAGGAGAAAAAGAATGTTCTATTTTAATGTATAAAACATTAGAAGAATATAATTCCATCATGAATTTCATTATTTAAGGATATTATCTAATTTTTTCATTATTTTTAAAAATAATATCCTATTTACCATTCTTCTAGGATTTTTTGTTTAATGAGTTTTCAAAGAAAAAACTTTTTTATCTTAATTTTTATGTAAATACCAAAAGTGATTTTATATATGTGTTAAAAGGAATATTTTATGATATATTATGAAGTAAATTTAAGATTATATGTTTTTATGTTATGGTATTTTTACATTGTTTAAGATAATTAATGTTCCTGATATATCTCTCTAGTTCATTAGTAATAATTATGTCCTCCAGAGAAATATGTTGTAATTAACTAAGTATATTATTAACTTTGTAAGAGTTATTGTAAGGTGTATATGAATATGATGTATAAATGATTATATATGGATTTTATATTCTTCCTAATGAGTTTTAGTGGGAATATTTTGATTTCATAAGGTAAGTTAATGATATTTTGTTTAAAAGAATGGTTATCCCCTTTAAGGGTAAAAAGTTATGTTTTCAAGATTTTTTTCATGGTTTATCATGTTTTATAAGAAAACATAATGATAAAACACTATTTCATTTAATATTTTATTGATAATAAATGATATAATTTCCTCACATTGTGTTAAATATGTTCAATTAGAAAGTATTTGGGATTAGATCATTCATTTGAATATTTGATGAAATTTCCAGTTTTACCCTTTCAAAATCACTGTAGTATTTCAATCATAAATAATTTTATTTTAATTATTTAAACTTAATATTTTTTAACTGGGTTTATTACATTATGGGATACAACTTGAATTCAGGACACTTGATAAAAAGAAGGCATCTGGATGAAGTAATTGGGCCATGAAGTCAAAGGTGGGTTGGACACGCCATAATGGAGAAGCTTCTGTATTTCGGTCATAACTCCTTAATCTAGGATTGGATTGAGCCCAAATATTTAGATAATATAGGGGACCCATATCCACACATATGATCCTTCTGTAAGGCCGGACAATTCACACGTTTTTGTGGTCAAATGGGCGGTGAAAGTTGGCATAAAATATTTGGACGAGATTCCCCATTCACACTTGAAACCACTTTGAACCTAGCCTCCCCACCACTCTATAAATTGGTGTTTTTCTTATTTGGTAGGGTTGGGACGTTAATTAGGAGATTGGAGGTAGAGGAGAATTGGTTTCACCAAAATTATACAACCATTTTAAGAGGGGTAGCTCTTGAAGCATGGATCCCCTCATCGAAGCCTCCTTCTCTTCTTCATGTTGTAATATTTTCATTTGTGTTTTAAACTTCTTTGTTATTCTTTTAATTATTCTCTTTTATTCTGTTTTGTTTAAATTTATTCTTCTCTTAATCTTTCTATTTGAGTCATAATTCTTGAGTAGAAGCGTTATTGGGTTACACCCATTATAAACCTTTGCAAATGCAATTCGCTTCTACGATGATTACGCCACCCATGGAAGAGTAGTTCTTTTTAGTAATCGATCGACCTCTATCCTTCTTCATTAATTTATTTTGAATCAATGAGATACTTTAATTCAAATATTATGATATATTAATTGAGTTTTTAATTTAAATGAAACTAAGCAAGCAATTGAATAGTTAACACAAAACACGCGAGGTTGGGAATTGTGTGAACTGTGAGAGTGCAACCTTAACCGGCAATTCAAAACCACATGGGATTAATTTGTAGAGTTCAAAAATAATCCCTAAACTCAATTAGTCCTCATTTCTAGAATGTATATGTGACTTAATTTACCACTGACCATAATCTAATCTTAGAACATCAATCAAAGCAGGGTGTTGCGATTGCATGTTCCGAAGTTAGTCTAGGGTGAAATTCACTTCATCTTCGTGGAAAAGTTAATTCTAATAGGGTTTGGGATTTAAAAAATTAAGGGATAATAATTAAGTGAATGTTAATTTAATTTATAATGATTAATAATAGAGTGAATATGTTGAGTTATATCAATTACGCCTTTTAAAATAGATTTCTAAAAAAAACATCTTCTTGTTGTGTTATTTTAATCAAAATTCATTTCAAAACTAAAAACAAAAAAATACAATCTTCTTCCAGAAAACATCTTCTAGATTCATAAAATATAACTAACCCTCATCCTTTCAAGTAGTTTTTTTAGTCTCTTTTATTTTATTTCTATAATACCTCTAAATTTTTTTTGTAATTCACTTCCTCCTTTGAGAGACGACCTTGGTCAGCCACTCTGTTGCACCTAAGTACCCCAAAATCACACTAATCATTTGAGGGAACCCATGAAAGTGCTCTATAAAATTGGCGCTGTTTCCGGGGAGGAAAGTAATTATTTCAACAACTTAGAGGTATTTATTTTATTTTACATTTTAATCTCTTCCTCTCTTCTTTCTTCCTTCTTTACTTAATCTGATTTTTTTTTCTTCTTTTATTTTCTTCTACTTCTTTTTTGACCATAAACTCAAACTTCTAATTTTTATTTTACTACGGTCCACTTTACTTCTTTTCATGTTTCATTTATTTATGACACGAACTAATCCCGAGGATCTCTTAGATCTTTACCAAGAGATTGAACGTAGCCTTAGGGTATGAATCAGACATTCTCAGTCTACGGAAAGTTTCAACATTCAACCAGTTGGAGAATTACTCCAATATCTGAACATTTAAATTGGAATCAATTCAAATTCAACCATAAAACAAGAACCAATGGCTGAAAATAATGGAAATGAACTTAATATAACCATTCAATAATTGGATGCACCTGATATTAACTATCAACCAAATTGTATTGCATACCCAAATCTCGAATCGGACTTTGAACTAAAATCTGGGTTAATTCACATACTTCCAAAGTTTCATGGCCTCTCTGGTGAAGATCCCAATAAAAATTTGAAAGAATTTAATGTGGTTTTCTCAACCCTAAAACCTAGAAATGTCTCTGAAGATCAAATCAAATTAAGAGCATTCTCATTTTCACTTGATGGAGATGCAAAAGACTGGATGTATTATTTACAACCTGAAGATGTAACTTGTTGGAAATATTTGAAACGTCTTTTCTTGCATTGATTTTTTCTAGCATCGAGGAACACTTTTATTCGTAAGGAGATCTTGGGGATCAAGCAAGCACAAGGGGAGTCAATGTATGAGTATTGGGAGAGATTCAAGAAGTTGTGTGCGAGCTTACCACATCATTAAATTAGTGAGAAACTCCTCATTCAATACTTCTATGAAGGACTCACACCTATGGAGAGAAGCATGGTGGATGCTGTAGCTAGAGGAGAGTTGGTGGACAAGAAACCAGTAGCCGCATGTGCATTGATCGACAAGATGTCCCAAAACTCCTAAATATTTGGCAATAGAGGTACACCACATGTCAGGGGAGTACATCAGGTAAGTCCTTCTTCTCTTGAAAGTAATTTTATTGATACCAAGTTGGAAGAATTGACCACTATGGTGAGGCAGATTGCTTTGGCTCAAAAGAAATCCCAACCCACTCCTTCAAGGCCTTGTGGCATTTGCACCGAGACAAGCCACCCAACTGACTGTTTCCCACAACTACAAGAGACAGAGGATTGCGCAGCAGTATTCCAAGGGAGACCATATCAGCAGCAACAACAGACATAACCCCAAAAGAAGTTTGATTCATTTTCTCCAACATACAACCAAGTGTGGGAGGATCAACCAGACATGAGGTATGGCTCTGGACAACAACAAAGGCCCTCTTTTCAACAAAAATTCCAGTAGCCTCCACCTTACTAGCAGGGTTTCCAACAACCCCAAAGAAGATTTGAATCTCAAGCATCAACAAGCCAATAATAAGGGAATCCCACACCCATGGTAGATTCTAACACTGATGACCTTTTGAAGCAAATTGTTCTTTATCAACAGAATGAGCTGAAAAGTCAAGGTTCGGAGCTGAGGGAGTTGAAGACTCAAATGAGCCAGATTTCCACCGCCCTCCATGAACTTGTAAGAAATAATTCTGGAAATATACCTTCCCAACCCACTCCAAATCCAAAGGGGAATGTCAGTTCCATCACATTGAGAAGTGGGAAGAAAATGAATGATACATCTATACCTACCATTCCACCGGGATTCACCTCAACTCTAGAGAATCCGCATTCCATACCAACTGATGAGAAATCCAAGGAGAAAGATAAAGATAAGAAAAAGATTGATGATGTTTCTCCAAAACCCCTTCCTTTTCCAAACAGGGTTGTTCAAACCAAGAAGAAGGATGAAGAAGCAATGAAAAAGGAGGTTTTGGACACATTCAAGCATGTGGAGATCAACATTCTTCTACTTGAAGCCATCAAACAAATACCAAGGTATGCTAAATTCTTAAAATAACTCTGCACCAATCGAAGAGGGCTTAAGGGAAATGAGAGGATCAATCTTGGAAGGAATGTGTCATCACTCATTACACCAACTCTAGCAATGCCAACAAAGTGCAAGGATCCCGGGACATTCACCATCCCATGTACCATAGGAGAGTTGCACTTCTCCGATACTATTTGTGATTTAGGAGCTTCAATAAATGTGATTCCTCACTCTGTATTCTCTTCTTTATAGGTTGGTGAGTTAAATCCGATGAGAGTAGTGGTGCAATTGGCGAATAGAGCTACGACATATCCAGCGGGAGTCCTTGAAGATGTACTTGTCCGGGTAAAAGAAAGGATCTTTCCAGCAGACTTCTATGTGCTTAACATGGAGGATGATCAGGTAAGTTCTCATGCACCCATTATCTTAGGTAGACCCTTCCCCAAAACTACAAAAACTATCATAAATGTCAATGAGGGTATACTTTCCATGGAATTTGGGGATGAAGTTGTGATATTTAATGTTATGGATTCCATGAAGTACCCCTTAGAGGATCATTTTGCATTTTTTATCTCCCATTTGAACCACCATGTAAAAACACCATGGAATTGGATTGTCCTATGCTTAGGGAGATTATGAGTATTAGTTCTAGTTTGATGTCTAAGAGTGCTTCCACACCCGTTTCTAAGGAACAAGACTCTATAGGATTTTATTTTGAAATGGAATCATATTCTGATTTTGATCATGTGAACTCTAATTATGACATGGCTGTTGATTATGCTGATGGATTTGATGCATTATTTTCTAATTTTTGATGATTTTTATTCTGATTTCGTTGTTCATTGTGCAGATATGTCTGTTGCATCAATTTCTCCATCCATACATCACCCCCCTACATTGGAACTCAAGCCATTTCCCCCAAATCTTAAATATGCATACCTGATGAGTGGTGATAGATTACCTGTTATCATTGCTTACAATCTCTCTTTTGAACATGAAGAAAAACTTTTTAATCTTTTGAGAGATAACATTAGGGAAATTGACATATCAGGTATTAGCCCATCCATTTTCATGCATAGGATTCTCTTGGAGGATGGGGATAAACTGATTAGGCAGCCACAAAGGAGACTTAATCCAACACTTTTGGAAGTTTTTAAGAAAGAAGTTGAAAAATTACTTGAGGCGGGTATCATTTACCCTATTTCTGACTCACAATGGGTTATCCCTATCCAGGTTGTACCAAAGAAAACTGGTTTCACAGTTATAAAAAATGAAAATGATGAGTTAGTTCCTGTAAGAGTACAAAACAGTTGGAGAGTGTGTATTGATTATAGGAAACTAAATCAATCCACTCGTAAGGACCATTTCCCACTTCCATTCATTGACCAGATTCTTGATAGACTTGCAGGTAGGACACATTATTTCTTCTTAGATGGTTTCTATGGATATTTTCAGGTTCCCATTGTAGGAGAGGACCAGTAGAAGATGACATTCACCTGCCCATTTGGTACCTTTTCTTACCGAAGGATGCCATTTAGACTTTGCAATGCCCCAGGCACCTTTCAGAGATGCATGGTGAGTATTTTCTCAGATTTCATTGAGACCTGCATGGAGGTATTTATGGATGATTTTACAATTTATGGATCCTCATTTGATGAATGTATCTCTAGTTTGGGTGATGTGTTGCATTTTTGTATTGAGAATAATTTGGTCTTAAATTTTAAAAAATGTCATTTCATGGTCGAAAAGGGAATTGTCTTAGGTCATATAGTCTCACAACATGGCATTGAAGTTGATAAATCTAAGATAGAGATTATTTCATCCTTACCCTATCCTTCATGTGTGCGTGATGTTAGATCTTTTCTAGGGCATGCAGGATTTTATCGGCGCTTCATCAAAGATTTTAGTAAGATTGCTCTTCCTATGTCACGATTACTCCAAAAGGATTCTGATTTTGTGTTTGATGATTCTTTCAGGACTTCATTTGACGAGATAAAGAAGTGTCTGACCACTCCATCAATCATACAGCCCCCATGGTGGGAGATTCCTTTTGGGCTTATGTGTGACGCCTCCAACTTCGCGGTTGGAGCTTTCTTATCTCAGATGGTGGAGGGATGTTCACATGTGATCACATATGCATCGAGGACACTAGATTCATCCCAATCAAACTACATAACCATGGAAAAGGAGTTTCTTCCTGTCATATTTTCTTTAGATAAATTCCGTTCATATTTATTGGGCTCTAAAGTAGTTGTTTTTTCTGACCATGCAACTCTGAGGTACCTCTTGAAGAATCCAGATTCAAATCCCAGGCTGATCCGATGGATTCTCCTTCTTCAAGAGTTTGACATTGAGATAAAGGACAATAAGGGGTCAGAGAATTTGGTGGCAGACCACATGATTAGGATTACTCACATACCAGAGGGTGACACCTTGGACCAGGTACCACTTCGGGACACTTTCCCCGATGAGCATCTCTATACCATCTCAGGTATGCATCCTTGGTATGCTGATTTAGTTAATTACATTTTTTATTATGAAATCCCAGCAAATTTGAAGAAGCATCGAGTCCAAAAATTAAAAAGTGAGTCTAGGTTTTATGTGTGGGATGATCCTTACCTCTGGCGCATGTGTAGTGACCAAGTCATTAGGAGGTGTGTTCCCAATCATGAGTTTGAGTCTGTTTTGCATTTCTATCATACACTTGCTTATGGTGGGCACTTTGGACCCCAACAGACATCTAGGAAGGTTTTGGACTCTCGATTATATTGGCATATCTTATTCTATGATGCCCATGTGTTTTGTAAGTCATGCTCTCGTTGCCAACACACTGGGAACATTTCTAGGAGACATGAGATGCCCCAACAACCCATACTATTCAATGAGATTTTTTATGTATGGGGCATTGATTTTATGGGTCCTTTTCCTTGTTCATTTGGATTTTTGTATATTTTGGTTTCTATTGATTATGTGAGTAAATGGGTGGAGGCCAAGGCCACCAGGATTGACGATTCTCATGTTGTAGTGGATTTTTTCAAGGCTCAAATTTTCTGCAGGTTTGGAGTAACAAAGGCCATCATCAGTGACCAGGGGACACACTTCTGCAATCGGAATTTTTCTTCCCTCCTTCGAAAGTATGGGGTGACACACACAACATCAACACCATACCACCCCCAAAAAAATTTCCAGGCTGAGGTTTCAAATCGTGAGTTGAAACAAATTTTGGAGAAAACCGTGCAGCCAAATAGGAAGGATTGGAGAAAGTGCTTGGATGATGCATTTTGGGCTTATAGGATAGCATAGAAGACACCCATTGGTATGTCCCCATTTCGGATTGTTTTTGGGAAAGCATGTCATCTCCCCGTGGAAGTTGAGCATCGGGGTTATTGGGATATAAAGAAATGGAACATGGATTCGGCCCAAGATGGAATCCAAAAGAAGCTGCAAATTCAAGAGCTTGAGGAGATTATATTGTCTTCATATGAGAACTAAAGGCTCTACAAGTAAAGATCAAAAGTAGCTCATGATAGAATGATCCAACAAAGAGAGTTTCATGTTGGAGAGAAAGTCCTTCTCTACAGTTCATGAATGAAGCTGATTCCTGGTAAGTTGCATTCCAGATGGTTAGGTCCTTATGTTGTGACTAATGTTTTTCCTTATGGTGCAGTGGATATCACACAAGAGGATACAAGAAGGATCTTTACAGTCAATGGGAAACGTTTCAAGAGATACATTGAGGGACTTCCTACTGATGCAGTGGATTTTATCACACTGCATGACCCCATCATCACTTTAGCACATAAGGATGTTTCTAACCCTTTCACTTTTATATTATTTGTCCTATTCAAAAATTCTACATTTCATGTGCATATATCATCTCATGGGTTCACATTGAGGAAAATGCAATATTTTAAGTGTGGGGGAGGGAAACTTTTAGTTTAGTAATTTCAATTGTTTTCCTGTTTAAAAAAAATTGTGTGCTTTTCAAATTGTGTGTTTTTATTTTTCAAATTTCTTAGTGTTTTTGAAATTTTTGAGCTGAAATGATTCTCATCACAATTTTAAAATGCATATCAATGAGTGAAACAATTTATCCCATGAAACTGAGCTTAAATAAATGCTGAAAATGACTTTGTTTCAAGTTCAAATATTTAGTAATTTCATGAAAAGTACACTTAATTTTGAATCCCATGCCACATCTCACTGTCTTTATATTTGAAATAACTTTCCTCTGAGGCTTCTAAACCATTATTTTAATATTCTTTACATTCACCTCACTTCTTGAGAGGACCAATCCATGCTTGATTTAACCAGAATTTGATCTATTCCTGTCAAAACTTGAGGGTTTGAGGTACTTATGTTTAAATTATTGAGGAATTTGTTTGGTATTAAAGCCCCTATTTCAAAGAATCTTTTTTTATAATGGCCTACCTTGAACATTTATTCCTTGTAGCCCTCAGAAGCCATGCACAACCTGTTAGGTTAGCCACATTACAAGCTAATTTTCCCTATCCAACCAACTCTTGAAGTGAAATTGCATAATCTAGTTGAGCTTAAGTGTGGGGGAATCTATCTTGTGTTGTGCTACCACATTCTGTGATACTTTGGGTGGAAAATTAAATTCTGAAGAGATGTGTTTGCTGCTGAAGAAAGTAATTTTATTGAAAGCTGTTCCTTTTCTGGATCTTTCATGACAAGTGAAGCTGTACCTTTTCTGGAGCTTCTAATTGAGGTAGAAAGTTGTGCCTATCTGGAGCTTTCAAGAAAATCATGTTTGAGAAGATTGAAATTTTTGATGCTGAAATGATGAATGGTGTAAACTATCCATGAATTTTCCTGATGATGGAGCTTAATTGATACTATGGGTATTGAGGATAATACCATATTTAAGTGAAAATTAGATTAATGCAATTTTTCTTCAAAAAGAGTCAAGCCCTCCTCATTCAGCCTCAGAGTTTTTCACATCTAAATCCTACCAACCGAAAGCCACAGAACAACCCTGAAAAGTATTAATGATAAACATATTTCCATAACTCACATCGGGTAGTGATATAGGAATTTATCAAGCCTATGGTGACCCTTGTATGAGTTTGGATGAGAAAGACATTATAAAAAATTGATATTTGTGTGATAAGAGAAAATTCAAGCGAGGTAAGTGTTTTGTGCATGGGAGGATAAATGAAGTAGAAATATATTGAATGATATAAATGGAGAACTTGAAATAAGTTTTTTTATGAGGAATGATATCTTTTTATTCTTGGTGTGAAATTGATTGATCTCAAGGATATGTGTTTTAAAATTGGTTTTGATTTGATATTGATGTTTACTTGATATGAGGTTTTGCTCAGGAGAGAAAAAGGGTAAGTGTGAGGGAGTTGATAAAACACTATTTTATTGAATATTTTACTGATAATAAATGATATAATTTCCTCACATTGTGTTAAAGATTTTCAATTAGAAAGTATTTGGGATTAGATCATTCATTTGAATATTTGATGAAAATTCCAGTTTTACCCTATCAAAATCATTGTAGTATTTCAATCATAAATATTTTTATTTGAATTATTTAAACTTAAAATTTTGTAAATGTGTTTTTTACTTCATGGTATACAACTTTTATTCAGGAAACTTGATAAAAATAAGGCATCTGGATGGAGTAATTGGGACATAAAGTCAAAGGTGGGCTAGACACGCCAGAATGGAGAAGCTTCTGTATTTTGGCCATAACTCCTTCATCTGGGCTTGGATTGAGCCCAAATATTTGGAGGAGATATGGTATTCATATCTACACATATGATACTTCTGGAAGGCAGACCAATTCATGCTTTTTGGTGGTAAAATGGGCGGTGGAAGTTGGCATAAAATATTTGTACGAGATTCCCCATTCACACTTGAAACAACTTTGAACATAGCCTCCCCACCACTCTATAAATTGGTTTTTTTCTCATTTTGTGGGGTTGGAAAGTGAATTATGATATTGGAGGCAGAGGAGAATTGGTTTCACCCAAATTATACAACCATTGTAGGAGGGGTATCTCTTGAAGCAAGGATCCCCTCATCGAAGCCTCCTTCTCTTCTTGATGTTGTAATATTTTCATTTGTGTTTTAAAATTCTTTGTTCTTATTTTAATTCTTCTCTTTTCTTCTATTTTGTTTCAATTTATTCTTCTATTAATCTTCCTTTTTGGTCTGGAATTATTTAGTAGAAGAGTTATTGGGTTATACCCATTATAAACCTTTGCTAATGCAATTTAGTTCTACGATGATTACGCCACCCATGGAAGAGTAGTTCTTTTTAGTAATCGATCGACCTCTATCCTTCTTCATTCATTTATTTTGAATCAATGAGATAATTTAATTCACATATTATGATCTATTAATTTATTTTTTAATTTAAATTAAACTAATCAAGCAATTGAATAGTTAACACAAAACACGCAAAGTTGGGAATTATGTGAACTGTAAGAGCGCAACCTTAACGGGTAATTCAAAACCACATTGGATTAATTTTTAGAGTTAAAAAATAATCCCTAAAATCAATTAGTACTCATTTATAGAATGTATATTCACCTTAATTTACCACTGACCATAAGCTAATCTTAGAACATCAATCAAATTAGGGTGTTGCGATTGCATGTTCCGAAGTTAGTCTAGGGTTAAATTCACTTCATCTTCATGGTAAAGTTAATTCTCGTAGGGTTCGGGATTTAAAAAATTAAGGGATCATAATTAAGTGAATGTTAATTTTATTATAATGATTAATAATATATTGAAGAGGTAGAGTTAGATCAATTACGCATTTTAAAATTTATTTCTAAAAAAAACATCTTCTTGTTGTGTCATTTTAATCGAAATTCATTTCAAAACTAAAAACAGAAAATACAATCTTCTTCCAGAAAACTTTTTCTAGATTCATAAAATATAACCAACAAACATACTTTCAAGTAGTGTTTTTATTATCTTTTATTTTATTTCTATAATACCTCTAAAAATTTGTTGTAATTCACTTCCTCCTTTGAGAGATGACCTTGGTCAGCCACTCTGCTGCACCTAAGTACCCCAAAATCACACTAATCATTTGAGGGCGCCCACGACAACGCTCTATCACCTAATGATTATTATTTTTCCTTTATGATTTCTTATAATGTGTTTTATGAAAAAAGTTGGGCATTAAAGCTAAATTCATGTGTTTGTAAATGATTGTTTGAGCTCAAAGTTTATTATGTTAAAGCCAAAATCTCTTATACGATATCATGGTTTTGAAATGGAATAATGTGATACTTTTACTCCTTTTTTATGTCCCTTACTAATATTTTTGTGATCATACCATGTTTTCAATTGATTTTCATATGTTTTAAGGATGAGTAGGAAAAATGATGAATTCAAGTTGAAAATATTGATGATTTTTCATAAAAAAACGTGTTTCATTTTAAAAGAATTATATTATGAAAAAATAAAAACTAAGTGGAAGTGTACACTTCAAAATGTATGGGTTTATTATATATGAGTTATAAAATAATTATCTAAAACTATAAAGTTGAAAAATTCTTTGAGAATTTAAGAAAATGAATTATTGATTTAAAACTCAAGATTATGTATCATTTTCAGGATTGTTCCTTATATTTGTTATCAGAGTCAGGGTTTAGATAATTTTAGAGGTTAGGATAATGTAAGTAAGTACCTTTATGATATTATAATTTAGGTTTATCATGACATATTATTTGAAGGTTATGATGTTTCTTCATCTAAACTATGTATGTTCATAATATTTTTCCACCAAAGAAATAGGGAAGCTAAATTAGGAAGGCACCAAGAGGATGATATCCTTCCATATAATAAACCTATAATGGTTGTAATTGGAATTGATCTATTTGTTGTTGTGTTGTCTAAGTTGAAATAGGCTATAAATTGTGGTTGAATTTATATGATATAGTAACCAGATTCGCTAAAAAGGAACTTGTATATTGTAGAGTATTTTATGAAACAACACCCTACAAAATTTAGTGGATCATTTGAACTTTTAATTGCTAAAGGATGGGATGAAGCCTTGGAGAATATATTTTACGTCACATGTTATGTAAAACATCAAAAGAAAACTCTTTATACTTATCATTTTGAAGGTGTCTTTGACCAGTGGTAGTAAATGGTTAAGAAAATTAGATATATAGAAGCTATATATTCCTTGGAACATGATTAATTGAAGAATATTTTCCATGAGAAGTATTTTCAAGATGTTTTTAGAATTAATATGGAAAATTAATTATTGGAATTAAGGTAGGATGATGAAAATACAAAATCCATGTATGAAGTGAAGTTCACCCAATTTTCAAGGTACATACAAAAATTGTATTTGGTAACTTAAAAGTAAAATTAATAGGTTTTAATAAGGATTTAAGACATAATATCAAATATTATTAACTTATATTGATTTTAAAAGTAATGAGAAGATTTTTTAATGTGCTGAGAAGGTATACATAAAGTTTATTTATGATCATGTACTCCATTAAAACAAGAAGAAAAAGCAGTCTAGATAGAAGATAATGGGAAAAAATCCATCGAATAAATATAAAGGTAAGAAAATAAAGTTTCTATTCTATAATTAGGGTGGTAAAAAGAATCCCAATTAATGTATTTTTAATACTATAAAATGTTTTTTATGTGGAAATATTAGACATGTGGCTCATGAAATCAATGAAAAGTAAAAATAAAGAAAATCTAACAACAAGATGTTTTAATTATAATAATATGTGTAATTATGTTAGTCCTTTCATTAATATAAGAATAAAAAATGGAATTCATTAAGATCACAAGTAGAATGGTGTGGATAAATCCTTTGTGAATACTTCAGTAGATGTTATAACATATAACATTGTGGTGTTAGGTATATTAATTTTTTATTTATGCTAATGTATTGTTTGATTCAAGGTCTACACATTCTTTTATTTCCAAAAAGTATTCTCATAAATTGGAAATTTAAATACAAGAAATTAAACCACAACTTTAGTAAAAACACCTAGGGGTAGTGTTAAGGCAGAAGAAATTATTAGAATCTTCCTGTTATCTTATGTGGAATGGTTTTACCTAAAAACCATATTGAATTTACCATTTTAGATTTCAATGTTATTATGGTTATGAGCTGGATTTATTTTTTATCATGATAAGATAGACTATAGAGTTAAAGAATTTATTTTTAGGAATGAGTTTTAGTTTTAATATAAGAATGAATGCATGTCTTTGATTAGATATCAATAAGTTGAGAAATTGATTAAATACAGAAATGAATGGTATCTTGCACATAGTTTTGAGAAGAAGTAAATTATTCAAAATGGTGATATTCCTATAGTAAATGAATATTTGGATGTATTTTTAGATTAATTTCATGGTGTTATACCTGATTAGGTGATTTAATTTACTATTTAATTAGAGATTGATTCTAAGATAACATCATAACTTCCTTATAGAATGGATTGGTTAGAACTTTTGGAATTGATACAATAGTTACAATAGTTTTTTGATAAAGGTTTTATTCATATCAATGATTTTTTTGATCTGCACTAGGGATCTTAGTATTTTTTGAAGGTTGATCTCAGGTCCAAGTATCATTAGCTAAATATATAGGAGGGTGACATTCTAAATGTGATTCTTCTTATAATATAAGATAATTATAAGTTATTGGTTATTCCCTTTGGGTTAAAAAATTATCCAACTATATTTATGGATATTATTAATAAAGTCTTACATGAGTTCTTTGATAAATTTTGGGTTGTATTCATAGATTATATATTGGTATATTCCAAAATTTTTAAAGATAATGAAAAACACCTATGGATTATTTTTCAAACCTTGAAAGAAAAGAAGTTATATGTAAAATTTATTAAATGTGAATTCTGGTTGCGAAATATTTATTTTCATGTATATATTGTAAATAAATATTGAATAATTTTTTATCAAACTAGAAATAATGTGGTTAAAGTGTGTCCAAGACCAATAAATGTCATATATATTTGTAGTTTTGTTAGATTAGAAGGTTACTACTAACATTTGGTTGAAAATATTTCTAGTTGTCTAGAACACTAACTAAGTAAACATGAAAAGAATTTAAATTCATATGGACTAAAGAGTATGATCAATGTTTCTAGGAATTGATAATAATAATAATGAATAATCCATTTATATCCTTTCCATCTTGATATGATGAGTTTTATCTACTTTGATGATTCTTTTAAGGTGTTTGGTTGTTTTCTAATATATAATGATCATATAATTACTTATGTTACACATCAATTGAAACATCTAGAGATAAATTATCATATAAATGAAATTGAACTAGTTAATATGTTTTTTTCTTTAAAAACAGGGAGACAGAGTTTATATGGATAAAAGTGCCAAATATATACTGGTCATAAATTTTTTAAGTATATATTCACTCAAAAAGAGTTAAACATGAGATATAGAGGATGGATGGAACTAATTAAGGATCATGAATAAATGATTAATTAACATTTAGGAAAACATAATAGAGTAGATGATACTATAAGTTGGATAGATAATGGATTATTAACAATACTATATGTGGAACAAGATCCTAAAATATTTGATGAATGTTGGACTAAAATTTATTCATGCGTGAACTCCCTCTATTTTTTAGGTGTTAGTGTAGTCATCATTATCTGATAAAATTAAGCTATCTTAGAATCAAGGTTATATTTTATAGAAAAAGGTATAATTGGTTGGGAATTGTAAGTTTCCTGAATTTAACTTTGAAAAAGAAGGTTTTATGAGATTTAGAATAATATTATTCTTTTATTTTGTTTCCTAGTTGAAAAAACAATTATTAAGTAAAGATCATAAATATTCATTTTATATTTATCATGGAAACAGTAAGGTATAAATCATATTTTGGGAATAATTTTTGTGGGAATGAATAAAGAAATTATTAATGAATTTATAATTAAAATGTTTTAATTTTCAACAGGTTAAAGTGGAATGAAAATTACCGAAGGGGATAATTCAACCTTTTTTAGTTCCATAATAGAAATGGGAGAATATATCCATATATTTCATGGTTGAAATACCACATAAATTTAGAGTTAATCATGCAATATGAGTTATTATTGATCATTTGAATAAATTCACACATTTTCTTCCTATTTGAGATAATATATTTTTGGGTCATATTTATATATTTTATTTTAAATAGATAATCATATTTCATGGAGTCCCTCTTTATATTGAATTTAATCATTATACAAGATTTACCTATGATTTTTAGAAAATACTTTAGAATTCATTGGGTACTAAATTAAATATAACTTTAACTTTTCATCTTCAATATGATGGACATATTACCACCATGCGTCATTGAGCACGAGTGAAAAAAAAAATTTATAACCTACAAACTACTTAGTACAATGGTAAGCTAGGGTCGAACCATAGGGAGGTGTAGAGTTGTGCTTAGTGATAAAATGAAAAAAAAACAAAAGCACACAAAACAAAAAAAACACAGAAGATAATTCATTGGAAGTGGTGATGAAGTTGAGAAGTGAAAAATGGTTTTGATGTGAATGCGAATGTGTGTGAGTGCAGGAAAGTAATAATAGCAGTGAAATAGAAGACAAAAAGTAGTAAGAAAAATCATGAGTAATCAATAAGATGGAGAAAGGGAAATTAGCTGGCCGACTTCAATTTTTTTTTCTTTATTTACACACTAAAATCGAAGAGTCTAGATCTGATTAAAAGTAGTTAGATGAATGTTTTTTCTGGTCAATGTTTAACCAAATAATTTCTTTAGTTATTTCAACTATAGAAATATTTCAGTCAAACAATGTTTAAAAATAATAATTCACTGGGTTCAAATTGTCATTTGAACTCAAATATATGGTTAGTCTAAGATACAACGTTATATTTTAGTACTTCCTACCATACTCAAATATATGGTCAGTCTAAGAGAACCATTTAGGCCTTGTATTATATGTTTATATCATGTTCAATAAATTTAAAAGGTGTTTGGGAACAATACTTTCCTATAGTCTAGTTTTCTTACGACAACTTGAGATTTCAGATGAAGCATTATGAATCTATTTATGGAAAGAAGTGTAAAACTCTAACATAAATCGATTAATTTGGAGAAATAAAGATATTGGAACATGATCTATATGATAAAATGGGAGATAAGGTTAAATAAACTCAACAAAACATCAAGGTAGCACATATTTGATAGAAGAGTTATGCTAAAAATTATCAGCGATATGTGTACTTCAAAGTGTATGAGATGGTATACCTATGAATTTATCCATGGGATAAGGTTATGAGATTTAAAAATAATAGAAATAATATCCCTAGGTATATTTTTACCTTCAATATTCCTGGATAAGTATGGATTGTGTCTTATCTTTTGGTGCTTCAACCAAAATTCTCTCAAGTACATGATGTGATATATGTATCTCCCTTGAGGAATCACATACACGATCCTTCACAGGTATTAAGATTATAGGATTTACCACTAGATAATGATCTTTCCTATGAATAATATCTATTATAAACCTTGGATATCATATATAAATTAATATATAGTAATACTACTCACCTAGTTAAAGTTTTCAAGAGGAATCGAGAATTTGAAGAAGCTACATGGTAACCTTAGGATGTGACGAAGTATAGATATCCCCATTTAATTATATCAGAGTGACAACATTTTAAGGTCAAAAATAATTTTAAGGGGGGTATAATGTAATACCCTATGATTTTATATGTATTTCCTTCAAAATAAACATGAGGTATTTGATAATTTTCTTTACATGAAACTCATAGTATAAATGATCAGTGATATATTAATCCTTTACAATCTAGTAGTTAAATTAGAAGGAATAAATAATAATAAAACAACTATGAAAAATATGAATAAATGTTTTAAATAACAAAATTTTATTTATTAATTTATAATAAATAAGTAACCAATTTTTAGTGAAGTGATTTAATGCTTCAAAGATATGTTTTCTTTGAAAATGGATTTTATTTCATTTTAAAAATGAACATTATAATTAATTTATAAAAAATTTATAATTTTATTAATGGAATTAATATCATATTTTAATTCATCATTTCAATATTATCTTATTTTAATTTTTTTATTCTTTTTCAAAAAATATTTATTTTTCAGTGTAAAGTAAAAATATCAATTTTTATAAAAAATATCATTTATTTTAAGTAAATTTACCAGTATTATTTTAATTTGATATTAAAGTAACATAATAATTCTTTAATTACAAAAAAATAATTAATTACATAGGAATCATCATTATACTTCATTTTGGTAAAAATTCATTCTTGGGCTTTAAAACACATTTTTCTAAAAACTATTTTTATGAATGCAATATTATTTTTTCAAAATAAATTAAATTAATATCTATTAATTAATTATTTTATTAAATTTTTTTATTATATATTCAATAAAATATTTTAACATTCATTTTATGGTTTTGACAAAGAAAATAATGGAAGTGAATTCAATTTTATGCTTAAAAATATATTATTCTAAAACGAGTTTTCTTTGCGGTTTGTCTGCATATTTAAAATTTAATTAGGAAAATTATATAAATTGAATCTATTAAAATGGATTCCATATTTTTAATCATAATTATTAGTGTAATTTAATAGTCTTAACTTAATTTTTTCTCATAATGAATAGTAAAAATATTAAAATTTTGTTACCACGATTAACGCTAAATTAGTTTTATAGGGGGGGTTAGGCTAAGATATTAACATATGGATGAAAAATAAACTTTTATAATTATTAATATTTGAATATATTTTAATATTATATCATCCTTACTTTGAATTCATGTCCATTTAGAGCTAATTTTTCATGAAATTGGCCCTATATTATTGAAGCATTTTAAGAAATTCCTTGTGGGGTTCTCCCCTCACTTATAAAAGGGAACTAATTATCCTCCATTATTCAAAATATTTGAGCCTTATATCATGAAGTATTCCTACTTAAAAATATTCCATGATTTATCCCCTTCATCTTAGATCTCTTGTTCTTCTTCTAAGACCAATATTTCAAGGCTTAAGGTGTAAGCCAAAGGAGGTCTCTCCAAGAAGAGGTATAAATTATAACTAAGATCATTCAATTTTATTGCTTATTATGCTTCCTATAATACTATTGTATCCATAATAAAATTATGAATCCAGTATCATTAATATAATAAGTTATTATTATTATTATTTTATAACCATTTCACACCTCTTCTCCATCAAATGGGAGATAAAAGTATCATTCGTGCGTACGTGTGGACTACCACCTCAATATCACAACTCAATTCATTTAATATAACCATATTTCATGGTTGGTTATTATGATGGATTTAATATATATATATATATTATATATTTATTATATAATAATGAATCATTAAATTTAAATTAGTATGTAATTTTCTTTCATTCCATTCATCGAAAAGTGGAAACATTACTCATGTGTAAGTATGGACGACCATCTCTACAAAGTGATGTAATTAATTTTTCATCACCATGGTTATAAATATTTATATAATGAATATATTTTATATTTATATCATTATTAAAAAAATTTATATAAAGTAACAATGATCAAAGATCAAATACCATAATCATCGAACCAAAACATACAGGAAAAACGATGTAGTTAACACCCAAAAAAATGCTGATAATGAAATATTGTTAATGAATGGGTGATAAGATATTATAAGTAAAACATTTATGGTATTATAATAACGAATATGGTAATGTTGTAGATATATAATAAATTTAAATTTATTATGCAGGAGATTAGAGTGCTTATGAAGTAAGACATACTTGAGGTAAGGGTTTCTCATCTCACTTTAATTTTCACGAGACACATGCCAGATTCACCACTTGTTTCCTTTATGTGGTATAAATAAATACATTAATTTATTTTATTATATTTTTAATGAATATTATTTTGATTTAAAAATACATATAAGGTTCTCTATTCCATTAGGTTTATATTTATAGATTATTAAACTTATAAGACTTATTTGTCTCAATATTATTTCACTAAGACATATATGATGTTATGAACCTATATATGTTTATGAGGTGAATAAATTGAAACTTTTACATGTTATATAATTTATAATTCTTAATTCATGGTACCTAAATTTAAAATTCAAATTATTTAATCCAAGGGGGTTTGATTCAAAAGTTATCAACGTGGTAATGGTTTATCATCTCAAATTGTCTTCTTTAGGACATATGTTATATTATACACCTATTTTATTTTATGAGGTGTATATAAATCTAATTTTATATGTTGTAAAATGAATATCGTCATGTTAATGGTATTTAAATTTTCATTATAACTTATTTCTTTGAAGTTTATTATGAATCAAAAGTTATGAAAGTGGTAATGGTTTTATGTTACAATCTCATTTTTACTGAGATTATTTATAATTAAATTTATGATGTAGAAATTATATGATCTATCTCTCTAAAATATTATATATTTTATTCATATATTTTTATTTCTTGATATTACATGTTTTAATTTCATTTAACACTCTTTAAGTACTCAGGAGACTGAAATAATCTTTTTTTTCGAAAACCAACTTTATTTCTCTCTTCGGTCAGGAACCTTTTTCTTTAAAGACCATACTTTCCTTAAAATATTTTCAAGAATGTTTTTAATATTATCCAAATATTTATTAAAATCATTTTTACTCATGTTTTCCTTTCTATAATTTTTTTAAATGAATCCTTTTTTCATTTTCCAAATAATGTACTTTTGACTTTTTAATGAAAATGTGGAAGGAATTTTTTTAACATACACCACATGAACATTTTTTCCCACCATCATGGATTTTCTTTAATTTGAATATTACATTAAAATTTTACATGGTTATTTTCAAGAATTTTTTTCCTTAATATTTTGATTTTTTTTATTTTAATTAAGAATTTTAAAAATGAAAAAGGTGTTTTCCTCATGAAATATTATGGTGATATTTTAAAGGAATTCTCATCTATAGAAACATCCATTGATTTTTCTTACACTTTACTAGGGATATGAACCAATTTTACAATAATTTTTACTTCTCTATATAGTTTTATAAATATAATTATGAATTTTTTAGGAAACCCATTTTCATTCCAAGGATTATGCAAAGATGAAATAATAAATGTTTTATGTGGAACTCATATGTGTGGATTATGATTATGTGAATGGTGAGCCTAATATAGCTCATGATAATAATTGGGTCCATTATAAATCTATAATTAATTGGGTAATGATGAAAAATTTGAGAAACTCATAAGATATGATGAAGTTAATACACTCATAACATATGATATATTTACCTTGATGCGAGTTACTCCAAAGAGAATGTTGGAAGTGACAAAGTAGGCATTTCCATTATGAAAATTTGTCCACAATGATAATATTGGTAGTGAACCATGACCAGGGATGTGATTTTATATGATTATTTGTAATCCAAAAATTTATATCTTATGCGTATGATACGTTCTCATGTCTCATGATTGATTAAAGAGAATTTCGTAAACTTACGAATTATGTTTATTACTATGACAGAGCCTAATTACATGATTTATTATTAATGATATTTTATTGATTGGGTATGATTATTTTATGTTATAATCATGTTCTTATACCCTTATTCTTATCTTATTATCACTTATGATCATTGATTCTAATCTCTTATGTTTACCCTTACTGATCATTTGATCTCACCCTTTCTTATGTTTCCTTCCCCATTGTTATAAATAAAGGTTTTAAGTATGATGTTTCTAAGATGGTTGATAGTTGTGAAGAAATTAATGGGAAATTATGTAGATATTTTATTTACCCGATTTTTGTGTATCCAAGTTTCTAAAGACACTAAATATTTACAGTTTTGGCATAAATTGTATTGATATGTAATGGATATTCATAGAAAATAAGGTAATATTCATTTAAGAAAGGTTTTGATCTCTAGATGATTAGTTTTAAAAGTATAAATAATTTATAAAAATGATAATTATAACATGATTAAGATTATAAAAATGATATAATCACGATCCATTTGACCATAGTTAACTTACTAAATTTATTTTGGACATATGAGTTGAGTATCATCAAAAAGCCTAACGCGAACTTAATTGATTAAGTAATTGAATATAAAATGATAATAAATAAAGTAAATATAATAATAAACTTTAAAAGGTTTATTAATAAATTAAATAATTAATATAATTTTATTATTCATAAAGATAATGAACGTACATGAAAACTTGGACTCGAGGTAAGGGACACTTTACCTTAAAACCTCATTTTAAACATTTTAAAGATTTACTTTCTAAATATTTTACTCCATATCCATATTTTTAAAATTATTTTATGGATGTATTTATACAAACATAAATGAATTATAAGAGACATTTTATTTCTATTGTAACATCCCAAGTAAGTAATGAATAATATATATTTTTATCTATGTCTATTAATGATTAAGATAGTGTTTTAGAGGCTTAAAATGAAAATAAATACAATCTTATGCATGGAATACACTAATATTCTTAAAAGATTGTTTTACTACCTTTTGATGAAAAACCCTTTTTAAATCTATCTTTTGACAATTTTATAAGCTATGTTTGTCAAAATAAACTTATTATTTATGATTGGGACATCAAAATTTACTTTGTGTGAATTTTTGGTATTTTTCCGATAAAGTTCATTTTTTAATGAATAGTGAAAAATGTTGTGTTTTAATTAAAAAACTCTTTTTAACCTAATTTATTTATATGATTAGATTTTCTTTTGAATTGTTTTTTAAGTGAAATTAGAATATATTTTTACCATTTTATCAAATTGTGGTCATTGGAATCAATTTCACTTTGAAATTGGACTTAAACTAGTGTCAATCTTTTGATACTTATTGTTTCATAAAAACACGCTATTTGTCATGACAACGGGAATTAGTTATTAAATTAATTAATTCAAGTTAAATGTTTTGAATTTTTTAAAATAGACATCATTTTTGAATTCGGAATATCAAATATATCTTAGGGTGATGTTTTGGTATCTTTCTGAAAAACTTCAATTTTTGATGAATAGTGAAACCACTAAGTGGTAGTTAAAGAAACTGATTTTCTGTTTAAATGAAACTTTTCCACTTATGTGATTTGATTTTCAAAAATCCAACATACATGGTTTTAATTAAGAAGTAAAATGTGGTTCAATGAGATTAAAATAATTTTTTTGGTGAATAGTAACTTTTAAGTTCTTAATCGCAATTAGTGGTAATTAGTGTAGTTTAAGGTAAAAATAATATTTTCATAATATGATATGAGCTTGAAACATGTCCTAACCTCATTGGATGTGTCATGGCCGACCAAGAAAATCCATGGGTCAACTTGGGGACCCCATGGAGCAACTTTGGTTGGGAAATGACATAAATAACTTTTTATTTAATGTTAAAGTAAAAATGACACAAACAAGAGATGTTTTACTAAAACAATTTTTACATGGGGTTATACAAGTCATATTTTTGATTATAAATAGTAATTGGAAAGATAAAAAGATTTCCTACATCATAGTATTTTTTTATAATTTTTAGACTTTAAATAAATTAAATTATTTGTGACATCATGATAATGCAGCGATTACCTCATTAATAAAGGATTTAAATAAAATGAAATGATAATGTAACATCTATGAACTACACATGTCCAAAACCTATTTTATGGGTGTATTTCGAACCCTTATCATTTTACCCTTGAATTATATCAATGTGGGACCTTTTGAATCCGAAACTAATTTTAAAATAAAGTAACATTTCTTTACTTTCCAAGAGTGCCCCTACTCTCCTCTTATAAAAGGCCCCCACCTCTACCTCCTAACCCACACTCCCAAAGCCTTTGGCTCGGCCAAACCCTACCCATTTTGTATCTACACATCCCTCTCTTACTCCTTAATGCCTCACTTTGGGAATAAGTATTCCCAAGGAAGCCTTTGAGCTCAAACCAAAGGGAGTTACCCGATTTTAAGGTAATGTCTTCACTTGAGTCCTTTTGTTTTATTTTGCTTCTCCAACCCCATAAACTCTTTTTATTCATTTCTTTTGTAACAAATCCAGTATCTTCAATATACTAGTATGTTTTTATAATAAGGATTCGAGCTACACTTACACACACCTACATCTAATGGTTAAAGAACATACTGTTTCCGTGGATGGTGAATTTATGCCTCCCGAAATGATGATTGTTCAACATTATTTTAACACCTTCAAAGGTGGCCATTAAGATGACACTATATTTATATATGATATATAATATTTTTATGTTTTCCTTAAGCTTCTGTATTTTTCATTTTGGGCATACCTTTATGGCTTCCATTATGGGTAAACGCGATATCTTCATTTAAGGAAGTGCAGACTACCGCCCCCTCAAAGTGATTTGATTCATTAAATACCATATGTGGGACGTATAAAGGATGGAACTATGATATTATATATGATATTATAATGGAATTATAATATACCTTTATATCATTATGATTCCATTCTATAAAATATGAAATAGAAATGAAAGTAGCGTTCATGCGTACGTACGACTTACCGTCTCCATGAACGGTGCATTTCATTTCTTACCTTTAAATGATTATGTAATATTATAAATGCCTGCATGTACTGGATATATATGACATATATGATATCTACATCATGAATACCATTCTGGATATAATGGGTACATGAACAACTTGTAATTATAAAGGGCTTATTTTTGACTCAAGTACCAATGATCGTTAAAACGACCGTTATTAATTTAAATAATTACACAGTGTTCATGACAAGGCAATCAGTGATATAAAAGGAATAATGAACTTGAAAAAGGTTCTTAAACAAGTAGAAATTAACTCAAGTTTATTATTCAGGAGATTAAAGAACGACCGAGTCAAGTTGGACCCGAGGTATGGGACTTCGTCTCAATCTCTTTTCACTGAGGCATATTTTGTTTTATACATAACCTTATTTTATACGGTGTATAAAAAACTTTGACTTTTACATTTATTGAAAAGGAATATTTTTTATACGAAGCGTTTACTAAACGAAAAAGGGAATGTTTTTGTTGTACGTATGCGGCGACAACGACTTCTCCGCCGCCGTGACCATTATTTGAGTTTCGACTTCCTCTACAAGCCATACATTTTTTTAAAAGAAAAATAAATACCATGTTTTACTTTTATTTTATTTTGGTATTGAAAATGGTTTTCATAATGTTTTTATATCAATGTGATGTATTGATATCTTGTGATTGAAAGGTGGAAATGTTATGTTTCCTTTATGCATGTTTTATGTGATACGATTATGTTGAGGTTCTTGGGAATTATTATGAAGACAGGTGGTTCCATGATAGACTAAGGGCGGGTGAGCCCGATATAGCTCTCCAATGCATTGGGTAACGTGAAGGAGTGAAACATTAAGGTTTCTCCGAAGAGATTTAGGGAATATACTGTGATGGGTATTCCAAACGTAACCAAGAGGGTTACTCCCTACGTAAGAATGTTATGAATGCCTCAAGTTACCTTTATGTCTTATGATTTATATGATCTATTCATGATTTGATGAGGTATGTTAAAGTGCTTATGTTTTATGGGTAAAGTATGATTTCATTATTAGGTCTGTTGGGGGGGGGATTTTAGGACCCGATGTGGGTTTTATTTGTTTTTTCTGTAATTTACCTTTTTAAAATGAAATAAATATCTAATATTGGATGGAAGGGAAAGGTACATGATATGATGATAGTGTCAAGGAAGTGTCAAGAAAGAATCCATGTTATATTTTAAATATGTTTCCATTGATGGGAAAGAAGAATACTATATTTATGTAACCACTTTGTTTATATGTGGAATGTAATGCAAGTTTTTTGATCTAATTATCTAAAACTCTAAACCCGAAAAGATCCTCAATGTGTAATCTGTAATAACTCATGATTAAGTAAGGTTTAAGGTTGGGGCCTTATAATTGGTATCAGAGGTCGGTTTAGATAACTTTAGGAGTTAGAATTCTATTAAATGATTATCCGAAAATATTTTTTTATGGTAAAATTGAAGTGATATAGTATTTGAAGATTACCATGTTGCTTCATCTAAGACATGTTTTTTCAGAATGTTTTTCCGCAGAGGAAACAGGGAAGTAGTGCTAGGAAGGCATACAGAAGGAAATAACCTTCCAAATCAGCATCCTGAGATGGTCGGAATTGGAACTGAACAGTTTGTTGCAGTAATGGCGTAGTTGACTCAAGCGATAAATGGTGGTGGTATCCATGCACGAGATCAGCCAGATCAACCGCAGAGGAACATGTCAGTGGTGGAACATTTCATGAGGCAACATCCCCCATCATTCAAAGGATCATATGACCCTGTGTTAGCTGAAGGGTGGATTAAAGCACTAGAGAAGATTTTAGATGTCATGGGGTGTTCAGACAATCAAAAGGTTAGTCTTGCTATTTACCGTTTGGAGGGTGAGGCAGATCAGTGGTGGTCTATGGTTAAAAATATCAGGGATGCCGATGAGATTGATGCTCTTGACTGGGATGAATTCAAAGGTATGTTTCTTGAGAAGTATTTTCCTAAGGCTGTTCGACTTAGGATGGAAAAGAAATTCTTAGAATTGAGGCAAGAGGAAGACTCAGTGGCTACCTATGAATAAAGGTTCACTCGATTGGCAAGGTATGCTCCAAATTTTATCTGAGACCTTGATAGTAAAATCAATCGTTTTTACTCAGGATTAAAGCCAAAATATCTAAGGGCATTAGATTCTCGTGAGTTTAAAAGTTATGAAAAGTTTGTTCGATGTGCTGAGAAGGTGGAAATGGAGTTTTCCGATGATCAAGTGTTCTATAACAACCAACAGAAGAAGAGACCGAGGTGGCAGGAGAAAGGTAAGAATTCTTCAAAAAAGTCTGATGGTAAGAAAACTAAGTTTCTAGTTTGTGATAAATGTGGCAAAAGGCATGCTAAGGAATATCTTCTGAATTCTGGAAAGTACTACCGATGTGGTAAGATGAGACATAAGGCTTGTGATTGCACTGAAAAGGATCAAGGTGAAGGTAAGACCAAATTTGATTTGTAGTTAGTGAAATGTTATAAGTGAAATGAGATGGGTCACTATGAAAATGAGTGTCTGACAAAGAGCTTGAGTGATGGGAAGCAGTTAGACTACAAGAAGAAAGGGGTGGTGAAATCCTTTGCAACTACTTCAGCAGATGTCGATCCATCAAACGAAGTTGTATCAGGTACTTTGTTTGTTTTTTCAGATTATTCCAGTGTGTTGATTGATTCGGGGTCTACACATTCTTTTATCTCTGAAAACTTTTCTAGTAAAATGGGAATACCATCTCAAGAAATGACTCCTAAAATTTTGGTAAAAACACCTGGGGGAAATGTTGAGGAAAAAAGAATTTATAATAATCTTTATATCCTTATCTGTGGAAAGAACCTACTTTCCAACCTTATTGTTCTACCTCTAGTAGAGTTTGATGTTATCCTGGGTATGGATTGGCTCTCTATTTACCATGCTAAGATTGACTGTAGAGCTAAAGAAGTTTCTTTTCAGAAAGAATTTCAGTTTGTGTACAAGAATGAACCCTTACTTATGATAACTTATAAAGAGGCCGAGAAACTTGTAAAAGATGGAAATTAATGTTACCTTGCACACATCGTTGAAAATAAAGGAACTATTCAGATTAATGATGTGCCAGTGGTAAATGAGTATCATGATGTTTTTCCTGATGAGTTTCCTGGAATAATACTAGATCGGGAAGTTGAATTTACTGTTGACTTAATTCCTGATGCTAAGCCAATTTCAAAACCCCCTTATCGAATGGCTCAAATTGAACTTTTAGAGTTGAAGGAGCAATTTCAAGATTTATTAGAGAAAGGTTTCATTCGACCTAGCACATCACCATGGGGTTCTCCTGTTTTATTTGTTAAAAAGAAAGATGATTCAATGAGACTTTTCATTGATTATAGATCCTTGAATAACATCACTGTTAAGAACAAATATCCTTTGCCTCATATCGATGATTTTTTTGATCAGCTCCAAGGAGATCATTATTTTTCAAAGATTGACTTGAGATCGGGGTACCATCAGCTAAAGGTAAAGGTAGCAGATGTTCCGAAGACTGTGTTTCATACAAGATATGGCCATTATGAATTTGTAGTAATGCCTTTTGGGCTAACCAATGCACCTGCTGTATTCATGGACTTAATGAATAGAATTTTCTATGAGTTCTTGGATAAGTTTGTGGTGGTTTTCATTAATGATATTTTGGTGTTTTCTAAAAGTAAAGAGGAGCATGAAAGACATTTAAGGGTTATCTTGAAAACCTTAAAAGAAAATAAATTGTATGGGAAATTCAGAAAGTGTGAGTTTTGGTTGCAACAAATTTATTTCCTTGGTCACATTGTTTCTAAAGATGGGATAACTGTTGATCCTGCAAAAACAAAAGATGTGGAAGACTGGACAAGACCCACAAATGTAACTGAGATTCTTAGCTTCCTTGGTTTGGTAGGCTATTACCGAAGGTTTGTTAGAAATTTTTCACGGTTATCTAGTCCAATGACTAAGCTAACTCAGAAGGGTGTTAAGTTTATCTAGACAAAAGAATGTGGTGATTTTTTTCAGGGATTGAAAAGAAGATTGGTGAATGCTCCAGTTTTGGCACTACCTTCCAGGAATGGGGAGTTTGTTATCTACAGTGATGCTTCATTGAAAGGACTTGGTTGCGTCCTAATGCAGAATGATCAGGTAATTGCATATGCTTCACGACAGCTGAAAACTCATGAGGTAAATTACCCTACACATGATTTGGAATTAGCTGCTGTTGTTTTCACTTTAAAAATTTGGAGACATCATTTGTATGGAGTAAAGTGAGAAATATATACTGATCACAAAAGTTTAAAGTATATATTCACTCAGAAAGAGTTAAACATGAGACAGAGGAGATGGCTGGAATTAATCAAGGATTATGATTATACAATTCATTACCATCCAGGAATAGCAAATAAAGTGGCTGATGCTTTGATTCGAAAAAGTAATGCTTCATTAACAATGTTGCGTTTGGAACATGATCCTTTGGTTAAGGATTTGATGAACTTTGGCATAGAAGTTTTTAGCGCAGGATGTTCTTCTGTTTTGTTTCAGGTATCAGTGAGATCATCTCTATCAGATAGAATCAAGCAAGCACAGAAGCAAGACAGTGAGTTGCAGAAAAAGATAGAGCGGGTTCAGAAAGGTAAGTTGCCTGAATTCAACATTGATAGTGATTGTGTTTCGAGATTTGGGAAGAAATTGTGTCTGCCTTGTGATTCACAGTTGAAGAGAGAGTTGTTATGTGAAGATAATAGTTCTCCGTTTTCAGTTCATCCTGGCAGTACTAATATGTACAGAGATCTGCGGGAGTATTACTGGTGGGATGGAATGAAAAGAGATATTGCTGATTTTACTATGAAGTGTTTGTCATATCAATAGGTTAAAGCAGAGCGGCAGTTACCGAAAGGGATGCTTCAGCCTTTACCAGTGCCAGAGTGGAAATGGGAGAATATATCCATGGACTTTGTTGTGGGATTACCAAAGACATCTCAAGGTAATAATGCAATCTGGGTTATTGTTGATCGCTTGACAAAATCTTCCCATTTCCTTACTATATAAGATACATTTTCCCTAGATCAAATTTCCCGTTTGTATTTTAAAGAGATAGTCAGGATACATGGAGTTCCTCTCTCTATTGTATCTGATCGTGATCCCAGGTTCACTTCTAACTTTTGGAAAGGCCTTTAGAAGTCGTTGGGTACTGAATTAAATTTTAGTACAGCTTTTCATCCTCAATCAGATGGGAAGTTAGAACGAACAATTCAGACCTCGGAGGATATGCTATGAGCTTGTTTGATGGATTATCAGGGAAGTTGGGACCAATATCTTTCTTTGGTTTAATTTTCATATAATAATAGTTTTCATTCCAGTATACAGATGGCACCATTTTGGGCATTATATGGGAAGCAGTGTCGAACTCTAGCTTTCTGGGATGAAGTGGGTGAAAGGAAGTTTATGGGACCAGAATTGGTAGAAGAGTTGGCAGAAAAAGTTCAGCTGATACAGAAACACATGAGAACATCTTAGAGTAGGCAGAAGAGTTATTCAAACAATAGGAGGAATGTTCTATCTTTTGAGGTACATAATGTTTTTCATGTTTCGATGCTGAGAAATTACATGCCAGATCCATCTCATGTTTTGAGTCCAGAGGTAGTTCAGCTGGAAGAGAACCTATATTATGAGGAACAACCGGTCCAGATTCTTGACCACAAGGAGCAAGTGTTACAGAATAAGGTGATTAATCAGGTAAAGGTTTTGTGGAAAACCACATGATGGAAGAGGCAACATGGGAATCTGAAAATGCAATGAGGGATAAGTACCCCCATTTATTCGATAAGTAAATAAATTGCGGGGACACAATTTTCTAAAGGGGGGAAGGATGTAACATCCCATGTAAGTAATGAATAATAGATATTTTTATCTATGTCTATTAATTATTAAGATAGTCTTTTATAGGCTTAAAATGAAAATAAATACAATCTTATGCATGGAATACACTAATATTCTTAAAAGATTGTTTTACTGCCTTTTGATGGAAAATCCTTTTTTAAATCTATCTTTTGACAATTTTATAAGCTATGTTTGTCAAAATAAACTTATTATTTATGATTGAGACATCAAAATTTACTTTGTGTGAATTTTTGGTATTTTTCCCATAAAGTTCATTTTTTTAATGAATAGTGAAAAATGTTGTGTTTTAATTCAAAACCTATTTTTAATCTATTTTATTTATATGAATAGATTATCTTTTGAATTGGTTTTGAAGTAAAATTAGAATATATTTTTACCATTTTATTCAATGGCGGTCATTGGAATCAATTTCACTTTGAAATTGGACTTAAACTAGTGTCAATCTTTTGATACTTATTGTTTCATAAAAACACGCTATTTGTCATGACAGCGGGAATTAGTTATTAAATTAATTAATGAAACTTAAATGTTTTGAATTTTGTAAAATAGACATCATTTGTGAATTCGGAATATCAAATATAGCTTAGGGTGAAGTTTTGGTATCTTTATGAAAAACTTCAATTTTTGATGAACAGTGAAACCACTAAGTGGTAGTTAAAGAAACTGATTTTTTTGTTTAAATGAAACTTTGCCACTTCTGTGATTTGATTTTCAAAAATCCGACATACATGGTTGTCATTAAGAAGTAAAATGTGGTTCAATGAGATTAAAATAATTTTTTGGTGAATAGTAACTTTTAAGTTCTTAATCGCGATTAGCGGTAATTAGTGTAGTTTAAGGTAAAAATAATGTTTTAATAATATGAGATGAGCTTGAAACATGTCCTACCATCATTGGATATGTCATGGACGACCAAGAAAATCAATGGGTCAACTTGGGGACCCCATGGAGCCACTTTGGTTGGGAAATGACATAAATAACTTTTTATTAAATGTTAAAGTAAAAATGACATAAACAAGAGATATTTTACTAAAATAATTTCTACATGGGGTAATATAAGTCATATTTTTTATTATAAATGATAATTGGAAAGATAAAACGATATCCTACATCATAGTATTTTTTTTATAATTTTTAGACTTTAAATAAATTAAATTATTTGTGACATCATGATGATGCATCGATTACCTCATTAATAAAGGATTTAAATAAAATGAAATGATAATGTAAAATCTATAAACTACACATGTCCAAAACCTATTTGATGGGTGGATTTAGAACACTTATCACCTTAAACTCGAATTATATCAATTTGGGACCTTTTTAATCCGAAACTCATTTTAAAATAAAGTAACATTTCTTTACTTTCCAAGAGTGCCCCTCCTCTCCTCTTATAAAAGGCCCACACCTCTACCACCTTACCCACAGTCCCAAAGCCTTTGTCTCTGCCAACCCCTACCAATTTTGTCTCTCCACATCCATCTCTTACTCCTTCAAGCCTCACTTTGGGAAGAAGTCTTACCAAGGAAGCCTTTGAGCTCAAACCAAAGGGAGTTACCCGATTTTAAGGTAATGTCTTTACTTGAGTCCTTTTGTTTTATTTTGCTTCTACAACCCCCTAAAATACTTTTATTCATTTCTTTTGTAAAAAATACAGTATCTTCAATATACTAGGATGTTGTTATAAGAAGTATTCGAGCTACACTTACACAAACCTACATCTAATGTTTAAAGAACATACTGTTTCTGTGGATGGTGAATTTATGCCTCCCGAAATGATGATTGTTCAACATTCTTTTAACACCTTCAAAGGTGACCATTAAGATGAAACTATATTTATATATGATATATAATATGTTTATGTTTTCCTTAAGCTTATGTATTTTTCATTTTGGGCATAACTTTATGGTTTCCATTATGGGTAAACGCGATATCTTCATTTAAGGAAGTGCGGACTACCGCCCCCTCAAAGTGATTTGATTCATTAAATACCATATGTGGGACGTATAAAGGATGGAACTATGATATTATATATGATATTATACTGGAATTATAATATACCTTTATATCATTATGATTCCATTCTATAAAATACGAAATAGAAATGAAAGTAGCGTTCATGCGTACGTACGGCTTACCGTCTCCATGAACGTTGCATTTCATTTCTTACCTCTAAATGATTATGTAATATTATAAATGCATGAATGTACTGGATATATATGAAATATATGATTTATACATCATGAATACCATTCTGGATATAATGGGTACATGAACAACTTGTAATTATAAAGGTCTTATTTTTGACTCAAGTACCAATGATCGTTAAAATGACCGTTATTAACTTAAATAATTACATAGTGTTCATGACATGGAAATAAGTGATATAAAAGGAATAATGAACTTGAAAAAGGTTCTTAAACAAGTAGAAATTAACTCAAGTTTATTATTCAGGAGATTAAAGAACGACCAAGTCAAGTCGGACCTGAGGTATGGGACTTCGTCTCAATCTCCTTTCATTGAGGCATATTTTGTTTTATACACAACCTTCTTTTATACGGTGTATAAACTCCTTTGACTTTTACGTTTATTCAAAAGGAATATTTTTTATACAAAGCGTTTACTAAATGACAAAAGGGAATGTTTTTGTCGTACGTATGCAGCGACGACGACTTCTCCGCCACCATGACCATTATTTGAGTTTCGGCTTCTTCTACAAGCCATACATTTTTTTAAAAGAAAAATAAATACCATGTTTTACTTTTCTTTTATTTTGGTATTGAAAATGGTTTTCATAATGTTTTTATATCAATGTGTTGTATTGATATCTTGTGATTGAAAGGTGGGAATGTTATGTTTCCTTTATGCATGTTTTATGTGATACGATTATGTTGAGGTTCTTGGGAATTATTATGAAGACAGGTGGTTCCATGATAGACTAAGGGCGGGTGAGCCCGATATAGCTCTCCAATGCATTGGGTAACGTGAAGGAGTGAAACATTAAGGTTTCTCCGAAGAGATTTAGGGAATATACTGTGATGGGTATTCCAAATGTAACCAAGAGGGTTACTCCCTACATAAGAATGTTATGAATGCCTCAAGTTACCTTTATGTATTATGATTTCTATGATTTATTCATGATTTGATGAGGTATGTTAAAGTGCTTATGTTTTCTGTGTAAAGTATGATTTCATTCTTATGTATATATATACCCATGTTTCCTTTCCATATTTTTATATCCCTTACTGAGCTTTTTATGCTCATCCCAAGTTTTTTTGAAATGTTTTTCATAGGTCAAGAGAAAGGTACATGATATGATGATAGTGTCATGGAAGTGTCAAGAAAGAATCCATGTTTTATTTTAAATATGTTTCCATTGATGGGAAATAAGAATACTATATTTATGTAACCACTTTGTTTATATGTGGAATGTAATGCAAGTTTTATGATCTAATTCTATAAAACTCTAAACCCGAAAAGATCCTCAATGTTTAATCTTGTAATAACTCAAGATTAAGTAAGGTTTAAGGCTGGGGACTTATATCTATTGTGAATTGTTTTTTCAAAAGGAATCTTTTTACATATTTTATATAGAATGTTTTGAATTTATTTATAAAAAGAGAAAAATAATGTTCTATTTTAATGTATACAACATTATAAGAATTTAATTCCATCATGAATTTTATTCTTTAAAGATATTATCTAACTTTTTTCATTATTTTTCATAATAATATACTATTTACCATTCTTCTAGGAATTTTTATTTAACGAGTTTTCAAAGAAAAAACATTTTTATCTTAATTTTTACGTGAATCCCAAAAGTTACTCTATATATGTGTTAAAAGTAATATTTTATGATATATTATGACTTAAATTTAAGATTATATGTTTTTATGTTATGGTATTTTTACATTGTTTATAATAATTAATGTGCCTGATATAACTCTCTAGTTCATTGGTAATAATTATGTTCTCCAGAGAATTATGTTGTAATTAACTAAGTATATTATTACCTTTGTAAGAGTTATTGTAAGGTGTATATGAATATTATGTACCAAGGATTATACCTGAATTTTATATTCTTCCTAACGAGTTTTTGTGGGAATATTTTGATTTCATAAGGTAAGTTAATGATATTTTTTCAAAATAATGGTTATTCCCTTTAAGGGTAAAAAGTTATGTTTTGAAGAATTTTTTTTCATGGTTTATATTTTTTTCTAAAAAACCCTAATGATTACGATTTTTCCTTTATGTTTTTTTATAAAGTGTTTTATGAAAAAATTTGGGCATTAAAGATAATTTCATGTGTATGTAAATGATTGTTTGAGCAAAAAGTTTATTATGTTAAAGCCAAACTCTCTTATACGATATCATGGTTTTGAAATGGAATAATGTAATACTTTTATTCCTTTTTTATGTCCCATACTATGATTTTTGTGATCATACCATATTTTCAAATGTTTTTCATATGCTTTAAGGATGAGTAGGAAAAATGATGAATTCAAGTTGATATTTTGATGATTTTTCATAAAAAAACGTGTTTTATTTTAAAAGAATTATATTATGAAAAAATAAAAACAAAGTGGAAGTGTACACTTTAAAATGTATGGGTTTATTATATATGAGTTTTAAAATAATTATCTAAAATTATAAACTTGAAAAATTATTTGAGAATTTAAGAAAATGAATTATTGATTTAAAACTCAAGATTATGTATCATTTTTAGGATTTTCCTTATATTTGTTAACAGAGTCAGGGTTTAGATAATTTTAGAGGTTAGGATAATGTAAGTAAGTACCTTTAAGATATTATAATTTATGTTTATCATGATATATCATTTGAATGTTATGATGTTTCTTCATCTAAACTATGTATGTTAATAATGTTTTTCCCCCAAATAAATAAGGAAGCTAAATTAGGAAGGCACCAAGAGGATGATATACTTCCAAATAAGAAACCTATAATGGTTGGAATTGGAATTGATCTATTTGTTGTTGTTATGTCTAACTTGAAATAGGCTATAAATTATGGTTGAATTTATATGATATAGTAACCAAATTCTCTAAAAAGGAACTTGTATATTGTAGAGTATTTTATGAAAAAACAACCTAAAAATTTAGTGGATCATTTGACCTTTTGATAATTGAAGGATGGGATGAAGCATTGGAGAATATATTTGAAGTCACATGTTATTTGAAATATCAAAATACAACTCTTTATACTTATCATTTTGAAGGTGTCTTTGACCAGTGGTAGTAAATGGTTAAGAAAATTAGATATATAGAAGATACAGATTCCTTGGAACATGATTAATTTAAGAATATTTTACTTGAGAAGTATTTTCACGATGTTTTTAGAATTAATATGGAAAATTAATTATTTGAATTAAGGTAGGATGATAAAAATTAAGAATCCTGGTATGAAGTGCAGTTCACCCAATTTTCAAGGTACACACACAAATTGTATTTGGTATCTTAGTAGTAAAATTAATAGGTTTTACTCAGGATTTAAGACATTATATCAAAGATTATTAACTTATATTGATTTTAAAAGTAATGAGAAGATTGTTTAATGTGCTGAGAAGGTATAAATGAAGTTTCTTTATGATCATGTACTCTATTAAAACAAGAAGAAAAAGCAGTCTAGATGGAAGATAATGGGTAAGAATCCATTGAGGAAATA